>OW679198.1:49762725-50030854 GCA_940337035.1 Agriotes lineatus
TGCACATCAAAAGTCCATATGCTAAAGATGAACTCCATTTAATTGCCTTTATTACTTTGTCCAGTAAACTTCCACCTTAGTACTTTACTTTATTACTTTTCTTGTACTTACCTTGTACTTGCACCTCAGCTGTTTGTACATGTACAGTAGTGTGCAAATAAATCTGGGACAGTGTTTTTTTCACATGCAGATTCAGTTAAGAATTTGAAGAATATTTCCATAGATTTCCTCTTATCAGAGAGAGTTACGGGTTTCAGTACCTGTTAAAGTTTAATATAACTCTTTCTGATAGCAGGAAATCCATGGAGATATTCTTCAATTCTTAACTGAATCTGCATGTGAAAAAAACACTGTCCCAGATTTATTTGCACACGACTGTACATGCGTTTTCTGATTTAATGAACTACATACCGTTATGAGAATGAAGAGATAGTGAAGTGGCTTAATGTAATTTTTCAATAAAAAGATATTTTTCAATTTTAGCCCATTCTAAATTATGGTTTTCACTATTTGTTTTAGTTAATAATTAGAATTTAAATAATATTACGCAATAAAACTGAGCTAGCAAATCTCAAGAAAGGCGGTTGTCCCTATTTTTTAATATAATTATTTATTTAATATTAGCTGCCCAAGCATCGTGTTGGTAACAGATTATTTAGGTTTCAAGGAGAGTTGTGACTTGCACTGCAAGAACATAAATCAAAAATTTTCAAATAAAAATGCTTAATCAGTTTTTATTCTATTTAGAAGGAATTTTTCAAGTTTTCAAAAAAAATTATTATGTGCTTTGCTCATTTTTATTTCAATTAAATTCAATTGCTTTCTTTTAATAAGCCATTTTTGGGCGAAGTTTCGATCAGTCTAAACAATTTTTCAATGATATCAAAAATCCCAATAAATTCGATTTAATTGACACGAAATGTATGTTTCTTCTATTAACTTTAATTGCATATTATTCCAAGCAATAACTGGTACTTTTCGTCAGCTACCTAAACACATGCTTTTTATTTTGACATTGGCCGCTGTATTGAATTCACTAAGACTTAAACTGCTAAATATTTTTTGAAACTGGATGTTAATTATGTAAAAGCTCATTACGTAACCCAAAAACATGTTATTGTTATTAGAATAAAAATATGCGCTAAGTAATGGTTTAGATTTTGTAAAAATTCCCTTATTCTCAAATGTACTTATGTCAATTCAGTGAGAAAAATGACAAATATTCAGGGTTGTTTATCGTTACTGTGGTTCCTGATTTGCACTGTCATCAGCCTTCGTTGACGTTAATTACATTCGTATAGTAAAACGAATTCCAATTAGCATTTAGTAATATACAAATATTTAAGTTTTTAAACTAAACGGTAGATTTTAATTTGTATGTTTCTGTCATTCTTGTAATCCTCTGAATTTTATTAAACTTAAGGTAGCATTTCCTTAGTTAATGCTTATTTATCTTATATACCTGGTGACAATGAAACTATCCTATATATTTTCTCTTTTTATGACTCTCTGAACAATTCTAAATAACTTTTGTCTAACATACCCCATGTCTAAAATTAACAGTTTTTGAAATTGAGCCGCTTAAAAATATGCCGTAATTCCTATTTGTTTGTATTTTACGGAAAAACGGAGTAGGCTAGGACAGAGGTTGCTATGGTTTTTAAAAACAATTGAATTTTGTCAAGTATTTTCAACCCTATCGACATACCGAATTGCATATTTCTATCTCAAGCCGTTTCGAAATGCCGCCGTGGGTAGTAGTTTCATTGTCACCCGATATATAAAGACAAGTCCCGACTCACTGACTCATCAACGCCCAGCCCAAACCCTTGGACCTAGAAAGCTGAAATTTTGCACAAAGTTTCCCTTTATGATGTATACAAAGAATAAGGGAGGATATTTTGAAATTCAAGCCCTAAAGAGGTAAAATGGAGGTGCCAATTTTGTATAGAAAAATAATATTAAATAGACATTTCGAGGGGGTGAAATGGGGTAAATCAGCCTAAAAGTCGATATGGGTGTCGTTATTGAGGGTTTTTGGGACGTTGATTGGAAATATGACATTTATTTTTACAAAAACAAATAATTTTTGGGCAGAACAACGTTTGCTGGGTCAAATAGTCTTATTTACATATATTTCTAAAAGTCCTGACTCACTCACTCACTCACTCACTGACTCATCAACGCCCAGCCCAAACCCTTCGACTTAGAAGGCTGAAATTTTGTACAGAGGTTTCCTTTATGATGTAGACAAGGAATAAGGAAGAATATTTCGAAATTCAACCCCTAAAGGGGTAAAATAAGGGTTTCAATTTTGTATGGTAAATAATATTAAATAGAAGTACTCTTAAGAACAAATAAGCAAACACGTATTTCGTGATTTTCCGAAAATCAACCCCTTAGGGGTGAAATGGGGTAAATAACCCTAAAAATCGAGATGGGTGTCGTTATTGAGGTTTTTTGGGACGTTGATTGCGAAAATGGCATTTATTTTTAAGTACAAGACGATTTCCTGCGTGAGCGAAGCCGCAGGCAAAAGCTAGTACTACATAAATCTAATAGCTTAAGCTCCTCGCTTCTTTCCTAATCGATGCTAGCTGTATCAGTTCGACTTAATTATCTCGCAGCACCTGAGAACCAATTTTCGCAATGATAAATGTCAGAACCGCAGCTGAAGTCCGTTCCGCCTTAAAACTCCTAAAATCGATTCGCCAAAACGGCAGTTCGCAAAATTCGTTCTGACAAATTACACATGCATCATGCAAATTGAAACCGAAATGATCTACGGCGACCTTTGACTCCGCGGTTTAAAAACATCGAACCGGGTCAAATGCTTCAATCAAACTAAGACAGTTGAGCAAGATCATCGCTTTTAATTAAAAATGCCGAATATGGCCGGTTCCGAGAAAAAGCGTCTGCATTGTCTGTCGAATCGGCGAACCTTCGCACATTTGAACAGATTCATTTTAAAAGGAGCGCACGTTGCCACGATTTTGTCAAAAAAATATCATCGTCCGCTTGATGTCTCGCGATGAAGGTGTATTGATAGCGCTGGCTTCAGCTAATCTCGTTAATTGATCCAGTTTACAGGAAGAAGCAGTCCTGTGGTAAATGTCGTGTAAACGTGAGCCCCCTTTTATCGATTCCTATTGAGATCACGCTCGCGTCAAAGTGTAACGACAGTTCGAACCTCCCATTTTCTTCTAGGACAATAGGATGGCTTATAACCTCCTACATTTCTCCACTTCATTGTTTCATTTTTATATTTTGTAACACGTCTATTTTCAATTGAGACAAAGTAGAAAAGTGGGTAATTGGAGGTTACTGCAATCTATAGTCCTTGACAACTTATACAAATGTGCTTGCAATTCAGCCAGTAGGATCAAATTGGAAAATACCTTTTAAATAAGTAAAACTGATTAATTAGTTTGCGTAAAGTCCTTCGTAAATAACACCACACGACTGCATCAAAACTTCGAACGTTACTCAAACCTATTTAAATACAAACACTGCATTAAAATCAACTTAGTTATTTTAATCAAAGTGTAGCGTACCACTATAATTGGCCTAAAAACGCCTGTCGTGCAAGGGACGGTCATAAACTCAAACTTGACACTAAATGCAGTTCTAAATCTGTAAACGTCAGTGCTATCTAAAACGTAAGTGATGAATGGCCTGTAAACGTCAGTGCTACGTATGCGAACAAAAAGTGTTTGCGAGGTGCAGTCCAGAAATTATATATTATGTGCGTGCAGCTAGAGTCACCTTAGATGCAAGTGCGATTTGTGTCGTCATGCAAACAATGCAGACTAACTTGTCAAAAACGTCAAAGTGCAAATTCAAAAACAGCAGGACGGATGTCATAAACGTGGAGACACCGGACGACAAAAGGAAGGCTTGCGTAAATATCCTTGTGACCCAAAAACGAACAATGACCAAGCAGACAGCGAAAGTGGGCTCTGGTCACAATACAGTAATAAATTCTGGAATATGAAAGAAGCACACGCAATGAGCAGACTCTTTTTATTAACGGAAGTCATCCCAAACTTTCGTGTCACAATAGGGCGAAAGATCGGCTGGACAATACTATTGTATCCGAAAGAATAGCCGGCGTTTCTTCCATTCAAACACTTGTAATATAAACTCAAGTAGTTCAGTTCTCCAGATCAGTTTTTGTCCCAGATCGGTCTTGATCACATCACTTACGCTTGTACGACTCGCACGCATTTTACTGAGTCAGTACTTACAATTCGTATTCGTATTTTTTGTAATATTAACGGATGTGTACATGTGTGTATTTGTTTATGTGTTTAAATTAAAATAAAGGAAAGTTATTGTATGTATATTTTACTGAAGTGAATTCTACAGTAAAAAATTACTACGCATCAACTAAATTGGCAAATGGTAACCAAAAAAGTATATTAGAATTTCAGTTCGGTAACAGTTTTAATAAATGTCTTTACTGTTACAAATTTCCAATTTGGCTACACTACTATATATTCGTACTATACTATAAATGCAAAATGAAAATAAACGCTTACATATTATTTAAGTAGCATGATTGTGATTGTGAACATCAGTCCAAAATCGAATAGTGTTTTGTTCAGAATTACTTTGTAACGGCACTTTGTGATTTTGGCGTTGGCGGCTTAAATTCTCCTTGTGAATGTATGCCAACTCCCTTCTTTATTATATATTACCAGCTGAATGGAATTTTGGGTAGAGCTAATTTCATACTAAGTTTTCAAAAGCGAGGAAAGGTCGAAATTTTGGCACCTTCTTCCTGCTTCTGGGCGAGCCGTGTGAACATTTCCGTTTTCTTTGGAACCGATAGAAATCTTAAACGTCATGCCTTATGTAGACATGATTGAGAGTTACGAGGCATTCACGGCCTTTTTTAAGCTGGCGTCATGGAATTTTTTACAAGATGCGTACCGTGCAATCCTTATTTTCTACTGCGCGTGATCGAGGGCTATTATTAATCTAAAACTAGGCGAGCTTTTCCCATTTGATTGTCGAAAATTAGGCGATGCGCGTTATAAGCTCGTTAGGAAACGCGATTAACCGCTAAGTCCTTTCGAGGCATTCGTTTGGCGTCGACATGCATATCACCGCTACCGTTTGAGATAGCTGGAAAATTTTGAAGCCTTGCAAGCTTGGTTCCGACCCTCGTTGCATTCGTGTTAGGCGATGGTGTTGCTGCTCTAAAAAAATCAGATGGTCTTAGCTGCGTTAGGGAATTAGCTCTATTTAATAATTTTTATATGAAATTAAAAGCTGTGGGCAAGACAGTACCACGAGAAGTTTCCTTTTTACTGCCCGCAGCGACCTAGTTCGACCTGTATGCCTTTTATAAGCAAATTGTAACATTTATTTCCAGGTGTTCTTTTAATCGACAAGCTTGGTCTAGCTTGTATGCGTGTAGATGCTATTTATTGTGATGTAACTATTTTATTGAAATGTTTTCAAACTGCAAATCTGTTGAAGTTTTATTCCCATCTTTTACTACTGGTGTATTATGCTTCATTTGATCTAACTGATACCTGTTCGTTTTTTTTTAAATATAGGATGGTCTAAGCTGGAAGCTGTGTACGGTGAGTTTTATTTAGACTGTGAGTTCGACTAGCTTTGTTGTTGTCGTGGTTGACGACTGGCGCCTTTTTGTATTTTGCTCCATTTTATTTCATTTAATAAACTTACGCATCATTTACCCATAACAAAAATCGCCGAGAGTTTGAGCTAGTCAGTGTACGCCTTTTGCAAAGGGAGGTACAATTTCAATCAAGAAATAAAAAAGTGCCTAATATGGACGTCTGATAATAAACCGGTTAGCTCATAACAACGGGTATGTGGATAGCGCCTAAATAAGTACGACGAATGGGTGAATCGTTATGCACAACAACAATAACGAATACACGGCACCAGACTCGCCTTCCAGTGATAACTAGGAGTTAATTTAATTTAACAGACTTATAAACTAATAAATAGTTTAGTCAAATACAGTAAAGTAAAATTATGGTACAAAGAATTACTCATATGTTAAGGAATGGGGCGAAATTAACTGTAGTAAATACAATGAGCAAAGCAAATTCTCAATATAGGTCAATCACTTTAGGTATCAGTTGTTAATGTCAAAATTAAAAGCACCTTTTATAGCAGTATAAACACTTTTAGTACAACTGTATGTCACTAAAAAATTGCTAGTGTCAAAAATATTCAGAACAGGTTAAGTTGTCATTCTGAAATTTTGTCAGATCATAATACACTGACAAAAGATTAAACACAAATCTTACTGCTATATTTTAGGAAAAGTAATGTTTTGTTTATTTTAAATTTTATATACTGCCATAACAATACCTTGAAAATTACCATCAAATACCATTCATTAACATCAACAAATGTCACTTTTGATACTTGCCATCTACAGTGAATGGATATCGATATATACATCGAATATGTGATTAGTATGAGACACTATACCCTTGTGATACGGGAGGAGCACACATTTCACCTTGTAATGGGCTTAACCTGGTTCGCCAGAGTGTGTTTCCATAGCATTTCAATATATAGGCGATGTGTGCATATATTTTCGTTATTTGTTGTTAGGTATATATGTATAGCTAGTTAAGTGCGTCATTGTAAATTTTAAACTCGCACCAAAGTGATTTGCGTTTTTGTGGGTTAATGCTTAGAAGGCTACCGAGCAAAAGGGCCGAAAATTATCGATTTTTTGCAGAAAGCGTCAATGTGAGCTGGAAGCTCGAGAGTTTCGGCTCAGTTTTCACTGGCAGGTATGTTTGAATTCGGAAAGGGACGTTTAGGCGCCCATTATTAGGCGCTAGATTTTAGGCGTGAAGCCTTTAGACGCGGGCGCTTTTAGGCGCGCGTACGTTTAGGCGCCGGAACTTTAGGCGCGGGGACAGTTAGGCGCCGCGTGAACACGTTTCCGCATGGTTTAAACGTATACTGTAAGTAGTTACATAACTACCTCTTTCATAACAAACGTAGAAATTAGTTATTGATGTTAACTACTGGCAAAATGCGAGCCTTTTTTTTAAGTAGGAACGATCTCGAACAGTAAAAGATCCATTTTGAACGTGCTGCAATTTGTATGAAACTTTGAATATTATATTTTGACATTTCTAAATTACTAATGTTATTATCTAAAACTATCGTAAATAGCAGCTGTACCGTTGTATTAGTAAGTTATCAGTCAACGATAAAAAGCTGGCCACAAAAAAGATATCTAAATCTTTAAAGATTTACACCTTTTGGATAGAGAAACCGATCTTTAAAAACTTGTTATTAAATGATTGTTTTCATATTTGCCTAAAACATTACTTACATATCACATGTCAATTTTTGACAAAAAAAATCTACAGAATATTATTTTGAAAAATGCGTACTGCTTAAAATTTGGAATGGCAATGGCAAAAAGAGATGTTCACAAAATTCAAAAAACGTTTAGAACCAGAAGATGCCTCTTCAATAAATTGTTCCCTACAGGGTGTTAAAAACATGCCATACAAAATTCCAAACATTAAGTAAATACAATTGTTAAAAATAATATCCTCTAAATTTTCTAGTGTTCTACATGAGCAGTATTTACGTATTCTCCAAATATAAAGTAAAAAAATAATAAGTTTTTGAGTGATCAATATTTTGGTCGCTTAGGGTGGGCTGTTTACGTCAACTGACGTAATTTTAAAATAATTTGTTTTCAACACTCTTCTGGGAAGAATGAAAAAGGTGATAGCATAGAAAATATATAACCCACAAAAGAACATTGTTTATTGAAAAACTAAAGAAACCAGAATACAATACATTTATAAATCTCAACCTCAACATTTACATTTATTATTATTTAGGGGTCCACTTGGTAATTGTGAGCTAGACCTCTAAGATAATCAACAGTAATAAAACATCATATTTTGCAATTATCTAAACAAATAATCAGTTTCTACGTCTATTTAGGAAGTATGTCTAGTTACATAATTTATTTTAGCTAAGTAATACAGCGCATTTTAAGAATAATGTGAATTTCATTTATGTAGCGCCTAACTGTCCCTGCTCCTAAAGGTTCGCGCCTAAACGTACACGCGCCTAATAGCGTCTGATTCTAAAGCCCCTAAATGTCCTAGACGGGTTTGGGTTAGCGGGCTAAAGACCGATTGCGAGTCAAAGCAGTTTGGAAGCTGATTTACCCTTCTTCGGAAAGTATACGCGAAAAAAAACACTGAAATAGTGGCAGGTTGTAAACTATACAAAGGAGTCGACGCAGTTGCCGATTTGGAGCTAGGACGCCGACAAAATAAGCGACATTGACAGAAAGTTATGCAATAGAGAGGGCATCGCCGTGGAGAGCTGCGGGAAACCACTGTCCAGATGTTATGCTACTGTCATTCCTAAGTAATTCCTGCAAGTGGGAAGCCACGATCGACGCCGTATCAAGTGAGTCATGGAGTGCCAAACGGTATTTGAGAGCGTTTTCTTGTGTACTGTGCCCTTTCCTGGACCATAACTGGAGTAAATCAGGAAAGAGAGACTTACTGCGATTGAGCTAACTCACAATGAGAGAAGGCAAAAATCATTAATAGAAAATGTGCGGCTACAAACCGCAGTGTTGCGTTTTAGAACGCAACGGGGGAGATTCTAAAAACGTAGCAGCGTAGAAGAAACCGTGCTACAATTTGACTTCCAACGAAAGGACCCCATAAAAGACCATTAGAATATGCGGCTTAGTGTTGAAGTAGTATTTGTTACTGCAACGCAATGTCAACTGCAATATGTCCCCAGAAGAAGACGTTTGCTTTCAGCAAACCCGGTTTGTAGATCTATAAAATGCGATTCATGACCTTCGTCCTCAAACGCCCACAAATAGGTGATCATATAAATTCAAGATAAAAAGCTGGTTATTTAACAATCACAAATAGTTTCATATTGTCCACTCAGCCCACAATGTCAGCGGATTTGTTTGTAAGAAAAGGGAAAGCAACAAGCTGTTCATATTAAGGTTCTCATCTGTTCTCTTTTCGTATATAGACTCCAAGCTGTCCCGCTATCTTTTCAGTTGTCTACTTAGAGGTCTGTTGGTCACTGGTCGGATTTTATGTCGTATGCGCTCTTAGCTCTTGATTTTTTATACCATCTAGTAAAATTTAGTTTTTGATTGTTTTAAAAATCTCATTTTCGTCATCCGCAATACACTCCATGTTTTCGTTGTTTTGGGTCAAGGTTCTGCGGAGACCATGAATCTAATGACTATTTTTGTATTTATGATTTAATTTGTATTATCATGTCTTTGCTTCTTCTTCCTGTATTTTCAATCATTGTTCCTAAATAAGAGAAAAGCACTACTTCTATAGGGCAGTTGTCAATTCTCTGGTGATTGCGAGCCATTTAATTTTCTCTATGGATGTTATCCGGTATCATATTGTTGGTTCCTTTAATTTTTGAAATTGTTTTTATAACCCCTCTCCAAATTCGATCAACAAGGCTACATCGTCTGCTGATTAGTCTATTTCAAGTCATGTGATTGATATTTCCACTGTCAAATTTCTATTGAATTATATTTTTTTGGAAGATGTCTTAATATAAATATAACATCTGTTGTCAACCTAGTCTTCATTAAGAGTTACCACTATATTTTTTATATGTTCCGCAATTATATTGGTAATAATGCTACATATTGCGTGTTGATTTAAGGAAAAGACCTCGCTGCCCGAAACAAGACCATAAAATGGCTGTCGCTAATTTTCTAGCACCAATTTTTAGGGGATAATCATGGTGAGCTTGTAATAAAACTTGTCTAAACACCCATCATGAAAAATTTCCAACAACCGAGAAAGTAATGTTACATCATATTTAACGACTTACATTCTATTTATGTGAAACAATTATTCTTACATATTTTATAAGTTCATCATAATAAAAATTCTAAAAATTATTTGCTGAAAGATCCTCAACAGATGCAATCCTTAAAAGGGGATGGGTATAACCTGATTTGTTTGCTATAAATGTCCTGTTCTGTGATAATTTGGCCAAATTGTTTTGCTCAATTTTATAATAATTTGTATTTTATTATCTTCAGAGTTTAATATTTACAACTTACCAGATTTTAAACCAAAGCTGCATATTTACAAAATTTCAAAAATTCATTGATTCCGCTACAGGTTCTTGCGAAACCGCAACCCACACAAAAATCTGTCGTCGCTTTCATCTGATTTTCGCCTGGAGGCCAAAGAATCCTTTCTCTCTTCCTGATTTTGATTAATGAAGTCGCCATTGTTATACTTGTTTAAAATAGCGGTGCATGTGTAGACCACGTAAATTAATTTGCCATAGCGGATTCCAGCACGTAACATATTGCAAAATCGTCCGAAAACGAGCTAAAACATCGCGAGCCCAGTTTGCGGAGACATAAAGCTGCCCACGAGCTGCTTCCAATACGGATCTTTGTGGGATTCGAGCGATATTAAAACCCAGATTTATGCCCAGGCTAATTTAGTTTTGTCGAATTTAGCCTAGGTCGGCTGTATGTCACTTTAATTTGACAGCTAGCTTTGAACAGTATGGGAACATCGGTGTGGTCTACATAAATAAACCCAAAAATGAAGCAACGGGAAGTTGAGCAATTCCAAATGATGTCATAACTTTTCCGAAGGTAAAATAGCGAGTCGTTTTTATCGGATAAAGTCCTGCTTTCAATGAAATTTTCACTTACAGCAAATTCAGATGAAAATTGGAACCAAAGAATCACTAAACTAAAGAACTTTTTCAATTTCTGGTTTTAAAGGAAATTTTTGAGTTATTAAACCAGATCCTTTTTGTAAAATAATATTTTCCAACATACATTGACGTCTGCATACATGAATCTAAAAAAAAAATAGGGATACAAATAAGGCATATTTTATTTTCATTGGTGCTATTAAATTGTTTATCAAATTCTCATAATGTTTTGAGTTAATCTAAATACACAGATTTTATATAACTTTGCGGTAACCCGTTTATTTTAAACTTTTGAGTTTTAAATCATTTTTGTTCTCAATTTAGAAAAGTTATGCACAGAATTTAGCACGTCATACACTGTATTACATTACATATTACTAAGACATTTGACCTAACAGACATTTGAAGTTCAGTTGTCCGAATAACTCAGTTTATGAGTTCAAAATTTTATTTTATGTTCATCAGAACAATATTCAAATTGATGGTCGACATGAAACTATCAATAACCTTAGAGAAATTGTTGCAAATATACTATCTATCTAATAGTTCCGTCAAGAGTTGTAGTGTCCTTAGCTTAGGATTAGGACTTCTAACACGCCCAATTACATTTCTTCACTTACATCTCTCATATGTTGTTCGGTTAGCACTAGTAGCATTCTGAAAAAATGTGTCCGTACCTCCTGAGTGCCATACATAAACTGCTGTCGCTTTATTGAAAAAAGAAAATAAAATTTTCCCGGTTAAATTATGAACAATATAGATTTTTTTCTAAAACTAGTCCTTGGATCACCTCCTCTCTCTGGTTATACGAATAACAGAAGAAAATCCACACTTTTCCACCAAACAGTTCTTAATACAGAGAAAATTCATCTATAGGAGACCGTAAATCTCTGCTATCTAATAAATCAATGTTTAGTAGTCATTTTTGTTATTGTTTTTCAAAATATTCTCCCTTTAACTATATGCGTTTACGCATTTGATAAAACCAATTTTCAAAAAGTAAATTCCACTTTTCTTCAGTCGCTTGAGAAAAAAGTTTTTGAAGCTTTCGGCAGCATCTTCGGAAATTTCAAATCGCACACCACCCACTTTATCCCTGATTCGAAGAAATAGAAAATGCCAGGCTGTTACAGTATAGGAGATGACTTAACCCGGAAGCCCCTAAAAATGTTTTTGTTTGATGTACGGTATGACTTGAAGCATTGTCATGGTCCAGATCCATGTCACTTTTTGGGGACCGTAATCGAGCTTTTTGAAAAACGTCTGGCAGGCGTACAGTTGTGTACCATTCTGAGGTAACCGTACGTTTATTTTTAAGTACAACAGTTGTGATCAGTTCTGATTTTGAAAACAAGCAATCATATTCTTACCAACATTTCGAGATCGTTTTACTTTAACTGTAACACCCATTGTGCAGACTGATGCTTAGATTCGGGTTCAAATGCACGAAAGCGGGATTCGTCACCAGTTATAATGTTCTAAACTACTTTAGACCTACCTGCATCATATTTATTAAGAGTTTTCTTACACCATTCCACCCGCCGTTGTTTTTGTGCTTCTGTTAAACTGTGTGGCATCCACCGACAACAAATGTTCGTACATCCGAATGATTATGTAAACTATTTATTGCAGTTATGCCAATGCCCAAAGTGCTCCTAATAATTCCATATGTGACTCGATTGTCCTGAATCATTCTTCGCACGGCGTCTATGTTTGTTTCGGTAACTGTTATTGGAATAGAAGAATTGAAACAAACAATAAGATGTAAATGAACAAATTTAAATAATTTTATACAAGTTTTATAAAATGTCTTCAAAAGTACCAAAAGAAAAACTCGGGTATGTATTAAACCGGGTGATGGAAAGCTCAAACGTTTTTTGTAAATTTTTATTTCTAACTGTACATTTCAATAGATTTTTTGTTTGGTATTTGACTTTTGTGGTTTAACAGTTTCCGAAACTGAGATTATGTAACTATACGTTACTGAACCATGTGGCGTATTTTGAACATTTGAGGTATGCGCTGTGTTTTGTCGCTATGACCGCAAGATCGCAGCAAGCTGTCTTCGCTCATGGTTGGCGAATTTCCGTTCATTTTGATGCCAATAGCTGTCACCGCTAAGGTGCCTGTCCTTATCAGCCTTATTTTGATCTTTAGAATAAGTACATGTGCTCATTTTAGCTTGAGTTCAGATTGGTTAAACTTTCGGGGTTTTTCTAGCTGTTTTGTTCTTGCAACTAGCTGTTATGATCCCCTATCAAACTGTTATAATACCGTATCGAGAAATTCTCGTCCCGCATAGTGCACTTGCTGTTCTGATATAGTGTAACTGCTCCCGTAAGATGCCGTTTTGCGCGGGTTTGCTATCCGCTGTCTTCTTTGTTGCTATGATTTGTAACCTCAGACTCTGGCGAGTCCCGTTTTTGACGCGCGGCCTTAACCAACTACGACGTACGTTGCTGCTGATTGCGCAAGGAGCCTTTCATGATCCATAAAGAAACGGCTGTTTGGGCCATGCAGGCAACTATTTTATTAATTAACCAGGTCTTGGACGGGATTCTTCAAATTCCCTGTGCATTTTAATGTGTGCCTCTTTTGATTAAGATTATATTGCTATTACGAGTTCACCGTATTCGATAGAATACCTTCAGGCTTTCTCCAACGCCACCCTTTGGGGAATCTGTGATAGTAGCTAACAGTATTTTCATTTATATCTTCTACTTTTTTTTAATAGGCCCACGAACTGTTAGTTTGGTTAGTCTGGTTCTTCTGATGATAACGTCCAGCAATCTCGCCAGCGTTGAGGTGGTCTTCCTGGCAGGCCCTGTGGTTCTGAATCATACAGATTTTAGCTATTTGCTGCTCTCCCACCCTTTTGAAGTGTTGTCTCCACCTTCTCCTCTTATTTCGCCTCCATCTGACAACATTTTCGGTCTTACATAATCCTCTAATCTCTATGTTCTCAATTCGGTTGTGTATAGTCTTCATAGCTATCGATTCGCATTTCAGTAGTTCGCAAAAGCTGTTTGGTTCTTGTCGTGTCGGCTCTGGTTTCGGTCGCACATGTCGTTAGAGGTCGTATACTTGTCTTGCATATTTTCACTTTTCTTTCTACACTGATGTATTTGACTCTCTAAATCACGTTTCTCAAACATCCTGAAATCTTATCCGCTTTGGTGGTTTGTTTTGGAACTTCTGCATATAGGTCATCATAGCTGGAGATCTCAATTCAAGTTTTCAAGTCTTTGTTGATATAATGTTGATTATTACACATATTACTATGATTATACGTGTTTTAGTAACTGCATCTATTGCAGTTCATAGTATTGCGATTTTGCTTAAGGTTTGAGTTTATGAATTCTCGTTTCTATTCGAGTACATTTCTTATATAATACATTGGCGCCGCGTTTGTTGCAGCCAATCATTTGGAATTCATAAATATTCAGCTTCGGTTGGCAACGGTTTAACATTTTTATCAGCCAACTTGAAGCATTAAAAATTATTTTATTGGTCACTTAAATTCTGTGCAGGAAGCCCATTCTGGTAGGCTAAGATTATCGATAAAACGCACTTTAACAGAAATGAGTTAACTAAAATTTACTATGGTTGTAAAACTCAAGAGAGCATTTTGACTGCAGTTATCGAGCCACTGCGTTTAGCTTTTTGATATTTAACTACTTAAGCTGGTAGTTAAGGACGTAAAAATGCGTATCATTGTAATTTTTGTACACGCATTATGTCACATGAGATTAGAGAGCTGTCGCTCAACTTTCGGCCAACTTTACGACATGATTTGTGTCTTTACTTTAATTTCCCGAAACAGGCCGTTGCCTTTACAACGGTGATAAAATCGGCAATAAAATTTGTAGGTTGACCACACATGCTGCAAATTCGCCTGTTGACAAATTTGCTACTATTTAATACTTCTACTTTGGTTAAAAATGTAAATAATATGAACCACTTTATGGCTGTAGTAAAATCAGATCTCAGTTCCAACAGTTTTTATATTAACGAGCATAAAACAAAGGATAGAATTTAAAAAGTGCATGCGGAGTGCATATTTGGGAACATTAATCGACTAATTAAATATTTCTATTAAGTTTCGCCCGTGGTAGTAACGTTGCATTGTTTACACATAACAACAATGGGCGGATCATGATTATTATTCCAGAGAAAGTGCTCTCGAATGCGGGCTTTGTGTAACCTTTTCTGTACGCGGATTTTCATTTAGCAGGCAATTAATATTAAGCGAAAATCATAAATAACCAAACATGCCCAAAAGAGCCGAAACTCGTATTTTACACCGCCGTGTTTAGTTTTTAGCAACTTTCACAACCGTTTGTTTTTTAAATTGTTGCATCTAATTTTAAGTCTTGTTCAATAAATATCGATTCTGTAGTATGTAAATTGTGGGAATGTTCTTGGGCTATTACGCTATCATTAACCACATCATGTACAATAAATTTTATCAAACGTACTAAACTGGTTTCTGTTATTTCTTACGTATGATCTTGCTCTTGTACGAGATGTATTTTCGGACAGGCCGAGCCTTTAGCAATGAATTAGCACTAACAAGTGCCTGGCAATTTTTATTCTGCTTTTTTAAAATTCCCCTTGATTGGTTACAGAATAATTTATCAAAACACAATTGATTGAACACAATTAATCTACAAAAAGCTTATGAAAACCACATATTTTTACTAAATCCAAACCTAGAATAACATGTACCTACCATGGAAGCATCGGTTGCAGTAGATTTAGGGATGTCGAGGAGGTCGAATTTGTGACAATATTTACAGAAATAGATAGTGTATCATATAAACAGACAACAGCAAATTGGCAAAGTCAGAAATCAGATGCAAGATGAACAAACTAAATCGATTCGAATATTTGCTCAAAACTAGGTTGTTGTGGATACAGTTGCCGGCCGGCTTGTCAGGAATACGGGGTGCAGCTCTTTAAATACTAGCACTTGATTAAAATCTAAAGAGCGCCAACGAATCTTTATCAATGAACGACAAGTGTATCCAGGCATTCAACTGAGAATTCGTAAATTCAAGTAGCACATAATACCTGAAGGAAAAGCTTAAATCAAGCATAGGTAGCAGTAACAAATAATAACACCAAAATGCTAATATCACAGTATAATTGTTCCTAATTCGGCAGACTTCAATACAAACATCAGGTAAGTACGAATTTCAAATAATTATTGGCCAATTTGAGGTTAATTAATAGTATATATGTTAGAAATCGGTACAAACATCAGGTGAGTACGAATTTCAAATAATTATTTGCCAATTTGAGGTTAATTATTAGTATATATGTTAAAATTCAGTACAAACATCAGGTGACTATAAATTTCAAATAATTATTGGCCAATTTGAGGTTAATTAATAGAACAAATTTTAAATAATTATTGACCAATTTACGGTGCACCTCGATAACATTCCACTTACGACGAAAAGGTCTTACACAACAGTCTTAATATAGGTACAAACATGATCCACAATAGTTTAAAAGTAAATGTGATCGCAATTAAGCTAGACGTTTGGAAAATCAATTATTCAGATACGCAGTTCGTGAAGCAAACTGTACAGTAGCAAACCTATTTTAATTTTGCTTATACCGAGATCGTATGACCTTTCTAGGGTGTTTATACGTATATGAATTAATTTATTTTTTAAATTTCCGGTTGTACACAGAACAGATTGTCTAAACATGGCCTGCTTGAGTGAAATCCATTTCGTTCTTCGGAGTCTTGGACTTCTTACTCGATTTTGTTCGTTACTACTGTTTCGTAAAATCTTGACATGGAACATGTGACATTTATTTCTTGATAATTGTCGCTTTCCTTTCTGTTGCCATTTTTACTAGTATTTTGGCGGTCAATAGACATCGGGAAAGTCCAGTTTTCATACCCAATAAGCTCAGCATTAAAATATCTCCCACCTTGGGATTTCTGGGTAGATACTGACATCGACGTGTTAGCCATGTTTGAGAAAAAACTCATTTTACGACATGTTTTGGGTATTTCAGCCTCCTTACACCAAACGGTGCATCGCAATGAAACCAAAGTCTGGTACCAACGTTCTAAAGCTTCATAGAACACCTCAGTAAATTCTCATGGATGTTATCTGTATGAAGTGTGCATCACTCCCCCCCCCCCCCCAGATATCTCCCCCCTGACACTTTTAGGTATTTAATGGGTATGAGAGAAATGTTATTATAAAAATGATCAAAATTGTTAGACATTTTTTAAAAAATATTTTTTCGAAATATTTCCGTATTTCCGTATTTCCGCCTCCTGACAACAAACGCTGCAGCACAACCTGCTAGATTCTCAAACAGACATAAGGGATAGTTTTTAATAAGTTCAATGGAAAAGTTTCCTCGACCAGGATATTTACTATTTTGAATGTTTCTCATAGCCCGCTTCATCTTCTACTTTTGTAACTGTTACTGAGGAGATGTTTTGGTTTAATATGTAATTCACTGATAAATATTTGGCACTTCTTTCTGTAGATAAATTTTCATAATATTGCTTTCCTTCTTGTATATTAATAATCTGATTTTGTAAACTTTTCCAAGCATTTTACCTCCCTCGTCTACAAGCCGAAGAAAGTATTGTAATTGCGAAAAAATCACCTTCGGAGATTTCTTCATATCTTCACATTTCAGGGTTCCTAGATGACGAAAAACGGGTTTTATCAATTCCGTTTGTCTGCCGGTCTGTCTATCTGTCTGTCTGTCTGTCTACCTGTCTGGGTGTCTGTCTGTCTGACTATTTGTAGGCAGTGTAACTCAAAAACTATTTGTTGGAGGGAGACTCTACCTGGCATGAAACGGAGACGTCAGTGAAATGTATAAAGTCAGCAACTTAAAAAATAAAATGTTGTTTATTTTTGCTTAACTGAGAATTATATAAAAGTAATAATTTGCACATAGCTCAAACAGACCTTGTGGTAAACATCAGAAATGGGACAGAATAGAATGGGGTTTTTATAACGCAGCAGAAACTCGTACAATTTGAGCACGGTCGTGGCTCAGTTGTTCAAGAGGCTGCAAGCGGCTGACCCGAGCGACGGAGTAGAAACTGGGATCAAATATTCGCCTGAGAGCGCTGACTACATTTTACTCCCTTTTACAATAAAACAAGTATTGGATTCACCACAAAATTCTAAATTGAGTTTTCAGATCTTCACGTTTTAGAGTCACCTGAACCCAACAAAAAGGTTTTTGTTCATTGGTCTGTCCGTCAGTGTGTGTGTGTGTGTCTGTGTGTGAACAAAATATCTCACAAATGAAAAGATATATGACGTTAAAACTTCATATAAAAATTTTGTCTACTGTCGAGATGCCACAGCAATCTTTTGAAAAAAATCACATAACCGGAAGCATGGTGTTTACTCTTGCGATTTTTCAGTTTTTTTTTAATTTTCTCAAATATAATAATAATCGTTACATTTTTATTACATTTTAATGTGTATTGATGTGATATTTTCCTGTTGAATACCTCTAAAAAAACCTTCTTTTTTTATTTTTTCTTTGTTTTTATTAACTCCTATTTTATAGGGCATTATAGAGAACTAATAACATTGAAAATCTGAAACTTTGGCAATGTGTAAGAGCGACTACAACTATAATATTTTGACTGTGATATCACTTCAGGTTATACCGAAAGTCGCTATCAATTTTGTTATTTTAAGTAGAACATCCGGTATATTATTACATTTTTGAATTATGCTTAAAATTTTAGAGAGAATGGGTCTTTTCAACTATCTATTTTGTACGGTTTCTGTTGAATTTATAAATTTTGAAAATTTTTCACAAATGCTTAAATATTAAAAAAACAAATTTGTAACTACTTATAAGATCACTATAAAATGCATGTATCACACCAGATATCTTTAATGATGTAATTCGAGCGAGGACAGTTCTGTGTGAAGATTTTTAAAACTTATGTCGCCAATATATTGATTTATTTTTTCACATTCCTTTATCCTACGTTTTGCTTCTTTTTTTTTAAATTTAGCTGCACACTTTGTTTTCAGCTTTTACCTATTGTTTTTTGGCTTCTTTGTTTTTCGTGTTAGGCCATTTTGTGTAAAAGGTCTCTTTCTGTTCAACTAAGATGTCACATTGGTTTGTCCAGCCTCGTCTATATATTGTTATAAAATGACTATGTTATAATGGTCTTTATGTATTTAAATGGTTTTATGTTATAACATATGTTATTATGCTTTAGCAATAGTTTAACTTTTTCCTATTTTGTTTATTCTTAACCAATTCTCATTCAATTAAATTAATTTCTGTATTGTGTACGCCCGTTATGTTTAAGTATTAATTATCAGGATTTAAAATATTACTACCTCCAGCAAAACACAAGTAGTCTTAATATCAAAGGATGTGACTTTAATTATTTCAGCAATTTGATGTTTGCTTCAATTAATGCTTACTTAGAAAGTGAAGTAATTAATTTATATCTGTCAATGTCACCAAAAATTAACAATGTGAAGATCAATTATAAATATATAGGTATCTGTTACTTTGTCATTCATTAAACACCATAAAAAACGCTAAATAGTCCTTTTTGATTATTTAACTTCACTATTGTACTACTTTTCTTACATTTCCTTATACAATAATGACTAATAAAATTCTATGTTGGTTTGCTATGTTTCCACTTTAGATAGATTTCTGCTCTCAAAAGGTAGTGGTCCTTCCCACAATCAATTCCTCTTTTAACTAGAGCCCTTTATAATACAAGCAGACGCATGTCGCACAAGTTGCATAAAATCTTGCATCACAATACTTTTGCGTTTACATGTTGGTGGCCATGATGCAACCAAAACATAACCCTACAACGTCAAACAGTTCACTCGTTGTGGGTAATATTATCTATCCTTGCTGTTCTAGCTTCTAACCTTGTGTTTGAGTTGCCAACTGTGTTCGTTTTCCTGTGTCTTTTTGCCTTTTATGTGTTGCTCTCATATTCTTTATAAAAAAATCAGTCTATTTCAAGACTAAGGGCCGATTTCATAATCAATTTTAAAGCTTCATTTAACTAAAGTGACACTAGATTGTGCTGAGGACATGTGTTTACTAGAGTCCCTGTATATATTAAATATACCTTATTATATACAGGGACTCTATGTGTTACATATTTCATCATGCACATTCTAACATTACTTTAGTTAAATGAAGCTTTAAAATTGATTATGAAATCGGCCCTAAGGAATACTTTTTTTGGATATAAGGTAAGCCTAAAACATTGATTCATTTTTGAATGAATTATTTACGGTCTTTTCTGTTTTTCAGATTTCAAAATCTTCGAGCAGGACCGGCTTGTTCAGCCTCTAATTAGTACTATTAAACGTATAGACATTAACAGTATTTTATTTTCTGAAAAGTAACAAATTTTTTGAATTTGCCTCTTTTGTGATGTGATTCAATATGGCTGACAAGCATGCTCGTATTATAGAAGGTGCTTTACTTTAACTGGCTGACATCCATTTTAATAAAGCATTTCTATAATACGAGCATGCTTGTCAGCCATATTGAATCACATCACAAAAGAGGCAAATTCAAAAAATTTGTTACTTTTCAGAAAATGAAGATACGTTAATGTCTATACGTTTAATAGTACTAATTAGAGGCAGAACAACCGGTCCTGCTCCAAGATTTTGAAATCTGAAAAACAGAAAAGACCGTAAATAGTTCATTCAAAAATGAATATAACCCACAACGAGTGAACTGTTTGACGTTGTAGAGTTATGTTTTGGGGTCCACGCCAATTGAGCACCACTCTCTCGATGTAATAAATGTAGACCGGCGAACTGAGCACCAGGTAGATCAGTTACCTGTTCAAAGCGACCCTTTGAGACAGGCGAATTCAGCACTTTAACCTGTGTCCAGTTTGTAATGTTAATCTCTGTATTTCAATGTATAATTATTATTAGCACATAAATCAAATTTTAACGATATCATTAAAAACAAATTTGTAACTCGTTTATTATTGGGAAAGCTCATCATCAAAATCATATTATTCTCTGAAACTTATTTATTATTGCGATAAATTAAATAATATAAATTACGATTTTTCTGAATATACACTAACATAATTATTTATAATAAATTTTTTAATAAAAAAATACCTACTATGATTTTTTATTTTTATTTGGCTGAGAAAGATAACTGTTTGCATTAATTCAGCACCTGATAACTTGTTAGTTTGTTAATAAACAAACTAGTAATACAGTGCGCAATTGGCTAATCTACAGTGCTCAATTGGTCGGTCTTCGTTTGGTCCTTGGTGCTCAATTGGTGGGTTCGGCAACTGTATACATTTTTACCTGGGGTAATAAAGTGCTCAATTGGTGCCCGTCCATGTTTTGGTTGCATCATGGCCATCAACATGTTAGCGCAAAAGTACTGCGATGCAAAGTGTTATGCAACTTGTGCGACATGCGTCTGCTTGTATTATAAAGGGCTCTACATTTTAATAGCAAAGTCATGTTTCATAGCTATATAATCAATTAGCACTGATTACATTTTTTTGTCTTGTGAGTCCGTGTATATTTATGAATTCATTTAATTTATGTTCAAAGTATTCGTTAGTTATATTCAGTTTGTAAGGTGTGCACATGTCTATTAGAGCTCATCCATTTTTATTTATTGTCTTTTGCATCGTATCTTCCTACTACTAAGTGTCTGATTTTCTTTCCGGTTCTTCCATTAAAATCATCTAATATAAATATTTCTTTCCTTCTGATTCAATTTGCTTACCAAACTTGTTAGCTGAGCCATGGATTCTTATCTAACACTCATCATAAAATCATCAGTTAGAGCACAGACTCTTTATTACAAGTAAATTTTCCCATATTTTCAGATCATTCCTTAATTTACATAGTTCCATTGCGGTATATACTTTTTATACATTTTTTCCGTAACTAAAGATACTCCGATCTTACTTTTTTCTACCTTCTTTTTTCTCTTCTTCCTCTGGTGTTGCTAGTTGTTAGCTGCACTGAGACCTATTGGTCCATTGTGTTTCTCATCTAACTTGCCATGGGTCTCGTTCGAAGAGGCTAGTTTCCCACCCGAAGAAAGGAACCCTACCCATGAGAACGTTTCTTATTGCCTGGAGTTTCAGTAAGCTGGCTCCAAAATATTTATGTCTCAGTAGAATATGAATTGAGGTTTCTTCCTCCAACTGGCACTTCCTACAGGTGGCATCATTTACAATTCCAATTGTGAAGAAGTTTTTCTGTAGGTGACCGTGTCCTGTTATTAGATCAGTCACGATCCTAATATTTTTCCTGCTTATTGAGGACAGCGTAGATGTACCAGGCGACGATTCCTTAATAAGAATTTTTGCCTGACGTAGCCTTGATATCAAATCCCAGTTGGCACTGGATTGGGCCAGTGCTCAACTTGCCTCTTTTTGCAGTGGCACGGGTAATTCCTAAGGCTGACTCAGGACTGATAAGTGGCTCTTGAGAACCCCGTCTGGCTAGAGCATCAACTTTTTCGTTACCCTCTATTTAACTATGGCCTGGTATCCGCAGTAGTTTGATTTAGGTTTTTTGTACCGAGTCTATTCAGTATCTCGTAATATTCCAGAACCAACTTAAAGTTGATTCTGGTCGAACACAGTTGTGCCTGACTGTCTGTACAAATGTAGATATGCAGATTGGAATAACCTCTTTTTGAAGGTTCGCATGAGCACATGTTAAGATGGCAAATACCTCTGCCTGAAATATAGTCGCGTATTCTCCTAAGGCAACGTACAGCCGTAGATGCCAGCACCAGATCTCCCCGCCATGCTGGAGCCGTATGTGTACCAGACAAGCCCCTCTGAAGTGAAGAGAGGAAAGCGTTAGGAAAGCAGGGTATGAACCCATAAGGTGCTTCATTTTCAACTCCAACAATCAGGCAGCGTTCAATAAAGAAAATCTAATTTCGACTTGGAATATAAGACGCTTAAGTTAGAGGTTGTAAGATAGGGAGATATAGCTGATACACGAACACTAGAAAGTGCCTTCTTGAACCTCTACCTGTATTGATAGTTGAGTGTTAGTTATGATCTCACTACCTACAAAGACTACCTTTGTATATTTACAATAGTACAACACTAAAACGACAACACATTAATCTTATCTGGCAAATGTGGCTAATCTTTAATTTGAAAAGGTTCGTGCACACGTTACTTCTATAGATCAAGCACTAATGAGAATATTTCAAAATTCTAAGTAGGACAAAGGTACCTGGTACTCTACATGTCTAGACCTTGTTTATGGGGTTGGCAAAAAGAGCCTATAAAGGCCTACTTACTAGACATGAGTCTCCCCAAAAATATTACTACTACTACTACTACTTCGATAGATCAAGCACCAATGAAGCCTTTTGACAATATTTCAAAAACCGAGTAGGGAACTACTATTGATTTGTAGAATATTTAACAAAACTCTGGGATATTGCATGTTAATATAAAATTTTCTCACGGGGACTATATCAGTATTGCATTAAACACAACTGCGTGAACAACTTGCAGATAGCTTCAGTAAGCAAACATTTCATAGGTGTGAAAGAGTCGCCGTCAGTGGCAAAATGATAAAATGCTGGCATTCTGAATCAAGCAAGATTGCCATTTTAGTCCGAGCAAGTGTAAGTTACGACTTTAATAAATACTGCGTTACCTTGGTTTTCGCCTTGCCAGAAATGGTATAAATTGTACTTAAAATGAATTTGCATTCGAGCTCCTGATGTTTGATATTTATCTGAACCTATATTATGTCCGTATCGGGCGCCGTAAAAAGTGCATCTCGAACCTTATTAAATCTACCTCTAACTGGAAGCACTCTCGTTAACCATTCTGCATGTCCCAGGTAATTCCCTGTGACATATTTGATTGAACGCAGACTTCCTAAAAATGCCAGCTGTAGCTTCAATCTGTTCAATAAATTCAACTCAAAGTAGTAGTAACATACGCAAGAATATTGTTTTGGAATACACAATTATAATTTAAACTGTTTGGTTACCTGATATAAGTTACGGCTAAGCCAGAAACTTTGTGTTAGTCTAAGAGTTTGAACTTTAAAACAGTAATTTGTTTTTGAAAGTGCTTATACAGGCATTTATTGCAGTAGTCCAATTACTTCGACCATCTGTTTTTCTTCTCAGCTCTTTGTAATTATATAGAATAAATGGTGATTCCTAAACACAAGATTTTACAAGCATTTACAAATCAAATACTATCAAAATTACTGTATTTGAAATACATTCACATTTAAATTGCGAAACGCTAAAAAATTTTTTTATATATTACCCAAATATTAAGCTGCATGAATGGCAGGCGTCGCGATTCATAACATAAACACCCGACTGCACAATTCGCATTCTTATTTAATTGTATTTATGGCAGCAAAATCTTCACCACAGAGCCTGGGACGACCTTATGCCGCTCTAATTGCAAACATGCCTTGTATCAGGTTACCTTAAGCTTGTCGTGGAATTACCTAGCTTCTGGCTATGGCACCTGCCTGGCGGTGAATGTCACAGGCCAATCGGAACGTCTCGACATCTCTTGGAGGCTTTGCAATTGCCTACCTGCTTTGTACACTATTAAAATGGCGGCTATTTGAAATTTAAATACTGTCTTGTGGCCCACTATACACTATATGCAAACAATTTTATTTACTGCGGGGCTTCATCGCATTTAGTTAGCTCGCATGTAAGCCATTTTACACTGTGAGTCGCGAGCAAATGTGCACCTTTGAGGCAGGACACGCTACGACTGACTTAAGTTCCACGCGACTCCTATTGATCTATATTGAACACTAGACATACAAAATCGAGCGATCATCGCAATGTAGAGGGCTGTTTTCGCACTTTTTGTTATACTAGATAAGTATAATTAACTCTAATCAACAATGGAAACCGTGCAAATACGAACTGGCTATATGTGTATATCATAAAATAAACAATTCAGGCAAGCAAGCAGAGATGCCAGTTTTAAATTATTTTAAATGATGAACTGGCCTACTGATAGAGAAAGCTAGGTAATATGACAGATTTATGTATAACTAACTGACCCGGCAAACGTTGTTCTGCTCAAAAATAATTTGTCTCTGAAACCCCGTTTCACCACTATAGGGTTTTAATTTTATGTCATGTGCAACTTAAAAATAAATGACATTTTCGCAATCAACGTCGAAAAAACCTCAATAACGACACGCATATCGATTTTTAGGCTTATTTACCCCATCTCACCCCTAAGGGGTTGATTTTTGGAAAATCACGAAATATGTGTTTGCTTATTTGTTTTTAATAGTACTCCTACGAAGTTTCAAGTCGAAATGCCTATTTAATATTATTTTTCCATGCAAAATTCTAACCCCCATTTTACCACTTTAGGGGTTGAATTTCGAAATATGGTTATTCCTTGTATACATCATAAAGGCAACCTCTGGATAAAATTTTAGCTTTCTAGGTCCACGGATTTGGGCAGGGCGTTGATGAGTCAGTGATTGAGTCAGGACCTTTTTTATATACAGGGTGCTCAACTTAAATGTACGCAGATTTAAGCAAGTGAGTATGCAACACATACACCATTCGCCATTGAAATGTAATGTGCGTTGCATACTCACCTGCTTAAAGCTGCGTACATTTAAGTCGGGCACCCAGTATATAAGATGAAAGGTGTTAATACTCGGCAATTTAAAACTGAATCGCCTTTCAATCTTTCATCAGATCATTCAGCGCCGCTTATTATTGAAAATGAACAGGTTATGCTGGACAACAAGGCAATAGGCTGAGAAGTGGCCAATAAACGTCTGGATTACCTTATTGACTTCAATATTCCGTCCAAAGAGGCATGCGGTATAAATAAAACTTTATATGATGCAGTAGGGACAGCAACATTAGGCTCAAGTTATTAAAAAAAAGATAAACGTTTTCATTGACATGCAAAGAATAAAAGAAAAAAGAAACTTAAGAAGTCAACGGCAGCTTATTAGGTTCGAAACAGATAAAAGACAATTCAACGCAGTCGCGAAAGACATAAAAAGCTACTGAACGCCATTCAAGAATATTTTAGCAATCTGTCATTGAACTATTCTCTGTGGCAAAGGGCGAAGAGACTCGAGAGACCCCAGCAGTCTATAAAACTCATTACTGAAGAGACGATGATGGGATACAATTGATAAGAAAAAGGCAGCCGGTCTCATAGAACAGCTTAAATACGTATTCAAAACCATGCAGAAGAAAAAATTAAAATCAAGCAAGCTCATGGAAAATAAGGCAAGTAATTATGCTTCTCAAACACGGAAAAATTCTGAAAAAGTCGCCTCTATCGAAAGTCTTCTAGTACATTGTGCAAGAAAGAATTAAGTCAATAGTGGAGCACGTGAAGGTGATAGACAACCTCGAATTTAGCCAAAATCAATGATGATTTCGAAAGTAAACGATAATGTTCTACTGCCTACTTACACATAAGCCAGGCATTTGATACAATATGGCTCGATGGTATATTCATTAAGCTTTAGGTAATCTACCACGTCATTACTAATTGCTAAAATCATGTTTGACTGGAAAGCTATTCTTCGTTAAACAGCAGGAGGAGTACATGGATTTGTAACTCATGCTATCTTGGGTTTCTCATGATGCCATGATAATTTGGATTTTTAATGGAATGGTTTCTCGTTGCATTCTTTATTCACAAGTTTTTGACCGCAACAGTAGTAGCTCATTCGCTTGCGGGACCAGTTGCTTAGTCCCAGGGCAAGAGACTTATCTTACTGCCAGGTTCTACACCAAAAAATGTTGGCCAGCAATTAATTAAAAAGTTGCTTCTCGGATTATAGTGCCAGTTTTGGTTCGCCCCGAGCATTTTATTTCCTTGTTACCAGAGCTGGGCAAATTACTTTTAAAAAGTAATTAATTACTAATTACCAATTAACGCCAAATGCAGTAATTTAATTACCAGAGATTTAATTACTCACAGGAAATAGTAATTCAATTACCAATTACTTAGTAATTGTAATTGTACAACATCAATTACTTTTTCAATTACTTTCAATAAAAATTAGTGTCATATACGTAGTTTTATTTAGTAGAACCTTCTTGCAAGTTGCAACTATCATTAGTGTTGTGTCGATTCATAATCGTAATCTAAAAATGCTTAATTTTTATGTTTTGTTAGCTATAGTAACCTACATACTCTTTCACTTTTGAAGGTTTTTTGATAATTAAATCTTGTAGCTACATGCACCGTTCACCAAAACCAAAAGTTTTTAGTTTGTTATGAAGCAAGATGTAAGTAAATAAATAAATTCAAGGATAACAATTATACAGGGTGTCCCAAAAAAAATGCGACACCGATTTGGCATATATTCCTTAGGTTATAATAAACCGATTAAACCTAATATACCTTAGTACAAATCCCTTCAGTAAGAAGGTATAGGCACTTGAAAGTTGAAATATATATATTTTTTTATATTAGTTTCCACATAGATTATCACTGAAGTTGAGCTTTTTATCACGATTGCGGATTTAGTTGCCAAGGCCCATAGGGCCCAAGCAAATAAACCACATGAGAGATAAGAAGAAACTTCCAGTGCTTTGGGGTACATTGTTTTTTTAAATCGCGAAATTACAACATTTTAACCAACTTTTGTAGGTTATATTGACGTCGGTTGACGTTTACCTATCGTCCAGCCGCCTGTTACGATACTTTTGGAGCGTCCCCCGTAGTATTGAACTCTTGCTGGCTGAATCTTTGAACCTGAATATTTATGGTTGGCTTTTGCCAATTTTTGCATGCTTTAAACTAGGTATAATTGGCTATATCTTATTTTTAAATATTCTCCTATAATTATCAAGCAGTTTGGTAAGCAACTCTTCGAATAATTACCCATATTTTACTAATTAAATTTAGGCAACCCTTATTGCAATCATTCTGCACTATTCTATTTGTTGCTAGTTAAAGGATATCTTCTTGCAGTCACACTTTTCAAGCTGTTTTTTTTCGCATCTTCTGGCCCAAAAATTTTGGAAAGTTTTGATAACTGGTGACTGGTGGAATTTTTGAGTTCTTTCCTATTTTAAACTTGGTGTGAGCTGCTGGTGCCTCGACTGTGTGCTTGATTTATGGGCTAATTAGTGTAGCCTCGCTCCGTTTCGTTTTGAGGAGGATCTACAAGGCACATGTGTTCTTTAAGACGTTCCTATTTAATTTGGTAGTACTTACGTCATACGCAAATTGCGGATTCGTTTGAGGTCAGCAGCCCCCTTGCACTTTTATGGCTGCCCGTCATTACTCAAGGTAAGCTGTCTCTAGTCTCGGCTCCTTAATCGTAGATTTATTTGGGCGTTGTGCGTTATAGCCATTTATTGTCGGATGCCATTTTCCTGTCGGATATGATCTTGGGAGAGTTTGGACGCTTTCTACGAGAGGGCAAACTCCTCCCTGAAGAAGCTTAGCATTCACCGTTCGGCTGCACCCTGCGGCCATCTAAACCGTCGATTTGGGCTCCTGAAATTATCGAGTTGTCAAGGAATTCTGCAATTCCTGGGAGCTACGCTAGAGAGTGTAGCATTGCACTCACCTGCGACATATTCACCGCTTTCTCGGCCCGCTCGGCCTTCCGCTACGACTGCCGAAACCCTCGCTGCTTCAGCCGGCTTCGCCCCCTCAAGCCAACAGGAAGGTTAGGATCCGACGTGGTTTTACTACAGGCAAGAAACTGATATAGCTATTTGCGCCTGGTGTATTTTATAGTTAGTTGATAGTATCTCGTTTCGTTAGTAGCTAGGGCATGTGTGACAATTTTTGGCATAGCAATGCTTCGTTTAGTTAGTTATTAGTGCATGCTTTTGTATAGATCTGATGCGTTATCATGATAGGCCTTGTGTAAATTTCGAGCATCCATTTTCTGCATTTTAGTGATCTTTATTGAACCATTGATCAAGCTTACCCGAGTTTGTGAAGGCAGCTCTGCGGCTTAATAGCCCCGAGCCACGGCTTCTCTGCCGAACCTACGAATTTACAGATTAGTTAGCCTTCACGCTGCTGCCTTATTTGCATTTATGTGCAGCCTGGCAAATTGATGTCAGAACACTTACTCGAGTCCTGTTTCGGTGGTTCCGCCGAGGACTGCGGCCCCGTTGGTCTCCGCGCCCCATCGAGCTCCCCTGCAAATTTATGTTGTATGTTGTATCTTTCGCTCAATTATTTCAGTTTTAAGCCCGTACTCGCAGTTCGTTCGCCGCCATTTGCCGTCAGCCGTCTGACGTTTGCTGCTTTGTTTTGATGTTGATAGTGGCTAGAGTAGCGACATCGGTAGTCGACTGCTTCTGCAGTTTCAGTTCATGATTGACTAATCTCGGGTTAGTAGCGATTGCGTCACGAGGTCCGCCGCCGGTAGAATCTTCGTCAATTCCGCGCTGTTGTAATTTATTTGCGGGTCTCTACGTAGGTACAAATTTGCCGAAGGTTTACTCAAGCGATTGCTTTAGCATTCATGTATGGACCTGATGTATTTCCACTGAGAAAACTACCCTGCTCTTATATGGTCAGATATCCTGGTAGTTTTGACCCCTAGAAATTTTTGAATATTTACTTTAGAATCTTTCTGAGCTGATATTCGGGGTTTCGCATCAGCTGTGCGCTTGCATAACCCGGCTCTGCTATTTTCTGCCTCACAGGTTACCTCCAGTCTATCCATTTTATTTTTATGCATAATTTTAATACTCGCTGCGCTTCCTTTAAACCTCGCGTAATTTCATGCTTTCGCAGAATATCGGCACCTGAGTAGGGAGCTCGAGTGATTTATGCCGTGCTCGAAATGTTTTAATGTGTTAGCCCATCCACAGATTATAGCCATTACTGCTCATGGGCTACTGTTTGTTTGATATATATATATATATATATTAATATTTATTGCTGCATGTCGCATACTGTGTTTTTTTTTGTTGCTATTAGAAATATATATGTATTCATATCGCCTATCATACTTGCATCTACTTTTGCATACTGCCTGCTGTGATTTTGCTTGTTGCGCACTATAGTTCCCACCAATATTTAAAATAAAGCTGTGATCTATTCATTGGTTGTTGGTTCGTTTATTTTTTTTTTTTGATCTGCTGGAAATTGTCTTTACCTTGTGTACGGTCCGGCATAAGGATTGGATCTGAGTCGAGGACCTGGCGCCCTCTCCTATTTTTTTTTTCAGCATAGCTGGAACCCTGCGACCTTCGCGGCGAGCTAGCCCAACTAGGCCGATAATTACCAGCCGGCAAAATAACCAATACAACTTTCGCCAAAAGGTAAGGCCGACCCTCTATCTTCCCTGACACGCCTACAAAAAGTCGTAAAACAATGGATTACTTCACTGCCCATTTCTCGTATTTTATTTGACAATTTCGACGTTCTTCACTGCCGATTTAAAAAAAATAATTTTTGTGAATGTCGAATTTCATTTTAGCTACATTTTGTAATTATATTAGAAAAAATAGCACGCTGAATATGTTATAAAAGTAATTTTTCCATGTTCGTAATAAATTAATCCACTGGTTTTGCATCGCTCGCTAGTAAATTAAACGTTGAAAAACTCACTTTTCTTAACTTGTAGAACAATGTACTATTAAATACGCCTAACATGAGGCTGCATGACGAAAATATGTAACTTACCTAAGTATACAGGGTGGACCATTGGATTTTTTAATTGTTTGACAGCAAATTTCTATTTAGATTTTGTAGAACACTACGTGGTGATTCAATTAGCGCAACTTGAGTATTTTTTGTTGGCTCAGTTAGAATATATATTTATGGATTAAAGGAGATATGAATATATTTTTTCCCTGAGGTTATCTGTAAGTCAACCGAAGGTAAAGAACATGAATATCTCCGGTGGTGCATACAATATTTTTTCTACTAGCATATTCGTAAAAATAGTATGAGTTTTAAAATGTCAATGACATTTAAAACTAGAATATGCAAGTAACATCAAGGATTGCCATATTGTATGGTTGCTAAGACGTTAATTGTAGTTGAATTGTTACCATGAGTTTGAGGGAGAAATAATTTGACAAGTCCCTTTGAAGTAATGAGTAGCTTTTCATATTTTGTTTCTATGACGAAAATGTACAATATCATGTTGCTAATAGATAAAATATTTGTTTATCCCTATATACGAAAGTAAAATTTTTTGTCGCCTGTTAGGGGTTTCCCGAAAATATATGTTTGGTTCCCTGGTTCCAATGGCAGTGGGAGGGAATATAATACATTGACTACCGTTGCCATTAGAGACGGGAGGCAATGTGATTAATAATAAATCAACTAACCTCCTGGTTTTCATACTTAAATATTTTTGAATGCAGCTGAATACAAGAGATTGTCACATCAAAAAATGTAAAAGTGTTGAATGTATAACTCTGGACTAAAACGTAATTTCCTCCCTTGCATGATTACAATTGATTAGGTACTGTTCTCGCTAACGCTGAAGAATTAAACTACATCCGCGGGAGGGAATGATACATTTTACTCCCTAGTAATACAAATAGCTATAAAAAATGTATTAGGTAACTTGAAATTTTAAAACAAAATATCAATTTGGTGTTGATCAGAGACTGTTGAAACTGGACAGGTGACTGATAAACCTAGTTGAAAACCGCTGATTGAAATAAGAATTTGTACAGCAGTACAAAAACAGCTACAAACTATGAAAACTAAGAATGTTTTATCTAACGAGATCGTATCAACAATAAAAGATGTTACCATTCCAACTACTAAAACTTTTTGAAAACAAAAGACAGGTAAATTGACATAATTGAGGATACTTATTCTTTCACAAGTCCAAACACTAACATGTACCTATATTTTACAGATTGTTATAGTAAATGTCCCTTTGTTCTATATTTTAAACCAATGTTTCTGATGAAGCTAACAATGAATTAGCGAAATGTAAAAGATATTTTTAAATAAAGATAATTTTTTACTTACGTTGTTAAAAAAAATAAATTAGCTGATTTTTTGTGAGGAAAGTAGAACCCTTTTAGGTAGTCTTATTTCCGATCCAGCGAACGTCTGTTTTATAATTTCACTTAAAAAATAACCCAACACGAACAAAATTTTCAAACGAGCCGGTACTTCACACCATAAAAAAGTAAATTAAGCGTCCAAAATCCAAACCTAATCGGCTGTCAACAAGACTTTATTTGTTGACTTTGCGAAGTATTGCAAAGACTGAGGTTTGGATTCGCAGCGATTAATAATGGCAAATACATGACATAAACATCATTCCTTCTGAAGCGATAATAAGAAAATTTTCAGGCGCAAATCTGACGCATAGTATCCGCGATGATTACCGAATTAAAAACAAACAATAAACCACTATTAAAGTTCGATACCTTCAACAGAATTAAATTGATTCAATAATATTCCCTCCAAATTGTATGTAAAAACCCTAGAAAAGTAGCTAATCACATTTTACTAAAGTTTGTCGTTAACAGCCTCTTCAGATCCCTTAGAATTAGGAACTTGTCCCCAAATCTGGCAACACTGCTTGTGACGCGTCGTAGAAAATGCGATAGTTGCTGTTTTCGACTAGCCAGATAAATTAGGCTTCTATTGTCCGGGAACACCCTATTGCGGTTTGCTTAATATGTAACTTCTCTTATTTTTTTGCGTTCCGGAGATTTGACACCCAATCGAGGTCAGTAATTCAGTAATTGAAATACCACAAAGTAATTCAATTACCTCGAGTAATGTCAATTACCACAGGTAATTCAAATATTTGTAAAGTAATTTAAATACTTTCGAGTAATTTAATTACACAAAAGTAATTGAGTAATTGAATGTAGTAATTAATTACTTTCAAAAAGTAATTTTCAAGTACTTTTTAACAAAAATGGCAATTCCCAATTACAATTACCGCATTTTGAAATGTAATTCAATTTTAAATACACAAAAAGGAATTTAATTAGTAATTTAACTAAAAAGTAATTAATTACTGCCCAGCTCTGCTTGTTACTTTTCATATTTGATAGGCTTGCCCCGATCCACTACCTGGGAGGAGCCCAATGGGGAATTTTGCAACCTTAGACGGAAAGCACATATTTACAAAGCGAAAAGCAGCTTATTGTAGAGTAGAATAAGCTTCGGTGAATGATGGGAAGGAATTCCCAATTAATGGTAGACAATAACTTATTCATCTACGAAATTATCATTCAGCCCATATCGCTGTTTGGAATACAACTCTGCAGTACAGCAAGCAACGCCAATTTAGATAATTCAAAGGTTTAAGGTGATTTAGAAGGATTTAAGTCTGTCATTAATTAAACAAGAAATCAAAAAGTGCAGTGTCAAGTACAGTGAGTGCATCCAAATAAATGAGCAAAGACTTTAATGGACAATCTCAATCAAATAATATGCTTATATATATTAACGATACAAATTTGATTATGAACATCTTAACGAAAAGAGTTTGATTGACAAAACGAGACGGTGAGCCGAGTTTTGCGGCAATCAAACGAGTCTCGTTAAGTGTCATAAGCAAATGTGTATTGTTGAATAGTTTATCTTGATCAATGAATTCTGGTTCAATGTATTTTTTTATATAAAAGGAGTGCGGTAATATCCATTACCACACTCAGTGCTGTAATGAAGCTTTTAACGATACCCCTGTGAAGTTAGCACCACAACTTCAAAAAATGTTATTTGTTTCAAGAGTTCCCGTTGCACCCCAAAGAGTTCTAGAGTTTCTTGCTATTTTTAAAAATAGTTCTAGGTATTTAAGAGAAAAAAATGTGGATCGAAGATTAGGGGTTCACTTTTTCCTCGGAAAAATACCACTATAATTCTTTTTCGGTCATACTTATTGAAAAATGTCTGAATACTTTTCGATAGAACTAGTCGGGGTGCCACTAGAACTCTAACAAAAAATAACGATTTAAAAAAAAAGTTCATGAATGGAAAAAATATCGTTTTTACATTTTTTAAAGTTCCGGTAGTTCTAATGAAAGTTCTAGTAGCATCCCGACGAGTTCTATCGATAACTATAATAACATTTTTGATAGAACTCAAAGTAAAGAAGTTACGCGTATTTTTGTGTTAGCACTTTTGCAAAACGACGGAAAGTCTCGAAAGCGATTTTTTAAAGTTTCTGTAGTTCTAATAAGAGTTCTAGTTCTCTAATAACATTTTTTTATAGAACTCGAAGTAAAAAAGTTACGCGTATTTTTGTGTTAGCACTTTTACAAAACAACTGGAGTCCTGAACGCAATTTTTTAAAGTTCCAGTAGTTCTAATAAGAGTTCTAGTAGCATCCCGACCAGTTCTATCGATAACTCCAATAATATTTTTTGATAGAACTCGAAGTAAAAAAGTTACGCATATTTTTATGGTAGCACTTTTATAAAACGACCAATTCCTGGAAGGAATGTTTGAAAGTTCCAATGGGAGTTCTGGTAGCACCCGGACGAGTTCTATTGATAACTCTGATAAATTTTTTTGATGGGACTCGAAGTTAAAAAGTTACGCATATTTCTGTGTTAGCACTTTTACAAAACGACCAATTCCTTGAAGCAAGTTCCGGTAGTTCTAATGGGCGTTCTAGTAGCACCCGGAAGAGTTCTATCGATAACTCCAATAAAAAATGTTGATAGGACTCGAAGTAAAAAAGTTACGCGCATTTTTGTGTTAGCACTTTTACAAAACGACTGAAGTCCTGAAAGCAATTTTATCTAAAAGGAGTCCACCCCTGATTTTTTATTTACATTTTATACATAAAAGGGCAATTTTAATTTAAAAAGAATTCAATATAACTATACTTGGAGATTATAGCATTTAATGGCGCTGCAACGAGCACCTTAACAAATTTATGACTGTCCAATGTGTTGAAAATTAATAATCACAAATAATAGCTTATTAAGAAGTAACACAACACGTTGTAAGGGTCAGTTCATATTTATGGCGCCGCAACTAATCGCCACTACACGTTAGAGCCATGTGATAAACGTAGGGGAAGTAAATAAAGATGAGTAGTCACCGGAATGCTATCCCTAAAAATCTGTAAAAGGTTTTACCCGGAACTTCCCTCGTCGACATTGTGACACTAAATAATTTTAAAAATCAAATTAAGTTAGGAGTAAAAATATCTTCACGTTTCTAATAAATTAAATATTTTCAAATAAAAAAAATGTATCCTGCTGGGGTTTGAACCCGCTGCATCTGCAGAGCGATCGTAACCGCACCCCTACATAGAAATCGTATCTGCACCCATAAAGCCAACTGCTCTACGGAGCCTCTTCGAGATAAGTCCGGCGCGCGCCTTTCTTGAACAGAATGCTGTTATTGTTGAAACATTTTTACTCTTTTGTGACCTATATGAAAGTTATTACTTCCTTCTATTTTAAAATTAACCCAAAAATAAACAAAATTTTATTTTTTTAAGGTGCTCACCCTGTATATTGCTATGATATAAAAATGGTAAAAAGAAAACATTCTAAAAAGGTTGAATCACTTTAAAACTGGCCAAGATTGGTATAACAACTCTAAAATATGCAAATGGTTTGAATTCTTACAAATCAATTATTGTTCAGATGAGATACATTGCAGAATGTTACAAAGTACTGAGTATAACTTAATTTTGTTAATGTGATGGTTATTTACAACTCTGGAAAGTTTTAGAATGTTTAGGAAATGTTAGATAAATATTTATAACCTAAAAATGACTCTTGTCAAGATATTTAACTAATTTGATTTATTTTAATAATTAATAAAATTTACTTCCAAAAACAGTGCTGAGAGAAGTAAAAGGAATTGTTTATGTTTTATGATTTGAGAAAGAAGGCGGGTAGAAAAATATTGGAAATTGTGACATATAAAAATAATTTTCCAGAATTAATTGAAAAACAGATAAACTCTGGGTATAATATAGTTAAAAAGATGTTAAAAGTGATTATCAGTGCGTGATAATACAGTGGAAAAACTATCGATAAATTTGGAAAACGTCACAGCAGTAGCAGAATTAGGTGCAGTCCAGGAGGTATTTCAAGACAGAAAAGATTGCAGACACGACACTACAAGAGACAAAGCAAAGTGAGTCAAATTAAAATTCTCTTCTCAGAATAATGAGCGACGAACAATATAAATAAAAGGAATTTAAAAAGGCCTATAGAAAGATTTTAAAGTGCATTTAATTTAGATTAGATTTATTAATTGATTAATTTGTAAACCTGAAGTTTAATAATTATAATTAATTTTGAAAGTATCAGTAACAAACATTTGATTAAATTGTTAAAACACCAGTAACTTTATTGAACATGAACAATTGATCAAATAAATAATTAAACCAACAAACTCTCATTCAAAGGTTATGATTGCACTTTTACTATAACATAAATACTATCTTTCCAAAATAATTCATTTACTAGTAAAGATACTTTGAAATACACTGCAGTGTCTGAGTAAACATTAAGCAACAGTTATCCTGCAGAAAAAAAGAATTAGAGCTAGCCGCGTTAATTATTACATGCAAAAAGATATCTACAACAAGGTAGGTTTTATAGTGATTGAGCTTTTAATGAATGAAAAGTACAATTAAAGGTACAAACAGCTTTGTTCGTAGCAATATATTTGTATGAAATTGTACCGGTTTCATGCGAGGTAGATATATAATATGCATGCAAAATATCGTTTTTCTCCGAAAAATAGTTTTTGAGCTATACTGCCAACAGTCAGACAGACAGACACACAGACAGACAGACAGATAGACAGACAGACGGAATTCAGTAAACCTCTTTTTCGTCATCGAGAGACCTTGAAACGATCTGAAGAAATCTTGGATGGTGATTTTTCGTGATTACACTACTTTCTTCGTCTTTCAGACAATTACAAGAAAAACACAGATCAAGCAATTTTTTTCAAATTTATTGGTATGGTAAACGTAAATGTTGTGGTTAATTTTGTTCATGTGGTTTTAATTAAACTAAACTCTTAAAAAAACCGAAAAACAATGAATATAAATTTCAAACCAACAATTCTTAATGCAACAATTTTTATTGATGTTTACAACTTTAATCATGCCAAACTTCTAGACACAAAAAACTTTTAAAGCTATCGACAGGAGTAGTACAAATGATCAAAGATTAAAATATTAATCAGCGCTATAAATTATATGTGAAAGTACATTTTTTAACATCCTTCAATACTGTTTTTGGTTAATTAGATTAGGTTATGTTAAAATTGCAACATGCATGAAATCGTTACTCAAAAATAATAGGAAATTTATTGGGTTGAGCAATGTAAAAAATAAGATTGATTTGATGCCTCAACAGAATCATTAGTTTCTGTTGTCGGTTGGCTCATATGTAACCGAATGGTGTGGAAATAAAAGTAGTAGGAATATATTAGCAAATATGATTTTATCAAAATTCCCAGAGGTTTGAATTATCTGCCCACATGAAAAACTAAATGCAAATTTTGATTTTCTGCTCTCATAGTTCCACGAAGTTAGCCTTGGTGGTGGAGTTGAGCCATTTTCTGCAGCGAAGGTAATTTATAATGATCGCTACATGAACCTATTAGTATTTCTACCGACACTGGTGTATGATTTGCCCTTTTTTTCCAATTATTGTCACATACCTGCTTACTTCACAGCAGATTTGCATATTATTATTTATGGCAGCTGTCCGTGCATTTTAAGATGATGTATTACATTAATTAACAATGCAAAATGCTAATGAAAGAAATTCAACTCAAAGAACTGTAGGGCTCCCATAGAAAAACTTAATACCGGGATTATTTTTCTTCTGAACTTTTTGTTGAACAAATTGCAGTGCTATTAATAAATGTATAACAAATTACGAGAGTCATAATTCATGGCAGGAAAACCAGGAAACGCTCTGTTCGTTGGGTGCAAGTTCATTAGGCGGACCCACTGCTTACATTTGGTAATTTTTGCTTCGAATTGGAGAATTCCTGCATTAGGACTGTGGGAACTGACATTTTGATAGGGCCCTAGCGAAAAAACTGGAGGTTGGCGGAATCTAGAGCCGCATGAGTCACGTATTAATATTAATAGCAGCCCATTAATTCAGCAGCGTGCAGAAAGAACTGGAAGAGTCGAACGCACAGATACAGAAATTAATTAACAATTGATTAGCCGGTGATATGGAGCGACGTTGCGCAACATTTTTCCTTAATTAAACATTGAACTAACGTGATTAGATTTAATTTGCAGGAATAAATTATTTATCGGGCTTTTGCAACGTAGATTTATGGCGAAGGATGTATCGCAGCCTTCGTTTCCTGGTTTACAAACGAGATTGCAAAAATCGCCCAGTTTTCCTTTGGAAATAATAAATTCTAGAACTCTCACTTCGAACGGATTCTAATAATACCTGCAGACGTAAACTACAAGTAGAAAAGCGTGGCAATTTATTGCCGATATTCGAAAGGCTTTAACTGATTTTATGTAAAATGGCTTATGTAATATTAATAATTCTATAACGTCTGATTTGGGTGTCATGTTATCAGAAGTTATTTATTCATAGGGAAGATTTTTATATAAAATATAACATTTTTAAAAGTCACCAGGAAAACGACAAACGACTTTCGTAGAGCGGTGAAAGATACAATTTGTCAACTAAATTGGAAATTAATCCACTTAAAATTCTAAATTTCAAATTCCAGTCACAAATTAACTTTTGCTGAATAGAAGTAACTGTCATAAACCTCAATTAAATAGTATTTGACGAGTTGCATCATTTCAGTTGTAAGCTAACTTGAATCGCTCATTTATAACATTTGCAAGTTTTAATCTTCGTCGATCATGATGTGATTGACAAGTGAATTTGCAATCAGACATTCATCAGATAATCTGACATCACTACGTTGCAACAGAGGTGATGTGTGATTGAACTATTTAAATCATTTATCAATAATGAGAGCAGTTTAGATTTTAGCAATATTAGCATAGACGCAGTGTCACTTAAAAAAATGTGTTTTTTATTACTTATTATTTTGTGTAAGAAGTGATTTTTTTGCTATGTAATTGAAGTAGGCTCTACACAGAAAACAGCTTGTATGATATTGCCATGTGATGTTTCAACTTGACGTCTACGTTTTATTTTGCTCTGGCAACTATTTCAAATCTGTGAAATAAGCTCCTCTTCAAATGAAGTTATATGAATCTACTGTTTTTATTATCTGAATTAATGCATGTCTTAAAATACCTTCATAATTGTCTTTATATGTTAAGACCCCTTGGCCATTTCCTATTTTGCCTGGAAGTGTTTTCAAAATTGAATAAAGTTATCTAGAATGCATATTTTGTCCGCTACTTCAGGGTGCTAACCATATAAGCTACCATTTTATTCAAATAAGATTACATAACAGCCTTTACAATCAAACAAACTTTATTTGAGATAAGAATGTTTGCTGTCAAACCTGAGCTGATTTCCGTTATAATTAAAATAATATTCGAAATTTTTAGGGTTAAGCAAAGCTTTGTAGCATTCCTGCTGCTGTAGGTGTGAGGATATTACAGGACGAAGTTGCATTTCATTGCAAAAACAGCTTCCAGCTGTAGTCGAGCTGCTTGTCATAGGTCTTCAGTCTTCAGCGCGAATCACAGTTATAATACTTATAATAATTGATTTTAGCACCACCCAGTTGACGAGTTTAAACCTAATAAAAAGCATTATTTATTTATTTATTCGCTGAAGATAATGTTATTTCAGTAGCGGTTTTAGTATATCTAAGTTGCAGGAGCAGACAACTAAAAATATATGGTACAATGTTTAGTAATTTTTCTTGTCTTCTATCTGTTTGGCTTCTTAGATGGGGTGTAGAGACTGGCTTCTTATATTCACTTTCAAATTACTACTGCTTACTATTTCTTTTTCTATCTATCATGCTGTACAATGTACATAATTCGTTGTAATAAATACAGGAAACTGGTAAAGGTATTGCCGCACGCAGCATCATAAATGGCTCTAATATTCACTTGAAGGGTCATACAGAAATAATAATAATAATAATAGTAATGGTATTTATTCTCCCAAATAAAAAGCATATTTCTTAATAGATATATTTAAATGAGGCGAAGTCAAGCCTCAGTTATATACTGAAGCTGCTCTGCCACTCAAGCTCTGTTCAAAAATTAAAATAAAAGAGGTAGACCCAATTAAACTTAATTTAAAGCCTCAAATGAACTATTAATTTGAAAAAAAATTGTTCACTAAACATGTCAAAAACATGATTTTAGTTTACCCACAGTCATACTTTTATAGTTATTTGGTAGTTTATTTAGATAAGACGATATTATAGGTATATGAGAAGGATCGTTTGTACATGTTTGTTCTATGAGGTGGAATACTTATAAGTCCTCGGAAACGTAAATTTAAATGATGAACGTCTGTTCGAAAATTGATTTTGTTAAATACCTAAGTGTTGTGGACTCTTCGAAATTAAAATTTCGTAATAAAAGATATACTCCATATATTAACCGCAAATAAACATTCTGCAACCGTTGAATTCTATAAACATCTTTCCAATCTATACAGAGCCAATACATAACCCCATAATGTAGATGTGATAGAACTAATGCGTCACAAAACATTTGTTTAATACGAGTGTCTAAAAATGCTCTATTCTGATAGATAATACGTAGAAGGTAAAATCCTTCCGTTGTTAATGTGAGATTTAAATCGTAGATCTTTATCTAGTATTAGCCCTAGGTCCTTTGATTGTGTATGAATGTCCGTATTTACACCATCTATCTCAATATTAATCTCTCTTAAGAGTGTTTCATAGATGAAGGGGCTACATATTGACAGGGCTTTGGTTTTATTTGGATTTAATTTTAAACATTGCCTTGATACAATATTCGACAGTAAATGTAAATCATCGTTTAGTTTTCTGCATGCGCTTCCTTCGTCTGAGCACTCGACAGATAAATATACTTGGGTGTCATATTGGTTCACATATTGAGGCTCGGTTTGAAAATTTGATGTATAGATGGAGCAGAAACCCGAAGGACATAAGAAGTAACATTAAGATATCTTAAAGTATGATTTTTATGTACAACTGCTTGCTGACGATTTACTAAGAAATTTTGAAGAAATACGTAGCTTCTTTAGAAAGTCCGCAGTGCTGTAGTATAGATAGCAATAACCCATGATTTACAGTATCAAAGCCTTTTCAAAAATCCAATAGTACAATACCTGACGCCATTTTGTTATCATATTGTAACGTTTTTACGTTTTCCGGGCTATTAAAAATTATGCGCCGCTTCTTGTTTGAAGCATTTATTTACAGCAATTTATCTTTACTATTTACAAAACACAAGACTATTAAGGAGGAACACAATTATCTATAAACTAATCAGGAGCGATTTCTAACAACAAATACACTTCACTTATTTTCACGCAACTTAAACATTAATTATTTATCTGGCTAGATTTATTTACAACGCGTTATTTATATGGCTACATTTTATGTACACACGGATTTATTTATGTGGCAGCTTCGGCGTATTTCAAAGCTGGAGTCGGCACTCGGACTTCGACTTTGATTGACCCCTTATTTCCTTTTCGCGTATTTATCTTTGCGCCGGGTGAGTCATCCCGGAAACGTCGAGACCTTGCTCGATCCTTCCCGCAACGTTGACGTGTTCGCGCACATGAGTCACCAAGGTCGTTTCTCGAAAAGTGTGACTCATCCGTCCGCACGTGAACCGGCTCAAGGTCGTGACACTGCCCCCGCCTTAGGTCGATCTCGAATGATCGGGACGCTGAGTCATATGTTTGCAATGGCCTGATCCCAAGGTCGTTACAAAATATATTAAGCAAAGCGTCAGTAACATTATGCAACTGTGCCACCCCCCTCAACCCAGATTTTGTTTCGAGCTATAGGTGGTTTAATTCTAAAAAGGATCAATTTTTATAAAATTTTAGAAAAGACGAGAAGAGTAGATACGGTACGTAAATCATTGAATCCTTCTGAATTATTTACTTTATTTAGCGGACATAAGCTTTTCTTCAACTCATTGGGTACACTGAATTTGCTATACAAAAATTGATTACATGAGCCACAATTGGCAAGCACAGTTGCACCATACGTATTGATATTCCATCATGACCGGCCACATTAGTTTTTATACTTCTAATGCACTGAAGTACTTCATCTTCCGATACAAGATGGAAATCCAATACTTGGCTCATTTTTACATTATATTTAATAAAATTCGCATAAATTACTGTTTTGTTGTATTTTAGAGATAGAATTATTAAAAAAAATCGTTTACATTAGATTCACAGGTAAGTCCCACGATTTATTATTGTATACAATATTGTTTTTTATAGTTTTCCATATTAGATTACTTTGAGAAAGTTCGTTCAAATGTCTTTTTTTAGCTTATAGGCACTCTCTGGTTACTTGATTTTTAAATTGGTTGTATTGCTGACGATTGGCAATGGTTTTATTGCACTTATAAATTTTATAAGCATGATCTCATTTTCATGATAAACTTAATATTATTGTTTAGTCATGGGGCAGGCAGTCTAGATATTCTAGATTGTCGAAAAGGTACATGTATGTCAAAAAGTTCTAGTATTTTTTCAGTTAAAAATTGAACTTTGAAATCTGCATCTGGGCACACGTATATATTATCTAGAGAGCGCGTGAGCGAGTATTCACTCACGTCGCTCACGTTTTATGCTTGCTTTAAACGCCCACGTTCACGTCCCCTCACGCTCACGTTCACGGGGTGAACCGCCAGTCACGACGTGAAGCGAGCTTTTTGAATATTCAAATTGAGATACCAATAAAGAACCCGCAACAGAAGTAAAATAATATATGTTTTGCACGTAATAGATCTTAACGATACAAGATTGATTATGAGCATCTTAACTAAACGAGTTTGATTGCCAAAACGAGGCGACGAGCCGAGTTTTGCGGCAATCAAACGAGTTTCGTTATGTGCCAGAAGCAAACGTGTATTGTTCAATATTTTATCTTCATCGGTGTTGTTATAGACTCTTAACCAAATTAATTTTAGTATCGTTAAGAGCTTCATTACCGCACTCTTTTTATATGAAAAATTACATCGAACCAGAGTTTATTGATCAAGATAAAATTATTTATGTGATACGTTGCAATCAAACTAGTAGACACAAAAAGAAATAAATGAAGATTGACTACAATAGCTTACACCAAGGGATAAATAGGTACCGATTTTTCGCAAAAACGTTTCTTGCAACCGTATTTAAAAACATTACTTTTAATACCTAAAGCTGTCATTAGAATTGACGTTTCCCTTTCCGATACACGAGTACAAGAAAGTATATGTTGCTAGGCAACACTTTTAATTCCTAGGTTTAAAAGTACTTTCACGTACGAGAACCTTAAAGTTAGTTCTACTTCGTCGCCTATAGACGCAGACACGCGACTGACTGTAGACCACGCAAAAGTACAATGATCTCCCGCTTCAACTCTAGATCTTCTCCACATCGGACAGCAGGGGAGTGGGCACCCTGCAGTCTTTCATTCCTTACAAAATATTTAACGTTAAATTAACCTGAAAGGTGAATCACGCCTTTGAAGTTTTCACTCACGTTCATTCTGTTCATGGCCCGATTTTCAAATATTACTCACGTTTACGACGGGACCCGCCGTGACCCGACGTGACCCGTCTGTTTTTACGTCACGCGTCCATCCCTAATACCATCCCAAGTCATAGAGAGTAGAGCGTTGTTGAAGGCGTTAAAGTCAAAATTTCTGAAACAGCGGTAAGTTTTTATAAATGGAGCAATTTTATGGTTAATTACCTTCAGCGTACAGTACGTCATATCATGGTCGGATATATTGATACCCGCATATACCCCAGATTTTATAATATTAACGTTGTGAGAAGATAGAAATAAATCAATAGTTGAATCGCATCTTGTTGGTTCATGAATGTTCTGCGTTAACTAAAAATTTCCACATAATGACATTAACTCTAATGTTGCCGATTCAATTTTTCTAATGTCAATTTTGAAATTTCCTTCCACTACAATGTTTTTGGAGTAATAGCTAATGTCTTATAAAGAGTTGTGTAGATTGCTTAAAAAATCTGAAAATAGTCGTCTATGTGGGTTATAGACGAATTTTTGATGCAAACACATTATTTTGACCGACAGTTGCTCAATACAGTCATCCACATGTATTAACCGACATTGAAGATTATTTTATACATATATTCCAACGCCCCCTCCATGCGGGTCTAGCATGTCCTGTATAAAAAATCTATAAGTAGCTATGTCCACTGTATGTTGGCACAGTAGCTTTTAATTAGCTTTCAAAAATAGAAAACAAATTTGGCTTATTGGACCGAACAAATTCGTTTAGTTCAGTTAATTTAGCAGTTAAAGAACAGCCACTAATGTGGTTATTAATAATTCATGTGCATAGTGATATTACTTACCAACAATATAAAACAATAACAATAACCAAAAAATTTGGATTAATTTAAATAGGAGATAAACCTGCACTGTGCAGATAATATATTTAACACCTGTAATGCGCCTGAAGATAAATAAAAATTACCAAGCGGATTTTGCAAGGTAAACTCATTTCTGTGCCTTAGAGGTTCCTAGAATGCTATTTGAATCGTCTTCGCAAGTAACTATTTTTTAATTAAACTTTATAAATATCTTGCCATGCATGCATTTCTAACACCAACCTTTTTAGAAGCTTCTTGTAGCAGTTGGTTTCTCTTTCGGGTGAGGTCTTCCTCATATTTACCAGTCTGTATAGCCTCTGTGCATGTAATTTTTTGTCACATCGCAGTGAAGAGAGATCAGTTCTGTGGAGATTCATCCAAGAGCGTCTCGCATCGGCCCCCTTTACGAATAGTTAAGAGACATCGGGCAGTTAGAATTTTATCTGCTTCGTTTGGAGTAGACCCTCCTAAGTGCCTAGGTGCAGAAATTTGGAGCAGGAGGACATCACCAAGTTTGTAATTGCTGTGGCGTCCCTTTATTCTGCGAGCCGACATCGGAGCTGCCCTTGCAAGGTAAATTTCACAGGCAAACCGGTATAGAAGGCCCATTAGCTTGGGTGTGAAAAATAAAAACGCCAAACAATTTTCGTATAGTATATACATTAACTCCGATATTTCAAGTCTAAATTGGACCATATCGAGTCATATATAAATACTAAAAGTAGTCAATTAGTGAAAGCAAAGTGTGCAGTAAGTGTAGAAGGTGTGGAATCCGAGCAGAAACTACCAAAACAGTGAGTTAATTTGATATAAACAAGACGATTTTGGGGTTAAAGATAATACATAAGGCTGTAAAGTGCATGTAAATAGAAGATAAGGAAAAAGAAAGTCAAGTACTGGAACTACGCCAAAAATTTCGAGGATAGGCAACCCAACGTACACCACAGTGTGCCTGTGTGGTTGAACTATTCCCAGGGGACTGCAGTATAACACCTAGGAAAAACGCAAAATCTGAATGAACAAAGTAGAATCAAAATGGAAGAGATACTAAAAGGAATAAGCAATAAACTGGACTTAATGTAAGAGAGAAACAAACGAATGGAAACAAAAATAGACGACTTCAAAACCGACCTACTAGAATGCAAGAAAGAAAATGAGAAATTGAAGACAGAGATTCTAAGCCTCAAACAATATACACAGGAACAAGATAGAAGAATGGAAGAAATGGAGAGAGGAACCAAGAAAAGGAATATAATAATACACGGAGTGGCGGACCAAGAAAATGAGAGCGAGTTACAAATAGACGAAAAAATACGAGTAGTACTACGAGACATGGAAATACCAATATTATTGGAGGCGGAGGTAAATGAGACCAGGAGAATCGGGAAGTATCAAGAAGGCAAAATCAGACCAATTATGATGGAAACAAGGAAATGGAGTAAAAAAGTAGAGATACTCAAAGAGACTAAAAAACTAAGAGGTACAAAAATTTACATGGATGAAGATTACTCAAGAGAGATACAAATGCAAAGAAAAGAACTGATAACATATATGAAGGAGATCAGAGCAGAAAGACACACAGCTATTGTTAGATACAATAAAATAATAATGAATGGAGACACATACTCTTTGGAACAAATCAAAACCATAAGGGAACAGGAAACAATTGCACTAGATGCAGAAGAACAAAAAGTAATAAACGAGACAAAGACGATTGGGACACAGATAGAAAGAAATGAAGACAAAAAGAAAGGCAGAACCATGAGTCAAAGTTCTCCAGGGAATAACTCACAGGAAGAACTACGAGACAAATTACTGAAGATTACAAAAACAGGAAATACTCCAAAAAAGTAAGAGCAAACAACAAAGGGACAACCAATGAGACGAAATAGGCAATGGAAAAGGAAAACGATAAAACAAAAAATACAACAGGGGAAATGCACAAAACAAAAAAAACCAAAAGTATGGAAATTGGCAACATGGAATATTAGAAGTTTAGCAGGGAAAGAAAATGAGCTGAAGTGCGAATTCGTAAAATCAAAACTAGACATACTGACCATATCAGAGACAAAAAAGAAAGAACAAGGGATCATACAAATGGAAGATGGACACGTACTCATATATAGTGGAGTACCAGAGAATACAAGAGCAAGAGCAGGTGTAGGCTGCTTAATCAAGGAGGAACTAGCAGTAAATATTCAGAAATGGAAAGGATGGAATGAAATATGGTTAACAGTAGAACTAAAAGAAACAAATGGGGACATAATAACAGTAATAGCTGTATACGGGCCAGATGACAATGATTCAAAAGTAAACAAAGATAAATTCTGGGAAGAATTAACTTTAGCAACAGAAAATAGTAAAGGAAAGATATACGTAGCGGGAGACCTAAATAGCAGAGTGGGGAAAAAAGTAAACAAATCGATCAAAGCTGTAGGAAAATTTGGAGAAGATACAAAGAATAATAACGGGGAACGATTAATAGAATATTGCATTCTAAATAATTTACTAGTAACAAATACATTCTATCAACATAAAGATATTCATAAATTTACAAGGGAAGTTACCAGCAGAAATGAAAAATCTATTATCGACTATATTTTAGTGGAAAAAACAAACAGAAGGAAAGTGAATGATGTCAAAGTCAGTCGAGGACCAGAAATCTATAGCGACCACTACCTAGTGATAGCAAAAATAGTAAACGAGTACAACAACAGAAAGGATGAAACAAAGAAAATAACTAAAAAAGTGGAGTACCAAACAACTAAAACCTATAAGCTAAACAATATAGAAGTTAGCAGGAGATATAAAGAAATTTTAAGTAATAAAATTAAAGCATTTGGAAATGACCTGGAAGAAGCAAATACTGAACAACCATGGAAACATTTCAAAAATATGATATTGGATGCAGCATTAGAAGCTTGCGGGAAAAGTAGAACAACTAATACCAGAAAGCAAACAGCATGGTGGAACGAGAGTATTAAGGAACAAGTTAAGAAAAAGAAACAATACTGGAAGGCATACCTTGGTAATAGAAACGAAGAGACATACAAAAGATATAAAGATCAAAGAATAAAAGTTAAGAACTTAATACTTACTGCAAAACAAGACACATGGAAAGAATTCGGGGAAAGACTGGAAAGAAATAGTAAAGGAAATCAGAAGCTGTTCTATAAAGCACTAAAGTCATTACGAAACAATAAAGCAACGTACAATAATAAGATAAGAAATAAGAAAGGAGAAATATTAACAGAAGACACAGATGTTATGGAAAGGTGGAGGGAATATTTCAAAGAATGATTAAATCCAACACAACCAGAAACAAAAGCAGAAGACATTAATACAATAGTAAATAATGAAAGAAATATAAACGAGCAAGAAGTGATGAACAGAGAGGAAATAGAGCTACAAGAAATGAGAAAAGCCATTAAAAATATAAAAAATGGCAAAGCACCCGGGTACGACAAAATAAAACCTGAAATGTTAAAGCATATGGGGGAAGACGGAGAAATGCTGCTGCTAAATATTTATAATAAAGTGTGGAGTGAAAAGGCTATACCAAAAGACTGAGAAGTAGGACTGGTCCAACCAGTGCACAAAAATGGTGACAACACGCTGTGCAATAATTATATAGGGATCACATTGTTAAGTGTACCCATGAAGATATACGAGCAGATACTGGAAAAGCGACTAAGAGGAAAAATAGAGGAGACACTCTTGGAATCACAAAGTTGACACTCTCGGAATCACAAAGTGGATTCAGAAAAGGACATAGCGCTCAAGACCATATTTTTACAATTAAAGAAATAATTGAGAAAACGGTACCGTATAACAAGAAAGTGTTCTTGGCTTTTATTGACTTAAACAAAGCATTCGATCGAGTCAAAAAAAAGGAAGATATGGGAAAGCCTGAACAGCAGAGGAGTTGATAGAAATGTGATAGAGGCTATCAAAAGCCTCTACAAGAACAATGTTAATTATGCCATGAGCATATGATATCAGAAAGTTTTAATACAAATGAAGGATTAAGACAGGGGGGAGTCATTAGCCCGGTATTATTCACAATATTTATGCTCGGTGAGACCATTCACAGTTGGGCACCAAATTAATTGTGCTCTACTCAGAACTACAGACCTAAGAGATAGAGTAACAAGATCAACATAACATAACACACACACACACACACACAACAAAATGGTTGCTGTGCAAGCACAAGAAGGCGAGCTCCAACTTTGTATCCCGAATGCGGAGCAAGTTGAGCATTGTATCGCCAGATGCCAGCGCATAAAGCACCAGCCTCTACACCGCAAGGTAAAAACGAGGTTATCGATTATACATACCATTTTTAGGTTAAAGCTGCCAGATACAAATTCGAGCATTTTCCATACATGCTAATAGGCCCTACTCGAAAGTAATTGTAATACTGAGTGTTGAGCCTACCCCTTTGAAAAAGAGTTTTTCTCATGCTAGACCGGAGCTTTTGTTTATTGATTACAGATTAATAAAATAGAAAGAGCAATAAACCATTTATTGGTGCAAACATTAATTACATAATTTTAATAAGCCCTGAGATTGAGAGAAGAATTCTAGATTAAAACTATTTTAATTTGTAAATTGTGGTGATTAGCTCTATTTCTTTATATTTTTACTAAAACCTTATATAGTCAAGGGCATCATTACAATATATGCATAAATGTATATGCACCCAAAGTTACAATATATGCACATATTTGTTATATATTGGTTTGAAAATTAGTAGAAGTATTCTAAATAATGTAAAAATTGTAATTATTCTGTATTTCTCTAATTTTTATTCAAAGACGGTCATTCATATTAACGTTTGAATATATAAACATGAAGTGCCAACGCCAGCGTTGTAGGAAAACATAAAAATGAGATTTCCTCCTAACCCACCGGACTATTATTCACCCAACACTCGAAGTTCGACTCTTGAAATGGATTCTATGTTGTCTGATTCCTTACACTTTGCTTCTATGGGAAAAGTGGGGGTTGCTGGCAGTCTATGTTTATATAATCAAACATTGTAACAGCGACTTCTCCTTTCCTCTGCTTATTTTGATATGCGCACTGCACTCCAGCTGCAGAATGTTAAAGTATATATCTCAGTTGCACCTAAAAATTGTATTACTAAATTAAAAGAAATAGTAAATTTTACAAAAAAGCTCAAAAAGTTCATACAACAAAAATTGTTGCCAAATATAACCAAATATGCAAAATCCAGAAAGTATGCTCAAAAACGTATAAATATGCAAAATCTGCAAAATGAAACTTGGCTTTGTTTTCACATAATTAGTATACATACGCAAAAAGTTTTTCCGGCATATCAATTATACAAAATATGCATTTGCCATGTATCAGCTTTATTCATAACACAACCGCCGGGAGCTGAGAAAGGTAAACGTTCAAGGTAATTTCAATTCCCCAAACTGGGGCTGGCTGTTATAGTGGCCTTCTGTTCCTCTTCAGCCAAAAACTGAATTATAAGAAGGGCTAGAGAAAGGGGGTGGAGAATGGAATAAAGGCCAGGAAAGGTGGAGCAGTACTACCTCGGCAATCGACTCAGTGAAGGTACTCTGTTGACTCAGAAAACCACCTAAAAACCTGAATCAGAGCAGACGGTCGCAGGAATCGAACCCACGACCTCCCGAACTCTAAGTAGGCGTGCTAACATACAGAGCTCAGTACCCGCCGGAACAATTACGCGTTGTAATTAACCAACAGAGCTACAAAAATAATGTTTTCGTAGACAAAACTAAACTCAGTTGAAGCAATAGTAGACAATACTCATATCTAGATGAAAACGTCGGCTTCGTCAAATAACTACAATTAAAATTATTAAATAAAGGAATTACATTGGTCTAAGCAAGATGTGTGAAGTTGGGTTCCATCAAACATACCCTGAACGTGTGGCCCGCTAGGAAAGTGTTTGCGTCTGCAGTCGGCAGGTAGTGGGTCCGAGCACCATACCCGGTCATTAGTAACATCGAAAGCTCTCAGGCCATCTAAGCCATCAGCCTATATTAAGAAGAAGAAGAAGATACCCCAAACATGAAAACGTTTATAACGAATGTCTCCCAACACTCTTATGCAGTCGAAACGTTACTCGTGAAAACCAATTTACGACCGCGTAACAACGCAAATCTGCTACAGCCAGCTTAGAGGAGAAGGGAGGTTCTTGGCTGAAAATTTGGGTAATTATTAGGAGCCACCTGTTATGTCTGCCGGACTTTGCTTTGCGTTTAGGATGCTAATATTACATTAAATACTCGTGTAACTGCATTTTACTTCACAAATAAATTAGAAAGCTATATTAAGATAGTCCTCATCATCCAGCTCCTCATTTGTACGTTTTTTGAACATATCCATCCCCTATTCACTTCCAAGTTATTATGTTTTGCTCTATACGGTGTGTTTCTTACGGCTGTAGTTCTAATGTCGTTGAGCCATCTTTCTGGGACATTCCTACACTGCAACTTGTTGTACGTGGACGTCAATAAAGAAGAAAGGCTTGCAATTTTGCTGATCTATTTATTGCAACATAGCCTACTAATTTACACATACAAATACATTCACCGCGGACTTCGGCTGAGAGCTGAAACAAATAATACTACCAAAGCAATCCTAAGAATTCTACATAGTTTGTGACGTTACGCTTTGCGATATAAAGAAAATCTGGACATGTAATTCTCTATTGCGCGATTCTAGGGAAATCAAGTAGCAGTAGCCTGCTGACAACATAGTAGACGTTCGCAGTAAGAGTTTCCAGCAGTCACAGCGGAAATGTGATTAAAACTTCAGTTTACATACTGCGATTAATACATTAATTATAACACAAAATATTCACAACGTTGATAATTCACAACATGCATTACTTAACTAACAGCATGTTAAACTTAGTTTAGAATGCAGTAGTTTAGGTGGCGACGATAAAACAGAATCCAGAATTCAACACTTGGGGTCGATGATAGCGGGCTCGACGACGAAAACCTGGCTCAGAGAATGACTACGGGAGAACCAGCGTTGATATACTGGCGGCGTGAAGAAATATTTCCATCGTGTGGAGAGGCTATGCTGATTCAGAGAATCGCTGTACGGGATTGCTGCTGTAAATAATCATATACGCAGGACGACAGGGTTTTCCGACTAAAGGTAGAAATAAAGCTATATTACACGGCGCGACTAGAAACTTTAAACTTGTGGGCTGTGTTTTGGGGATATCAGATCCGACCAGAAGTCGAAATTGCGTCGAAGGAGCTTTAATCTTCCCAAAACGTCTTCTACATTACGTGGCATGGTCACGGTCAACCATGCACTGTAGAACAACTTTGTTTTTTACGCTGACTGACTGCATTAGAATTTAGCAAATTGCCAACCTCTACACCATGAGCACATAATTCAGTCTTCTTCTTGCTTATACCTAGGCGGTGTGCCTGTTTAATACCAGTTTCCGTGCTTAGCTGTAAGCTGTCTTTTGAACGCTTTCTTGGTTTTCTGATACGTTTCTTTTCCATTGCCCGTTTGCTTCTTGTGATTGTTGCTATGTTCTATAAAACAAAGATAGCCTGGCAATACGTTCAGTTCTAGAGCTTTATCCACTACTTTTCTGACAAATATGGCATGTACACAAGCTTTTCCACTTCGGAATTTTTGCTGTTATTCTGCCAATACTGTATGATCATTCATCTGATTAGTAACAATCCTTGTTAATTCCAGCGTTATGTTAAGTAAAATGCATTGGCGGCGGAAAATTTCTTAAAGTGGCCTAAAAACGTGGTCATTCGTTAAGAAAATAATAAATGGATATGAGATAACACAGAGGGTAATGGAAAGATGTATTTTGAGAGTCACGTTGAAAGGCAGAAAAAATAATACTTGGAGAAGATAAAATATAAAATTTCAGAATATAACTAGAAGGATCTACAAATTAAAATTGAGCTGAGCTAGGCACTGAAAGAAGAAATATGAAGTAACAAAATACACAATGGCGGCTTAAAAGGGGAGTACCAGATGCAGTACTCCCAAGGATGAGATGGTGGGATGATATCACCAAAATTAGTAGAACTACCTAATCAAAATAAAATTTTAAAGGGAAGTAATAGGCTATGTCCAAAAGCACAGAAAAGGACCGAATAAGAAAGAGCGATAGAGCTAATTGCCCTTAGACATCGTCAAATATAATAATTCCAACTCTTATAGATTATTCTGAAGGTAAAGGTATATCAAAGTGGATTGCAGAGATTTGAGACTTAAATATTTACTACGAAAAACGGCGTAAACTATTAGAAAATGTCGTTAAACAAAACGACATTCGTCGGTTTTAAAGTCTATGGTCAAAATCTGTAAAGGGGTTTACACGGAACTTCCCTCTCCCGAATTTGATCATTTTGCAAATAAAAAAAATGGAATCCGCTGGGATTCAAACTTCGCTCTCCGAGGCGAATATTTCTAGCGAGTGTCTTGACCGCCACTAAAATAACTGAGCCACGGGCGTGTGCCAGTTGGGCTTGTTTCTGCTGCGTTATAAATCACGATACTCTTATGTCCCATTTGTTATGTTTACCATGTATCTGTTAGGTCTCATTTTTGCCAATGATAAAGCCTGAGCTATGTGGAAATGATTACATGTATCTATTTCTCAGATAAAGCAAAAATAAACAAAATTTACTTTTTTTTAAGGTGCCCACTCTGTATATATTTCTCCGAAACTTTTTGGGTTTCATGCCAGGTAGACATATATTATATGCATACAAACAATCGTCTTCCTCCTATAAATAGTTTTTGAGTTATACCGCCAACCGACAGACAGACAGACAGACAGACGGAATTGAAAAAACCTGTCTTTCGTCATCTAGGAACCCTGAAACGTGGAGATCTGAAGAAAGGTGATTTTTTCGTGATTGCAATACTTCATGCGTATTTTAGACGAGGGAAGTAAAAAGAAGGTAAAAATGATTACTCGTATTTTAAATATAATTAAGTAGAATTATGCATTACCACCAACGACTTTTCAAAATCTAGGTTTGCTACTAAAATCCCGGAAACATTTTTCACATTATGATGCTTTAGTCTACTCGTAATTTGATTATACATATCGACTTTAATTTTCAAGCAATGATAGTCAAACATAATTTTACATATCGAACGATATACAATTCTATTCGCATTTGTTTTAATTCAATGCTAGTTAGCAATTATTTATTTAACTTTAAAACGTCCCATAACAATCCCCTCCGGATAAATGCTTCAAATAGCTTGTATCTCTATTTGTATACCGAATCAGCACACAGTTCTCTTATTACTAACGTAGGTACGTATAAAAATAATCACAAATTCAAGATCATAGACACAACTTCCTAGTTAAAAAACAAGGTTTGATTTGGCGTAGTTTAAAACAAGAGCAGAAAGACTTTAGCCTGGAAGGCAACGTTGCTAAGTTAAAACTTGAACTTCTAAGCGAAGTTAATCGCATTGAAAGCTTTTAGTAAGTAATTAATATTAATGTTTTTGCAACTTTGTTTTGTAGCTAGTTGCAGACTAGACTTGGCCTTAATCGGGATGTTTTTAAAGACGTTTTATTGCTTTCATTGGACACATTAATAATTCACATAGTAAAAAATGGTATTAGCATTTGATTCAGGGCTATACTTCAGCTTTTATCGATTTTAGTACAAGTGTTGCATTTAATTACCATTAAAAATATTGTTTGTCTATTGTTTATTATATAACGTATCGTATAGGATCACAGTTAAGTGACATTATGCGAGCTGAAATTTTATTTACAACAATCTGAAGCTATATTCGCAATCTACTTATGCAGTCTGTAAAAGTGAATAAATTATTAGTGTCATAGATATTTTACTGTCGTTTTCAATTGTAATTTATCAGCAACTCAGCTTAGTTGAATGGAGGCGAACTTTGTCATTTACAACAGCTCACTCTTCTATGTCAGCGGTCGTGTTTAAATTTCGATATTATGCTAATCAGAACAGAGCCTGTAAAGAACACTAACTTTTAAGGATGCGACCTAGAATTTTTAAAATGCAAAAGTGTTTGTCGGGTATTGTGCCATTTATTATTCATACAAACCTTTAGTAATACGTCTCATCAATTTAACGGGTGTTATTGTTGGGTGATGGTTGCGGAGTGCTAGCAGATAGAGAAATTAATTATTGCAACGTTGCCATAGGTGTTACTTGATTCGTGTCATTCAGTTATATGAGCATCGTGCAAAGTTATAGCGGAATGTTTCAGTTTAGTGATGGACATAACCGGACAATTTTATAACCGAATTATTTTCATTCAAATGATATTAATAACCGAATGATTATTTGAATAATCATTCGAATAAATTTTGCCTTTCGATTCGTTTCGATTTAGCCGGTTTGCCGGTTACGCTGTACAGCGTCATCTGCATCGGCATCGTAACTTGCAGATAGCAGAGGAACTCAGTTAATCGTTAATTATAATAATTGTATAAATGATTTTTGTTGATTTCTAAGGAGTTTGTGCAAAAAGTAATTGTGGATATGAATGAAATATATCTGGATACATCTTTATTGTTTTCGATTGCTGGCGATTTATTATAATATAATAATAATTAATAATATGTTGTTGTATTTGTATGAGTTTTACGACTCGCTATTCTGCATTAGCTCGATTACTCTTACATTCTTCCTATCTATAACCAAACCATAATATGTACATTATGTGTTATGTATTGGAAATTAAGAGGTATTTATTAAGAAGAGTAAAAAGAAAGAAATATGTGGGACTGCTTGCTAATCGCAATAAAAAACAGTGGTAAAACGTTTATCTACTCCTACTGCACAATGGCCATGAATTATGATTCATAATTTACGGTTTGCAGCCAATCATAAAATTCTATTTTCATTATTCAATAGTTTGCAAATTGCAACCAATCAGAAAATTCTATTTTCATTATTCAATAGGTTTTAGCCAATCACAAAATTCATTCTTATTATTAAATGACTGTTGAAGTTAACAGCTGTCACAAATGTCATAATTCGGAAATATGAACACAAGGCTCCTATTGCATAGGAGTAGATAAAATATCGTATTATACTCGCGATTATGGCCATTATTCACTCAGATGACTTGCGCCACGCGCCTTCGGCTTGTGGCGCAAATGTCATCTTCGTGAATAATGGCTGTCATAATCGCTCATATAATAATATACTATTATTCTTATCGATCGGCCGGGTTAAAGGCGGCAAAAATTTGATTTATGTTTATATCATATGACGACGGATCGACCGCGAGCCTCAGCCGGGAAGGAAGCAAGGAAGAAAACTGTAGAGCCAGAGGCCCAAATGGTGTTTTCAGTATAATCTGCCTTGCCAGAATTTCGATCACTCACAGGTCGCTGAGATACGGCACGTAGTACGTATCAGGATGAGGTTATTTTTCATTCGAATACTTGGAACGAAAGCCGAGTTACACAGGTTATTTCAATAACCGGATAACCGGTTATTTTTCATTCGAATAAGCCCATCGCTATTTCAGTTCTTCCATTCTTCAGGGCTTCTTGCTATGTTAAAAAAGGTGTTGTCAATTCTTGGAGTAGATGGTTTGGTTAATTACGATGTACCAGAAGACATTGATTTTGCTTTGTTAATTCTAATTCATTACTGTATTGATCACGAGAACAGACTCTTGTCTTGAAATTATTGTGTATTAAAGCTTCAAAATTTTTTAGTGTGGATGCCAAAAAAAAACATTAAAAATCAAGGCTTTTATAACATGCATGTCAAATGATGGGGATTAGAACAATAGAGAAAACCTCAATCCCATATGAGCTATTTTTATATTCATATATGGAGGAACACATCTATGGTGTATGTATTTCCAATCATTTCTTATCAATCGTTGTGTAACTTTCTCTTGTGGCTTAATGAAACAGCGTGGTCGTCATCCTACAGCTGCAAATTTCTGCATGAATAATGTTTACAAGAACAGTTCTGATAAAAATATGTGTATATTACTCTACACAGAAATAAAAGCGAAGGAAAGTAAATGTGCTGTCGGAAGTGCGAATATCGTAGCAAATAATGCTTGTTCGTTTTAATTAAACGGAAATGCTAGACATTTTCCTACGTACTTTTGTCTCGCTATTGATTTCATTTTTAACGAGCTGCACGCAATTAAGTTTTCGCTTATAAAAATATACTTACCGTTTAATTCCAACCTTATCTGGTACATTTAATTATATTTGTGTTTAATTGCTTCGGATAGTCCTATCGCCTATCCAGAATGGGCAGGTCTTCCATCTAATCTCCGATGCTGAACCAAGTTTGTCACAACTCCTTAACAAAACAAGCTAGGAAACGCAATAAATCAAATAAGTACACAAATTAACCGCACAGGTGCATTCGATGCCTGTCCGGGTTTGCTACAATTATAATTAATACGGTTTCCTAGGAAAAAAGGATTGTAGGTTAGTAATAGGTGGAAGAGATTACTTGTACTGCAGCTATTTATAGGTAGTAGCTGATTGCAGTTTTAATTGGATTCTGTTTTGTAGCCACAAGACGACAGCGAACAAAGCAAGACCAAGGTGTGAACCGTCACCGCGACATGTGCTTGATTTTTACTATTAACTTTTTGTCCGATGCCTTCAAAATTGAACTTTTCAGACGGCAGTTAGCGAAACAACTACTGAATGGTTTGTGGGCAGTGAACTTTAATTATGGTTCGCATGCTCATCGAGCGTTGAAATCTAAAGGCAAATACGTTTGCAATTAAAGTTCATCGCTAAAGTTTGCTATCAGCTCAGCTAAATACCATCGGCGTTTGCCTTATTAGATAAATCTTGAAAATCGGATCAAGGGGAATTCCAGAAGTAAGTATGCTTGGATAAATTAATACAAAGTTGGTTTAAAATACAGAATTGCTTTAGTTAAATTAGCTACTATGTCATTAAACAATAGTAACTTCAATGGGCAGTAACAAAATATGTTATAGTACAAGTTAGAAATATTAAATAGCTAGAAATTGCAATTAGAAGTTAGACACGAATTATAAGGTAGCTACTTCTCCGCACTTCGTCGAGTGATTTTCAACAGAAGGAAGCTATACTCCAGAGGTAATAGTAATTTACGATACAAGTGCGTAAAGCTACTCTTTAGGCACGAGTGGGGTAGAGTTAAAACGCGAGTGAACGAGCGTTTTAAGCCCCGCGAGTGACTAAAGATGCTTTACGCATGCGTATCGTACAATATTGTATCAACGATAAATCTAGAAAACACGGTAAATATTAAAAAAAAAATTAATGTAAATTAGGATTACCAGCAACTGGTCGTAATTTTGCGTGTCTTAAAATGTTTAAAACACTTTGCTACTGACAACGTGTCTAATGAAATCTTTTAAACACGTTGCTACTAACGACGTAAACTAATGAAAACATGTTATTAAACAGTCGTTTTACAAATTTAAAACTGCCAACTAAAAGCCAATTTTACGCACTGTCGTAGATAAATACATTTAATTAAGTGGAAGCCAAGGTGGCTGAAACTACAAAACTGCTATGATTAAATAAGCTACTACGTTATATTTCATGCATATTGAAACGGGCCACCTGGTCTCACTCGTCTGTATGGCTTACATTCCTAGTCAATTTGTGTTTCTATATTTTTGCTGTTAATTGGATTTAAGCGTTGTACTCAAGCATAATCAGATTTGTGCAAGTCTGGTCATTTTCCAATGCACGAATTATAAAGCTTGATTTTGCGGGTGCAGCGGTAAACGCGACTAAAGAGCTGACCGCGGGGACGAAGAAATTGTCAACTTCAAAGAATCTCTCGCTAAAATTTTCAGGTTCAGCTTAGTCGTTCGCGTACCAGGCCTGAAGGTGTACGTTGACGAACCACTCCGAGCATTATTCGAAATCGCCCTAAGGCAAAATAGGTAGAAGTGGGGCCAAGCCAGCAATAAATAATTTGCCGTCCAAAAGTAATGAGTACATCCAGATATCGTTTGCGGTTTCAGCATACGTAATTTTCCGCGTGTGCCGGTAAATATACAAATTTGTGCCGCATCCAAAGATGCATTCGGTATGTCCATTATGACGTCAGATGTAATTGAAGTGCCTGCCTGTGCCAGCCGTTAGAGGATCGAACTTTCTCTCAGCATTGAGTGTGATAATTTTCCACGGATCACACCTTCTAAGACTGGATGATGGAATTCAAGGGCGCTTTCGTGTGTAACGCAGCAATCAGCATACTTCAAGTTAAACTTGATACCGAAAAGGTTTTCAATTTGAAACGATACGCATTCGTTTCCAGTTGTGGTGTGAGCATGGTTTTAATGCACGTGAATATGAACAGGGTCGGACTCAAGTAAGTACTGGCTTCAAGCAATTTTTACAGTTGCGCTTTTAAAGACAGTTGTTTAAACGTCAGTTTGATGTTATTTCATGTATGTGTTTGGATGTAGATGCGAATATCCTAAGCTATCTCGCACGTAGGTTGTTTTAGGATTTAATCCTATTGTATTTTGATCACCTTTGTGTTTATATGTGTTTTGAAGTCAATCTATTTGTGAAATCAAATTTGCTTTTTTTGTATTGTGTTATTTGATATCAGTTTTAGTCCGAGAATACCACAAGGGCAACAAACAGGGCCATTAGTTACTGAAATATTAAGGCGTACAAAATTAGCTTATTCAGATGAGGAGCATGCTACGCAGCAGTAAAATGTGAAATTGCTATGTAAAACTCTTCTGTTGAGTGAGAATAATACAATGCACATTAGAAAGAAAGACTATATAAAAGGAAACACATGGAAATGCTATTTACTTTTATGGAGGGCATTAGAGCAGATTTGTCCTTGTTATAGTTGTTGAACTACAATCATTTCAATAATTTTTAGTAATACTAGTACTCCAGAATACTATAAATCACAATCAGACAATAAGGCTACATCGAATGAATGTGATATAATAGTATAAACAATTAAAAAACTAAAAAGCTCAAACACCAACCTTGAAACATAATTCAACCTCTATAAAAAATAACTACTGGCTAAGATGTAAATATTTCCTACAATGTCGTGCATCAAGAGGAAAATCCCCAAGCTATTCTATGAATATGTGGTGCAGGAAAAACGAATTAACGCCATATCTACTCATGCAAATTTCTATAACTAAAATCTATAGAGTTATAGATAACATAAGAGTCTCAGTTGAAAATAACGACTTGCGTTATAAAAAAAATTAAGATTACGAATAACAGTGTTTACCTATTTTTTATTTAATTCTGATCAAAAAATTCAAAATCTTACTATTAAGAGCCAATGACATATGCTAAACGTTAGAAAAAGAAAATAAAATATACGGTACCCCCCACCCAAGAAAAGCGCCCTTCCGTGCTTTCCAAGAATACTTCGATACTCAGCATCACTCCGTTTCGCTAATACACTGAAATGCTATGAACCAGTTATTTATAAAAAACAAAAAAACAAAAAAAAAATTTTTTTGCCGACGACCATAGCTCAAAAGTTGATGTTGCCTTCATTTTCGGAGGACCTATCGTATGAAAACGATCCAAGACTTCAGGAAGGTTCCTGGCGACCGGAATCGTGTACACATACGAACATACATCCCCCGCACACCACGTTTAGGCACCCCCCAATACGGGGGATTGATCTAGTGGGCTGGGATCTTCACCAAAAGATCCGCACCGCCGAGACGGAGATTTGATATAGTGGGTTCATTAGTCGGTTGGCTTAAATTTTAGAGATATTTGACTCAGAGTGGTTTTCGATATGAGGGAATTTCAATACTTCGTACACTTCGTGTCGAAGTAATTGATCTATGTGGATACCAAAGTAAAAAAATAACAAATAGATTAAAAAATTAACGAGCAGGGATTACAAATATTACCAATGATACAGAATTTATAGGCTGAATAACCATTGGATGTACAACATTAAGCGATTTCACTTTGTTTTGTTTGAAATAATTTTTAAATTTAATGCCTTGAACCAACCCTGTAATTGACGGCACACGTTGATATATTTTGTAATTCCCTTGGATTGGGAGCATTAGGATAACCTTAACCCAGGTGTTTAAAATTATTCCATTAAAGAAAATATGAAAATTCTAATGTCAAAAAATATAGCACAAGGATTAATGCCGTAAGAAGAAATAAAACATTAATCCCAAGGGGACACTCATTTACTCCCCATGCATCTTTAGGGCCATACACTGATAGTATTTGTTGGCGTTTAGATCCAAAACAAAACACCTTTGTGTACCAACTCTTGCATATACAGGGACCCTACAGGGATTACCATCAGGGATCCCTAGACGTCAGTTCTATTTATTAAGAATTTTGCATGTAGATTATTAGTTGCTCCAATTTCTCTTAAGTACCAACGTTCTAAGACATTTGGATGCGGCCGTTTGGGCGCGGCCGTCTGAGCGCGGCTGTTTGGGCGCGGGGACACTTGGGCGCGAGAAAGGGTCAACGTTGAGATTTAGGAACACATTAAGTGTAAATAATTTAAATTTGGCATAAATGAAGAAACATTTATTAAATAATTATTTATCCTGAGAAGTTAATGTAATTAATTAAACAATATTAGAAGAATAATCCAATTATTTATTGAAACCGTTATAAGATTAATACCTATATTAGATAAATTTTGAAATAAATCCCAATAGAAATAAAGAAGGTAGTATAGATAAAGCACATACAAATTGCAGTATGTTAGATATGAAATAAAAATTCTGAATTGAAATAAAGATGGAAATAGATTATATATAAGTGTTGAAAATAATTTTAAATAGAAATACATTTATTGTACTGGTAAATTAATAATACTATGCTCTATATTTAATCGATTGATGCTTCAAAGATTTAATATGTTTCTAATATGTGTTCTGTTTGGACCGTAACTAGTCGACTTCGAGTTTTGTTTATAATGATAATACTTAACAATAAACTCTTAAATTTTAAAGTTATCAATTATTTTCGTTATGTTATAAACCGACTAACTGAAGATAAGAGCAGAAATAAGAATAATAATAAATAATAACATAAAAAGATTAATTTTAATAATCAAAATGTATTCCTGCCATTTTTACCATTATAATACATATTATTCTTAAAGTTCATCGATAGCTCTGTTTGTACCCAATCTCTATTCATTTATTCTTTGTTACTTATTATTTTAATGTAATAAATCTCCGCAAAATATTTGTTAGTATTTACCGGAAAGTTAAAATTTGTAACTTGTTTTCGTCAAACCTACTGGTATTAATAACATTTTAATTTTCGACAATTAATATTTCTATATTAAATTTTGCCGCCCGCCACCTCCTTTGACGTGCTTTAGGTAAATTTCGTTATTTAAAGTACATTTTCAGACATACTAATAGTAAATCTAGCTAATATTGGTATGCTTTAATTAATTTCCTCGCGCCCAAATGTCTCGCGCCCAAATGTCTCGCGCCCAAGTGGCCCTGCGCCCAAGTGTCTTCGCGCCTAAACGGCCGCGCCCAAATGTCCGGTTCCGTAAGTACCAATTGATCCAAAATAATGTTTCTGCTGGCATTATATAGCTGCTGGTTGTCTGTTTAAAAAGTTAATTCTCAGCTGTCCACGATTCTATTTTATGTAAGCGTGTTTTGGATTCACTCGCGTATTGTAGAACCTTAAATTGGCAATATCAATAATAAACTTTTTTGGGGGTCCTGTTGTTCAACATTTCTGATTAAAAAAGATATTATTTTTGATTGTTGTACCAGCTGCGATGTGACATCATTAGGTGTGAATGCAAAATTTTAATACTCTTTCGAAATTTTCTCACCTATTGAGTACTTATACCTCATGCCATGATGATTTATCGTTAGTTTTTGGAATTTTCCGATGTTTTGTAAATCTGAAATTTATTGTGTTTTTTATGCTTTTTCAAAAACACTAATAAAATACCCAGAATTCATATGTTAAACGGTATTTGGTCCAGCTACACCTGAACTCAGTAATAGTAATTAATAATCTTTCAATACATAGCCTATTTGTACGTATCTGTATTGTGATATTTACCTGTAAGTAAATGTGGTTGAGGTTCGAACTATCGCCAGTGTGTGCGAGTGTCAGTTATCTGTAAATTGCGGGCCTTGGTATGCAATTTTTGCCGGAAGCAATTGCAAAAATCATGAAAGACATATTATGTGCAACAAGCATGGGCAGGAAAAGCGGCATTAGATGTGCACACTTTGAAAGTAACAGATTGTTTCTTGGCGTTTCAGGTGTGAAGATTACGTCTTGGTTAATTTTGCGGACTCTGGAATAATAAGTAGTTGTGAGTATACGCCAGCAGCCAGAAGCCAGAAGAAGAGGAATGCATCCCGGGTAGCAACACGAAAAAGTCTGTCGCAGATACAGAAGCGTATTAGTTTACCCGCACGCAATTAGCAAAGGTTGGTAGTTTTTTCTTTTGAAATCTGTGCAATTAGCAAATTGCACCAAATTCATCAGCTCGCGTCCCAGATACCTGCTTAATTTTGATGACTCTGGAATAATAAGCAGTTGTGAGTAAACGCCAGCAGCCAGAAGCCAGAAGAAGAGGATTGCATCCCGGGTAGCAACACGAAAAAGTCTGTCCCAGATACAGAAGCGTATTAGTTTACCCGCACGCAATTAGCAAAGGTTGGTAGTCTTTTCTTTTGAAATCTGTGCAATTAGCAAATTGCACCAAATTCATCAGCTCGCGTCCCAGATACCTGCTTAATTTTGATGACTCTGGAATAATAAGCAGTTGTGAGTATACGCCAGCAGCCAGAAGCCAGAAGAAGAGGATTGCATCCCGGGTAGCAACACGAAAAAGTCTGTCCCAGATACAGAGGCGTATTAGTTTAGCCGCACGCAATTAGCAAAGGTTGGTAGTCTTTTCTTTTGAAATCTGTGCAATTAGCAAATTGCACCAAATTCATCAGATCGCGTCCCAGATACCTGCTTAATTTTGATGACTCTGGAATAATAAGCAGTTGTGAGTATACGCCAGCAGCCAGAAGCCAGAAGAAGAGGATTGCATCCCGGGTAGCAACACGAAAAGGTCTGTCCCAGATACAGAAACGTGTATTAGTTTACCCGCACGCAATTCGTAAAGGTTGGTAGTCTTTTCATTTGAAATCTGTGCAATTAGCAAATTGCACCAAATTCATCAGCTCGCGTCCCAGATACCTGCTTAATTTTGATGACTCTGGAATAATAAGCAGTTGTGAGTATACGCCAGCAGCCAGAAGCCAGAAGAAGAGGATTGCATCCCGGGTAGCAACACGAAAAAGTCTGTTCCAGATACAGAAGCGATTTAGTTTACCCGCACGCAATTAGCAAAGGTTGGTAGTCTTTTTTTTGAAATCTGTGCAATTAGCAAATTGCACCAAATTCATCAGCTCGCGTCCCAGATACCTGCTTAATTTTGTTGACTCTGGAATAATAAGCAGTTGTGAGTATACGCCAGCAGCCAGAAGCCAGAAGAAGAGGATTGCATCCCGGGTAGCAACACGAAAAAGTCTGTCCCAGATACAGAAACGTGTATTAGTTTACCCGCACGCAATTAGTAAAGGTTGGTAGTCTTTTCATTTGAAATCTGTGCAATTAGCAAATTGCACCAAATTCATCAGCTCGCGTCCCAGATACCTGCGTAATTTTGATGACTCTGGAATAATAAGCAGTTGTGAGTATACGCCAGCAGCCAGAAGCCAGAAGAAGAGGATTGCATCCCGGGTAGCAACACGAAAAGGTCTGTCCCAGATACAGAAACGTGTATTAGTTTACCCGCACGCAATTAGTAAAGGTTGGTAGTCTTTTCATTTGAAATCTGTGCAATTAGCAAATTGCACCAAATTCATCAGCTCGCGTCCCAGATACCTGCGTAATTTTGATGACTCTGGAATAATAAGCAGTTGTGAGTATACGCCAGCAGCCAGAAGCCAGAAGAAGAGGATTGCATCCCGGGTAGCAACACGAAAAGGTCTGTCCCAGATACAGAAACGTGTATTAGTTTACCCGCACGCAATTCGTAAAGGTTGGTAGTCTTTTCATTTGAAATCTGTGCAATTAGCAAATTGCACCAAATTCATCAGCTCGCGTCCCAGATACCTGCTTAATTTTGATGACTCTGGAATAATAAGCAGTTGTGAGTATACGCCAGCAGCCAGAAGCCAGAAGAAGAGGATTGCATCCCGGGTAGCAACACGAAAAAGTCTGTTCCAGATACAGAAGCGATTTAGTTTACCCGCACGCAATTAGCAAAGGTTGGTAGTCTTTTCTTTTGAAATCTGTGCAATTAGCAAATTGCACCAAATTCATCAGCTCGCGTCCCAGATACCTGCTTAATTTTGTTGACTCTGGAATAATAAGCAGTTGTGAGTATACGCCAGCAGCCAGAAGCCAGAAGAAGAGGATTGCATCCCGGGTAGCAACACGAAAAAGTCTGTCCCAGATACAGAAACGTGTATTAGTTTACCCGCACGCAATTAGTAAAGGTTGGTAGTCTTTTCATTTGAAATCTGTGCAATTAGCAAATTGCACCAAATTCATCAGCTCGCGTCCCAGATACCTGCGTAATTTTGATGACTCTGGAATAATAAGCAGTTGTGAGTATACGCCAGCAGCCAGAAGCCAGAAGAAGAGGATTGCATCCCGGGTAGCAACACGAAAAAGTCTGTACCAGATACAGAAGCGTATTAGTTTACCCGCACGCAATTAGCAAAGGTTGGTAGTCTTTTCTTTTGAAATCTGTGCAATTAGCAAATTGCACCAAATTCATCAGATCGCGTCCCAGATACCTGCTTAATTTTGATTACTCTGGAATAATAAGCAGTTGTGAGTATACGCCAGCAGCCAGAAGCCAGAAGAAGAGGATTGCATCCCGGGTAGCAACACGAAAAAGTCTGTCCCAGATACAGAAGCGTATTAGTTTACCCGCACGCAATTAGCAAAGGCTGGTAGTCTTTTCTTTTGAAATCTGTGCAATTAGCAAATTGCACCAAATTCATCAGATCGCGTCCCAGATACCTGCTTAATTTTGATGACTCTGGAATAATAAGCAGTTGTGAGTATACGCCAGCAGCCAGAAGCCAGAAGAAGAGGATTGCATCCCGGGTAGCAACACGAAAAAGTCTGTCCCAGATACAGAAACGTGTATTAGTTTACCCGCACGCAATTCGTAAAGGTTGGTAGTCTTTTCATTTGAAATCTGTGCAATTAGCAAATTGCACCAAACTCATCAGCTCGCGTCCCACCTACCTGCTTAATTTTGATGACACTGGAATAATAAGCAGTTGTGAGTATACGCCAGCAGCCAGAAGCCAGAAGAAGAGGATTGCATCCCGGGTAGCAACACGGAAAAGTCTGTTCCAGATACAGAAGCGATTTAGTTTACCCGCACGCAATTAGCAAAGGTTGGTAGTTTTTTCTTTTGAAATCTGTGCAATTAGCAAATTTCACCAAATTCATCAGCTCGCGTCCCAGATACCTGCTTAATTTTGATGACTCTGGAATAATAAGCAGTTGTGAGTATACGCCAGCAGCCAGAAGCCAGAAGAAGAGGATTGCATCCCGGGTAGCAACACGAAAAAGTCTGTCCCAGATACAGAAACGTGTATTATTTTACCCGCACGCAATTAGTAAAGGTTGGTAGTCTTTTCATTTGAAATCTGTGCAATTAGCAAATTGCACCAAATTCATCAGCTCGCGTCCCAGATACCTGCGTAATTTTGATGACTCTGGAATAATAAGCAGTTGTGAGTATACGCCAGCAGCCAGAAGCCAGAAGAAGAGGATTGCATCCCGGGTAGCAACACGAAAAAGTCTGTCCCAGATACAGAAGCGTATTAGTTTACCCGCACGCAATTAGCAAAGGTTGGTAGTCTTTTCTTTTGAAATCTGTGCAATTAGCAAATTGCACCAAATTCATCAGCTCGCGTCCCAGATACCTGCTTAATTTTGATGACTCTGGAATAATAAGCAGTTGTGAGTATACGCCAGCAGCCAGAAGCCAGAAGAAGAGGATTGCATCCCGGGTAGCAACACGAAAAAGTCTGTCCCAGATACAGAAGCGTATTAGTTTAGCCGCACGCAATTAGCAAAGGTTGGTAGTCTTTTCTTTTGAAATCTGTGCAATTAGCAAATTGCACCAAATTCATCAGATCGCGTCCCAGATACCTGCTTAACTTTGATGACTCTGGAATAATAAGCAGTTGTGAGTATACGCCAGCAGCCAGAAGCCAGAAGAAGAGGATTGCATCCCGGGTAGCAACACGAAAAAGTCTGTCCCAGATACAGAAACGTGTATTAGTTTACCCGCACGCAATTCGTAAAGGTTGGTAGTCTTTTCATTTGAAATCTGTGCAATTAGCAAATTGCACCAAATTCATCAGCTCGCGTCCCAGATACCTGCTTAATTTTGATGACTCTGGAATAATAAGCAGTTGTGAGTATACGCCAGCAGCCAGAAGCCAGAAGAAGAGGATTGCATCCCGGGTAGCAACACGAAAAAGTCTGTCCCAGATACAGAAGCGATTTAGTTTACCCGCACGCAATTAGCAAAGGTTGGTAGTCTTTTCTTTTGAAATCTGTGCAATTAGCAAATTGCACCAAATTCATCAGCTCGCGTCCCAGATACCTGCTTAATTTTGATGACTCTGGAATAATAAGCAGTTGTGAGTATACGCCAGCAGCCAGAAGCCAGAAGAAGAGGATTGCATCCCGGGTAGCAACACGAAAAAGTCTGTCCCAGATACAGAAGCGATTTAGTTTACCCGCACGCAATTAGCAAAGGTTGGTAGTCTTTTCTTTTGAATTCTGTGCAATTAGCAAATTGCACCAAATTCATCAGCTCGCGTCCCAGATACCTGCTTAATTTTGATGACTCTGGAATAATAAGCAGTTGTGAGTATACGCCAGCAGCCAGAAGCCAGAAGAAGAGGATTGCATCCCGGGTAGCAACACGAAAAAGTCTGTCCTAGATACAGAAACGTGTATTAGTTTACCCGCACGCAATTAGTAAAGGTTGGTAGTCTTTTCATTTGAAATCTGTGCAATTAGCAAATTGCTCCAAATTCATCAGCTCGCGTCCCAGATACCTGCTTAATTTTGATGACTCTGGAATAATAAGCAGTTGTGAGTATACGCCAGCAGCCAGAAGCCAGAAGAAGAGGATTGCATCCCGGGTAGCAACACGAAAAAGTCTGTCCCAGATACAGAAGCGTATTAGTTTACCCGCACGCAATTAGCAAAGGTTGGTAGTATTTTCTTTTGAAATCTGTGCAATTAGCAAATTGCACCAAATTCATCAGCTTGCGTCCCAGATACCTGCTTAATTTTGATGACTCTGGAATAGGTCCCGAGTGGTGTAGCTTGAACAAGCGTCCACGTTCGATCAGCAGAGTTAAGCAACGCTGTCTTTGGTCAGAACTTGGATGGGAGTTCCACGGCTGCATCTCTCGGCGCCTCGTGGTACGGCTATCACGGAAAAAAGTTGGTCCCGGCGGTTATACAACATCATGCCAGTCGTTAGTGGGGTTGCAAGTCCTCATAACTGCACAGCGACGCCTGTAATTGGCCTAACGGCTGTTGGCTGAGTACAAATTAAATAAATAGATAAATAAATAAATAAATAAATAATAAGCAGTTGTGAGTATACGCCAGCAGCCAGAAGCCAGAAGAAGAGGATTGCATCCCGGGTAGCAACACGAAAAAGTCTGTCCCAGATACAGAAGCGTATTAGTTTACCCGCACGCAATTAGCAAAGGTTGGTAGTCTTTTCTTTTGAAATCTGTGCAATTAGCAAATTGCACCAAATTCATCAGCTCGCGTCCCAGATACCTGCTTAATTTTGATGACTCTGGAATAATAAGCAGTTGTGAGTATACGCCAGCAGCCAGAAGCCAGAAGAAGAGGATTGCATCCCGGGTAGCAACACGAAAAAGTCTGTCCCAGATACAGAAACGTGTATTAGTTTACCCGCACGCAATTAGTAAAGGTTGGTAGTCTTTTCATTTGAAATCTGTGCAATCAGCAAATTGCACCAAATTGCATCACCTTGCGTCCTAAATCAGGAGATATGTTTGACCTCGGTGTACAGACATTGTAGGAACTTGTGACGTAAGGCGTTATCTCTTCGCATGGGTATCGGATTACTTCGCGAGACTCGGCGAAATACAGTGCAAAAACTACTGCACACAGAATCGGCTTATATGCAGTTCAATGTCAGCATATCAGATATTGATTTCGGTGACTTTTTATATTGTTTAATTATAAATATATGTCAGTCATAATTATTTTAGTTTGCTTAACTGATAAAGGCCGGTTAGGGTAGCAATGGCCATTTATCTTATATGCGTTTTTGTTATATTTCTGTTTATTTAAAGCCAATATACTTATATTTGTATTACACTAATTGTGAGCAGATTTACTTTTATTTGAGTAGAAGCTTGGAGTATATCTTCAAAGTGTATCAAGCAGCATTCGGTCAACTTCCGTAACTTTGGTGCATTGAGTATCAGTAACCTCGACTGAAAAAATAGCTAGGGTTCTTTTGTTATGAACTGAGCGAGCTGGTAAGGAGAGGGAAAATAATTATAGGAATTACACACAACAATGGGCTACCGAATGTACACCATTACACAAGTAGTATCGAAACTCCACAAATAACCTTTAAAAGTTATGTGTATTCCATTTGTATTTATAGCCTGTCAATTTATAAAGTATTAGCCGTTACACTGTTCACATTTTGAGGTGTGTACAAATTTTTATGAGAACTAGATCGTATCTTCAAAATGTGCAAAAATATAGATATGAAATTGCCCAATGTGTATGTAATGTGACAAATTATAGTGAAACTGCATCGCAAAGCACTTACCACAGGTTGTTTCTAAAAGATGGAGTTACTGTATTTACATTTGGATACAGTTCTAGTTAATTTTTTTTAATTTACTAATGCTTTACTATAATACATAGTTATTTTGCTTTTCCTAGCAGTTAATAGTAAATTGTGGTTGACTTGCTTGCCATACTATTGCAATAGATACCTAATTATAATAGTTTTATAATTTTCATGGGTCACGTAGCTTAGTTAAACATGTGTGTTCAGCAGTTGTCAATTAAAAACTCTAAAAGGTGTAACTATTTCTATTAAGTAGAATATAATGGCAACTTTACATTCTAATGCGTGCCCAAACGATGGTGAGGAAACTACACCCTGAATTCATTCTGTTTAACTGCAAATAAACAATTAATTTAAACTTAAACATACTAAAACTGCTGCCTGGTTAAGCCGTAGTTCATCTTTTCGGCTGACCTACTAGTAAATTGTCTCCTATATTACAGCCGTTTTCGGAAGAACTAAAAGAGAGAGCTATACTACATTTAAAATTATGCTAATAATTTATTCTATTTTCAATACTTTTACCAATTGTACTGTATTTTCTGTATCAACCGACTTTTTCGCAGCGACCAATCATGTGGCTCTGCGTAGTCATGTTTTTATAGCCATGCCCACAAACCTACTGCGGAACAGAATCAATCCACGCAACGCAACAACGTTCTGCGCAGAAAACTTGCGCATTGCCACGTCCTAGTACAGAATTAGCTTTAGTTATCTACTCGTTAGCGATTGTTACTTCTTTATTTTTAATTTAAATTAATATTTTAATTATACTAAATGTCAACTCTGAGGAAATTCCTGAAATTATACAAGAGGAAATATATGCAGCCCTAAACCAGATGAAAAACGGTAGATGTCCTGGGGAAGACCGTATAACTACAGAAATGTTAAAGATAGGTGGTAAATCTTTGATCAAGGCTGTACAGCTCCTTCTAAACCGATGCCTATATGAAGGAAAAATACCAACAAGCTGGAAAACCGCGGAAGTAATATTGTTGTTCAAGAAAGGAGACGCCACAGATGTAGAAAATTACAGACCAATCACCTTACTATCCCATTTAGATAAGGTATTGACGAAAATTATAACAAATCGCCTGGCAAATAAACTCCACTTTTACCAACCCATCGAGCAAGCTGGCTTCAGAAAAGGATACGGCACCATTGACCATCTGCAAGCAATACGAACACTGATTGAGAAATGCGAGGAATATAATATACCACTACATCTGGGGTTTGTCAACTTCCGAAAAGCTTTCGACACAATAGAGTTCTGGTCAATATTTACAGGACTAAATAACGCCAGAATAGATTCCCGGTATACAACACTCTTAAAAGACATCTACAAAAACGCCACTATACACATTAATGTCAACGAGAATGTAAGAACTGGAAAAATACCTATCGAAAGAGGTGTGAGGCAAGGGGATACTATCTCCCCCAAGCTTTTTACTCTTGCCTTAGAAAACGTTTTTAAAATGTTGTCATGGGAAAAAATGGGAATCAATATCCATGGTGCTTACCTGAATCACCTGCGATTTGCAGATGATATAATCATCATCAGTAGAGATGAAGAGCAATTAGAACAAATGTTATTGGAGCTAAATACAGCCTCGCGGACCATAGGACTCCAAATGAATCTTAATAAAACAAAAGTAATGTCCCATTCCCAAAGACAATTTCATATAAACAATTATAATATCGTAAATGTCGACGAGTATGTATACCTTGGCCACTTAACTAAACTAGGCAAACAAAATCAAGCTGCAGAAATTACAAGAAGGGTAAAACTAGGTTGGACGGCCTTTGGATATCTAAGTTGGGTTCTAAGAAACAAGGAGGTGCCGATTAGCTTAAGATCGCAGGTATGGAACAGTTGCATTTTGCCCGTAATGACCTATGGCACCGAGACGATGGCACTTACCCTAAAGAGCGCTACAAAATTGAAAACAACGCAACGTGCCATGGAAAGAGCTATGCTTGGTATAAGCCTAAGAGACCATATCAGAAATACAGACATTAGACGACGCACAAATGTTACCGATGTCGTACAAAGGATTGCAAGGTTGAAATGGAACTGGGTTGGACATGTCGCTCGCAAAACATCAAGTGAATGGGTGAGTCGAATTACGAAATGGCGACCAAGAACAACCAAAAGAAGCGTCGGGCGACCACAGAAGAGGTGGCTTGACGATATCAAAGAAATCGCTGGGAACACATGGCACCAAACAGCACAAAATAGGACCAATTGGCAAAATCTAGGGGAGGCCTATATCCAACGGTGGATGAGAGAAGGCTGAGAAGAAGAAGAAGAAGATTTTAGTTCCAGCTTCTTGTAGGTAACCCGATTGATATTGTGGTCTATTATGTCATAAAGACTTTATTACTTATGGTACCAAAAGATACTGTATAGACACTACTAATTTGATAAGGAATGATCTTACGAAAGCAATCAGCACGAAAGGGCAGGAACAATTCAGTAGAAGAATGAAAGCAAATATGTGGAATATAAAGAAGAAAGTCTTTATCGAACAACAAATTCTTGGAAATTTCGTCAATAACCAAAAATATTTATTCGAACGACTGAGAAGCAGACGCAGCTCCATGTTTTATTTATTAGGTCAGCATGTTCATACATCTTTAGGCCGTCAAGGTAAGAACGTAACTTATTTTAAATTTATTCATTCGAAAGCGATTAAAATGCCTTTTAAAAGCAGACAAAGATGTTGATCTCTAAAAAATAAGCGAGTCACTGCCGGTGAGAGGGGAAGATAAATCTTTTCTATAAATACATTTTCAAAGTCTCATAAATTTCTGTGCAGCTTCTAGCAACCGTAAATTATTGTGCTTATCCCTGAAATAAAATCACCTTTACTTTGGCTATAAAAGCTTCATACTGAAGATTGCTCTCGTGCTATGCTCAAAGGAATCATAATTGTTTTCTTTTACTCTTTGTATTGCTATCAGTTAGGGTTGCTGCCATTGTTTATTTGCACACAATGTATTAATGTATTCTTTCAGCCAAACTATGATCTAATTAGGTAAGATTAGCGATTTCACTTTTTACATCACGTTTCAAAGCTCAATTATGCAATTGACTCAAACGCATACAGCCCTCTTTGTTTGTATATTTTAGTTGTCATGGGATATTTATGACCGCTGCATCAAGATTTAAATTTTAACTTGGCATTTGATTAAAGAAAACTTCTACTTATTTATGTTTCCAAGCATATCAATCAAGGGATTAATTAACCACAGAAATATTTTCATAATTACCAGCCACAAAGTCTTTCAAATCCCAAGAACAAGGATTATGGTCTTTGTTGAAATTCAGCTCGGAGCGAGTGGATGAAGCTAACAGGCAGCGGCCTTATGAAAAATTGCATAAATTTCCATTTACGTGTGTTTTAAATACATTTTAGGTGTGCCCGCATCAACGACAATTTATTAAGATATTAAGATAATAAATGCGAGTGAAAAATGCAACTGACAGCGGCTAGAAACCAGATCCTACTTAAGCAGTGAGGTGCTAGAAATGCTTTCGCATATTCATAACTAGGAGCTGTTTATTAATGTGCATTATGGTGGGTGTCGCATTGTTCGGACATAAACAGTAATTATTATTGTAAGCTGTCTGTGCTTGCATAAATATTCGCTATTTACGCTACATAGTTGCAGTTGGTTACGTGCAGTGCAAAAACTTTGATAAATGAGAGTAAAAAATGTAACGGTAACCTTCGCCTAATGTTCTGAAATTCATACTGCAAAAACCATAACAATGGCTTAATTAATCAGCTGTGTGCCTTACCTTTAACTTCTATCCTTGTGTGCATAATCAAAGCCGATGACTACGGCAGTTATCTTTTATTCGAACAAAATTTATAGCCCTCTGGACTCCTGCTGGCAAGACATTAGAGAGAACCACTCGGAGGACAAGCATGCCATTACCAATTACTTCACCAGTTTGAGGACATACGAATTATTTAATCCTTTAATTAACTGTCTGCATTCCTCGTTTCATCACCACTGCCGGCCGATTTCGAAAGCCACATTAGCGGATTCGCAGCCAGTGTCAGTTTTTTCTGATACATTTTAGTCCATAACCTAAATTTAGAAGAAGAAGCAAGAATTCCTGCCATAGTTGCATGAGGAATGCTTGCAGCAGCAGGTCATGCGCTATGCGGAACTGCTACTGCGGGTTCTCCTTTTGCAATTTTTTACATTTTCCAAGATGACAGCTCGAATTCGAAAATTATATATAGATTTGCAGTGTTGTTGAAAGGGCAGTTAATTAAAACGAATTGATGAAGGCGAAGTTTAGTTATATTGTTCTAATTGCTAATGGGAAATATGTAGAAATCTGGGGCATTAAATACCTTATAATATCTCTTATCATATAACATATCGCTGATAAAATATTTATAATGATCAGTTGGATCAGTTGTTACTTATTTCTCATTGCTCATTGGGTTAAGTAGTTCTTATAGTTGCAATGACTTAAACTACAAGTTTTGATTTAAATTATTCATTTATACAGCGTGCTCTGAGCACAGACTAAAGCATGACTTATAAGAGCGGAGCAGTATATTTGTATACTCCATTCACTATAGTCTCGGATGTTCAATGTCAAAATCCAATTAAAAACAATCCTTTATATCATACTTTTAAGTCAAGCTATAGGTAACCAGAAACAATTAATTAACTTACTAATGTCAAAACTATGAATTATAGGTTATGGTTAAATCAAAATATTTTTTTTATTATACCTGCATCAAAATCGCCGTTTAAAGCACGCCTGAGCGTGCGAAAACAGGCGATTAAAGCTCGCCGAGCTTTAAAGGTTGTCAAGGAAATGACTGAATGCAACAACGGACGTGGACTCCACAAAAACGTAAATAATTCTCGTAACTATAGTAGCAATATTAATATGCCCTCTCGACTTATCACGACAAAAATTATTTCTAAGTTTTTAGTGCGTAATTTATTTCCAGTATTGCAGGTATAATAAAAAATAGCGTAAAGTATTCGTGGATAACTGGTCTTTAAAACACTTGCTCTATTTCGATCACTCCGGTTACGCCGTCGTGCTCGAAAACTCGGGGGTGTTTTAAAGACCTTGTTATCCACTCATACTTTAATATACTATTATTTCGAACTGACTTATGCAAAAATAAATAAAAATTGCCAGGTAACAAAATGCAAATTTTAAAAATTACGCTTTTGCGTTGTCCAACCTAGTAGTAACAAAAAAAAACCAATAGAAACAGTGCTACCATAAAACGTCACTTTTGAAAATCCGGGAATATAGTGCATAGAGTATATATTCTTTTTTGTCCGTAACATAGTAGACTATGATTGACAACACGGTTTTCTGTAGAACTGTCATTTATTGACGTTCATAGAGATAAAGGTGATTTGGTTTCTCTATTTGCATTTAAAAGTTATTAATTTAATTTGGTTGTGATGTGTGTAATTTTTGAAAATGGTAAGCGTAATATACTTATATGTTTGTTATAAACCTTATTAAGCTAATAGTTACAGACGGCAGGTTTAACAGCTTACCGCGACCCATTCCGCTGAACCATACGGATGAGTAGTCAAGATGCAACCGAGAACAGGCTACAAAGAGATAATAAATACTCAACCAAAACAAAAACAGCTACTGACATTCATTAACAATACATTATTCAAATTGACGACTTTAACACACTGATAAACATTAACAACACCAGGTTTATGAATGCAAAGAAAATCCAGAATTTAAATTGTTACCGCATAAATTACTGCAACAGATTCGATACATAAATAGTATACGGAAAAAATTTTAAGTAAAAGATCATATTTCATAAAGTGCACGGAATCGATTCAGCGAAGTAATAAAAAGCCTAATTGAAAACGAATGCTGTTATGGATAAGGTACAAAATTATGACATCAAGAAACACACAAATACTTTTTACAATCGCTGCGTGCCCCACATTTTTAGTAAAATTATCCGTTTTCTAGCTTTAAGAAACAAAATAATGTCACTCACAAACCCAAAGGCCACTAAAACGGCGTTCCAATTTGCCAAACGTAATAGACAAAATTAAAACAAGAGCTGTAACGAGGTACCTACCGAAGAAGTTTATTAGAATAAACCATATGTTGGGCGAGTCTGTATCTTCATATCGACCCATTCATATATTTTGCCTCGATTATTCAAATTCGAGAAATAGTTCTATAAACACTCACCAGGAGTGCGCGGAATCGTCAAACATAATCGTTTTGTTTGGTCCATGATATGGCACTTAATGATCAGAGGGTCCCCGTCGGATTTATAACGGAGATATGTGGATTTTAAAAAATGTTTGACGAAAATTAACAGAGCTCCAGATGAACAATTTGTCATAGTAGATGAAACCTGGGTTCATTACTTTTACCTAGATTGAAAACGACAAAGTAATGAATTGCGGCATAAGTGCTCGACACCCTCTCAAAGATTTTATGTCCATTGCTACTTTTCTTTTATTATTCATCATACGGACACACCATAATTAATATTAATAGTCCAAACGTTGGCGAAGCGATCGAATAGAAGAGAGAAGACAATACTTTCGCCTGCAAAAACTGTGTTTTGATGGCTGCCATTTATAATACTAGAATTGACATTTTAGAAAAGGCTCTTCTACTGGTTTGCCCCCAGTAACTACTGCCGGTCTTTTTTATTTTGACGTTGGCGGCTTAGATTCACTTTGCGAATGCATGCCGACTTCTTTCTATATTATTTATTACTAGCTCAATGGAATTTTGAGGAATAGAGGTCGAAATTTTAGATGGACGCCTTTGCTTGGCCGTTGGACTTTTTAGGAATTTATTTCTCATGTATTTTTTAAAATTATCGAACGCTATAAAGTTTTTCCGGCTTTCTGAAGCGGTGTCGCAGTTATTTTCGCCGAGATGCAAACTGAGCAAATTTAATTTATTACTGCACGTGATCGTCGACCGTTGTCAATCTTAAGGAAGGCGAGTATTTTTCCTTTTGGTTTTAGCGCCCGTTAAGAAGCGCTAGAAACCGTTTCGATGCATTCGCTTGGCGCCGACGTGTAGATCTTTTACCAACGGCTCTGCTTCCGTTTGTAATAGTTGAAAATTCTGAGGTCCTGCGAGATTTGTTCCGTTTTACACTTATAAGTTTTTCGAAGGCTTATGGACAGACTTGCGTTGTATTAATCAAGTTAGAGATTAGCTTTTTATCAGCGCCTGACAGGCTGCAGTCATATAGGATGCACAATTCACTTTCGAGCCAAATTTCTATCATTTGCTTTCATATTTCATTTTGATCATTTTATTGATTTGATGCCTAACGTAGCTTTTGTTTATTTTATTAACCTATAACCCCAGTGTCATTTTTAATTCAAAGACCCAGTTTAACGTTTATGTACCCACTTTAAACTGATTGTAACTGTAATGCGGCTTTTCCCGTGCCCTATACTCTACTTTATTGTAAATTTAGATTGCCATTTGTTTGCTAGCTAACTCAGTCGTAGAAGCAGAAGACCCGTTCTTACCTCAGTGCTGAGGCAAATGTCAATATTGCTCTTGTCGGCCAGCTCGTGATCATCTATTATGCTGTAATTATACATGCAACATTGCAACAGTATGCGTCTTTGAAGTTATTTGGGGTTAACCGTTAATGTCTCACTTTAATTGGCACTTGTGCTCTTATATTTATTTGTGCCTTGTTGATATTTAATTAAAGTTTTAAGGCTTAACTTTTATTTATTGGCTTTTCTTTATGAGCTACCGCATCATCCTCGTTTTTTCGTAGGGTCTGCTAAGCTAGAGGTCGTACACGGTAGGTGAGTTGAATTTAGACTGTGAATTCAACTGTTTGTTGCTGTTGTGGTGGACGACTGACGGCCTTTTGTATTTTGTTTTATTAAAAAAATACTTAATGCACAATAGCCTGATTCTTACCCATGACATCAATCGCCGAGAGAGTTTGAGCTAGTCGGGGTTGTGTACGCCTTTTGCTGAAGGGCGGTACACCTGTTCCACGTATTAAAAATTACCCAGTTTTTTCGTGACGAAGCAGTGATGACGGCAGTAAATGAGTAGCTTATAAAATAATAAAGAGACTTGTTTGAAAAAGGTATTCAAGCACTTATATTAAACATTTTAGCAGACTAAATAATGTAAAAGAAAATTGTATAAACTTCTCAGCTGCTTGCTTCCATCTTAGGGACAATTACTAGTGAACCGCCCCCGTATAAGACTGTTCAATCATTTATAGTAAATTTTATAATAGTGTTAATATTTTTCACTCGATTTAATCTTAGAAAACAGCAAAAATTATACAGCTAGTATCTCGTAGCAAGTGTAAAAAAGCTATTAAAAGAATATTTGCTTATCTTTGAATATGGTTTTTGAAGAAAAAAATTAAAATCAATTTGTAACCTGTGGATTAAGGAGAAAAAAATATATTAATGAATTTTAAATAACTTATACACAACCTTTATCTTATATCCAATCTTATTTAATGCTGTAAAAATATAAGATATCCGTTATGCTTAAAGCTTGTGAATATGTTTCAAACTCAGTAATATATTGCAATGGGTATATCCTTCAGGATTTATATTTGATGTCGTCCAATAAAGTCAGCCATATTGCTGGGACCTTATTTTCACCATAGCAGATGTGCAACACTTTTGGAGACGAACTGCAACAAAATAAAAACGAGACTGAAGAAATAACAGTAGAATACGATAAATTATGAGAAAATAATATACACAATTGTAGACGGTATCAAAACAAAACAACTAATTTGACACAGGGATTGACCAAAAAGTTCGCGCTTTGAGATCGAGAAAGAAGTGGAAGAGAAAAATATAGGACAAGGACAATGTTTAGACATGGTAAAATAGAGATTAGATATCAGAAGATAGCGAAGAACGTTATAAACCGATTTAGATAGTTGTGTAACATCTACTCAACATCTAACACCAGAGGTGTGAACGAAGCAAGCAGCCAAAAAACCATATCAGGTTAGGCGTAGCCATAAAAGAATCAGGAAAATTGGTTTTAGAAAAGAGAGAAGCTCATAATCTTGTGTTACGTATCGTCTGTATATTTTTAAAAAATGTGGAAAAAAACGAAGAATTATAAGAAACTGTAGCGGGCATACACTACCACGCGCAGTGGCAATAAACAACCCCCTCAAAAAATGTTGAAGTACCGCCAATTAACGCACCTTGGAGGATTCTGACTCAGCAGGGGGGTCGAAAACGCGCTACAGTGATTTCCATTTTACAAAGAGATGTTTAGCTAGAAAAGGTCAAAATCGTAAAATCCGAGAGACCACAAAAGCTCCGTTGGCGCAAACATAAGAATAGAGCAAGGCCGAAATATCCGGGAAGGGGCGTGTCGGAGATGAATAAATTCCTTCGCTGACGCAAAACCCTCAAAAATATAATGGCGGTTAGTACTTTCGATGACAAGATATTTCCAACCCAGCCGAATAGACAAGCCAAATGGCTCATAAGTCTTCTACTGACACTATCAGACAGAGTAAATATAAACACGATGTAGGGCACGACGAGAGGAATTCCCTACTCGTCATTCTTTACGTGGTAGTTCACCAATGTCTGTCTTGGCACCCGATTTATTTTACTGTTAGTACACTAGTTATTAATTGTCCACGATATATAGAAACCATATAAATTTTATGAAAACTTGTTATCCACAACATAGCAAAAAAGCATCTGCCCAATATCGAACACCAGAAGTATGAACGAAGAAACCAGCCAGAAAACCATACCAGGTTAGGTGTAGCCATACAAAAACCAGAAATGGGTTTTAGAAAAGAGAGAAGAGCATAACGTTGTGATAAGTATCGTCTCTATATTCTAAAAAAAATGTGGGACAAGACGAAGAACTACAATAAACTGTTAGTAGGAGAGCTGGTGACATATTTTTTGAGAGATTTTTGCTGGAGGCATGTATAAGTGTCATCTGTAAGGATTGTCCTCGATAGCGGTATCGGAGGGAGGCAGAACACCCCCAATTTTCACTGTAAGTATATGTCAAATTCGAGGTTAGCAGGTTAGGTTTTGCGTCAGTCTGTGTCAAAAATGACAGAAAATCAAACCTACTAAACTCGAATTTAACATAGACTTACATTAAAACAGTCCATAAGAGGCGGCTGTGGAAGTTGAAACGTATGAATAATATGTTGGTGGTACTGTAAGTTTATGTCAAATTTGAGGTTATCAGGTTAGGTTTTTGGATCAGTTTTGACACAGACTGACGCAAAACCTAACCTGCTAACCACGAATTTGACATATACTTACAGTGCAAACCGCTATCAAGGATAATCTTTACCGATGACACTTATACATGCCTCCAGCAACATTCTCTCAAAAATTAGGCCTTAACTAAATGATCACTAAAAAATGTCACCAGCTCTTAGACTATGTGGTGGGCATACGCTACCACCTGCAGTGACAGTAAACAATCCCCGCTTCAATCAACTCGAGTACGACAAATTAACCTACCTTGGAGGATTCTGATACCGCAGTGGCGTCGAAAATTCGCTACACGGATTTCCGGGCTGTTTAGCTAGAAAAAGTCAAGATCATAAAACCAGCGAGATCCCAAAGACTCCGTTGGCGTAATCATAAAAATAGAGCAAGACCGGAATATCCGCGAAGGCGAGTTAAAGGGCAATGAATTCCTTCGCTGACGCAAAACCCTCAAAAATATAATGGCAGTTAGTACTTTCAATGACACGATATTTTCAAACCATCCGAATAGATAAGCCAGGTGGCCCATAAGTCTTCTATTGGTGCAATCAGACAGAGTAAATATAAATACGATCTAGGGCACGAAGAGAGGCATTCCCTACTCGGCATTCTTTAGTTCGTCGTTCACCGATCTCTGTCTTGACACCCGAGATATTTTACTCTTAGAACGCTAGTTATTAATCGCGCACTGTTTTTTTTTTGTAGGTATCGACCTGTATGAGGAGGAAATGATATACATTTTATAAAAATTTTGTTATCCACAACATGGCAAGACAGATAAGTGACAGATGGACAGTAAGAGTTTTACAATGACGATCACGAGAAACAAAAAGAAGTCGTGGAAGACCACATTAACGATGGGTAGATGACGTAAGGCAGATTGGCAGACATAATTGGTTCTAGAAAGCTCAAGATAATATTAGAAGCGACCAATGTCCAGAAGTGGGCGACAAATGGTTGAAAAAGAAGAAGAGAAGAAAATCTCGAGAGAGTGAAGACAAGCTGTTAAATTGGAACAAACTAGTAGGCATAACCATTGATGTTGAAAAATATCGTACTAAAGCTGAATCCACAACAAGAAAATATGCTTTTTTAGAAAATCTAATAGAACTACTAAATTTGCATGTTACATGTTCATCATACAAAGTTTCTAGACGAATTTCACAGTGGCGAAAAGCCTTCATAATAAAATTCAAACTCAATTGTAATTTACAGTGGGAAAAAAGCCTTATGTTCCTACATGATAATGTATGAAACATGCTGCGAAAGCTATGCTAGAATTTAATTTTCATTACAATAACAGTAGCTACAAGAGCCTAGTTGTTAAACTATTTAATGTGAGGTGCTTAGGATCTCATAATAACGTAAAGATGTCTCGATTCCGTTGTTACTTGGTTCAGATTTCTAAGACGTCATAGCTGCTATTTCAATAAATACCACGCAGGCATGCAGGTGAAAAAGCAATCCTGCAAGATGCACGTTCCGGACGCATCTAGCTGCAATAACACTGCAAAACCGTGAAACTGAGTTATGCCGAACCCTGTATGGAAGCCTTTCATGTGCGGGTAAAAACGGTCTAGAATTTATGCAGCGAGCTGCTTTGTGAGAGGAATGTGCCACGTCTGGGCATAAATAAGCCAGGAACTGGTGCACCTAATTTGTTCTACCCTATAAGTAAGTACGGGAAACTGCCAGTGAATCAGCGAGATGCAGTTTAGCGTTGCATGTATCAAATATCGTAATTTAGGTGCTCACACGCGGGGCTGCACTAGTTTGACTTCGCGAGGGTCAAAGGGCGAGCCGGTGATTAACCACCTAAACTGCTACGTGAGAACAAGAAGTCTCTGCGAGCCTTACCTGCTCCCATCTCAATTTCCTCCTTTTCCCGCGCTGTTCCCGTTAATTAAATTGTCGGAGGGTATCGTGCGAACACTGACACTATCTTGATGAAGTAAATTGATTTATAACGCGCTTATTAAATGTAGCCTTGTTTATCGTAATGAGGAACAAAGTGGATAAAAGTAGCAAAATTAGAATAAACGCGCCAAGCCCTGGATTTTTAAAATTTTTAATTAGATGTCTAGATAAGTATCGGTCGTTATTAAGCCAACGATTCGCGTGAAATTCCTCTGCACTTACACCCAGATGGCATTTGCAAAAACTGCTCTCACTTGTTTATGGATTCCAGGTGGTAGGTTGCAGAGCCAACGCAAATGCTTTAATTAATAATTTTCTGAAACAACAGCATTTGCATTGAAATTCGAGCAACAATTAATAGATTATCTTTTGATAAATATATTATTATGGGACATGGCAATGCAATTAGTAACATATGGAGGTTGGTAAAAACTTGTTCTCAATTAGCGTCTCATTATTTAATAAAACTCGATAAAGCCATTATCCCATTTTTGGTCCTTCTTAACATAAGCTACAATGCGAAATTTCTTTTTATTTTGGTGTTTTGCATTTTTTAATTAATTCGACTTCGGTATGCTACCTTGGCACTGATAGTATCCGGAATGGTTATGCAGTTTTAAGTCCCTAGTTAATTTTAGCAATAGCAAAAGAAATAATATGGAAATTATGTTTTTATTGCCAAGCAAATATTTTTAGCAGCTTAGATCGTTGATAAATCGAATATTGATTGCTTTTCGCTATTAATTTTTCTTGCCAGTCAATTTTTGCATAGAACATAAACTAATTAATGGGAATATAAAGCGAATGCATTGTGAGAGCAATTCCGCATTTTAAAAATACCATCTAGCATTAATATATCGTTAAAACAAATTAGATAAGTAGTTTCTTTCGCAAGCAGGATTAGGAATCTATTTCTAGGTAAAAAAAAAAGTTGTGACAGAACTAAAGCAATTTCCATTATACACCTAACAATATAAGAGATGTACGTCGCAACGGTATTTGTAACATACACACAGTTCAAAAGCTGTTCGATATTACATATAGTTCCGGTTCACAGCAATGCTTTATTTATGAATATGCTGGTTTTTGTTTTTACGATTGTCTTGTGGAAAATATAGTACACAACGTGTATGTATCTGAATTCTTTTAGAATTTAAATTAACGGTTTATGTCCTACAGGAAATGTATATTGTAATTGTTTACTACCCACAGCAATTCTGATTGCCGACTTAACTAAATGAATAAGGTCAAAATGAGCACAGAATGAAATATTTTATTTATTGCCAGATAATCAGTACTTTGCATTAATAAATGCACTTGATGTGAGCAGCAATAACTACTAATTTGAGGGATAAGAGTTAGCGTGGATAAGGCAGGTTTCAGAAGGGTTACGTTCAGACTTTCAGATACGATAAATGTTCGGAAGAGCCAATGCAATTTAATTTGTAACTGACGGATTTGAGCTTATTAATGTCACACATAATGTGAATAAAATGATACAGAATGATTTGTTAAGTACAGAAAGTATATGAGCGCTATGTATTAAAAGTGTATAAGCCAGCAAATGGCAAATTAGCTTAAAGGTAAATGAAACAGTGCTAGCAAAGCAATAATTGCAATAGAGGAATGAAAAATGTAAGGCAACCGATCGAAAGACAATTAGTGAGACGCTAAATGTACTCAAGGGTATCAGTGGATTATAAACCAAAGTGATTTAAAATCAAAGCAAAGTGTATTAATATTTATTCCAAGAAAAAGACAATTTTAGTGGTTAGGTAAAGACATGACATCAAAACAGTAGTCCATAAGGTCAAACATGTTATCAATCCTAATTTCTTTTATAAAATTGAAATTCTAGTTGCTAAGTTACGAGACAGTCTATTGTTGATTATTACCAAGTTTGTAAAATTTGCGCTGGAGACAAGTCTGCTCTCAGGTGTGTATAAATTTTCTAAGTAAAAATTTTTATCTGTGAGCCCGAAAGTGGTTTTAATATTCACGAGTCTGCAGAGCACCTGCGAGCGTAAATTTCGTCTTGATCAGTGATCCCGGTGAAGAGGGAAAGCAGGCTGCAAAATTTCTCCCAGGTGCGTTTAACATCGAGGTCCTTTACGATATTTGAAAGTATCAGCCAACAAGAATTTTATGTCGAAAGTGTACAGCCGTTCCTCATAAGTGCCTGTGTCCAGAGTTTCGCAGCAGGAAGCCACCACGAGAGTTACCATCGGCGAAGCATCCCTAGAAAACGTTTCCCGACTACGAAGCAGCCCTTTTCAAGGTAATTTAACAGGGAAAGCGTTGGAGTAGGTCCATTGTTTTTAGATCTCGTCAAGATTAGACTGTGCACGAGGTGTAGAGGCATATTCCAGTTCCCAGATCCGTTCCAGGGAGGTTTTATTGAGGAAGAGTTCCTTAAAAATGCGATTTGGAAAATATTTCAGCCGGATGCAGAACAAAAGCTCATCGAGCATTCTTTTTCTTCACTAAAACAAACAAGGTTAGCTGGAAGCTACGTCAGTTGGGAATGGTGCATTTGCCCTAATAACTGAGAGTAATTGTCATACGAGTTATTTTTCATATAGTTATGACCGCTCTTAGATAAGAATAGTTTCATGTTTACTGAAGCTAAGTCCCTAATTTATTGTAAATAGGTAGAATATAGAAAGAGCAATAAACCATTTAATTTAGTAATAAATATTATATTCTTTAATTTGCCCTGAGATTGACAAGCAAAATCTCAGTTGAGACTAAAACCATTCATAAAGTGTAGTATCCCTTACCTTAATTATAAATTTTATATTTTTATTAAAAACCCCTATTATAAAGCGCGGGTGCTATTACAATATTTAACTGAACGCTATTACTGAAGCAGTAATGTTAATTTTGAGGGCTCAAAATTTTAACATTAGACACATTGTAATACGTTAACTAAGCTTAGTTTACTTTAGTTCGAAAGATCGAAAGAGGAAAGTGTTTTGAAGATTTATGTTTTTTTTTCTATAGCACATGTTAAAGTGTGCTTTTATCAACTCAAAACAAAAGGTCAAGTTTTACTTTAACAGCAAGGGTAGATAAAGTAGCACTTTAACATCAAGGATAGATAAAGTAATTTAATATTCTAACTTTTCTTTCAATTAAATATGACAGCTTCGTATTATCGCAGCAACCCAATCTGGCTACTGACATTTTGAAATGTGATTGACTGTTTTTATTTTCTTTTGAAATTGTCAAAGTTCTTGCTATAGAAAAAAATATTGTATTATACACGACGATAAAGTTATTTCTATCCACTCTTGAATTATTAACGTCTCGACTTCGTCTCGACGTTAAGCCATTCACTCGTGGATAAAATTTAACTTTATCCTCTTGTATAATAAATTACTATTATTCGCTAGCTAAATGTCCAATTCTTATTGAATTAGCAGTAGAAAATGTAATAACTAACTAATGCAACTGAAGCATTGATAAACTACTTATTACCTTATTTCGTTAATTGTTGTGCGTCCGGTCAGCGTTGAAACTTATCGTAATTCTACATAGTTGAGTCTGTGAAAAAATGAGTTATTATTTATTAATGTTTTAATAGAAAAACTTACTTGTCTGTAAATTAGTGGTAATTTATTATTTTCTAGTACTTTTCACGTCGTAGTGTAGATTTCGCTGTATATTGATATGGTTTGTTGTAATGATTATTAATTTACTTATGAGATGTGTTTTCATCAATTGTAATTTCAGACTTAGACTGGTTAAAATAATTGGTGTTTTGTATTTTTGTTTACTTGAACAAAATAAATAGTATTATGCCCTTTCTATATTTTATTCATCTGCAATTTATTATCGTAACGCTAGCTCTGTAGAACAATCAACTCTATTCCCAGGGGTGAATTCCTAATAATTTGTAAAATTTTACCTAAACTGGTGCGCCACTGTGCACCCGAACTAGTTAAAATTAAAATTAAAATTTGTCGGCATTCGAAGAGGTATTTATTTAAATCGTAGCGCTTTGGCGGTAGTTATTATCATTTGTTCCAGGCATTAATTTGTATGTGACGTTACAAGGGACGCTGTCCGATTCTCGCAATTGTTTTATCTCCGCCTAACCTCACACTCGGGAAAATGTTTCTAATTTGAACTGCACCTTCGCTGGATGCTAGGATATGCTTGTATCTTGATAATCAAGGTTTGGTCTCGCATACACAGAAATTTCTGGATACTCACGCTGATATTTTTAGGTTAAAACAGTACCTTAGGATCTCGTGTGTTCGCTTCAATGTTCGGAAAGGGGCCCCAGCTGATATCTTCCTCTGGAACGGTTTCCCCCGGTGTTTGTGCTGTTGGTCGCTGTGCTGCACTCCTGCCTGATGCGTCACAGTGAAACACCTTGTTTTTTTTTCGAAATTCATGGCGACCGCAACCCTCGGAGGTGCTCTCGATGGAAATTAATTTTACTGTTACGGAAATCGCCACTAACGTTCCCACGTGAACCTTAACGCTTGGTGAAAACAATAATACACTTTCTAGCTTGAAATATTTATTTTTATTGTATAAAACTTTTGTTGAAGGGGAGCACAAAGTTACATGTTAAGCTTCTAAATTAATTCATTTGTCTCCCCTATGTCCGTTATAAACGAAAACTAATCTATAACTATGGTTACAAGTACAAACGAAAATTATCCATGTTCAAATTAAATACATTTTGAAATAAGTTTACTTACAAATTATTAAATTTAGAAATTTCTTATACTTAAAATGTTGTCCACATTTTTAATTGTTAAAATGTCTCTTTGCGCCACCACACGTTTTATTATATGCTCTGCTCTGATACAATCACGTAATTACACTGATATTTTTTAAGAGTTCACTTCCTTCATAAATGCTTTTTGATGTCCATCTGTCTGCTTTTCACTTGCTTTTTTTATGTCTCGCTGTCTGATTTTTCCTTGCTTTATTATGTCTTGCTGCCTGATTTTCTGCCAGCCTTCTAATTTTTTGCGACATTATTATTTTATTCTGGCTTCTTATACCTTTTCAGATTGCTCACAACTGTACCTATTTAGCTATATTGAAATCTACGCTTCATTGTCCTGCACATAGCAAACCTTTTTGTGACTATTCATTTCTTTTGGTTTGACTATTCATTCTGCCGGAACCTAATATTTAATTAATTTGAACTTTGACTTCAACCCTGCGAAAAGCAAGCTTTGCCCTTTGCGTTTCTTATTCAATTCATTTATTAAACTGGCATCTCTTTTCAAATGCATTTACTGATTGAAATTTAAGCTTATTATTGCAGTTACACAAAACACCCCAACTCTGTGCTTATTGATTTGTTTCTTAAACTGTACCGCAAGCAGAGTCGAGTTTTGGGGCCTAAGACCATTATAATATATACCTAGTTTTTGTTAATTTTTTAATTCGCCATGAGTAACTTCACGGTAGAGCAATATTTCCAGTTCCAGTTTTGGAAATTTTAGTAAACGAATTTATTCCGGTAATTATCAGTAATTTATGCAGATTTAGTGAATTGCTGCATCTCTGCGATTGAATCAAGCTTTAATACCATTTTCGAAGTGAGACTACATGTTGGGCAGTTAAAATCCCAGGCCTTCTACAGGGTAACATCTGAATCCACCACGACATCTCCGGCCATCTATCATTAAGTCTTCGAATGTTGAGGAAACCGTATATTGATGTCTACCGTCTGTTGTACTGCACCAGGTAGCACGGAGTTATTCTGGCCGATTGCTACTCCTCTATTTTTCATCACACGAGGTCAGCGAGTGCAGCTCAAGGGTATCTTATTCTACTTTTTGTGTACACGGGGGCGTATTTCACACATATAATGCACATTCGTAACTACAAGTGGAACCAAACGCAAGATCCAATTAGAGTCCGTGTAAATGAAAAAATTGATACATGTAGGCTATTTGTTTTGGATCTTCAAACTAATTTTTGCCGATTTCAAACTTTATGCATACTTTTTTCAAACAAAATAAATGAAATATCTTTTTACTAAATCACATGGTCCTTGATTTGTGGATCCATTGGCTCAACTCTTAGTATGAACAGGATCTCTAGGTCAAATAGCAGACGCGCTTATTGAAATTTCGTATTTGTCTGCTGCTTGGATCTATATTTATTTTGTAACTGAATAGGCGATTGATGCAATTTTTCTTAGATTTTCTTTAAGACCCCCTACAAAACTTATAATACGTAAATCGTGTTTAATATTTTCAAAACCTCGTAGTTCTGTTTAGCAATGCCAGTTGAAAAGTTAAACAATTAATTCAAAATACAACAATAGAATTGATTATTATTTAATCATTAATTTGTAATATTATATGATACACAGAACTGGTTATGTAACATCCTAGCCCTCTGCTAATAAGGGCTAAAGAATTTAATAAATTACCTTCGGGTAGCTTTCTCAGTCGGAGTTAATTTGGTTCAGTCAGATATACACTTGGAAATTAGCAAACAAACACCAGGATAATTTTAGACAGTTTAATTATAATGTAATGTATTTACATACATCGGTATTATTCATTAGAACAAGATAAAAGGTATTTTATAATAAATTCATTCTTCTTGGGCCGTCTTGCTTCGGAAAGCCTGGCTTCTACGCAACCCGTCGTACAGCGGTGTGTTCGGGACCCTGTTGCTTGTACCCTGGAAATATCGAACGCGACGCCACTGGAGCTGTTGGATGAAGTGCGGATCTGGTTCCACTGCTGCCAACCGCTGCGTTCGAAACTCGGTCAGAAATGTCTAAATACACGTGCAACTGCGAACAGAAGTTAATCCGATGATGTTATGCTTTATGACTTACGACACCGCGATAGTGCTGCAAGTCCCGGTGATTCGGTGGTGTTGGTGTTTGTGTGGGATGCGACGGAATGGGAAGTTGACGACGATTATCTACCTGGGGCTCTTGGTGACAGCGGGAACGGTGAGTACAATCCTGTAGTCAAACAGATATTAAATGCAAACTTAAAAAGGCTTTGGAGGTCGGCTACGTGCCGGCCCTTAATAATATGAAATTTGATACGCTCGGGTCTGGCAAATTTTATGTTGGTCGGCTGATTTAATTATTATTACGAAGTCGACATATGAAACGGCCTGGTTGTTAAACCCTCGTTTCGAATATGTCCTCCAGGCAATTTTGATACAATTATTTGCCAACGTCCTCCAGGAAATTTTAATACAATTATTTGCCAACGGAATTTGGGGCCAAAAGTCTACGCTGAGTTCAGGTTTTTAACAGGTATTAGTTTAATCAGTGAAACGGTTTCCCCACTCGTGGAGCATCGCTTCAGAAAACTGATTCTTCAGGAAATGGGCTTAATTAAATGCTAGCTAGGAACACGGTCTCCAGGAGCGGAGGCATCGGTTCAACTGTAGCTACGGGAAAATACTAAAGGATATCGGGATCCGAAGTATAGACGGGAAGAATCTCTTTAAACGGTCGGACAGGAACAGGAAGGGATGAACGGAGGGAATTAATGCGAGTGAATGAATGCCAATGAATGAAGTGCCCATGAATGCCTCGCGAAGCAGCTTTTATGCGCTCCTCTTCGTGCTTCGTGCATCTAGCAACCACTTCGGGCATTCTAAGTGGGGGAGCAGCGCAATACGTGGAGCGGGGATCTCTTGATGACGTATTGGCACCGCGGGCGAAAAATTCAAACGCGTAACGTAGAAATCGCTAGGGGAAAACGCGCGAATTAATTTTAATTCCGAAGAACGCGTTTCTGCTGGGCGAAACGTTACAGTTAAATAAAAGACAATGATTTATATTCTATGCTAATCATAATATGGGTTTTGAAGTGCAAGTGAATATGCACAATTAGTAAACGACATTACATTACATTACAACAACTTTACATTTAATTAACTTAAATATACCAATTAATTATCGATTAATGTAGATATATTAGGATATGACCTTTTAAAGATGTGCAAACAGTATTAAGAACATGTTATAGTATATTATAATACGAGTGTATAAGCAAGCCTTTCAAGCACGCACAACAAGTTTGAAGAAAACGAGTGAAACGAGTTTTCTTTAATGTTGTAAGTGCTTTAAAGGCGCTTATACACGAGTTTTATACACTATTTTTTAGTACGCATAAAAAGATCCTTTCTCAGAATGATTTTACCATTTCGATTTTATGCCTTGATTTTTTTATCAGGTAGTCACATGAAAAATTTTTGTCGTTAGCATGGAGATTTTTTTATAAATGTTTGTTTATTGTCAGTTTTGGTTTTTCGTGTTTGCAAAAAATGAATTCTGACCAAGTTCCTACCGAAATAGAGGTATTAACAGAACAGGCTGAACAAAAACTAATTCCTGCTAAATCAAGAGATACGTACACTTCTGTGCAATAAAATTAAGCACAGGTCTTACGACTATTTTTCACAATTATCTAGTTTGTATAATTCGGGTCTATTTTAATTGCTTAGCAGCAGTTTCAATAAATAATAAAACACCATAACTTGATAATAACATCTTTATTAAAAGACCAGAACTAAAACCTTTTAAAAATAAAACGCTATTAATAAATACAACAAAGCCGTGTGTGCTTAATTTTATTGCACAGAAGTGTACATTAAGGAGTACGAAAAGTTGAAAACCTGGATGAGTGAAAAAGACTCTACGACTGTAACTGAACCACTGATGCTAGCATACATGATGAAAATGGTAAAATTTAGTACTATTATAATATGAGCGTATAATAATTAATTGTTTGCTTTTCTGTTTTATGCCAGTCGAGTGTATACAAATCTTCCTCTCTGTGGTGTATTCACTCAAAACTTCAGACAATGTTAAGGCTGAAAGAGGGTGTAGATTTGGCGAGTTATCATAAACTTCACGCTTTCATGAAAGCAACCAACAAATGTTACGAAGCCAAAAAATCATACGCATTTACGGAAGAAGAACTACGAAAATTCTTTATAAATGCCCCTGACAATACTTTTTTGTTTGTGAAGGTACATTGACAAATTTGACAAATTTATGTAAGTAATAAGTTTATTTTCCAGGCTATTACTATTTGTGGTGTTTTTGGATCCTGTAGAAGGTGTGAAATGTGCGATTTGCGTTTGACTGACATAAAAAAAGAGGGTGCCGTTTTCTTGATTAATATACGACCATCCAAAACTGAAAAGGGGAGGAAATTTGCCGTTGTTGATTGTCCTGAAATACCATATGCAAAAATTTTTAACAAATATTTGTCGTTGCCTCCTGAAAATGTAGCAACGGATAGAGTATTTTTAAAGTATGCAGATGGCAAGTGCTGGAGACAAGTAGTTGGCATTAATACTATTGGTGCAATTCCTTCTCGTATAGCTCGCTACTTGAATCTTTCTGAACCTCAAAAATATACCGGCCACGCATTTAGGCGTACATCGGCCACGATTATGGCGAACAGTGGCATGAGTATTGACGAATTAAAACGTCAAGTTGGGTGGAAGTCTTCCAGTGTTGCGTCAGCGTATATTGAAGACTCCAGTGTAAATAAAGTTGCAGTTTCTAAACGTATTGCTGAAAGTGTTACGCCGGATGAGACTCAGAACCTTCCAGCAATCTTTCATGCAACGACAAGTCATTCCACGAAGTCTACAGATGGATTTAAAGTGTCCAATAATTCGAATTGTACCTTTCATTTCCATTTTAATAATTAATATTGTTCAAAAAGTTGCAAAATTTGAATAAAATTGTGAAGTTTATTAATGTCAGATTAATATTACTGTTTCCTAGTAACCAACCTATAAAGCAAAAGCACGCCGTTCTATAATTATCGATCTACGCACGCTCCAGCGTATTTTAATCGTCATTTACAATACATGCGTACTATAAAATTTATTATCGAATTGCCATACCTTATGATGGTAAGAAATCTTCTCCAAATTGCATTTAAATATGTGCAGAAGACACATAAACAAACGTAAGAGCAAACTGGAACATATTTAATTAAAAATCAAGTATATAGACATGAAAAATACCAGGTTATGTATAGAAATTGACAATAATTCAAATTAACATTCCCCTTATCCGTTGCTTTATTATGTTGCGTGGTACTGGCGTGCATTTGGGTGCTTATGCTAGTAATTTAGGGTTATTTGGGGACTATCCGAATTTGAGACTTCAATAAGAGTTGGTTTGGAATATCCTGTAGATACCAGAAGAGGAATTTTTGCTGCCGTAGGACTTTGGAACCATCTCGTAGTTGCATCCCATGACTTCAGAGGAGGTCTTAAGAAGCTAACAGAAACTTGCAGTAACTGACAAGAGCCCTGGTGTGTCTTGCTTTGTTTCAATGCAGAAAACCCGTGGTCCTGATTGCGATGATGATCGAGGTGGCTAGAACTGGTAGCTACTGATACCAACGAATATAAAAAGTTTGATATAATTATATGCTCAATAAATAAAAGAGATTTTTTCTAACTGATTATGAAATATTGTGTTGGATTATACGTATTTCAATTTGTTTGTCAAAGTCGTTACAATGAAAAAGGCATATGAGTTGATTTGAGGTTCGAGTTTTTGTGGTTTGAATTTAAATTAATACTAATTGAATTTTTTTTAAACGAATTTTTGTAGAGACAGGCTCTGTGGAGATAGTTTTGCATGTTACCATAGCTAGTGATTCGAATAATGAATTTACGATAAAATGTATAAAAAGTTCGTGGCATCTAGCTGATTAATTAAATAATAAATAAAGAGCCAAATAACCAGATTTTTCGGTAACTAAGTATAAAGTTACACATGAATAAAAAATATTATTATTGAATATGTGTTGGGCATTAAAATTTAATTGAAATTTCATTAACACAAACTAATAATAATAACCGTTACTCATAACAATAACAGTATACAGGGTCTGTGGATTTTTAAAGTTAAAATATAAGGAGTGATCCACATATGCATTAGTAAAATATCGCTAGCTACTGAGATACAGGGCGTTACAGTTGACAGACATTTTATTGTTTTTTATAATGTAATGAAAAATTAGAGGTTTTATTCTGAAAATTAGTAAAAGTAGGTTTTCGAGGACGAATAATAACTATCCCTTCCTGATCTTTAGATTGCTTATAAAGGGTGCTGTATATGACGCAACAAACATGAACAGCCAGCCCAAACTATTTATTTTTTGTAACTGTGTAGCCATCTTGACAAAAAATATTGCATCGCCATTATTCCTAAATAAAAAAAGATAAACTTGATTAAAGTCGTCCAAAGCGACCACTTTTGAGGAATCTATAGAGTTTTTAATGGAATGTTTTAATGTGACGTATTTAGAAACTAATTTTGCAAATCATGCTTTTAATACAACACAGGTGTAAATAATTACAAGATTTTATTATTGACTTGTGATAGAAACTTGCTTTGATGAAAGTAATTTAATGAATTTTTACTTTGCACTTGTGGTTCAAATAGATTGATATTGAGACGTTGTATTAAAATTCCATCTTAAGCGTGTTAAAAATATATGAATATGGAACATGTTCATACCAAGATGACCATAAAGTTATCGGGAAAAAGTTTGGGGTAGAGTGTATGTCTAGTGTGTTATACATAAGATGTTTCAAAAACATAGTGCCAAATTTCAGTAGGTTTATACAGGACCCTGAATCATAAACATTTGCAAATAAACCTATACCCAAAGACGTTTCGTTTTTCGCTCAAGAGCACTCTTTAGTTGCAGATTTGATGTACACGGATTGAGGTCTTCTCAACTTTAAACCTTGCAATAATAATTGATTTCACTCAATTGATTTAAATTTTGCTTTTTCAGGTTGTTGAAGATACATGGTTAAATATTTTAATAGGTGATTTCTTGTCGCAAATTAAAGGGTTTTTTTCATATAAACTTTTTTCTTTAAATCGCGTGACGCCGAGTTACAACTTCCTCAAAAGGGTGGTTGTATTATAACTATTTAAAGACTTTAACGACTAAGGAATATATTTTTTATAAGTAAATTCTTAACCGTTAAATAGGTCTAGTATAATTTCCTTCTTTAGAAGGTTGTAGCTAAGCGGAGGGTGACTTAAAAACAGTTTATATGTAAGATTTGTATGTTTCGTTTCTTAAATTTGGCACCATGTTTTTAAAACACCGTTTATGTATTAGATATCAGATTTTTAAAATACCGAACACGATTTGAATTCCTTATAACTTCGAACTATTCAAGAACTATCAGTTGCTTACTAGTTTTACTTTTATGATTTGTAACTAGTAAGCAGCCCCCAGTTTCACTTGCTTGGTGTATTTACTTCAATTTATATTTGGTTTATTCTTTTACTCGAACCTAAAAATATCTCTAGTTTTACGTTCTTAAGAATAATATCGTGGGGGAGACCCTCGACGGTAAGTTAATTGTGTTTAGGTTGTTGGTTATAGATTGTACGAGCTATTTTTGGAACCAGTAGCGTCTGCCTCCATAGTGGTTAATGTTTTTATTAGGTTCTGGGCGTCCTATAGTGCACTACAATAACGTTATATACGAGTAGTACAGTAAAATTAGCTCCAAACCAGGGAATCCAAAAAAACTAAGATCTGACTGTCACAAGTTGTTCATTACTCTTTGTTCTAAACGTGGTAAGAAGTCTCCGCCGTGAGAGCCACGGGTTTGGAAGGGAGTGGGGGGGAAAGTGTCAAAACAGTATGTTTTCTAAGTGTTTTACAAATATCTCGGAAATCCTTTAGCTTAGAGCTTATTGTATCCTATACACTTTTAAAGTATGTTAAATTTCCAAAAAAAATTGTCCGATACACTTTTTTGCTGCGCCCAATAGTTTCGGTGATATGGGGGGAGTAAATGTTTTTTATTCAGTTATTCCGTCCTTTATGGTGCTGAAGAGGGTCGTATGAATGGGCAGACTCGAGTTATTGTCATTTTTGACCAACCACGCTTTGCCAAAGTCCACGGAATGGTAGCCAGTGCCCCTACCGATAGTTCCTTGAAATCACTGTTCTTCCGGCTTGGAGGGTTCCACTTTCTCCTTTATTTTATAGGATCAGTAGGTCACATAATGACTGTTGTTCATTACCCTTTTCTGTAAATGCAGTAAAAAGTCTCCGCTTCTAGAGCGTCGGGTTGTGGTGGGGGGGGGGGGGGGAGGAATGTCAAAATAGTATGTTTTCTACGTTTTTTGCAAATATTTCGGAAATCCTTCAGTTTAAAGCATATGTATCCTATAAACTTTTAAAGTACTTTAAATTTCCAACAAAATTTGTCCTACACATTTTTTTGCTGCGCCTAATAGTTTCGTAGATATGGAGGGGGTAAAATTTAGTTATTCCGTCGGAAATAGTAGAAAAGTTGCTTAACTTATAAAATCATTGGAAATCAGCAATTTTTTTATGTTTCCTTTTGTTTTGTTGAAGTGTACTATTACACAGAGGGGAGATGGATTCAATAAAAAAACCCAATGATTTTAATAATATACGAAAGAAATTTAATGTATAAAATTCATGTTCCTACATCTGAAATAGGTATACAATTCGTATCTTAAAGTAGGTATGTGACATAAAAAATCTTTATGAGCAGACAGAGAAATGACAAATGACTTGGATGGGTCTTCTATTTTCACATCTACGTTGATAGCTGAGTCTTTTGTATCACTGTAATAATCTAACACGACGGCAGCATATCCGTAATGGGACAAAACGTAGTCACCAATATTGTTGGCATATCATCTTGAACGTTACCAAACAATACGATGTAAAAGGTGCCCTCCATCTACATCATACAATACCCCTGTGTCATCTCATCATCAGGAGGAGCAGTCCCTCCACAAGGTAACACTTTCAGCGTGAACGATTTGGTGTCTTTCCTCATCAAACCGCTTTCATCAAATAGTGAGGGAGGATATGTTCATAGTTCATAGCCAAATATTTCTTTTACCTGTTCATCCATTCTCAAAGTACAAACCACACGGTGAAGCAGCTGCTTGGGATTGACGTGAGTGGTGTTATTTCGGATGTTGACAGACTTTGTGACGGCTGCTAACGATTTGACAGAGTATCTTCTTTTCCAACGGATTTCACTTAATTTCATCCCTTCGATCTCTTGTATTACAGATAATCCAAGATCACGGGCGTCATCACAATTTGTTTTCTAGTCAGCCAAGATAGCTGTGGAAAGGAAAGACGGCTAAGGATGTTTTGGAAAAGGATTGAAACCAAGAAATGAAAAGCTGTATGTGCTTACCATTTCGTTTATGGTTTGCATCACGTAACTACACGCGTTGCTTTGAGAAAGCCGAATCAATAGATGCAAATCTCTCAATCGCTTCGACAATCCTTGGGCTTGCAGGCATCGATTTCGCCCATTTCACGTTGATGCCGTAATCCATCTACAACCGATCAAACCACCTTTTGTTTTCATCGCTCTCATTAACACTTGTTCAACGGTTATGTCGGTCCAAACACCGCACCAAAATGTGTCTCTTCGGCGAATGGTGAAGAAACCCATTCTTACAAATTTGTCAAATTCACCGTCAGTCGGAATGCCCAAAAGCTGCAGGCAATCCTGCAGGTACAAATGAGTTGTTTGACCGTAGTTGAGGTGACCTGTAACATGAAAGAAAAGCAACATTTGCTGCACGCAGTGGAGATGGCGATAAAAATCCCCGTTTCTTTCTGCTTTTATGAACATCTTTATAAGATTCACCATTTCAATAAATTTTATCAACACTTTTTGTGTTCCTTGGAATTCTTCAGTTGCTCTTCCACAGTTCGTACCAAATGCTTGACTGCAGCCGATGCCACTATCTCATCAGGGCCCGTTTCACACGAAATTAATGATGAATAGAGTGCCTTCAACTCTTTCTTGTGTTAGAAACAGGGCACAGATAACTCTGGAATATGCTTTCCCATTCGTCATGGGATGCTGTTTTTGGGATAAACTTTTCTCCACACCTCTTCCAAACCACTTCCAGCCATTATATGGCCTACTGATCCTATAAAAGAAAGGAGAAAGTGGAACCTTCCAAGCCGGATGAAGAATGATTTCAAGGAACTATCAGTAGAGGCACTGCTACCATTCCGTGGGCTTTGGCAAAGAGTGGTTGGTCAAACGTGACAATAACGCGAGTCTTCCCATTCATAAAACCCTCTTCAGCATCATAAAGGACGGAATAACTGAATAACAAAATTTTACCCCCTTCATATCACCGAAACTATTGGGCACAGCAAAAAAGTGTATAGGACAAATTTTGTTGGAAATTTAACGTACTTTAAAAGTGTATAGGATACAATAAGCTCTAAACTGAAGGCTTTCCGAGATATTTGTAAAAAACTTAGAAAACATACTGTTTTTACACTTTCCCTCCACCCCCCTCAAAATCCCGACGCTCTGGCGGTGGAGACTTTTTACCACATTTAGAGCAAAGGGTAGTGAACAAATTGTGACAGTCAGACCGTAGTTTTTTTGGATTCCCGGGTTTGGGATTTTTTTTGTCTAATTTTACTGTATTAGAGTACGTATATTTGTAATAAGATTAATTAATCAGGAGAATTTCAGTATTCTGGCGCAATCAGTAGAATTTTAATAGCTATTTAAGGACCTATTAAAATTTGAGGTAGGCAAGTACAAGTCAAGACGAAGCCGCGATTTGTTGCTTGCCGAAAATGTTACTAGGCGATACATTCCGAGTTATCTTATTATATTTTACCCGCTGCTTATCGAAATGATCCTAGATTTTAAAAAAAATCGTTTTGTTTGTCACCTGTCACCAGGATTAATTTTCGTAAGTCGTGTTACCTGTGAATGTCACATGTCGTATAAACACTTGCAATTATAAACAAAACGTCTAAGTCTGCATCTTACGGCGCTAATTTTATTATTCTAGGAACTTAATAATAATTATAAATTCCTTTGTCAAGGGAAAGTAGCAAACAAATATAATCACCGACTTACACGTTTTGTTACTAAGGCTGTATCACTGACTTAAATGATCAAGAGCGGGAAAAAGTAATTATTTTAAACGTATGCCCTTGCGGTTTTTTTATATTTTTTTATATACAACTGCTTGGATAAGGACTTATTACGTAACTCATTTGACATTTGCCCACTAAAATATTTGTGAACATGACAGATTTGACATTTTTCCTACTGCACTTTTCTCAATTTTGGGCAGTTGTAGAAAAAATGTTGTACAATACATGTGTAATAATGCATAATTAATATAGTTCTGTGCTTACATAACACCCGTTTGTAACTTAAACACGCGATGAACTTATTCCACTTGTATAGTAAATAATTATTTTTTATTATACCTGCATCACAATCGCCGTTTAAAGCACGCCTGAGCGTGCGAATACAGGCGATTAAAGCTCGCCGAGCTTTAAAGGTTGTCAAGGAAACGACTGAATGCAACAACGGACATGGACGCGACAAAAACGTAAATAATTCTCGTAACTATAGTAGCAATATTATTATGCCCTCTCGATTTATCACGACAAAAATTATTTATAAGTTTTTAGTGCGTAATTTATTTCCAGTATTGGAGGTATAATAAAAAATAGCGTAAAGTATTCGTGGATAACTGGTCTTTAAAACACTTGCTCTAATTCGAGCACTCCGGCTACGCCGTCGTGCTCGAAAACACGCGCGTGTTTTAAAGACCTTGTTATCCACTCATACTTTAATATACTATTATTATACCTGCATCAGAATCGCCATTTAAAGCACGCCTGAGCGTGCGAATACAGGCGATTAAAGCTCGCCGAGCTTTAAAGGTTGTCAAGGAAACGACTGAATGCAACAACGGACATGGACGGGACAACAACGTAAATAATTCTCGTAACTATAGTAGCAATATTATTATGCCCTCTCGATTTATCACGACAAAAATTATTTCTAAGTTTTTAGTGCGTAATTTATTTCCAGTATTGAAGGTATAATAAAAAATAGCGTAAAGTATTCGTGGATAACTGGTCTTTAAAACACTTGCTCTATTTCGGGCACTCCGGCTACGCCGTCGTGCTCGAAAACTCGCGCGTATTTTAAAGACCTTGTTATCCACTCATACTTTAATATACTATTATATACAACTTTAAATTTTATAAATAAAATTATAATTAGTTACCCTTAGTCTTTAAGATATTTTTTGAATCATCTACATTATGGAGGTCAGTTCTAGATCTGAAATTCGTTGTAGTTACAATTAGTAAACCAGCATCAGTTGGTTACCAATGAACTAAATTCTTGATATAAAGATATGAAAAACAAGTTTCTTTTTAATATTTTAATTTTTATAATAAATGTTTAAATATAGAAAATAATATTAATATTTAATGCTACAACATTTACTAACTTTTAAATTAAACTGATTATTAATCTGCGTGTTATATTAGTGAATGAATGGTTTTGTGAATTTATAAATATGTTCAATATTTGAATTGTGTACGTAGAATATTAATTTCTGTTAGAAAATTAAAAAAAGTTAGTTACTTATGTAGCGGTAGTTATCTGCAATTAATCGTTCCTGCCGTCTACCTATAATGTTCAAATATAATAATAGTTATTTATTTATTAGCAACATTTATAGCTTTTTTTACTTTTTATTTTATTTTGGAAGATAAGACAAAAGTGTTCTAAATAATTTTTTGAAAATGTTTGCTTAATGGTATATGTTAAAAGTAGTACATTAGCACACATATTTAAAAACGGTGTGTCTAATTGGAAAAATTGCCAAGTAATTATGACCTTCTTTAGAAAATTTGATGGAACATCTGAAAAAATATATCTAAAGAAAAATTTAGAGTCGTATGCGTTTATTTTGTTTAAATGATTTATTTTTAGATATTTACGCATTGGACTGAGCTTGTTAATTCAATTCATTATCAGTTCTATATTTCGACAAAGCTTAAGAAACCGCCAGAAAAATATATTTGAGCAGCCAATAATCTCCTTAAGCAAGATTTTTAGAAAAGCATTTATAAAAAAATCTTTGCCTTTTTAAAGAATATTAAATCGGTAGTTTTTGTTTCTTGGTGATATTAGAATACACAGCACACTGTACACACATAACTTTTAATATCTATAAAGTTAAACATTTATTTAATTTTTTTTTAGTTTTTCACCGCAGCAGTTATAATTATTTTTAAACTGAAATTCTTATTAATATTTATAAAATAGTATATTTAGTTTAAGAGCACGACGCTAAGCGGAGTGCTTTTAACGTGGCTAGTGCTTTAATGGCACTTAGTTCGGTGACCATTTTTCCGTCACATTGTGTTAGATATTCTAGGTGCGAATAAGTATTTCGGACGCTAATATTAAAAGCGCTACAAAAGTCGCTTCTGACACTAGAAATTGTGCGAAAAGTTGTCATTTTGACACGATCGTAGACAATAGTATATTACTCTACAAGTTGAGAAAAGTGATGTTTATCGCATTTCATAAGAAATGTAAAATATTAAATTTGTACATACAAGTGACGCTAACTGTCAAAACATAACCAAGATGAGCATAACTCATGCCTATGTACCAAAGCACATAAGCAGCTCCAGTTGATGCTATGCATTTGGCAGTACTGAAGCGTGTTGTTGGTGACACTGTAACTCTATGTCAAATTCGAGGTTAGCAGGTTAGGTTTTGCGTCAATCTGTGACAAAACTGACGCAAAACCTAACCTACAAAAATATATTTTTTGCAAGTTTTTGGTAATATTACCATATTACTCCATTCCAATTGCACTGAATTTGCCAAATAGCTATAACTTCACATAGGTTTCGTGATGTAGACGCTTGATAAGCGAGAATTGCATAACAACCATCGTCCTCATCTTGATCGCTATCTCGGTCACAAACATACGCTGAAGACTCCAAGGTGTCAACAATGACTTTTAAATGTAACAGTTTTTTGTCGTAGATTTATTGATAAGTAAAAATGTGTTATTAAATATAATTAAATACTTTTAACAGTAAAAATGTATTTCTTAATATAAAGACAAAGATGTAAACTATTTTAGATAAACATTTTGTGTTATTTTGAAAAGTATACATGGCGATGCTACGCATAATCGCATAGCGGTCTTTTCTATATTTTAATAAAAAAATCTGTAAAGGGGTTTACACGTAACCTTTCTCTCGCGAATTACATCAATATGCACATATAAAGAAAATGGTGTCGCTGGAATTCGAACTCGGGCTCACAGCATCGCTTCTAATCATTCAACCAGTCGAAATCTGATTACTAATACTGCTAGTTCCCTGTTTTAACCGCTACACCACACTGACAGTAGTTGGGTGAATAAATTGAATTTGAGTTTTCAAAGTTTTATTCAGCCAAGAGTAAATACAAGTCATAATCTTAATATTATCATCTAATCTATCCTAGTTGAAAAGTCGCTATAGGGATAGAATCTCCTCTTCAGCTAGTGGTTGGGTCGCTTCTGGGTCTATATAGGGTTAGTCATGAGTGGTTTACTTCTGACCAAAAGTTGAAGGCAACCCAACATACAACAGATGCCTATCACTTGATACAATATTTAATATGATTGATAAATTGAATCAAAGTCTCCAACTTTCTGTTTGCATGTCATTGGTGGCACTGTAAGTCTATGTCAAATTCGAGGTTAGCAAGTTAGGTTTTGTGTCAGTTTGTGTCAAAACTTTACTTCTGTTATAGACATTTTTAGTATGGCCAAACCTTTGACATTTTACGTATTTCAAACTTAATTACTGAATGGGGTAGTTTAGCGATTTTATAGATATCCTTACTATTTTCTGCTAGTTTTAATTAATCATAAAATAGCGGTAGTGGTATTTTAGTTCCGCGCTGTCTGATATTTGATATATTGGTAACAGTATGTCCGTGTGTTGGAAGCTCTTTTAGATCTTTTAAATTAGTGGAAGATTGCAGGTACTAAGAACTACTCTAAATTACGCTCTTATTTTTTCTCTATGTGAAATTCAGATTTTCTTTCTGCTAAAGCTTTGATTATAGCGGAGTACGTGTTCGAAGACTTTGGTAGTATCTTTACCTCGTCATTGTTTAATGTTTTAGGTCGAAGTCATATTTTGCTATCGATTCTAAAAGGTTTATAAGTCGTTGGATAGTCTTTACACCAAATACGAAGATCGGCGGTGGTTTGAAGACTTTTTTATTGGAAAGTACATTTTAAGTTTGCAGGATTCATCCAGCAGCTTGACGTTTTAGTCCGTTTTTATTACGGCTTATCATTGTTGCGTTTACGTCCACGGTTTATACCTTCAACTAACTGCCATTCTGATTCTTGAGAAAGCTGAATTGGTTGTGATTGATGATTATTTTGAGGGGACATGTTTGAAACTACAGATGTATTTAGTGTTTTCAAAAAATCTTGCACAGTAAATCTTGTATATGCATTATTTGTTTGCGTTTGTTGTGGGTACTGATAATTTTGTGAAACGTATTTTATCTGTTGATTTTGGTTAATTTGCATTGGGACAAACTGTTGTTTAATTTGTACGGGTATAGTAGTAAGCCATTGTGGGCTAGTGTTTTTAGTACTACAATACTGGTTTGCTGATTATAAGTCTGGTAGTTCTTGGTAGCACAGTTTTAGACCCGAAAGTCGCACTATTAGCTTTACCAACTGGACTCCGCGTTTTAGCACAACCTTGCGCGCTCAGTATCAAACGGTAACTATTTAAAAAAAAAATTGATTTTTCTATATCCATTAGTAATAAGTTTGAATGCGGTTTTTCAGATATAACTTTCGGGGTGCAGCATAGGGATTCCAATTAAATTATTTGCTCTCTTAATTATTGGATGTATATACAGGGTTTTCATTAATTCCCATTTCCCACGTGACTAAATTTGAATTTGCCGCTATAAATTTGTTTTTCGAAGGTTGGTGGTATTGGTAATATCCCTAAACGAATTGCCAAATCTTGATCTGCCGCGACATAGACGTTCGTCACATCTAACCTCTAAACTTCATACGTTTCGTTTTTCTGTTTAGAAGTTATTGGGTTGCATTTGTTGAGTCGACATCGAAAATCAGTTCTTTTCAAAACTCTGAAATTACCTGAATATTTGGATGTACACATAAAGTATCACTTTTACTCCTAATAACATAATCTACTATTGTTTAATGTGCAGAACTGGCCTAAGAAGAATGGTTTTTACTGAGCAGAATGGTTTCATTTTGATGGCACACTTTCGTACTGGTACAAGAAATGCCGATGGAAGTTGGAGCTATTCATTGCAGTCTTGCATTGAGCAATTTATGGAGGCTTTTCCGGCAGCAAACATTGCTTACGATACCTTTAGGAACCACAAACAGGTAATTGTCCAACGGTTCCAAGAGAAAAACTGCATTTGTAAAAGGAAGTCAACAGGCAAACCAAGTGTTTTAACAGAAGAAGTGGTTGCGGATATTCAGAGACGAATAGAACAAAGCCCTAAGAAATCCGTTCCACAATTATCTGCTCAAACAGGTAAATGCAATAATTAAAAAAATATTTAGGCAATATTAATTATGACAATTAGTTAGTATAATACGATTAATGACATCATTCTTTTGAAGGTTTGTCCGTTGGCACTTGCCATAAGGCTTTAAAGAAACGGCTATACATGCACCCCTACAAAATGTCTGCTCTTCACCAGCTACATCCACTTGACCATAAACAACGAGTAAGTTATTTTCAGTGGTTCAATGAGAATTTGAACAATAATGATTTGTTAAACGTTCCGCTTTTTGTAATTTTATATTTACAGTTTCCAAACGTTATTCTGTAGTTTGTGTCATGTCCTGTGTTGCAACTTGATTAAAAAATCACTGACTTGCTCCCAATAGTACTCTCCTATATTTTGTACCGTCTTTTTCGATATAATAAAATAAATAATTTATTTTTCTGTTATTTTATGAGGATAAAATGATTCGCAGCCATAATTAATTTTTAGAAAAGGAACGTGGGGATGTTCTACCCCTTTTTGACTTTAATTTTTGTATTTTACGTTTTCAAGCGTTATTTAGCCTGTGTCGTGCCTACGCCACTGATAATTTTGTGTTACTGTATTTAGGGAGTACTGCCAATCGTGCAAGTTTGGTTGCCTAGCATTTAGGGTGAATACATGGTCACGTGGAAATTAATAAAAACCATGTATAAGAGTGGACTAGAATCAACTGAATTCTGAATTACATCTAAGTGAAGATTTCGTTCAGAATCGATATTAAAGCTAAGTTAATTCGATTTGTGGTCTCTACTCAGGGGACACCGAAAGTTGAAGAATTGCAACGCCAGTACGCCTCTGCAATTATTAAAATAACTGAATTTATTTAATTAAGAATTGTGCAACTTCTAAATTATGGGGTTTGCTAGTAATTTTTACATCTGTGAAGAAATAAGCACATAATTATACGCCTCAGATTACCATCTTCCATCCAAGAATATAATCACAGCCGAGCAATTCTCCATGTTGGTTTCTAGTTTGCACACCTCGTAGGCAATAAACTCGAAAAAATAGGGGACAGGTGAATGAGATTGCCTTTCCACTATAATAACATATCCTTTATTATTAGCGGATTGTTAATTATCACAATTATTAGTTGAATATGTAATAATTACCTCTCATTTTTAATTGTGCGAACCCATAATCATTGCGATCTTGGCTGCGCGAGAACGTTTATCGCCGATAAAGTAAAAGAATGCATCAGATATGCAGCTGGCTTTGAGTGTGGACCCTTCCTAACGAGCACTATGTTCGTTATGACGATCATTAGATACATTTATAATAATTTCCGCCGATTTTTAAGTGCAAAAACGAGTAAGCGCTGTATTTAATGAATAAAATATTGCCTGTTCCGCATATAATATCCCTGGTTTTACGATACCACCTACTCTATAACTTATAAAATGTTGCTACGCATTAATAACTTTCATTACAAGAATCGCCTGAGAACTGAGGGGAACGCTGGGAAGATATTAAAAACCAATCGAAACGTGGGTCTGTAATTGAATAAGTCGCACTCCGCAATTAAAGCGAAACCTAATTAATTTATCCTCCTCATTTTGCATTAACTAACAGCTTCACTTAACAAGTTTCGCGCAGTGGGCGTTGAAATATCGTCGGCGGAGCGCGGACACATATTAGGTGAAAGAAGTGATTTAATTCGCTGATAACAATTAGCACGCTTTAAATGCTAATCCCGAATGCATTAATTGTGTCGAAAATTACATCAGAGCCCACAAATTCAGAAAAAAATTCTATGCCAAGGCACGGTTTGCGAAACCGTGTCAAAGCGGCCTGTAGTTTCAACCTTAGATTAAGGAACCACTGGAACGTAATTAGTCGCAACAATTCATTAGGGGCCATAAAGCTAAACAATTAATTGTAGTAATAAACGCTCTTAATGTGCTGCAAAACGATCTTGAACTTATATTTTACTTTCGGCTTTGACAGCTTAGTCTTTTAACCCGTTATAAATTCCTGTAATTTATCATTTCCTTTGAATCCGGGGTAAACTTAAGAAAGTGAAAGAAAATTTGATGGCCAAACCTTAGGACCACGATATAAATTGCTTAAAATGTGTAGCTCGAGTATAGGAAAACGATAACGTTATGAATTGTTTGATATTAAATAATAGTCTATAGAACATAATCAATCTTTTACACGTAATAGGCGTCTAGTCAATCAAGCATCTGCTATATCCCATGCTGTGTAATATGTATTCAAAATATATCTACAATCTACTGAAAGTGTAGGTGTATAACCGATTAAACGGAAATTGGTTATGAAGAAGCTAAAGCAACGGCATACATTTGCGTCTAGGAAATAACATGCCACCATGCTATGATGGTATCATTATTTACTCCATACAACCTCGATTTGGAATCGATTCCTACATGTATACACGAATGAGTTAGCGTTAGACGATGGGAACTTTATAATATGTATTTAGACATTTGTAACAACCTTCAATCTGAACATGTTGTATTCTTAGAAATATTTAAATTTCAATGAACAAATTTTACACTAGCATTAAATGTTATACACATTTTAGATTTTAAAACGATGTCGAAGTATATTGTTGTAATAATTTGGTAAGAAATACTGTTTAATTGATATTCTCACAACATAAGCCACGATTTTACTCAAATAAAATTACAAACCAACACTTAAATCAAACAAACCTTGCCTAAGATTGCCTAAAGTTGTTTTCACAACTTGAGTTTAATCAACAGTAATATGTCAACTGCATTAAAATAGCCGATTAAATTTTGACATTTTCTGTCAGAATGTTTTGATAAGAAATTTACGCGATATATTTCTTCATAGCAAAACATTCTGACAAAAAATCGTCAAAATTTATTCAGGCTATTTTACATGCACGCGGGATATTCGGCATGGTTATTTCCTGAATAAATACATACAATTCGGTTGGTGAAGCACCTTTAATAATCATGTTAAAATTATTCACAGGTGATTAACTTTTGACACATATGTAACCGCGGTAAAATTTTGACGTTTGAATTTTTGTCATTATTAAACTCACAGAAACCATAGCGATTACGCATTATTATGGATATGAAGGGAATAGTAATTTTAATTTTTGAAGTTTTCAATGTTATGTAAAGTTTTGTACTTTTGTTGAGCGGTAAAGAAAGATACTCCCTATAGGTATGCAGACACTACTGAATAAACTTACATCTGTAGTCAAACGGCTTATTGTAGGTCGTCAGTTCGTGACGGGAATGCTTTAGTTTCACAAATAGAAGAACTTTTACGTTAATTTTCTCACCGCTGTGGTTCAACTCTCTGTGTTATTTTAGTACTAGCCAATTAAACCAGTTTAAACGCAGGTAAAACATATTTATTATATTTATTGTACTGATACTATGAAAACCACCAATGGTCATATCACTAAAGTCTACATATCGCACTTGTCCAAGACACGCTAAGAAAATACGTCTCAAGTAGCTTCGTTGAAATTGATCTTTATATAGATTATGGGTCAGAAGCTGCAAACAACGTATAATCTAGCAGAAACAATGAAACAAATTGCCGAAGAAAAAAACCCTTATAATAACCTTGCTTATACACAAGAAAGACAATACCAGTGACTGCACAAACTGCAACGGTAAACCCCTAGCGTATGTAGCTGCCAAGGTGTATGAAGGCATATTAAAAAATAAATTTGGGGTTGCACTTGAGCATAATCTAGAAGATGTATAAAGGTCTTTTCGACAGGGATGCAGCGTACAAGATTATACGTTCATACTTCAACAAATGTCGGAGAAAATACTATGTACAGATACAAAGACTTTCTTATGTTTTATTGACTTGCAGACATGAGAAATAAAAGTTATTGGTAAGAAGAGAATGGAAAGGTTTACAGGAACATGAAATGAGAATGTTGGGTACATACTGCAAGAAAAGGGTACAAACTGAAACAGGTGAAAGAACGTGGCAGCTGACAGGAAGTTTGGTAGCAACAAGATCAAAGATCAAGAAACTACAACTTGACACGTTCAAGCGCAAGAGGCTAAGACTATGTATTTATAAATTATGTTCAGTTAATAATCAGCTTTATCTTATTCACCAGCGATTATGTTTTGTATGCTGTTGTGTTAATGGAACTCAGCTGCTGATCAACTTCATGTGCCCTAAAGTTTTGTATCAATTTAGGTAAAATGCAATATCAATTTGCACAGATTGCTGATTGCACGTACTTTGTACTTTGTGTGTACATACTAACCATTTTTAGTGTATTTGTTTGTGAAACTGAGAGAGTGATGCTGCTCTGGATATGAACCCTTTACAGTTAAAAGCGTAATTCAATGTTATGCGAACATAGATTCCTTTGGAAAAATGGCTATGTCAGAGCGGAATGACTGTCATACTGTATCTACGGTATCGAGAAACACATATACCTGCAGTAAAAGCCAGTAATGATTAAAGTTTGAGATACGAATGTAGGTCAGTGGACAATACACAGACTAGTTACGGAACCCAAACTTCTTCAACCACATCGAGTCAATTTTTAGAGATCAATCAGCGTAGTGTTGCCGCGCCCATTATAAATAAGCGATAAGAAAGTGCGCCTTTGTAGAGGGTTAGAGCGTTGGACTAGCAATCGAATTCCGCATGTTCGAATCCCACCGACTGCGATGTTTTTTCTTCTTTGCGGATTGATGTAATTCTAATTACCAAGCATTTCTTTTTACTGTTTCAATATTATTAGCAACTCTCTATTTAAAACATAATTTTTAACACGTTAAAACGTCTTTTTTGTTTACAATTCAAACAATTTTAGAGTAAAGCCACTAATATGGTAAGCTCAAAAGCTGGTATCTAGTGAAGCTTATGCAATGGTAATGGAGGTTTCATGGTTGTTGATCCAGATTTGGGAGAAGAAGTGGCTTGCCTTATGAATCACTTAAGCAAATGTCGTGTTTTATGTCCCACTCTTATAGGGGTCATCACTTTTTACCTTGTAGAAGGTACTTGAGAGTTATACGGCCTGTTACGGAAATGAGTGCAAATATTTTAACCCGTAATAGAACTCGCTAAACTGAACAACTTCTCTATTTATAATTTTTTCGAAAACGCTCTCAAAACTGAGTTAAAATTCAAAACAGTTTTACTCTAAAAATGCATATCCGCTTAGGGAATTATATTTTAATTTAATGGCTAAAAATACAAAAAAACATTTCTTTGATATGCAAACCAACCAAAACTGCATAGGTACTGATAAAACCTTTAGTTCACATATGGTCAGCAATTTACTTTATCAATTGAGGTAGGTAAGTTATTGACCGCATATTTCGTGTGCAAGAACTCTGCAGTTTTAATATATTTTTGTCGTTCACCTTGAACTTAGATTTGCTTACCAAGCGGCTCGTCAAATTTAGGGGAGATAAATGATTGAAAAAATATGCGATTAAATGAAAAACGATAGATAGAAAAGTTGTTTATTTTGGTGAGCTCTATCACTGGCTAAAATATTTGCACTCATTTCCATAACGCCCCTCTTAATTTCGGCATGAATGCATGAGAACATCATCAAGCAAATTAATAAAAGGATGCAAGTGGTTCCAAAGGCAAGAGAAGGCAACACCGTATATTAAAAACTGTATTGATCTGCTTAAATAGTATGAAAACATCGTTATGTTTTAAATCTTTTATTGATCTTAAAAATATAAATAATTAATTTTCAGAACGAGCAAATAACAATGTACACTTTTGAAGGCTGTATAAAAAGTTGAGATTATGTTTCGCACACTATTACTTTCTTCTATTTTATTTTAGTGTTATTCTTTTTATTCCAAAAGTAGTAGAAAATGTTATTTTCTATATTTAAAAATATTCTATCTGAACTAATATATTTAGGAGTTACAAATTACGTTCAATAAATCTATTTACACAGGTTTACCTATATACTATAAAATAAAAATTATACTAAACGCTTATAACGCAATTAACGAACCCAAACACCTAAACTAAGTTGACTAAATCATTAGTATTTATTTAGGCGTTTATTCTTTTCTCATAAAGAGTTCGACTCAACAACTGCTTCTCACTCGCTTTATGGGCTAGAAACCACCTATGGCCCTCAATATATTTTATATTACAGGAAGAACTAAAGAAATGCCGAGGAATCGAAAATTTTAAGATATTGTAGGCAAAGGGTATTTATCTTAATTTATGTAGCTGTAAGGTAGAAAAGCATTTGCATATAGCTTTGGAAACACTTTATTACTTAACTTGATCAAATGGACTGAACATTTTAAGTTTCTTTTGACATTTTTTATAGTTTCCGAAGCACTAACTTGCTCGTTTCTAAACAATTGTAAATCCTCATTGATGTGTCTAAGACTTGACGTAAGTGTATTTATTATAAGGGACTGTCCGAAATCTGCTGGCACAATATTTTATTTGATTGGTATTGTTTATTTACGAATTATTTTAATTACATTAAATATTATGATAATTGTTATTTACTATACAAGTGTGATAAGAGCATCATTAATATGTGTGTGTAAGCACACAAGTATATTAATGATGCATTATCACCCATGTATTGTACAAAATTTTATCTACAACTGCCTAAAATTGAGAAAACTTCAATAACAGAAATGTCAGATCTGTCATTTTCAAAAATATTTAAGTAGCAAATGTCCTTATGTCCTTCATTTGACACTATGGCAGTTAGGTAATGAAGCCATTACACCACTCAGTTAGATAATGAAGCCATTACATAACTGAGTGGTGTAATGAGCTTTATTACCTAACGGAAATAGTGTCGAGTGAGTAACGTAATGAGTTACTTATCCCACTGGAGTAGATACAGTATATTTATAATAATATAACTAGCTATACGATATTTGTTCCTGCGTTCCTTTGTGAATAATTGCAATGACATTTCTTTCACCTCTATCCATAACCGACTTTATTGAGATTTGTGCTATGTTCTCACCAATTCTGAACCAACTATGCAGAAACCCTTTAAGGTTTTTTGGTTTAAATTTAGGTTTATATACAGGGTGTCCCAGAAATATGTATACGAAAAACTGCAGCATCGTGAAGGTGAGAATTGGCCCAAAAAATCTTTTTTTTATTCTTATCATTTTTAAGTTTAATTATTTCCTTCATATTCATAACAATGCGTTATCACCATGGTTTATGTCAGTTTAATAATGACAAAAACTCAAACGTCAACATTTAACCGAGGTTAAAAATGTGTCAAAATTTAATCGCTTTTGAATAATTTTAACATGCTTATTAAAGGTGCTTCAACAACTGAATTTTATCTATTTATTCAGGAAATAATCACGCCGAACATCCCGCGTGCATAAAAGCTAGCCTGAATAAATTTTGATGATTTAAACGGCAAATTTACTTGACAAATTTCGTAGCAAAACATTCTGTCAGAAATCGCCAAAATTTAATTGGCTATTTTAATGCACTTGGGATATTACTGTTGACTAAAAACTCAATTATTTGAAGAAAGATAGAGTTGCTCAGGAAATAATTTTCAAAGTGACAAGATTTTTGTAATGTTGCCATAATTATCAATTAATAGGTGAACAACAGTAAAGTAAAAAAGTAGTGGCCTACTGCACTTTAATCATTTCTAATTCAATAATTCATAAAACCATTTTTTAAATTATTGCAGAAACTGTGTTTTGTCTGAATCTGTGGCGGGATCCTGTGCAATATCATAATTTTAAGATGGCCGCCAGAAATTACACCTACTTATTTTTTTTCTGTAACTCGTTTCAGGTCTATTCTACGGGACTTCGGCTATTGACCTTTTCTTGGAGATTTTTTGATATCTCGTACCGTTTTTAATATATAGCTCCCTGTCCCATATCCCTGTATTGATGATTTATTGCAAACCACTGTTAAATGTCATAAGTAGTCGTAAGTTAGTAACCGTAGAATAAATTACTTTATCTGCAAAACATTATTTATTAATACTAAAATATCTTCTGTACATAGAAAGAGGAATATTATAGCTTTAAAGGCCACGTTATGAGTCCAACAGTTCATCATCATTGTCTACATAATCATTTTTGTCACAGATCCCTTCATCGTCACCACACATACACAGTTCTGTACACCATATAGACTTTGCACAACCTTTGCAGTTTACAGCACATAGTGCTTTGTCGCAACCACAAAGTAATAGCTGATTCTGGTGCACATAAAAGCATACTCATGGCGACTCTAGAATATTTGGCTGCTGTTAATTAACGTGTCCTTATCCACCACCTACTATTGAGCCCTTAAGTCGTATGGTATTAGAGATGGTCCTGTTGGTTGTTAATTTTAAAATTTTCCTGTTTTATGTAAAGTTGACCATTGTCTGAAATCCTTTTTCCTGGCGAGTATACCGGAATTGTAAACCTGTTTTATATCTTTATGTCATATACAAAAATGAACAGAGCGATTCAAGTATTCTTGCCAGAGAAAATGATGTCGGACATTGGTCAATTGCTGGAGCAAAGTGAAGATCTGCCACCAACAAGATTCTCTCTGATACAATATATCTTAAAGACCCATCATTACTAGATAATTACTGGATAATGGATTATGGATTGGCAGCGCGCTAATCTACAATATCCTAATCTTCCAGAGCCGTCGCAGTTTTGGTGAGAGAAGTCAGAGAATTAATATTCTCCTACTATGAGTACGCTTCGATGTGCACCATAATCGATAAATGCAGCTGGTGCTTTGTGATTGCGATTAAAGGAGTAAATTGCAAATATCAAGCACAGTTTATAAGGTGTTAAGACTAGAGATGGGCGCGTGATTGAGTATTCACTCACGTCATGCACGTTTCACGCTTGCTCTAAACACTCTTGTTCACGAACGTTCACGCTCACGTTCACGGCGTGACCTGCAGCTTTTATTTGAAAATCAAATTCAGATAGAACAGTATGTTCTAATTTAAAAAAATAAAGAACCCGCAACAGTATTAAAAACTCTAAAATAAAATGTTTTGCACGTGAAATAATGTACGTGATATGTTGCAATCAGAATAGTAGACACAAAAAGAAATAAATGAAAATTGACTACAATTGCTTACAACAAGGGATAAATACTGATTTCTCGCAAAAACGTTTCTTGCAACCGTCCTCAAAGAAAACTTTTAATACCAAAAGCTGTCATTAGAATTGACGTTTCCCTTGCGACTGATACGAGTACAAGAAAGTATATATTGCTTGGCAACACTTTTAATTCCTTGGTTTAACAGTACCTTCACGTCCGAGGAACTAAAAGTAAATTCTACTTGGTCACTTATAAATGCAGACACGCGATTGACTGTAGACACAACATTGACAACACAACACAAGTGCGAAGCTCCGTCGCTGCAGGCTGACACACAGAAGTACAATGATCTTCCGCTCCAGCTCTAGAGCTTCCACATGTTGGGTAGTGGGGAAGCGGCGTACCCTGCAGTCTTATTCGTTACTAAATATTTAACGTGAAATTAAAGTGAAACGTGAATCACGCCTTGAAAATTTTCGCTCACGTTCATTTACGTTCGCGGCCTGATTTTCAAATATTACTCACGTTCATGACGGGACCCGCCGTGACCCGGCGTGACCCGACTTTTTCACGTTACGCGTGTACAGAACTGTGTATGTGTGGTGACGATGAAGAGATCTGTAACCACCATGATTATGAAAAGAATGAATATGAACTATTGGATTCACAAGATTATCTCTAAAACTATCATTTACGTATATCTTCTAATGTATAAAAGATATGTTAGTATTAATAAACAGTGCTTTTACAGATAAATCGAGTTAAATATGTCATGTTATGGCACATTCAGTGGTTTTGAATAAAGTAGCAATACAGATAGCTATAATACTTCAGAAATGGTAAAAGACATAAAAAAATCTCAAACAATCTTTCTTATTATTTAACTTACTGGGATTTAAAAAAGTTCTTAGGCCAAGTCTCCTAGAACAGACCGTAAACGAGTTACACAGAAAATGTGTAATTTCTGACGGCCATCTTGAGTTATGACGTCGTACAGGCTCTCGGCCACAGCTTCTGACAAAACACCTGGTAGTACACGTGATTGTGTGATTCATAAGTCCCACTAGTCCTACTACTCCTTCATTCAAAATCCCCGGAATTACATATGCCCCTTAACTATAACTCCAAGTTGTCTGTATGTAATAGTTAATAGTGCATGGATAATTAAATAACTATTCTTCTCTCACTGTACTGTAATTTATATTTATTTCTGTGAGACCCTTACGAATAATAGAACCCCACCCCCCCTCATAATTATTATCTTAGCTTAAAAAGTCAGCCTAACTACATGTGGTGCAGCGCATCAAGTATGGCCTGGTTACTCTAATGCTATACAATAATAGTCATGCTTCATGTGGTCAACTGCACAGGTGGAAATTCTACAGTTATCTCTAGGGATATCCAAATTTTAGAAAGCTGTTATAAGTTTACATACGTTTTATACTCTTTAATTCAATATTTGGTTTGGACAACCATTGCAGTTTTGTGAATTTATTGTGTTATCATTAATTCTGTCCGGACCCTATTCATTATATGTAATCAAAAATGTTTTCAACATTTTTTTGTAGACCCTCATACAACTAGTTTTCGCTCTCGCCGTCTGACCAGGAATATATTTTGGGACAGAAACCTTTAAAGGTTATGGAAAGGTTTTGGCCTAACTTATGTATTTTAAGGTCGCTAACAGTAGACTTAGATATTTTCACCATGTTAGCAATAACACGATCAGGTAAGGGGTGATCCCTGTCAAGGATACATTTCATCTTATATATTAATTTCGGAGTACACTTACTCACCTTATTACCGTCTGTATTTCTGTATCCATGTTGCCTTGTTTTCTCATACCATGATAGTATATTATAAATATTGCGTTTCAATTCTCCTTGCTAAAAAAAAATATTATTTGCAAACTAACTAATACCATTATTTGCAAAACATTCATTCTCTTTAGTTTTCATGTTCAACTCAAAATTTTGACAAGTAAATTGCATTGTTTTGAGTTTGCGTTACCAAACAATTTTTACTTGTTTTCAGGTTTTTCATCTATGATCGATAGTTCAACTTACCATATTATTCTTGCTTGGTATCACAACAAAATAACTGTTATAAAAAATTGTTTTGAATTTGTATACTATAGAGATAGCGGTCAGGCATTTTATTTAGGCAAATAATATTTTTGTAGTACCTATTCAAAAATATTTCTATTTTTGAAAGTGTAAATCTCAAAAAAATGTTATACGGCAATAAGTGCCTTGTTGGAACAGATGGAAACAAGATGGAACAAGATAGAAAAATTCGGCCCTTTGGGCCCTGCATATCAAACTTTTCCTTGGCCTGTTCTAAGACTTACCGTTCTTGTAACGTAATATACTACAATGAACATCAAAACAATGAGACATGTGACCGTCTTACATTTGTGGCTACTAAATGTAATATTAAGTTCATTTAAAACTTTAAAACCGTATAATCCCTTACTACACTTCAGATAACATGCAGACTTCATTTTTACAAGAGTAGCTGTATTATGGCTAAGGCAATGCTATTACACTATAGTCTGTTCACTAAACATAAAAACACAAAGTGGCCTTTGATTTCCAACATTTCATGAGTGTACTTCTGAAATTCATCTTTGGGTAGGAATGTACTTACAAAAAGTTACTAAAACTAATAGGTTAAAGGTGTGACATTTAATTAGCATCTGTCATAAGTGTTATAAATAACTACTATTAAGGATATTCTACAAGTACTCTGGTGGATACTATTGACGTAGCGTTTATTAATACGTATTTTTATTACATTTTATAAAAGTTCCAGCGAGAATTTCCGGAAAATATCTACTTTGACACTGAAATAAAGAGAAATATTAATTGTCATTTTTAAATTCAAACCTGCCTTTATGCAGGTGGGGAAACCTTTGCAAAACAAAATACAGAATCGCCAGTACAAAAATTGTATACATATGCCAACTTCCAAAACATTAAAATGTTTTTGTGTTTAGTGAATGGCCTATAGTAGCTATATGATATATGAGGAGTGTATGAAATGTTCGTTGAGCAACATACAGGTGGCCTTTTTTCAAAGACGTTTATCTGTCATTAGAACACAAACAACAATTCAAGAAAATATGTCAAATAGTTTAGTGTTGACAACCGGCTACATCAGACGTTTTCCTGTTTAAAAAAAGGATAAATTGAAATTCGTGCCATTATTATTAAATGTCACGAAGGAAATTGATATAGACGATGTGTTGGGGCAAAAACAGTGAGCAAGTGGGCTTTTATGTTTAAGAGTGGACGGTAGAGCTGTGCAGATGACTCCCGCAGTGGACCTTCGTCAACCGCAGTTACTTCAGAATTCGTTGCAAACATTCATACCCTTGGAGCAAAAGCGTGTACGTGAAAACATTTTAGTTTAATTCCTTGGCCCCTTTAAGAAGAATTTGGAACTATGTATGAGACTTATGTCCACTAGACACCTGAAACCAAAGAACATTCGATTCAGTACAATCATCCTTGTTTACCGACACCAATGAAAACCAAAGGTCGGAAATCGTCTATATTTTAGTATGCCAAAGGTATAAAGCTTAAATAGTTTTTGGAAAAGGACACCAAGATAAGTGCTTTTCTTTAAATTGGCAGTGAAGAACGCCGAAATCGTCACTAAAATTCGAAAAATTGGGAGGGAAGTAATCTATTGTGTTACTACTTTCTGTAGGTGACGGAATGACAGATAAATGTTAACCGACGTCAACATAACCTACAAAAGTTAGTTAAAACGTTGTAATTTCCCTATTTATCGATTTCAAAGAAAATCTAATGTACCCCTCGGCGCTAAAGTTCAATTTTACATTTCATTTAGTTTATTTGCCTTGGCAAATGATACAAGGTGATAGAAAGTTAAACTGCACTGTAATGGTATACAAATAACAATTACTGTACATTTCCGGAAAGATTGAAGATGAAAATCCGAGAAAAATTGCCTTATCTTTGCGAAATTTTATCCTCTCGTTAAATCCACCGCCAAAAATGCAATATTGCATTTCCAATTGGTCCCTCATCCCCGAATCTGGCTCGCAGCTACTACTTTTGGTCCCCTGAAGAAATTCACGGCCGGTAGGAAATTTCACTTCAATGAGGAAGTGAACAGCTATTTAGGCCTCCACGAATTTGTCTATAAACATTGTTTGAACGCCGTTGAGCACCGCTGCAGTAAGTGTATTGAGCTTGCAGGGCAGAATGTTGAAAAATAACAGCTTTTACTCTAAATGTGTGTTTTTACATTTTATACACTCCTTGTACATAAAACAACTTGACTTAGCTTGCTCGGTTTTGATCGATAATTACCACTTAATGCAAGAAAACAAATTGAAATTTTTAACACTTATTTTCGGTAGGTAAAAGTAACTATGGTTTACAGCGATAACCAAAATTTATTAACAATACGACACAGTCAGAGAAACAAGAATTGCCTTTGCCTTTGCCTTGTATTTGAATTATTAAAATTTTTACAGCGCCTTGTCTAAACTTTTTAGGAAATTCAAACATAAACATATCAGCCAATTCGTAAAATTATAGTCGGAAGGACTATGTAAAACTCAAAAATTCAAATAGTATGCTTGGACACCTTCAAAGTCTATTGTTCGACCCATATGTCAACTTTTACGCAAAAAGCAATAAAATGCTCAGTAGCCACGAAAATTAAGGAAAGTAAAAGGTTACAGGACCTAATATCCTTTTTAAAACAGTTTTATTGCCTACTCAAGTTTATCTTCTTAATCTGCAACCAAAAATTGGGCAAATACGGCAATTAGTAAGCTGCGAGGTTTACGATCCTCCCGAATTTGAATTTAAATTACAAACGCACTTCTGTGGGTGCGCTATCAATAATAATGCTTTGAAAGGATCCGTGATGTCGAAAACTCATTTGGCCAAACGAAAGGATTGCCACATTCCGGCTTCTTAGCGAATGGAGGCGACATCAAGATAGTTTTCGGTATTTCATTTTTCTGATTATAATAGGCAGCTCAAAATTATTTATTTAAATGTATTCCCTGGCGTAATCTTAGAGCGCATCCGTTCGAAAAGTGTGACATTTAGAAAATTATTGTGGCAGTGCAACTTGCGATTGTAACTTTGATAATATGAACTTTAGTTTGCCTTAGCGACAGGCTGCTAAATGATGGTGTTTTGAATTACTATGCAAGCAATTACTTTCACACATAAGGACTCAATTGTCATCTATGCTAAAATGAAGGAACGGGTAGACTTAATGTTGGACCACTCATCTATATGCCACTACCACTAACCATGATAGAAATTATCACAAAAGAACCCCACGCGCTGACAAATAGAAACACGGACTGATAAACTTTCAAGTTGTATCTTAGTGAAAAATCAATTTTAGAGTACAGTTAGTGACAAGAGATCAATATGCAGAACATCTTGTGTCTGACACTGAACAAACAGCTTGGAATAACACGCCGGAATTAATAAGTAAAGTTAAAGGAAGTGATTGAAAGAGATATACAACTAGCTGCCTTTGAAATTTATTTGCATGTTTTTTTGTGCCACTATATTCCTTATTGTTCTCGAACTATCCAGAGCTGTCACTTTTAAGTATTGACAGCTCTAGCTAGTTCGAGACCAGTAAAGAATATGGCGGCACATAAAAATTTTGCATGTAAATCTCAGAAAGAAATTCACTTTTAAAAACGGCGTAACTTCTTTTATTATATACATAGATAATTATAACAATTGAAAACAGAATCTTTGCAAATTTAGTACAAAAAATTACATTGGTGAGATGTTGTCCCTGACGGTGTATGCACTCTTCCAAACGCACGTTTTCATTTGCCATTATGCGTTGACAAAGTTCCACCGGCATTGATTTCTTCCCGAATATGGTCCTTAAGATATTGTCAATTTCCACGTGGATTATTATGCAGTATACACCCTGCTCTCAGGCCATGTTCCTCCATGGAATGAAGTGCCCGAACTTTGCGTTATACACCCTGCTCTTGAGATAACCCCATAAAAGAAATCCAGCGGAGTGAAGTCAGTACTTCTTGGGGATAGTTAATGTTTCTTCTTTGAGAAAATAATCTTTCTAGAGTCCACGAAGTTAAGGAGCAAGAAACTAATGGAAAACGCAAGGGTACGTTTGGAAGGGTGCATACGCCGTCAGGGGCAACATCTATCCGAACTAATTTTTCGCACTTAATTTACAAAATTTCTGTTTCCAATTGTTATAATTCTCTATGTAAATAAGTTAAAAATAAAGCAGTTATGACGTTTTTAAAAGTGAATTTCATTCTGAGACACCTTGTATTAAAGTGTAGTTCTTCTTTAATCACTCTGTACTTCGATGTGGTTGATGAAGAAGAACGAGAGCCTTCCGGGTTCTCGTGAATAACAACTCACATTGGTTTTAATTCGGTTTAATTAAAGACACATCTGATGTAGAGGGAAAAACTGTCCTAATTGCACTACACACAAGTATATACAGGGTGTTTCCGAAATACGTACATTAATTTTAACCAGTTATAGAACTCGTCGAGAACAAAACAATTTCTATGTGCCACTTTATCGAAAGCTTATGTTTTTTTAAACATGTTACCCCCCCCCCCCCCCCCCATCAATTATTGAGTCTTTATGCAGCCTTCCGTAATTAAGTCGGTTCCCCGAGAATTTTTACAACGAAGTATAATACATTTTTGTCAAATTGACACTTCAGTGACTGTCTATCGTCATACATTAGTACATGTAAGGCAACATCTCCGAGATCATGGACCTTTAAAGCTGCTACGTACAATCGTGGAAGACAACATCCTGATCGAGTTGCCGAAATAGTAGAAGATGTTTTGGATAGTGTGACAGCTGAACCTGGCACCAGTAGTCGGAGATTGGCCACAATATGCTGTTGCGCATTCTAAAATCTGGAAAATATTACGAGAACAACAGCTCCAGCCGTACCATATTAGAAAAGTACAGTTTCTACAATCTGGCAAATTGCTCCGCAGAGTGCAGCTTTGTGAACGGGTTGTTCGAAGAATTAATGTACATGGCGATTTCTATCATATGTGTTGGCAACAGATGAAGCAGAATTTACCAGGAAAGGTATTTGCGTAACACTCACGTCTGCGTAGACGAAAATCCAAAGTCTATCAGGCATAATTTCCAACATGAATTTTCTCTGAATGTGTGTGCCGAAATCTTAAAGGGGCGCCTAATTGGGTCTCACATCATGCCACGCTGTCTTAATAGAATGGAATATATGAATTTTTTAAATAATGTATAATTTGAACTATTAGAAGATTTACCGCTTGCAGTTAGGGAAAGAATTTGTTACTTGCATGATGGTGCTCCATGCCAATTATGGCACTAATAGTCAGAGAATGGCTCAACAATAATTTTCCAGATAGATGGATTGGGCGAAATTATTCGGTCGGTTGGCCCCCCATGTCACCTGACTTAAAGCACTGTGATTTTTTTTTGTGGGGATACATGAAAAGTTTAGTCTATGCGACTCCAATTAACACAATTGAAGATTTAAGAGAATGAGTTGCAAATGCTGCTACTGTAATTTGGAATAACATAATTTTGCTTTCGTAGACGTATTGACAGCTGCTTACACAATAACGCTGATCACTTTGAACAATTATTTCTTGTTATATTTTAAATTTTTGGTTAATTAGATCTTTTTCTACTTGCCTTTTTGACATTAAATGTTATAAATACAAAAGTTGCCAAAATTTATTTAGGTAAGAACCTTCAATTTGTTTCCCTGACGATTACAATTAAACACGTTATATTAATCCATAGGCGGGTAGTAAATTTTTAAGGTAATTTTTAAACAATTCTAACTTAATAACTAAAGAAGATATGCAAAAAGTACTCAAAAAGGTTGTTGACTTTGACGAATTCTATTACGACATAAAAATAATGTACTTATTTTGGAAACACCCTATATAGCAAAGACACACCAATCTTTTGGTGCCTATTTGTAAACTATTTATTTTGGTATTAAAATATAATATAAGTTAAAATGTACGGACAAAGCTCCTTTCTATTTTAGTTAACTGCGATACTGATTACGCTACCTCTCGGCACACAAGACTTCTTATCTCATGGGTTGGATTCATAAATGGACTATAATCTCACATTTTAGGTTATTTGTTTCAACATAGCTCGTTTGCTCGTTATTAGTAGATAAAATTCACAATCTCGTAAATTGACAGATGACTACAAAATGGTTTTTTGTGTACAGAGTGAAATTAAACGGCTAAAATCGTGAAATATAGTGAGACGCGTCAAGTAAATTATTTAAATATTTCCACTTTGTAACTATTAAAAGATCGCCTTCATTGTTTTTCTCAGGATGACGTCAAAACCCTCCTTGATTGTCTGCACGCCGATCTTTCAACTGTTTATGATCGATTTCGCCCCAAAACCTGGTGACGCCGTTCGATTTTTGAAAACCACAAAGTAATTAAACTGTTGGACAAGCGCTAGGCCTTTTCGGCAAGGTTTAATGTTGGATTTAAGCCGTTTTCCCGAACGCCGACACTCAATTTTTAGATCTATCCTACCTCGTGAAGTTTGCTTCGTTGCTGCTCGCAGAGCTGGTCGTAGTGACGCTGCTGGAATATCTCAGGTTGTAGCCGCTTTCCTGGGTGCAAATTCCTCTCAGTATACTCCCGTACACTCCGCTGAACTCCTGGACCGCTAACCTTTGGCTTCCGATGCTGATTTGGGTCACAGTCAAACCTCGGAAATTTCAGGTGCTCGCTCCTGTTCACACAATCGGAAGGAAATTGGAATTTTTTTAATTTTTATGTCGTGGATATTCCCACAAACACTTGTACTGAAGCACGGAGGCAATAAAACTGTACACTTTTGAACTGGTAAAAATAATTTTATTAATATAAAAACAGTAATTGAAGATGGAGCACAAATTTGCCCTGTCTGCCAATAATTTAATCAATTGTTCTCCTTGTTAATGACAAAAAGGCCTCATGTTGCTAAGATACGGTGTTATTCTACTATGAATTGGAAATTAGGATTGATAATTTTTACCACAAATAGAATAAAGTTTGATTACATAAATTACAATCTAACATTTTCTTAAAATCTAAAATATTGTCTTTTTGCTTATAACTAATTTTGTCCTATATCGTTGCACTCACAATCGTTTTTAATTTTCCAGCTCTGCTATTGAACTACGTTTTTAATTATTAACGCACTGATTTTTGAGTTCCGCATTTTTCACGTTGCTGCATTTATTCTGTCGCCTCCATTCAGGAATTGCTCTTTGCAATTTTCTAAATTTTCTTTTATCTTGCTTTACCCTTCAGCTTGCTCACAATTTTCACTGTCCTTTGCTTTTATTGATAACTACTCTCCTTTTATGCACGTAACAACCTTTTGATGTCAATTACTTTCGTTCGGTCTGGCCTTTACATGTGCACAAACCTACCATTTTAATTATATTACTTTATTGACAAGCGAAACTTAAACCCTCTGAAATATGTTTTGCCTTTGCGTGTCTTTATCCGACTAATTACTGTTTCTCGCATCTCATTATCCATGCATTTAATATTTTTATGTTTGTTTAAAATTTAAATTATATAAAATATCCCAACTCTGAGCTTTATTGACTCGGTTGAATATTTTGCACTGCGAACAGAGCCAAGTTGTGGGCTTAATACCATTTCAGTAGATGGTTGTAACGTAAGACTAGCATGGTTAGAAAGAATGCAAGAGTTGCATTGTTTCACATTGCACTTAAAAACTGTGTCAAATAAAACATGAAGAAATGCAATTGTTAGAAAAGACTTTAGCCTAATTTTAATATTCAGTGCAGAAGTATTTACTCAAAACAAGAAGATCCTGAAAAATGGCTTAACATAAGAACCGCAGCGCTTCCGGAAAATTGGCCGAAAACAATTTATTGAAGGAATATTGGTCGAAACGCAATTGATCCAAGCAGTAATTGACCGAAAATTTTATCTATACGCATATTCATCACATAAATAATTGTTCAAATTATAAAACTTTACACTTTTGTCAAACTAACTTTAATCATTTCTTTGTGATTTTGTTTTATCTTACTGTCTTTTAATCCAGCTACACATGTTTGGCCTATTTGTTTCATCATATTGGTACTTTGCTCGTTTCATCGTTTTATTCACTTCGCAGTACTTACTTTGTTTAGGATGTAGAATCCCTGTTATCTTTAAGTTACTTTCTTTTGTTAAAGAATTTATTTTGTGTTCTTTGAAAGAACAAAAATTATTCGTTTTATAATCTTTTATCTGAACACTATATGCTATTAACTATTAGAAACATTCTGTTCAAATGTTGGGCGGTTCTGTAGAGGGTGGCTTAACTATTTCTGTTCGACGAACGATGTTTAGTGGTGCACTGGATGTCCTATTCACTGATTTACTTCACTTGGGATTCATTTAGGAACAGCTAGCCACCACCCCGCAGCATCGACGTAATTCAAACTTACTCAACAGTAAGAGGCATTTAATTAGCCCATGGCCCATGAAACATGAGAAACGGCTGTACAAATCTGACGGATCTCACTTCTGTCAAATACAAAACACATTACTTCCGGTCTGCGACTGCATTCTTTACAAATACCAAAGGTGTGACTTTGCCGTTATTACACATAAATCCTAGTGTCTCCAACCGATATAGTAGGAAGAACGAAGGAGACACTTTAAAAAAGTTATAGATTTAGGTAGACCTGGACAGTGGACATTACCCAACAGCGAATACAGACATAAAATTGATTACATTATTACAAACAGAAAACAATGAATGAATATCACAATATGTGTATTGTGTATTTCTTTATTTAATTTTGTTGTTTGTCAAAATTGCTTTCCACAAGACGTTGCTGAAATATTTTCTATTTACGTCATATTGACTTAACCTTTCAATTGAAGTGCCAATGGCTACCTACGAGTACTTTTTTTATTTTTACATTGATCGGTGTATTAATTATTTTTACTATTATCGAAACTAGCTCTAGCAATAAATGACTTAATAATGAAATGTTCTCTGTTCTATCTTAAATTACTGGTAAGGTAAAATTGCTTATTGAAAGTTGTGAGTTGGCTGTTTAGTTAACCTCCGAATGTCTATAGCACTTTTGGGATATTAATTCATATTTTCTAGTGAGTAATTATTTATTGTTAATTATAGATCTGACTGGTTATATATTTAATCCTGCTCTTCAGATAGATTTTTGATCTGTTACTCCGATGATCCCAAAGCAGCTTAGAGTCGTCTCATAACGGTTATTTTGCAGTTTTCCGAGTTATCTGCATGAAAATCGTATATACTGACACCCTCGATTAAATAAGTGACAAAGAATAAAGCTATATCAATTAGTACCAGTTTCATTGACATTTTATCGAGTTATATTAAACAAATTAGACTATAGTTTTTTAGCTATTAATATATTATTATGATACATAAAGATCATATTAAATGAAAATTAAAAGAAATAAAATTGGTATATTAATACAATCAAATTTAGGAAATTTTAAATAAGATTGTTGACTAAGTTGAATTGGGTAATACAGATTAAATTAGAGACAAAATGGAATTTATTTGGAAAGTTATAACATTTGAGTATTCCGTAATGGTGATGGAAGATAAGATAATGTTAGTATGAGACATATATGCTTGCTATGAAAATAAATAAGTGTAGTATGTATACATCAGATTATTTAATTTTAAAAGTAGGCAGTAATAATCGTAACTATATAAAAGGAGAATTTCGTTTAAAATAGAATAATAAATAACAAACTAAAATTATAGAAAGACGTTTTTGAAAAATCCATTTAGAACAAATAAAAAAACTAAAAATTATGCCTTTATTTGTGTGAGCATTTAGTTATATATAAATAAAAGGGGTTGTTTAAAAATCTACGAGGAGAACATAAGCGAAAATGTAAACTAGAGTTGATGTGAGTATACAATCGGTGAAGAGATTGTGGAATACAGTTTAATTAGCTACAAAGAAGAAGAAGACGACAATATTTGAATAGATTTGAATTTATTGGTGCATTGCAAGGTATAATTGACAGTCATTATCGGAGTTGAGGATTCTACAGAGGACTGGAATCAGTTTACTGGGGTTTGTTGGCGTAGCTTGGTTACTACAGGATAGGAGCTGTGGACAATAGAAATTAGTTTGGGTATTATGTGTTAGTTGGACTGCATAATATTAAAATAACTAATAATAGGATTTTTTTTAAAGTAGAGTGGTATATTCATTGTAGATTTATATAGCAAAAAAAAAGGTGGAGCTAGCACCTCAATATCTATGAATGTTCTGAGTATCATAACTGCCGCAAATGTTTTTAAATCCGAGTTCGTAGCGCCAGGATTTTAAAATATCTAAGATGTAACATCTATGGTTTGTTCAATAGTTTATCGGTAGTAGTTGCCATGTACGGCAAAGGAATATCATCGTACAGATACATGGTTGACTTAGTTACCAGCCTACTTTTGTATATGTAAACAAAGGTAAAATTAATTTATGGCAGCATTCCACAAATGTGTGTATTCCCATTAACTTTGGTAACTAATTTAAATTTTACTTAAAACTAAGACCATAACTTCTATCTACAGTCCATAACAATTTTATGTATCACCTTCTTGTTTAAGCGTAGCACTTCTCAACAGGGTTGGCAAATTTAAACATGTATGTTAATTTTCCCACGTTAGAACCTCAAACTCTACAGCCGATATTCATGTCCTTGCCATTTTCTTCATTCAAACTATACCTACGTACAACCCTAATTATCTCCTATACTTCGTTTAACGAACATATACCAAGTTTAAATTAACGGCACCTGTTTTACACATTACCAATTAGAGACGCATAATTCAAAAGTTGTTTAATTTCAAATAAAATCGAACTGTGTACAACCGGATCACCAATAGCAATACTTTATTAAAATTTAGCGCTCATTTGTAGGATGAGCTTCTATTCTATCTGGTGGTTAGCGTACTGTAAGTATTACAATTTGAAATAGTGTTCCTACGAAAGTGTCAACCCAAACATGTTCACTTAACAGGCACTACCGTTGATATCTCCCATTTCAAGCTGCTATCATATCTAATAGAATTGGCTTCTTCCCAGTGGCTGTTACTGTTTTGTCTGTTTTAACTACCTGTTTACACTGGTTATAATCGCACTTTCTTCTGTGCTGTATGCCTTATTAATGTTATTGCTCTTTCAGCTACTACAGTTGTTTGTTCACAACCTTACTGCATCATCGAGCTGCCCACCATATTATGAGAACAAACAGAAAACAAAGTGGCTTCATCGTTATTTATAAACTTAGGCCCATTCTGGAGCAAGGTTCTTAATCTTAGTTTTATTTATTAATTAGAAGACAAATAACATAACTTTAATTCAAATGTATTCTTGGACTAACAAATATTAAGAATATCAAATCAAATATACTTGCTTAAGCGCAAAACCATCGTAATGTAGAGGTAAAAACTAAACTAAAATTTAGTAAAGATCATATAATGCTTAGAGCAAATATATGAAGTTATTAGAACAATTAAAAAAAGATAATTAAGAAGAATTTCCTTCAACGAAAAACACGCGAATAAATAATTAGTATTATTACTGCAAATCGCATCTAAGTTACCAGGTTAACTAGTGGCTGGTTGCACAAATAGCTGTTTTTTATGTTTCATGAAGTTCTTTTACAAATATACGTGTTTGTATAAACATGTTTGTTCATTTCTAGTAAAAATATTATCTATTTCCAATTACCAAAATATTTCATAGCCTATAAAATCTGCAGCTGAGACAGTGATTAATTGAATCTAAGCCGCTAACCGCAGAGTGAATGGAAAGATAAACACGGTTTTTAACCCTGAATTGGTGGTACTTAGCAAATTCCCTTACATAACAATGGACAGGATCATTAATAAATCGCGGCGTACGTTTAATTGATATTTGAATCGCTGCACGGAACGATATAATTTAGCGCTGCTCCGCAAAATAGATTATTGTTGTGGATGAACGAGACATCCAATAAATCGACCGATTCCAATATGCACAAGTCATCTACACGATTGACCGTGATGGGCACCGCCGCCTTCCTCTCGCAGCAGGGATTCACAACCCTTTTACTTTTTTCCCCAAGGACGGCGAACGCACGCCGACCGAATATTCCACGATTTCGAAATTTGCGTTTGGCTTATTAATATAATAACATACTTTTATATCCGTGCAATTATTATCATGAGACGAGGCCTGTGATTAACCTGTTGCCAGCAGATTGTTTCGCGGCGTTTGACATCGCGAAGGTTTCATTTGCACCACGGCAAGTGCACCAAATGCCAGTCATTTTTCTGCTAAAATGCATTATTACTAGTGAGTAGTGAGCGAGTCGGGATGGAATGGAAGAAATGGAAGATTAATGTCATCTCGACAGCTAGCAATTCGAACGAGGCAAATCGCGTTAATGAGGCTAATTGGTAATGCGTAAATTGCTAATCCATTTTTTGGAATCTTTCGGCGACTTTGCCCAGCTGGTTTTTTGCGCCGTCTGATTCGTTCCTGATTGCAGTAATCAATCACCGTCATATAAAACAATGTACCGCTGTTGCCCCAAGGCGCTGGTCCCACAGGCTACAAGAGGTCCTTGCGTTGAGGCTTTTATTATGTCATATTAGCTCATGTTTTGGTTGTTGCTTCATAAATTAAGACCAAGGGCGCAGCTACCACGTAGCAAAAAGATTTTTAACCTTATGGAACCGCCGAGGCAAGAGAGTGCAGATTTATTTTAGAAATTACCACTAGTAATATCACCAAATGTCCATGTATCATAAAAACATGGATATCATAAACACTTTTGTTTTATTTCGTCCCGAGGCGCCTTTTTTCCAAATTATATCAATGGGAAACTAGATTTACAATTCTACTTCAAGTGAAGCAAGGAACAACCATCAAATTATATCAAAAAAATAATTTAACGCTCTCCAGTGAATTGTCCGTGCCCTAAGGAAGAATTTAGGGTCCATATTATTCATTATTATTCTGACCTCCCTTACTGGCTTTCTATTTCCATCAAGTTTTATCTTGCGAACGACCATCAACTCTACCTGTAATTTTTCCTTTCGAAGTAAACAGTACTTCACTTTTATTAAACAAAGCACTCGTATGGACCCAATTGCTATTCCCGTTGATCTACGATGGCGACCCTCTGACATTGGCATGCTTTATATAGGGGAGCACAGTTTTTACCGTTTTATTTACGTAAATTTACCCTTTATCTGTTGGGTCCCGTTTCTGCCAAGGGTAAAAGCGTGACCTATATTACTTTTGTCTATTCCTGAGTTAAATCAAAAATAAACATGATGTTTGTCGAACTTTTTCCACTGTCTCGAGTGTTTATCACACAATGTTTCGGGAGTTTCTGATCTACTTCCTGGTTAGTCCTGAGAAGGACTGACTTTTTGTGCATTTTTTATTACGTACAGTAGCGTCTACCCCGGGGTTTGAACCCGGGATCACTGATCGCTGTTCGAATACTACAACCTGCAATATTTTTTACTTGCAAATTGATGTAATTTACATTACCACGTGTTTGCTTTTATTGTTTGAGTGATAATGAGAGGTTAAGATACTTTTACTGCCAGTTTCCTCTAATTTTTCAAAAATTTTAGTGTTAGAACTTCCACTTAGGAAGGAAGATCCGAGTAAAGCCCTTTACAGATTTTCATTTTCTATACGGAATGGGTACCTTCTATGCAAATTTAAATATTCTTAAACTTGAACATTGATTCTTTTTACTTAATTCCACATTTAGTTTTGAAATTATTTATTTCTGCTCTTATCTCTAAACTAATTTACTTAAAAAATCATGAGTATTTGTAACATTTTTAATTTACTATTTTTTTAATGATTTTTGTGTTATTTTTACTGTATATTGTGTAATACTAATTTATTATATTCTTTTGTTGGGTAGGGTTGAAAATAGCATGCACATACTCTTTTAGATAGAATTCTAGTGCAATCATTTATTGTATTTCATGTATTTGTTTTATTGAATCTAATAAACTATAATATTTGATTCTGTTGAATTTATATCTACACAATAATTGCAGTGTGAGCACACTTAATAATTCCTACGACCATATCACGCAATACATAGCACATATCCATTTGTACTATTCCCAGTATTCAACATCAGAAATCTGTATGTTCTTTCAAATCAATTTCATCCATCGCATCGTTAAGATGTATTCCTTTTAAAAGACGTTCATTGAATTCACTTTAATTCTAAGAAAATTATAAACTTCACACAGAATGCCATCTCCAATTTTGGGTTTTGCATTTTTCTGCCTGGCATTCTGATTAAAGAAAAATGTATCCAGCTAAAGTAAAGTGTCATAAGTACTTACTCACAAGTAAATATAAGTCGTAATTATGTGGAAACACGTTACATTGCATCAATTCGATTTGTATTAAAAATCCACTAAAATGTATTACTCTTTCTTTTCGTTTGGCGTGCTATCTGTTCTTTAAAATTTAATTATTTCATTTCACAATTGTTATTTATTTTTTCTCGTCCAAAGAACATACTTTGATTTAATTTAAGCTTTTGTAACGTAAAGAATACTATAGGTATAGCATTAGACTAGACTTTATTGCGCTACCAATATACCTTTGTTTGTTTTTGGGTTCCTTATCTGTGATCGAAAGTTCAACTTATCGTATCTTTGTTGATTGCTATGACAGCAATAAAATAACAGACCCGTTATAAAGTGTAACGGTCCTAGTACTATCATACCGGGTGTCTTAAAAATAATTTACATCTAGTAGGTTTTGAATTTTGTTTGCATGTAAATTATTGTGCCGCTAGATTGTTATCGGTCTTGCATTATTCAGAGTTGTCACTCATCAATTGTCAAATTAAAGAAGAAACTTCAAATAATTGTAATTAAATTTGTTAATACAACATAAAATGTACGCTATTCAAAAAAAATTTTCATTATTGAGGCATATTTTCGATCACGACTAAATGGAGAATGGCAATATTCCCATGTGGTTTGAAAGCAGCTGTTTCGACTGAAGTTTCCTAACAAAATTGTTGAAGAAATTGTTTTGCTGCAACACATTCGTCGCATTGTTGAAAAATTTCTGGCGACAGGAAGCTTAGAAAAAGTCAAGATTACTGAAAGGCCAGCCACTGCCCCAAATGTTATTGAAAATGTCGAAGCTCTTATACAAAATCCAAAAATGCCAGTGCGTCGTTCTTCAGCTCATACGGATGTCCCTGCAAGTAGTGTTCACAACATTTTGAAGAAGCGACTGCACATGCATCCCTATAAAGTGTCTGTTGTACATGCAATTCGACCACAGGACCATGCTAATCGAATACATTATGTTACCTAACTCTGACCATAAAATAAGGAGTAGCAAAGGCTACCGGATTCTCAGCCGGAGCTGGTCGTGGGTCGAACAAAAGACTTAAAGCGTAAGCTGAAACGATGAGTAAATTATGGGCGCCAAGTAGCAGATAACCCAGCACTTTGCTAATCATCAAATAAGACACTACGGAAGGTGCTACTAAGCGATCCTGAAAATTAGAGATAGCGACAAGGACACACAAATCAAATTCGCAGGCATAAGTAGCGAGTATATATAATTTAATAGAATATTAACATTAATAAAATATTAACAATGCTCGGTAGTATATCACAACAACGACAGATATCACAAACCAGATTTCATATACCAAGATAGTTTATCACAGATTGAACTCACCAGTTTAAATAAATACAGTAGTCGAAGATCGTAGCAATTCGCATGTATGACCAAACGCGTCTCAAATTTAAGCGGTAGTTAAGGTTTTGTTTTGTTTTTCGAAATCAACGCTAAACCCTCAGTTGCAAAAATACATAACTGTACTAGTAATCAAATGTACACAAATCCCATTATTACCCAAGATCTTGGTTTATAGGGGCGCAAAATTACCCGAAACACGCTAATTAAATCTCGCCCTAAAGGGGCGTAATTGCTTAAACAACGATCGGACTGATTTCGCTAATTTCTTGCAAAATGGGGCCGCACTAAGCCAAATTCAACCAACTGACAGATCTCTCCACGGAGATCGAGTCTAAAATCGTTCAAATGGGCGTATGCAAGAATTGCTATTACAAACATTTACATAAGGGAAACCTTATCGTCCCTATGCATCTACATTAGACACAGCCTGAACGCTAATGGAGGCTTGAAATGTCAAGTTGCAAATATTAAGATGTTATACAACAAAATAGGTTTACTTTAAACTGCAGGTGAGTTATCACAACATTAAAGTAAGTAAATTTAATCAATTATCAAAATCTGGCCGTAGCCCAAACGCTACAATGAATAATAATTAAACACACATTAAAATGAGGCCTATAACACAGGTTAAGTTGGTCGAGCTCAAAACTGCACAAGAACGCTTAAGGAAATTGCAAAGACAGACCTTGGCTGCACCAGGTGACGAACGTGCTAAATCGGAGGCCTACTGCACGATGTCGAGAAAGCCAGGTGATCCAACGGGCTTTACCGCAGGTAACGTAGAGATCTCGGGCCAGTAAATCTGCTAGCCTGTTTTAGGGACTGGAAATCTCCCAAACTCACAGCCAGCCGACTGCAGCAACTGCCTGGAGAAAGTGCTCTCCAAGAGGGGCCAAATCCATCAACCAAACGCTTCGAAGAGTTTTTGCGCCACCATGAACAAACTCGCCGCTCACCAACAGAGATGCGTTAGTTCATACTATAGGACTGCTTCCTAATCTGAGTGCGTTCACCGCCCGTACCAAAGGGGAATTGAGTGCTTGTACCGCCCGTACCAAAGGGGAGCTAAAAGGGACAACATTCTGCCTTAGAAATATAACCAGTAATTGTCAAAATAGCATACCGTTAGGTGTTCTGCTCCAAATCGCCCTAGTAGTTACATGTGCTTGTCAGATGAATTCCGGACAAAAGTCCGTGCTTGAAATGTATCACAACAAAAACGTCGGGGACGTCTCCGTCTCCCGGACAAAAATCACACCAAGATATACATTTTCATGCTAGGATGAGCGTGACAAAACCGAATTACAAATATTCGTGCATCGATTAACCAAAGATGCTTTTCACCACATCCATCTTCTGACAAGTCAAAATGGCTAATGATATTTGACAGCTAGGCCCAGAATTCAAAATTTGCAGAAAAATCGCATCTGCAACCCACATAGCACGCATACAACGTGAGGCCTAATCTGCAGTGACTTTACTTGAGGAAATGGGTAACTAAAACTAGGCTATTTAAAGTAAGTTAGATCTAGGATTAGTCCGATATAGGGTAAATAGTTAGAGCGAAATGTGCAAAGTGCCTTGAATTAGGCAAGGATAAGGCAAATCGTTAAATTAATACGAAAAGTGACTTTTGGCCCATAACAATTATTGGAACTTTTTCCAAAAAAATTTAAACAACGATGTTCTTGATTTAAATTTCTTTAGCGATGAGGCAGGTTTCAATTTAAGTGGATTTGTAAATAAACAGAACTACAAAATGTGGTCAGTCGCTAATCCACCTAACCATATTGAGTCTCCTTTGCATTCTCGTATAGTTGGAATATTGTTAGCTGTGTCACGTCGTAGGATCATAGGACCAATATTTTTCCATAACACAATAAACGGTCAACGTTATCGAGAACATCCGCTAGTGCCATTTTTGGATCAACTGCATCATAATTTAATGGTGGTTACTTCCAGCAGGACGGGGCCACTGCGCATACAACAAGAGAAAATTTAAAATTTCTCGAGCAGTTTTTCTCAATCGAGTAATTACCAGAAGGACTTGGGCAGGAAATTCATCCAATCTTACTCCATGAGATTCCTCCATTGTCGGACTTCTTAAAAATGAGGTCTCCAAAGAAAGAATTAATAATTTAGAGAGGCTAATGGAGTGCATTAGAGTTAAATGCAACGATATACCACCTGCAGTGTTTCACAATAACTAATCCTTTTCTAATGACTACCTTTACCCATGTAGTTATTTTCTTTCCGTTGCTTTTAACTTCTGTATTTGAGAAATATTTTTTATTTTCTGGGAGAAATATACGATTAATCAGTTTTTATATGGGTTGTTCTACTTCTTACAATTGTCGTGCTGCTAAATAATGCTTTAAAATAGTACATAATGTGTCTCACTTTAAAAATAAACGATAACCACTTCTTAACTAAATTTGGTCAACAAAGGTTATTGTCGTTATTGAAGTTATGTTATTATTCCGTCTACTAGCTAGCAGCATTGCACGAGAGCAGAACATTCTATTTTGCATGGCAATTCAAATCATACTAGATGTAATTCTTTTTAAGACATCCGGTACAAAATTGCATCGTATTTGATTACTGTAGAAGCCACAATCACACATTTTATTTAAGTAAACAATCTTTGTAGTATTGAACAGTATTTTTATTTTTATTACTTGATATCACAAAAAAATTTATATGACACTCGATCATTAAGTGCCCTTTGGACCTGTATTTCTAACTTATTTTTCGGCCTGTTCTAAAGCATTTACCGATCTTGTAACGTAATATACCAATACCATATTTTCTTAATCACTGATTTTCAGAAATATGTACATGTTTGAAGCTTTATTACTTTAAATGATATTTCATATTACTCAACGGATTACCGCAACTCAGCAAACCAAAAAATTATGAAAACCAAAGTAAAGCAATTATTACAGTTACAGCCCGGATGAAGTGGTGTACCCATGAGGAAGTCCTAAATAAAAAAGATAAAAAAAGCATACAATAAAAAACAAAAGGTCCAATATTGCTTAATAATAGGGCATGATAGATGTGTCTTCTTATAAACAACGCATTAAGAAAAATCTAAGGCAGAAGAAAAATGAAATGAAGAAAAATATCATAGCTCAGAGAATACAATCTTCGTCCATTCGAAAGTCAGCAACCTTTTCAACTTAGCAAGAAATAAGGAGAGATGTGTAGAAATGCAGCCAACCTTCAGTAATTAGAGTGGTGCCTATATATTTATAGTAGAATATGGATTCATAATTAATATGGAGTAGCGGGTAGACACTCCTCTATGAACCCGATAGATGATGTCTACTTCAGGGAAGCGACACTGCCCACGCGAGCTATGATTCACCCTGCCTCCTATAACTGGGGGAATCATATCCTAACCCAAATCCTGGTTATATCAGACTTAATCCCTAACATATCCTAAAACCACTGGCCAACCCGCAATGACCAGCGTGGCGAGTTATGGCCAAAAAACCCCAAATGGATACAGTGATCTCAAAAAATTTCCCCCAGGTGGGTCGAACGAGCCGTTCGGAACCCCACACCGCAAAGTCGGTTTGCCCCACGGAATAGGGGGGGGGGGTGGCAAGAGCTCGCAAATATCTAAAAACAACAAAACATTTCCACTAACCCTTGCAACCTACAACTGCCAAACATTGCTACAAGACTGGCAACTTTACGACTTAGAGAATGAAGCAGAGAAGATCAAATGGGATGTAATAGGTCTCTCTGAAATCCGAAGAAAAGAAGAAGGCCTCATAACACTACAATCTGGCAACATGTTATACTACAAAGGCGATGAAAATGGAGGTCAAAAAGGTGTAGGCTTCTTAATAAGCAAAAGGGTGAAATCAAGTATAAAGATGTTTAAAGGAATATCAGAACAAGTCGCATATATTACAATAGAACTATCCAACAACGACAAGCTGAAGGTCATACTGGTATACGCTCCCACATCTACCTACGATGACGAGGAAGTAGAACTTCTGTATGAAGACATAACTAAAGCACGAAAAGAAAACTAATGCAAACACGATATTGTGATGGGAGACTTTAATGCTATACTTGGGCAACAATAAGACGAAGAAGAAAGATACGTGGGAAAACATGGACTAGGACAAAGAAACCAAAAAGGAAACATGCTATTAAACTTCCTAGAAAATCAAAAACTATATGCTATGAATACCTTCTACGAAAAGAAAAATCAGTGAAAGTCAACCTGGATAAGTCCCGACGGCAGGACGAAAAACGAAATTGATTATATATTGTCATCTTCCAAAAGGCTCATACGTGACGTCGCTGTCCTAAATTCGTTCCACACAGGTAGTGATCAACGACTTGTGAGAACAAAAGTCATTATAGCTTCTAAGAAAAACAAATATTTACAACAACAAAGAAAAACAATAGATACCGAAACAAGGTCAAACATATAGAGAAACATTACAAAACTTGGTAAACCAGATACAAGAACCAGAAAATACAAAAGAAGAAACTAACAAGGCAACAAAGTAAAACTATAATAGAACCAGCCGTAAGAGTTGCGAAAAGAAAACCTAGGAAAAACACAAAAATATCAGAAGAAACAAAAAATAAGATAGCAGAAAGAAGAACCCTATACCGAAAAGGAAAATACGTTACAAACTAATACAGTGAAACCAGGAAACAAGCAAGAAAAATGATCCAAAAAGACCTAGATAAATACTACTATGACATGGCAGAGAGCATTATCGAACAAAACAAAAATCTAAACGTCTTAAAAAGGAGACAAAATAGACATGAAATCACAGTACTCAGCGACCAAGATGGAAACGAAGAACGGGATAGGGATAAATTGCTAAAGATTGCCGAAGACTACTATAAAGTTTTATACTCATCCCACGTTGACAACCCCAAAGAACAAGAAGAGTTGAAGGTGATGAATGCGGGCTCGGAGGACATCCCAGAAATAATAGGAGAAGAAATTATTTTCGTATTGCAATCCATGAAAAACCATAAAGCACCAGAGGGGGATGGTATAATGACAGAGATGTTGAAAGAAGGACAAGAAATTGTAATAACCAAACTAAAAAAGCTCTTCAACGTCTGCCTTGAAAAGCAACCATACCAGAAGACTTGGAGGATGCAATAATAATAATCCTCTTCAAAAAAGGAGATAGGTCACAAATACAAAATTACAGACCAATAAGCCTGTTGTCGCAGATGTATAAATTGCTGACACGAATAATTACCAATTGAATTGCAAAAAAGCTGGATGACTATCAACCGGTGGAACAAGCTGCGTTTCGTAAAGACTTTGGTACATGTGAACATCTCTTAACAGTGAAAATATTAATAGAGAAGAGCACTGAATATAACCTTCACCTGTATATGGCATTCCTTGATTACAAAAAAGCCTTCGACTCTATAGAACACTGGGCAATTATGAAGGAACTGAACTGCGCTCGCATTGACTATAGGTACAAAGAGTTAATAAAAAACATCTACAAATAAGCAAAATCGAAAATAAAAATGCACGAAAATACAAACTCAATTCACATCAAAAGGGGCATACGTCAGGGTGACACCATATTGCCCAAACTTTTCACAATGACGCTAGGAGTATTTAAAAAACTAAACTGGTCAAGCAAGGGAGTCAACATAAACGGAGAAAGGCTCAACCATTCTCAGGTTTGCGGACGATATAGTCCTAATCACAGATAACATAGAAGATCTAGAAGAAATGCTAATACAAGTAGAACATGCATCTAGCAGCATTGGACTCAAAATGAACTTAGACAAGACAAAGATAATGTGCCCACCAGGAACAAGAATATCAGTAAACAATGTAAAAATAGACAACGTAGAACAATATATATATATACCTGGGCGAAGCAATACAAGTGGCAAAAGGAACCAAAGACATAGAAATAGAAACAAGAAGACGGCTAGGCTGGGCTGCGTTTAGAAAACTGGAAAAGATCCTAAAAAATAGAAAAATACCCCAATATGTAGACTAGAATATTTGATCAGTGAGTACTCCCCGTGTTGACATATGGTGCACAGACATGGACACTCACCAAACAAATAACCAACAAACTAAGGGTTACACAGACAGCCATGAAGAGGGCGATGATTGGTGTAACGCTGAGAGATAAAAAGAGGAACACATGGATACGCCAGAGAACTAAGGTGCTAGACATTATAAACAGAGTCACAAAGCTGAAGTGGGATTTTGCGGGTCATGTGGCAAGGCTAACGGACAATAGATGGAATGAGAAAATCATACGATGGAGACCATAGGCAGGCAAAAGAACAAGAGAAAGACCAAACGCACGCTGGTATGATGATATAAAGAAGATCGCAGGGCTAAGATGGACGGAGGCAGCACAAAACCAGAAAAACTGGAGAGCCAAAAGGGAGGCCTATGCTCAATACTGGGCCAAACAGACTGAAAAGAAAGAAAGAAATTAATATGATCTATTAAACATATTTAGGGGATGTATGGGGTTTGTCTAGAAGTAGTACCTCTATACCCAGGATTGCCAGACTCTAAGGTCATTCTGGGATATTGGTCTCCAGACAGAGTCTCACTCTCATTTATGGCTCCCAGAAGCTTAAAAGCAGCCACATCCCTGTAACTGTGTCGACACACAGGCTAAACTACATGAGAGGCTATGGGGAGCAACCATCAAATATTAATTTTAGTGGTTCCTATAGTAAAACTACCGGTCAACGGTTTGATTCCACCGATATGACGTCAGAGGATGAAGATAATTTGTGGAAGAGAGGCGGATGAACCAAATCATTCGGGGAAGATAGGAACCCTAAGCTGTAGTGGAAGCGACCTATCTAGGAGATGGAGACTCCGAAATTAAATCCCTGGTCCTCCAGGTTGGGGGTTGAAGCTAACTCCTCGGGACTCGGAAAACACTAAATGTTAAAAAACCCAGTATAAAGCCTGGGAATGGACGGACTCAAGGTAGACGAACCAAGCTACGGAAAAGGAATATGAATTGGGCAACGTGAAACGTACAAGGTGTCAAGCCATTTTATTTTTCTGCAATTCCCCATTTCGTATAGTTTTGGGACAGAGCTGGAGAGCCTGCCTGTATATCGGGGCCATTTCAATCATAGTTTATTGCATAACGCTTCAGCTTTTCGCATCAAACAAAAATTCAGACACGCGCGTGGCTTTTGGCGCCATTTAAAGGGCTAGCGTACCGCGCCAGTCGTTGTTCGTGCAGCTGTGTGCCCCATCGGTTGTAAGAACGTTTATTTTCAAGTTATTTAAAATTTAACCCATGAGAGCAAGCAGAATAATTTCTACCTCTGTTGCTTGCTATCCATCACGCGTTATCGGGTATGACGCGGCTTGCGCTGTGATTGGACACACCTGGCCTGCGCGAGGTCGGCAACGCAAGCCAAAAACGTGGCTTGTAGCTTTTCGAGGCATTCAGTCTGGGCCCGTCGCAGAGTAAAGTCGAGATAGCGTGTTTGCTGGCCGCCTTCACGCTAAGGCATGGAGGCGTCCGATATGCCTTGCTGTTACAGCTTCCTGGTGGTCTTCTTCGAGGTAGACGGTGCCCGACAAGCGGAGTGAGTGGTGTGTGTTTCGTGGGGTTATGTGATGAGGTCCTACATTTTCCGTGGCCAGTTTTTACGCAAGCTTGTTTAGCTGATATGTCCGTTAGTTGTAACGAGATCCTCCTTGCGAGCAGCCTAAATCAGCGTCTCTTTAGGCGGGTGGTCGCCGAGTGGCGTTACATCGCCGTGCCCGAATAAATAAATGGGAATTTTCTGCACGTGTTCGAGTCTCACCGGCCCCAAACCAAATGACAGCTGTAGTGACACGACGCCGCCGCTTGCAACATTCAGCATTCCTCACCGAGACCGAGCTATTCAAAACAAGGGTGATCCCGTCTCCATATCAAGGTCGATGTAGGGCGAGCCCTGGGGAGCAGTTGTTAAGTAATGCAGGTAGGTCGGCGCGCTGTCGCTACGGTGTTGTTCCCCAGAGTCAGGATTTGAGTATTTCTTCCCCGTTTGGCTTTCAAGATTTGGTTAAGCGCGGGTTTTCCCTATTGGATCTTGTGGTGCCCATTTATTTTGTAACATTCTATACATACCGACCCTCTCGCCCTCTGGTGTTCCATTTTAGGACCACTCTCATCTCCCTGAGCGTATTCGAGCCTTGGCCGTTAGCCTGTTTTGTAGCGATTTCCAGGGTAAGCGTGGATGTTTCCCGGATTTGTTTAAGTATTTGATACTCACTCATCCGTGAGTGTCGTTAAGTCAGTTTGATACTGTAACAAAGGTCTCTCACTGAAAATAAATGAAGTAGTTTTAGAAGTTAAGAAGTTTAAGATAGACATTGCGGTCTTAACAGAGACAAAGAAAAAATCTCAGGGATCAAAAGATCTAGGACACTACGACCATTTCTACAGCGGAGTACCAAAAGACACAAGAGCTGCTAAAGGAGTATCTATAATAATCCACAAACCATGTAGAAGACTTATTACAACATGATAGACGAACGAATAATAAAAATTAACTTACAGATACTAGGACAAAAAATAACTATTATTGGAACATATGCCCCTAATGAGAACGCACCGGTTAATGATAAAGACGAGTTCTTTGAAAAGTTACACTACGAAATTACAACAATCGGAAAAGCTAGAAAAATCGTACTATCGGGTGATCTCAGTAGTAGAACGAGGAAAAGATACAAAGATAAAGTAGTAGGAGAGTACGGGGAAGAGACAGTAAACGGAAATGGGAACAAATTAATTTCAGTGTGCGCACAAAACGAACTAAAAATAATGAACGGGTTTTATCAACACCGTTGGATCCATAAATATACAAGGATAGAAGAAACTAAAAATCTGAAATCGATCATAGATTTCCTGATAATGCGACAGAAAACGTACACAAAAACAGACGATCTACGATTATTCAGAGGAGCAAGCTGCGGAAGTGATCACTACCTATTGAAAGCCAAACTAAGGTTCCCAATAAGACACGACACAGTAAAATACCTAAAGGAAGAATACGGAACCAAGATAAAAGAATGTAGTTTCAAACTAAGTAGCTTGGAACAAGAAAGTGTAAGACTACTGTATAAAAACAAATTAGGCGATAAACTAGAATACCAACGGTTTAATGCAATAGATGAACATTATAAATACATAAAAAGATGTATACACGAAGCAGCAGCAGAAGTGGAATGATGAAATAGAAGAAGAGAAGAAGTATCAAACATTTTTTTCTACGAAAATAAATGATGACAAGGTTGCATACAAACAAGCGCAAGCCCAGGTGCAGAAGAAAGATAGTACAGAAAAAAAATAAGCGTGGGAGAAGACCGGCAGTAGAGTAAATACATACCTGGGTGGAAGAAAAACCACTGAAAGCTGGAAAATAATGAAATTTTTGAGACAAGAAAGAAAGAGAGACATCATATCACCAATAACTCTTCAAGAATGAGAAGAACATTTCAAAAAATTATTGACAGAAGATAGAATACAATTTCAAGAAGTAGAAAACGAAACTCACATCAGGATCACAGCGACCCCTATTAGAATTACAACTAGAGAAGTTAAATAAATATGTCAATCGCTTAAAAATCTAAAATCACCCGGTCCTGGAAATATACCTACTGAACTTCTTAAACATGGAACAGAGAAACTATTTGTACATTTAACTAAATTGTTCCAAAAGTGCAGTGATAACACAAAAACACCGAGTGAATAAAAAACATCTATAATATCTACAATTTATATAAAAAAGGAAATAGGAACGATTGTGAAAACCACCGAGGAATAGCGGTAACAAGCTCAGTTAGTAGGGTGTATGGAAAACTGCTAAAAACCGAATAGAAAAAGAGTACAGCGACATGGAAGCAGAAGAGCAGGCAGGTTTTAGAGCAGGGAGGTCGACGGTAGATCATCTATTCAGCCTGACTAAAATAATAGAAAAGAAAATGGCATACGACCAAGAAGTACACTTATTATACGTGAATATAAGGAAAGCATATTATAGCGTTCCACATGGAAAGCTATGGGAGGCCCTAGAGAGAAAAAATATAAACACAAACTTGATTAAAGTCGTAAAAAGCTTATACAATGACAATATCTCGAAAGTGAAAATTGGGAAACAGACTTCAAATGGATTTTATGTTAACAAAGGACTAAAGCAGGATTAAAGGTGTGGAAAAGAAAATTTGGAAATATGAGCATGTCATTAGCCAACACCACCTTCTGCACATTATGTTTTGCAGACGACCAGGTCATAATAGCACAGGAGTACGACGACTTAGAATACATGAAGCGGAAATTAATCGAAGAGTACAAAAAGTGAGGGTTGGAAGTAAACATGGAAAAAACAGAATATATGTGTATTGGCGGAATACAGCAAGACTTGATATTAAACGATGGACATACAATAAAGAATAGTCAGAAATATAAGTATCTAGGAATGAAAATTACGAAAGACGGGGCATTAGATGAAGCAATTCAAGACAGAAACACTCAAAATAGAAGAGCAATAGCTTTGCTAAATAGTATATTATAGGATTCACAAATATCGAAAAAAAAATATATGTACACTTACGATCATTGAAAATGAACAGGGTTATGCATGTAAAATTGACTTAACCGACGTTTTGCAATTGCGTGCAACGTTATTTTATTATTACGATGACGAGAGAGTTAGGACAACACGATTCTGCTTTAGAGACAAGGGAAATTCAGAAAACGTATATCAACTACTGTAATGTTTGTTGCATAGCCCTGTTCATTTTCAATGATTCTTTGTGTATAACACTATTATAAAGGGCATAGTCACATACGAAAGCGAGGTGTGGCAGTTAAAGATCAAAACTGAGAAAACCTTAGAAGCAACGGAAATGGATTATTGGAGAAGAGCGGCAATAAAATCTAGACTACAAAGAATTACCAACGAAAGACTACGAGAAATAATGTAAGTCAAGCACACAATTGTAGACGATATAAAGACAAAGCAGTTAAAATTGTATGGCCACGTCCAAAGAATGTCAGAACAACGTATCCCGAAACAAATTTTAAAATGGGAACCACCTGGGAAAAGAAAACGGGGGAGACCGAAAAAGAGCTGGAGAGAAGGAATAGATAAAGAAATAAGAGAGAGAGAGAGAGAGAGAGACAGAGAGAGAGAGAGAGAGAGTTAGTTAGTTTCTTCCAAAACGTATGAAAACCGTAGTTCAGCTTTACTACACTTCTTCTTTCTTTTGTGTCCGATTCTAGCCTGTTTGTTAAAAATAATATTGGCCCAGATACGTAAAGCTCTTATATTTGCTGGTGTAATATATATATAATATAAATGCGAGTGGGGTTACACCGTTTGGCGTTTCTCGCATCCTTGTTTCCACCTCCGTCGGTTTTGCCATTCGTTTTCTTGTAGGTCTCTGCTACTCATGGCTTGTCGAATATCATCATTCCATGACAGTTTTGGTCTTCCTCTTCTTCTTCTTTGCGAGGGATTCCAATGCCATATCTTCTGAGGCCATCTTTCCGCATCCATCCTTCTCATATGGCCGTACCAGTTTAATTGTTTGTTTTCAATCACATCGGCTATATCTATATTTATTTCCATTTCGTTTCGAATGTCTTCATTTCTAAGTCTGTCCATTCTTGTCACACCACAGCTACGTCGCCAGAATTCCATTTCCATCGCCTTTAACTTCTTTCTGTTTCTTTGGCTTACTTCCCACACCTCTGCGCCATAGGTTGCTATACTTTCCACTACTGCCTTATATAGTTTCTTTTTCACGTTTTTATTTGTATTTTTGCTCCATATTATCGGGTGTAACTGTCGAATTGCTATTCTACCTTTTCCCATCCTGTGTTTGATTTCCTCCTCGCTTCCACCTTTACTCGATATTATAGCCCCTAAATACCTGTAGCTTTGACAGCACTTTACCACAGTTTCATTTTCCATTGTCAAATCTCTGCCTCTTCCTCCTACCACCATATATTCAGTTTTCTTATAGTTTATTTGTAGGCCCCATTTCCTATACTCCTCATCTAGTTTTCTTAGCATATAGAAAGCGTCGTCTTCGTCTTCTGCAAATATGACTTGGTCGTCTGCAAAAAGCAAGGAGAAAAGCATGTCGTCATTTATTTGAATCCCCATATTTGCACACTTTCTTCGCCACTCTTTGAGCACTTCGTTGAGATAAATCTTGAAAAGTGTGGGGGCTACGCAGCATCCTTGTCTTAACCCCTTACTCTCAGGTTATATACATTAATCTTTTCAGGGAAAACCAAATCATTGGTAATATCTCAGGACTTACGGGTCCAGAATCATATCATTTGGCCCAGATACGTAAAGCTCTTATATTTGCTGGTGTAATATTTGGAGTTAAACCCAAATGTGGCTTTTCTGCTTTGGATCCTGTTGTTTTATAGTTTCGCATTATTTCATACACTATAATACGATAATTGCAATTGTTTGGAAATTTTGCCACAGTGATTACCAGAATTAAGCAAATTGACAATAGCTCTACCAAGTACCGTTTTTGCAAAAAGAATACAGACACTATACTGTCAATATGTTATTAAACAACAAACAGCTTGTTTCACTTCAATCAAAACATGCTACGGTGAACCAAATGATATTTTGATCACATGGGCCAAATGAAGTGAATCTACAGTTTACTTTTAATTTAGTGTTTATCGACTATTTTTTGTAACTTGTTTTTGCCAAAGCAGTTTAAAATATTGCTAAAAACTCCTACATTCTTATGATGTCAGAATATGGCCCAAAAATATTTTCTTTTGTGGGTAGAATATAAAGATACCTGAAAAATCTTAACTGGGCCAAATGATGAGATTCTGGGCTTGTAAAACGATGCAAACTTGCAGTAAATGAAAACACCATCGAACAGGAGATGCAAATTAAATATCTAGGAATAAATAATTATTAAAAGCTGATATTATATGGCAAATGCATATTTTGTATAATTGATATGCCGGCGAAACGTTTTACATATGTATGCTAATTATGTGAAAACAAATCGTTTATGTCAAGTTTTATTTTGCATATTTTGCATATTTATAAGTTTTTAAGCATACTTTCCGGATTTTTCATATTTGGTTATATTTAGTAGTACGTAATTTGTAATGTATGAACTTTTTGAGATTTTTTTGTAAAACTACCTTAATTTTCTGCCAGTAGAGTGCAGTGCGCGTATCAAATAAGCAGAGGAAAAGGGAAGTTCTGTTAAAATCTTTGACTATATCTGTGGCAAAAAGGAATAAGGGTATCAGTCGACTTATCTCATTTTTGATTTTATTGATGCCCCGTGTCCAGAGCAATATCGGGCATCTAAATACAAGAGGATATAAGTCTACATACCATAACCGCATTGTTACAGCAAGTTTTCTAAATGGGATATGTAGACTTATTCCCTGAAAATTCACTAAAAATTGATAAAAAACAAATTTTGTCAATGGCAAATAGATACATGTGTACTAATACCCCGAGTCAAAGCTTTTCGTAAAGTTATCTGCAACGCCAGAACAGCATATGTTAACTTATACCCTTTTGCCATTTCATAACTTTCCCTTGTTGTTGGAAACAAATAACTTATGTGCACTTATACTACGAGTGCATTTCCATGCAGGTGCAATAGCGTGGTTTAGCGGTCCAGTTTTCCAGTGTTATTATTAGTCATTATAGTGTAGTTTAACGAATAAGTGCCAAAATGGACACACTCTCTCGTGCATACAAAGTTTTGCAGAAGTGCTGGAACAAAAACTTAACCTGTAAGTTTACAGATAACCTCACATTATTAGAACTCGAAACCACATATTCTTGTTTAGTTTATGTCTAGATATGCTGTTTTGTCATAGTAATTATTTATCAGAAAATACATATTCCGGCAAATTGCAAAAAGCTGTATGTCAACTTATACCCTTTTGCTATTTCATAAAATGAATAAAAGGAAATGCGATAAGGTATAAGAATTTGAAGTTGGCGTTGGCAGTCCATGTTTATATATATATTAAAATGATGTCTTTGAATAAAAATTAGAGAAATAAATATACACACAAAATAATAAAAAAAATTACATTATTTAGAATACTTCTACTTATTTAAAATAATAGAGCATGTTATGTGCATATATTTTAACTTTGGGTGCATAGACTCAACAAAATGTATGCATATATATGCACATATTTTTGTACATTTGAATGCATATAATTATCAGCTTTACTTATTATAAGTGACGCAAACCTTAAAAGCGAAACAGAAGAAACTATCACGAAAGCAAAAAGAATAACAGGTACCTATTCCAGATAGTGTATCTGGAATAACAAACGTTTAAGTAGGAACACTAAAACTGGTCTATCGTGAGCTTACGTTAGTGTCACACATGAAGCTTCAATAACAATAACAGAATAGCTAATTATGTATCAAGTTGCAAAATGGAAGTGTTTTTTACATTAGCCGTGAGGTTTGCCCTACCAGCGCTAGCGAGTTAGGCAATACTTTGTGTGTGAAAACACTAATTTTGTAACGTGTTGCATGCAAGGTCTTCTGCAATTTTGGGTCATATAATTTTTTGTAGTAAGCAAATTTACTTGAATCTTCAAAGTTGTTCTAAGATTTCATATCAGTGTCAATATGAAATCTCATATTGCAACTAATGCGAATATATGCATCATTTTGAAGTTCAAAACAACAAAATGTCATTATATTAGGTCAAAATTACACAATAGTTATGTACGACATTTGGGCGGTAGCTACACATTTTTATCAGAGTTACTACATCACGGTCGAGCCTGTTAGGGCGAGACACGTGAATTAGCGAGGCCATAGATGTGAATATCGGCCGTGTGTCACTAATTTTTTTTGTATACTGAACAAAAACAAGAACCATTTTGATTATTATATAATTACTCGAAATTATTTACTTTCAAAATGTTCTGATTCGTGTTATATTTTTATTTTATTTTATTTTGGTACTCAGCCAACAGCCGTTAGGCCAGTTATAGGCGTTGCTGTACATTTTTTGTTTGACAGTACCGAAGTGTGCTGTTGGTGGTAGGTTAGGTTTTGTTTGTTAGTCGACAGACTGATGCAAAACCTAACCTGCTGATCTCTAGTTTAATATAGACATAGACGGTCTGTGTCAGATTGACTCAAGTTAAGGTCTTCGATAATTACTACCGGCCTAGGTCAGAAAAACGTACCTAGAGAGCTATACGAGTTACTAAGCTGGTAGACTAAGCTACTAGACCAGTATAGGAAAAAAATTATTAGTTGATGTTATAGTAATAGTAACTGCATGTCAGCAATTTATTAACGCGTTTACTATAAAATTGAACTTTTATTTATCAACACTGCAATAGCTATTTACGTTATTAGACCGGTAGCAACATTTTTATGGCCGCGCCAATACTTTACAGGTCGAGCCCGTATGTTTTGGCAAGGCCATAAAAATGCTACCGGTCGTGTATCGTATAAGATTTTTTAGGATACTGCATTGGTAACTAGCGTTTACACAGTTACAGTTACAAACGAGTCCGGTAGATGGTCTAGGCCGGTAAATTTTATCTACCGGACTCGTTTAACTACTACTGGTCTAGGCCGGTAAATTTTATCTACCGGACTCGTTTGTAACTATGTAAGAGCTAGTTACCAATGCAGTATCCTAAAAATTTATAAAAAATAGAAATTAAAATCTAATAATACTAATTGAGTGTGTTTATATTATACCTGAACTTTAAATAACAGTTACAAACTATTACAGAGTAAACCAATTTTTAAAGAAAAATGTTAACTAAATGAAATGGCGCTTTTAAAAATGCAGCAGCAACAAAATAACTATAATCGAATTTATGCTTTAACTTTGTACTGTTACTTGCTTTCGGCCAGTAAATGTTCAATTTGAAAGTAAACGCTTTAATACATTGCTGTACGATCCGTCTTAGCTTCTGAAACAATACCACAAACAGCTAGAATCAGGCAACAAAAATAAGTTACGGAAATAAGTGTGCTGCAAAGGATAGCCGACAAAACAAGAGTTGACAGAGCATTCATCGTCAATATAAGGCAAATACGCCAAATTGGAAATATCATTGACTGCATCCCATGAAGAAAAATTTAATGGAATATTCATATAGAACGTCGAAGACAGAATGGTTACAATTGCAAGAGATGAGCGGTCTACAGGGAGAAGTGTACGAAGACCGAGGTAGAGACGGAGGAACACCACCGAGTAAAGGTGAAGAAAAAGGCTGCATGCCTATTGAGAAGTTTAGAAGAAGAAGAATTTTTTTATGGTAAATATCAGTTCTATTGCATTTTCTCGTTGTAATCATAGTATAATTATTCCTAAGCCCATAGTTTGATGGAGGGCTTAACTGGAGATTATTAGGTCGGTCATAGCTTCGCGGGTTCTAGTTTTTGACGACGATATCTTGTGCTGAGGTTTGTTAATGAAGTATCCTTTATGTGATGTTAATTATACTACTGTTTACCGATTTTACAGTACTGTTCGGTTTTATAGTACGGTTCGTTCTACGCATGCAACATTTACGGGTCAAACTTTTTTTAAAATTTGATTCTAACAGTGTTTCGTTCTATTCCAAGTTACGGTGTTCCAGGATGCTCATCGGAATATATATATAGTGTTCCACCATAGACGTTTCCTTCGTTGCCTTGCTTACTCTACTGTGTTTTTAGTCGATATCTTATTTAAACATTATCAGATTTGTTACCTCCTCCGCCCTATTCCCAGGCAATTCGTTGGCTCTGTGAGATATATTTCATATCATCATCTCTACTAGCATTGTAAAGAAACAAAGCAGAATTTAGTAGTTATTTAATGGCAACTAATGGTAAATATTCAAATCATGAAGAATTCAAAACGGCGTAAATACATTGATTAAAAATAGGTGAAAACATGCAGGCAGGTGTTATTCCGGCTTTGATTATTCGGCGCATCGACATCAACCACCAAAAAATTCACCTGTGCAGGTGCCAAGGAGCTCAAATGGCAAATTCGCGTGTGCAGATAGGAAAATCCAAAATAATTTCCATATAAAGTGCCCTACGAAATTTTTTCAAAAAATGGGGACGTCAAGGACACTTCAACGACGCTCACAATGGACTCGCTTTGTTAATACGATAATATCAAAACGAGAATTGCATAATCTGACCACGCGGGGTCTGCTAGCAGCTTCAACACTAACAACCTTCTTGTTTAACCCTCAATTGCTGGCTCGTATCAACTTGAATGCCTTCGAAACTCGTCGAATTTATGGCGGAGTTTTGTTAGATCATCAAATGATATCCCATTAAATCAAAAGCTTTATCGAAGGCTGAGGGATACTGTTTTTTTTTGTAAAACGTGCTAACGATTGCGGGCGGCCGAAATCAGAATCTATCCCTGAGGTGCAAGATGAAGTTTTGATCGTAGTGGATAAACACCCCAAAACGAATTAATGTCAGTTAAGGTAGTTACAAGCCGTCTTCTTATTTGGAGAACTCTCCATGATCAACTTTTATATCCGTACTATATCCAACAGGTACAAGCCCTTACTCGCCCTGATTACCAAGCAAGAATTATATTGCCAGTGGTTTTTACGTGAAGCTACTGAACACCCAGCTTTCGCTGCTAACATCCTTTTCACTGATAAAGTCAGATTCACTAAATATTGGATTTTAATGCCGGACAAGAATCGTTAAGCAGTTGTTGAATTCAGACATCAGTTAACAGCGCTTCACCCTCAACATCTGACTGGAACAGGTTGTTAGGTCGGTTGCTTTACCACGATTAACAAAACCCGCATATCTTGATTGCTGTGGTAAAAATTTTGTAAGTACTTTTGGAAAATGCGCCATTAACTGAGAGATTATACCTTTGGCTTATACAAAATAGAACACCGCCGTATTTTACGCTTGCTATTAGGGAGCACGAATAGGACGAAGGGGTTCCATTTCATGGCCTCCTACGTCTCCTGACGTAACTGATTTGGACCTTAGTATTTGGATTACTTAAAAAGTTTAGTGTACGCAACGCCTTCAAATGATCTTGTCGAGTTGCAACAACGAATTGAACAAGTTGTAAAACAATTTAGAAAGGTCAAGGTTTTTGAAAGAGTGTGTTTCTGACAAGCTATAAACGCATTTCGAACGTCTTCCTTGACAATTCTGCTAAATAATAAAAACTAAACAAAGTAATTTATTTAAACTGTCGGAAGAGGAAATCGCTTTTATCTCGAGAACGGGCCCATGTATATTCACACGTTTTCAATTGCCGTTTTATCGCATTCTATTCCCTTTAAATAATGAACCCTTTTTCGGCACTCTGTGTAGAAAAGATGTGAAACAAAGATTAATGGATTACTTTCGTTTGGCATGTTAATTGCAAAACCCTAAAGAACTAGAGACAAATGTGACAGATCTATTTGTGTATTCATGTATCCCTTAGTTTAGATCAAACGCGGTAGCAAAAATGGACCTAAGAAGAGCCTGTCCTATACGAATCGGAAACCATTCTTCTATATTGAAGACAAGAAGTACCAAATATTTTTCGATGCATCTGTATAACATATGCAGCTAACCCAAGATCAACATGAGAAATACCAGATATCTACTTATCACCAACAAGCTGTTACATTTACTTTCATTTATATATAAAAAAGTGGCTACTGCTGTCATGGACTTTGGTGTATGCATATATCTAATACTTACTATATTGTTAGCGGCTATAAGTGGGAAACTCGCCGATGAAGTGAGACACACAACCAACTCCTTCATGTATACGGTGAGATGTGCGCAAGCGCGGCGGCGTCGTCCGCCCAATGGGGAAGTGGTCAACTTTAAAATTCGCTTCTAAAGGCGGAGTTCGTGTTCTCACGCATGCGCACGAGACGCATTATACTCTAAGTGAAACTATGTCGGCGCCGTAATGTTTTCTGAAGTTTCCAGGCCCTACCAGCAATATATGTGTATTATATATATGGGTGTATGTTAACAAAAAGCTGAAATGCAAACCAAAAACGGTACTTATGCAACGCCATAAATAGAAAAATAAGCAACATCTACATAACTTATATTTTTTGGCAAGTATCTTATATTTAGAAACACCTGTTTGAAATTCCGATTTTTATCAGAAACCGCTCCTCCAGTGGGAACCGATCCAATCTTGCCGCTTAATTTACATAAAGAATAGTTTAGAAAAATGCTAGAATATATAGCGGGCTGCAACAGTAAAGTTCACTATGCCACTATTTATTTAATTAAGGAGATTTAATCTTGCTGAACTAATTTATTAGAGGCTGCTTGGTTTGTTTACATGGTGCGATTTCGTTATTTACATGCTTTTGAATTTATAGGATAATTCGTTTCCTACCTTGCAGTGTGGGTGCTTCAAGAATAGTAGATTGGTTGTGTTTTTGTATAATTTTAAACCAATATTTTTAAAACTCAACTGTATTGCGCAACTGATTCACATATTATAGAAAGTAAAAGGGCACTGTTGCACCAAAATTTCTTCGAAATCTAACAGAGATGACATCTAAACAGTTATACTAAGCTTCGGTTTTCTTAATTTATAGACGGAAATAAGCACAGAAAGCAGCACCTCGTACTTTGTATCACAAGACATTTGACCTAACATAAGATTATTGTTCCCGTGTCTTAAGCTTTCAGTAAGATTAAGTTTCGCTGAATGTGTTGTCCCTTTGGATGCGGAAGAGTATAATACAAGTCCCATGCAATCCATTACCTCCGTTGGATTTACTGCCCGGTATGAATGGTTATCTACATCCAAAGCTAAAAGAGGCTAAGGAATATAAATAAGTTAATGAAACTGTGATTAGAAGAACTTTAATGCAGCAGTATTAGATTACTTCCTGTTTGATTTCTTGTGAAGTAAAATGTAGTACCCGATTTCAGTAATATAAGATTCCAAGGACGTGACGGTAAGGTAGGTCGACTCCGATCATATAGCACTTTATTTTTCCAAAGCCTTGTGGAGGGATTTTCCTTGTTCAAGTTTTCGCAGTATATCATAGGCGTTGAAAACAACAAATTGTCGCCTAAGTAATAAACACTGTATACGTTTCTATCGATAATGTAAAACATTTATAATGTGATTTTTGACTGCTATAACATAAAGCAATATTAATTCTTTTATTTTTAATCAATGTTCAGTGTTCTACTGACACCTACAAAGAAACCTGCTAAAATATTTGCATTGATTCAAAAAATTCACATATGAAAAGATGCCAAGTTTTTCAAATCTAAAAGAAACTTAAGTTTACGTCGAACAAATATTACTAACGTTTACGGTCTGGCAGAACATTATAATTTCAAAAATATATTCAATGTGATGAACGAAAGGATTTCTATCTTCAATCTCGTTCTAAGTTATTTTTCGAATGCAAAAATTCTTCTTCTGAAGTATGGCAATTAATTAGGCTACCTCTACTTAGCAGAAAAGATAATACAGCTGATACGCTACTTAAATTTTAAGATAATATCTTGGTGGAGATTAATGAACTTTCTGCAAGCCACTAATATCGGTACATTTTTCACTCGAACTATTAAACGATAAGCGTATTACAACTGACTAAAGCAAAGCAATATCAATAATGGCAACATTAATCTGCAAATACATCATTAGCTTGCAGATATTTCTAGCAAATTATTCTTAAATGCAAATACCTACGCCGTGTGTGTTCACATAGTGGAATATAATTATAATTGTTAATTGGTAATACTATAGCCACTTCGAATGCAAACCCATTAGAAATAAATATAACTCCAAGCTCTCGGAAAAACAATTTTCAATCTTCGACTTATCGAGCAAATAAAGTGAATCTTAGACTTTCATTGACCACCGACCACCGTAAAAATGTATAATTGCATGTAATCACAGCATGGCGCAATAATGCACTAACATAGGTAAAACACTTGCATGTTGGTCATGGTCCGCTGAATTGTATTTCCGCACTGCGACTTCTTCCACATCAACCCCATCGTGCCTCTTCGTCTATAAACCGTAAAGCAGCGGGTGCGACAAGGAAGGGCTCCACCTTCGACTGATTTAAGCTGAGACAGTGTCCCATGGGTTGAACGTGATGCACAGGACCTCGCCTGTCCTGTCGGACAGATTTTGAGCCCTTTCCTAATTGCTCCAAGTTAAACACAGTTATTTAAAAAGTTGTACTTGCAACAGTTTATCATTTTCGACTGACGCTAATAACAAATTGTACCCGAGCTCGTTGTGAGATAGTTGAATTCACGCCCATCCCTTTATTCTTGTGCAACTTATTGAAATTCAGGCTGTTAATAAATGGACTGTCAGAAGCGGTTGTCAATTAAAAATGCCATGCGAACGCAACCTTGTTGGTAAACGACACGTCGGATTTCTAAGGAGGAGTGTTTCAAACTAATTGTAAAACTAGTAAATAAGATTGCTCACAGTTTTGAAATTTTCAAGGGTTAGATATAACTATGGGATAAAGGTAAAGCAACAAACTGATGATAATATTATCAGCACGGCTAAATGTATAAGTGCTATTGACTAAGATCAACTAACCACTATGGATTAATTACCATTAGTAAGCTGCAGTCATATTGGCTATAAGTAACAAAACAATTGCATTTGTTTCTATTTAACGGTGGGGATTTTTACAGTTTTGCGATAGAAGCATTGCTGCTATATTTGCCGTAACTATGACTGATAACTAAGAAAATAACAAATGCAGCCGACCAGGGGTGGTTGTGGGTTAAACTAGAAACTCGTAGAAAAATAAGTAAAAAATATACGGTACCCCCACCCAAGAAAAGCGCCCTTCCGTGCTTTCCAAGAATACTTCGATACTCAGCATCACTCAGTTTCGCTAATACAATGAAATGCTATGAACCCGTTATTTATGAAAATAAAAAAACAAACAAAAAACAATTTTTTTTGCCGACGACCATAGCTCAAAAGTTGATGTTGCCTTCATTTTCGGAGGACCTATCGTATGTAAACGATCCAAGACTTTAGGAAGGTTCCTGGCGACCGGAATCGTGTACACATACGAACATACATCCCCCGCACAGCACGTTTAAGCACCCCCCAATACGGGGGATTGATCTAGTGGGCTAGGATCTTCACCAAAAGATCCGCACCGCCGAGACGGAGATTTGATATACTGGGTTCATTAGTCGGTTGGCTCGAATTTTAGAGATATTTGACTCAGAGTGGTTTTCGATATGAGGGAATTTCAATACTTCGTACACTTCGTGTCGAAGTAACAATGAAAGAGGACTAAGGACACATACATAGAACTGCAAAGATATTTTAAGGGTAGTATAACTACATAAATTTGGTATAGTAAAGTTATTTTTCAAAACTGCCATATCAAGTGCTACATCGTTCGATTCTACACAAAAACAGCTTTCTAATGATGGTACTTTCGACCCCATTTCAATTTAAAAAAATAATCAAGTTGGCCGTGCTGCAGTCGTAACGATCGATAAAAAAATTGGAACCACGAATATTAGTAGAAAACCGTATGTTTTACTTCTATACCAAATTTCAGAGTTCTATCTATGGCCGTATTCAAATAATACTACCGTTTCCATACTTAATTTACTCACTATATAAAATATAGTCAGTAGTTAGCTATTCCAATCCAGTTTTAAAATAAATAACATTATACAATATTCAATAAATGAATTACAAAAAAATTTACTAATTGAAAGACCTTGGTACCGATTAGGCGAAACATAGAGCCTTAGTTATAATGAGCATAATGTTATATTCAAAAGCTATTAATTACAACACACCAGACAGCAGAGTCGCGTAAGCTATAAGGCCTTACACATAGTCGTAATCCTAACAGTGATACAACTTACCGTGGTCAAAAACGTAAAATAAACGACAAGTCGCTTTGCATTAATCTTTGAAATTATGGGCAGCCCCTATATGTGCTGTTAAATAAACTTGTCTGTAAGACTATTTTAACAAATAGTGGACACAACATATAATTTGCAAAGTACATAATTTCTATTTAAACAAGATACGTCGGAGCAACAGTTATACCGATGGGGCCATAATTATACAGGGAGTTTATTATAACGCGCAATATCTGTAAATGCGTTTATTTTAAAATGCAATATGCAAACGTTACTGAGTATGTAAAAACATAATATATTGTACGGGTGAAGGAATTCTGTTGATCAAACAGTACAAAAACTTCAGTTTACAGCAAGTATGTCGGTTATTACATGCCCTGTTGTTCTTTCTGATGCTTTTTTTTCAATAAAATTACGGTTCATATATTGCATTTTAAAATAAACGCATTTACACATAGCGTGGCGTACCCTTAGAAATCAACCAATAGTAACAATCAAGTCCTTATGGAAATGGGAATGCCACATTGCGCGTTATAATAAATTCACTGTATATATAACAGCAATGAGATAACATGAACAACAAAATAGAATGTTTGAGTAAGAAAGAGATGACCATACAAAAACATAGTTTTAGTAGCCATGGTTAGTTGACATATGTCATAATTAAAATGAGGTCAAGCCTACTCAAATATTTATTTGCTTCTATATTTATCGCTTTCGTACTCAAGCAATGCATTCTATTTTCTTGTTCATGGTATCTCATTGCTGTTATACATAATTTTGGCCTCATCGGTGTATATGTGTTACGGTCAGAGTAATAAATGAATCAATTATTAAGTATTGCCGGTAAGTATTAATAATAACTGGGTAGTTGGTATTAATAATTGCCGGTAATTATTAATAGTTTTTAGTTAATTATTAATAGTTGGGATGGAAGCTTCTCACATAAAACTTCAAGTAAGAGTTGCTCATAAGTCGCATTAGTTATGCGGCAAATGATTTTTTCTCCAGCGTGCGATATGCAATTAATCGGACGAGAAATACCAAGAACCAGGCTCAATCAGTACGTTGATGGATTCATTTTAAATTGTATTATCGGAGGTGCATTGCAGGTAAAGGATTGATTAATTGATGACTTGAAACAAATCCAGTAAAACTTCTAGTAACGTGAAGGTAAAAAAAGATGTCATACCTTGTCAGCATCCGAACGATTCGTCGGCTAATTCTCTCAAATAAAACAAACTTTATGACTATTTGGATACAATTGCCGTCCAGCCAGGTGAGGAAGACGGCTTGTAGCTCTTTAAGTATTCAAAAATGATTAATAGCCAACGAATCCTTACCATTTAATGATACGTGTATCCAGGCATTCAACTGAGAATTCTCAATACTCAAGTAGCACATAATTTACTGAAAGAACAGCTCAAATCACGCACAGGTAGCAGTAACAAATAATAACACCAAAATGCTAATATCACAGTATAATTGTTCCTATAATTCGGCAGAATTCAGTACAAATATCAAATAATTAATAGTACAAATCATTAATATGAATTTAAGATAATTATTGCACAGGTTAAGGTTGATAAGTAGTACAAATCTCAAATAACAATTGGCCAATTTAAGATGCACTTTAATAACATTCGGCTTGTGAGACCACAGGCTTGCACAACAGTGCTAACAAAGGTACAAACATGATCCACAACAGTTTAAAATTAAAAGCGATCGCAATTAACCTAGACGCTGTGGTTGGGAAATCAATTATTCAAGTACGCAGTTTGTGAAGCGAACTGTAAAATAGCAGCCAACGTCCGAATTAGTAGCAATCGGATGAGCCTCTAACACTGGTTCACTGATCGCATCTTGTATAATTTTACTTAAAATAAAGGAAGACAAAACCTGATAGCTTCTTTTGGGCCCCTTCTGCACACTATGTGATGGTCCAGATAAGCGGAGGCCCACACATCCAAAGGTTGGAATGCAGGTGATAACAGCGAGGACAGCGTTTCACTGCCGATGCTGGACCTATGAGTTTCAGGAGCCTCGGACTGGTTGCTGAAGAAAGGAGAGAACCTTGGTGATATCAAAACTTTTCAGCAGAATAGCTACCAATCACTTCTCATTTTTTCCAAAAAAAAAAGATACCAGCTTATTATTGACTTTTGGGAAGTCTTTTTACCCATAAAACTGACCTTTAAATTCAGGTGGAATAAAACCTGTATGGCAATCGGCAAATAAAGAAATTGACTGTAGAACACACGTCTAAGGTTATATTATACTCCGGCGTTACTTTTGATGTAGATCCTATTTACGTCAGTTGTATGATTGATTGATTTATTCATAGATATGTATTGAAATACACTTCTTATTTAACAGAAAACTGAATCGGTGAGTCCAAAAACAGTACAAGTCCCCAAAATGCCGTTTTGAGTTGATATAGCCAAAATGTATGAAATTCCCCTCATCATGCGATGAGCTTACAAACAGTCCATTACACATTACCGCTATGGCCAGGAGACCCCGCTAGTTATAACGATGAGTATATGAACAATAGAAGTTCAGAAAGATACTTTTCTTGGGCGCATCGATGTCAAGTTGTCACTATGGGTACACCTTACTGCTGACATAGTGTTGTTGCTGCTGCTTCGCTATAAAATGTTTAGAACGACAATATAATATTTACTAGTGGTAGTAGTGATGGTGGACAGAGTGTTCATGGAAGCAAGAAAAGAAAAAACGAATTTGAAGGCGGGGAAGGACAATAAAACAAAATTTGCCCTTTTGTTAGGTCACTCGTATGTTACCACGTCAGGAAAACAAATTAAAGAAAAACATATGGACCTCCATGCACGTAAGTACTAGTAAAATAAAATTGATTGTTTCTTCAAATAAGTGTAAACGTAAATGCATAGACAAGTTTAATAAATAAACAACTACTATTATATCCAACTCGTATGACGGTAGACCGAAAAATTAGAGTGATACATTTATACAAAAGTTAATTGAAGCAAAGGCGGTTCAGAGACGACGACAGCGTGCAGAAGATCGTGCTAAACCGAGATCTTTCAATCTCTCTTACTTTGTTTAAAAAACTGCTGAACGTCTATCGGTATGCAGATAGACATTTATGAGTCTTTACGCAGTGTCACATATTCAGGTTAACAATATTAACAATAGACCGCGTGCTAAATGAGATGATATACTTCTTAAGATAAAAGAAGTACTTCCATTAAAGTCTTCCCATTATTCTTCTAAAACTGCGCATAACTTAGATCCTTGTGCTGTTGAAACGCTTTCCATTTCAACTTCCGTGTTTATGTAGCAGGTAACACTTATACAGTATTGTAAAAGATCTATTTCAACTTTATTTCTAATTCCCTTCCATGACAAGTTTTCATAGAAAGGGACGGTGTTTGCTGAGCCATTTAGCTCTAGTTGGAGCAAATAGTTATCATAGAGATTACAAAGAAGGTAAACTTTTACAGATGTGCAGAAAATTGATGGAATCACTATTGATAAAGGATAGAAATAATCTGAAAACAATTTTTCGAAATTACAATTTGTCGAAACGGCATTTAGGATACAAATTCGACTGATATACATACCTACATCTATTCGAGAAAAGCTTCTACGAGTAGGTTACTGTTATTTCAGGTTTGCTACTACCCTAAATGGCATTTTGGGTGTAAATTCTACCAATTTGTTTACCTTCCCAGCTCTAGTAGTCAAAGATGACTTTAAGTTACATGTTATTCTAGACTTGCTTTTAGAAAGAAATTGTCTTACGGTAAGTTTCAGTTTCCATAAATTGTCGTTTCGATCAAGTATGTATTGATCAATTATGTATAGTTTAATTGTGTTCGATAAACTTTACTAGATTCAAAGATTTTCTTTCGGCAAATTATACTTTTGATAAATATTCTTCTCAATACATTATTATTCGATTAGGTATCGATAAATTGTGTTCGATAGATTTTCCCCCCCCGTAAAAATTATGTGGTGGTAAATTGTGGTTTCGTTCAATTTATTGTATTGTAGGCGGCCCATCTTTTACTCAAAATGTCGATTAATAAAATGCACCAAATGTTATTGTATGTATTACCAGCGTGCATTCCGAGTCATGACTAGGGGTGTTCGATATCACTAACTAGTATCGAATAACTAATAAAATTAAATATCGAATATTATTCGATATATCGAAATTCGATTAACTATCTAATTATCCGAATAACTAATTTAATCGAATAAGCTATTCGGATAACTAATTTATTCGAATAATTTATTGCAATAACCTATTCGAATAACCATTTTATTCGAATAATTAATTTATTGAATAACTAGGTTATTCGGAATCTAGGACAAAAAACCCTTCGACAAAAAACCCCGGACATAAGACCCCCGGACAAAAAAAAACCCGCATAAAAAACCCCCGGACTAAAAACCCCTCGGATAAAATAAATTAATAAAATTGTCCAATAAGAAGGCAGGTGATTACTATTTTTTAAAAATTGCAAATGAATTCTTGCATGAGTAGGGAATGATAATTAATAATTGGAAATTGGCGACAGACTAAACTAAATTGGCTTTCTCTGAAGAATAAAAGACCGACATTTCAAATTTTGCAAACCCGCCTGAAACAAGTATTCCAAGAGCCAAGATTATACAGGGTGTATTAAAACGTGCGGAGAATATTTACAGCACGCAATTGTATGCCAAAAATTGAACCAAAAATTATAATTACCATTTGGTCTTGGACAAATAGGTTTTGAAATATTAGCGTTGAAAAGTTGTTAAATTAGTCAACGTTGTGCATTTCGACAGCAACGGATTATGCATTCACAAGGCGAACGTGATTTAGAAAACTTTTTGATTGCCGTAAGTAATAGCATTAGGTTGTGAATTTTCTGTATGTGTATTATATTAAATAAATGCCCCACTTTACATGTCTCATTTTTTATGTATTCTTGTATCAGTAATGAATGATAATTATAATTAATAACTTATTTTCAATAATAATAATAATAATCGCCCACGGACCCCACATAATGTGCGAGTGTTTTCTTTATGGTGGGGGTTTTTAGTCCGGGGGTTTTTTATCCGGGGGTTTTTTATCCGGGGTTTTTTTATCCGGGGGGTTTTTAGTCCGGGGGTTTTTGTCCGGGGGTCTTATGTCCGGGTTTTTGGTCCAGGGTTTTTTTGGCCTGTAACGGATTATTCGATATGTTTTATCGAACCTTTTCCACTGTCTAGGGTGTATATTGGAGTAACTATTCAATTATTCGAAAGTTATAAACTATTGCTCTACTCCCCATTTTATTGGATTTTAGGTTTAGATAAATTATTAAACAGTCACAAAACGAATGAAAAAAACGAACGGAAAAACACATTTCTGAGAAATAAAAGGTATGCAAATCGTGATACTTAAAATTAAGCAGGGCAAACCCTTTATTTACAAGAAGCAGGAAAAACGTTGAACGCATAGAAATTATTTTATTGGAGAACATTTTTACAATTGACTAAATGAGAAAATACTTTGAATCAATACGCAAGTTCGAATCAGTATTTTTTATTTACTTATATCAATAAACAACATTCAATTATACAAACACAGAAATGAAATTTTTATTCACGGCAAAAAAAATTTATTCTTCGTCAACTATAGATCCACCGCGACTAAAAACCCTTTCGGAGGGAACACTTGTACCTTACACACATAATAAGCTAATCGAGGAAAAGTGGATGTTTGCAGTTCCTACCATTGCAAAGGACTTCATCGATTATCAGTTCATCAAGTTTTTCATATTTATAATAATAATAATAATAATAATATGTATTCCTTATGTAAATACATAATAAACAGTATATCAATTGAGAACATGTACGGAACGTCGTCATCCTAGCTTAATACGATACAAAACAACTAAACCTCATATTACGATAAAGAAAAATGAATAATAATACATGTACAATAGAACACAATCACACAATAACATGTATAATACGATGTATAAAACAAAAAAATGAGATAGGTACAATACGAATTAATACTTGTTCTTCAAAAATAATTTTAATTCTCTTTTAAACTTATTAATATTTGTGCAGTGTTTAACTTCTGCTGGCAAGTTGTTGAACATTTGTAGCCCTTTCTAAAAAAATAGATCTTTACGAACTGGTTCTTGAATATAAGGACAGTCTAAAATGACTACGCCTTCTTAATTGCCTATTATGCACATCTGAATTTAATTGCACCAATTCATTTAGATAGTTCGGAAGCAAACCCTTTTTTAGTTTATAAATCAGTAACATAGAATTAAAGTCTACACGTTGCTTGATTGATTGAAATTGCAGCGCTTCCAATATTACTTTCACACTAGTTCTTTTGCTACATTTTAAAATTAATAATAATAATAATAATAATAATAATAATTGTCTTTATTTTTGTATATAAATAGAATCATATCAGATTTAGTATATAACAAATACAAAATATCAAAATATACAAAAAAAGGCGCAGTTCAGCTTTGACAAATAAATTGTCAGCTGTTCTTCCACTTAACCCACTTGATCTCTACCAGTCATCTGAACTAATAAAATGTGCAAACACAAAAAATACAAAGAAAACAAAAAGAAAAAAACAACACAAATTTCAAATTAAAAAAAAAATTGCGCTATAATGACAAAACTTCTTTTAGCCGATGCCGAAACTGAGACAGTGGCAAACCCTTAAACTGTTGATGCAACCCATTGTAAGACTTTGCAATAACGCAAGAGAAAGACCGCCTGCCAAATTCACTGTTAATGAAAGGCGCACTTATTTTTCCACGAAATCTTAAGTTTAAATTATGTACGTCAGTACGGTATGTTATTTTATTGTACAGATATGATGGGCTCTGTGTAGTTATAATTTTGTGAAATAGACACAATGAATGCAATTTTCGTCTATTATACATATTAAGCCAAGAAACGTATTTTAACTTATGAGAAATCCTCTCATATTTCCTAATACCGAAAATCAAACGCAAACATGAATTTTGGAGTTTTTGAATCCTTAGAATATCACGACTATCTAAACAGGGCCCATACACCACATCACAATAATCAAATTTTGACAAAACAAGGGAATTACAGAGAATAGCCTTGATTTGGCGATTCAGAACATGCCGATGCTGGAAAATTACTTTAAGTGAACAGTAAGCTCTTTGCAAACATTTTGATATATGTTCTTTAAAGCGCAGAGTGTGATCGAGCACTAATCCCAAATTTTTTGCTGAATCAACAATGCGTAGTGCACTATCTCCGATCTTAATATTTATAAGCGGAATAGCCCTCAATCTATCATTTTTTCTACCAAAGATTATTACACAGGATTTATTAGCATTGAGTTTCAAAGCATGCTTTTCCGAAATTGCATTTAACTTTTCTAAATCAACATTTATTGCATGACATGATTCAATAGTCTCTTCCATTTTAAACGATTTATAAATCTGCGAATCGTCAGCATAGAAATGGGAACGACAAAACTGCAATACTGACGGAAATAACGAAATATAAACAGTAAACAAAAGAGGACCCAAAATTGAGCCCTGCGGTACTCCAGATTTAATATTTAGAAACTCAGACACTTGATCATTTAATTTAACTGCTTGGTAACGATCAGATATGTAATTTGATAGTAGAGCTATTGCATTTTCATGTAAGCCAATGTAATGAAATAATGAATTTAAAACCGAATGATCAATAGTATCAAATGCTTTTGAAAAATCAAGTAAAACAAGTACAGTCAATTTTCCTTCATCAGTAGCTAATATTATATCGTCGGTAATGTTTAACAATGCAGTATTGCAGCCATAGCCCTTTCTGAAACCAGATTGCGTTTCAGGTAAAATTTTATATTTATCAATATGTTCCCGCAGTTGTTTTTCAATTACCCTTTCAAATATTTTTGACAGCGCTGGGAGAATACTTATCGGACGCAGATCGTTGTACCCATTTGGTGTTGCAGTTTTCGGTAATGGCACAACCAATGCTTTTTTCCAATCGTCTGGAAAAACGCACTTATTTATACAAAAATTAACCAAGTGTGTGAGAATAGGAAGTAAAAATGGTATACAAAGATTGATAATTGTTATATTTAGACCATCCACACCTGTAGCATTAGTTTTAATAGTAGATATAATTTTTAAAATTTCGCTTTCGTCAACAGATTTGAAACTTAAAGTAGTTGAAATGGATTCCTTGGTATTATTATTATAAAAGTCAATTATGTCATGATTGTTTATATTTAATTGCGGTATACTGTTAACAAAGTGTTGATTTATTTCATTGCAATGTGATAGGTTGGATGGTAATGTTAGTTCACAGCTCTTTTTCGTTAAATTTAAATGTTTAAGGTCTTTCCAAAGCATATTACCGCTATTTTTGAATTTGAATTCAAAATAAGCTTTCTTCTCGCGTTTGATTGCACTATTCGTTTGATTTCGCAGCTGTTTGTAATAAACCCAGTGGTCAGGATTTTGAGTTTTTTTAAAACGAACTAGTGCCCGATCACGCATATCCATCATTGCTTTGATAGTCTCTGTGAGCCATGGCGAAAAAGATTTTGTAAATTTAGAAAAAGTAATCGGAGCATGAAGGTCAAGAAGCAGAGTTAAATTTTCATTAAAGAATTTGATTTTATCATTTATATTATCTATGTTATAAATATTATTCCATGGTATGGATTGCAAATCTCTGTTAAATTGAGTGTAATTGAAATGCTTAAAACTTCTATACGAGCGTATGTTTGGTTTTGCTTTTTCATGAACTAAATGGATATTACAGCTTATCCAGTCATGATCAGATAAATCATGGGAGCCTGTAACAACAACGTTATTAATTTTATCTTTGTTAGTTGTAAGAATTAAATCTATCAGAGAAGATTTATTTTGAGTTGTGCGTGTCGGTTCGCAGACTACCTGCTGCAACCCAACACCTTCCATAAAATCGTTTAAATATGCTGTTTGTCTACTGCCGCTGTCCAACACATCAATGTTAAAATCGCCAAAACAAAACACATCCGTACTCGCCGGTATTATTGTGGATAATGAAGTTTCTAAAGAGTTTAAAATTTTTTCAAAAAAGCGTCTATGAGGATTATAGACGACTCCAAATGCATATTTATCTTTGTTTAGAATAATCTGTATCCATAATTGCTCAGTACTGTTATCGCAATCTAATAAAGTATATGACAGATGATTTTTAATATAGAAAGCTACACCTCCTCCAAGCGTCGGCCTGTCTCTACGTATAATCGCATAGCCATCAATATGTATTGCATCATCCGAGATACCAGAATTTAACCAAGTTTCGGCGCAGGCGAAGATATCATATTGATTTAACAACATAAACTCACGTAAATTGGTAATTTTACTTAGAACGGAATGTACGTTAAGAAATGCACACTTCAGAAGTTTATCTACCATAGCAAAATATTTAAACAATATAGTTTAATAAACGAAATATAAAGTATTCAGAAATAAATTTGTAATAATTATGTATAAACACACACAAACAATTTTATAGGTAAACAAGCTCTTTCTAACAGCGCTTGCTCCGCCTTAATTTACAAAACGAGCAACAAAATAAATCTAAATTGTGGTAATCAATCCAATACCTAAAAATGATTTTATTTTTGATAAATTTTATATACCTATTTTATATACAAACATTAAACGTAAGCATATATGAACAAATTAAGATTATAATTATTTAACACCACCATTTAAGGTACAAGAAAAAAAATACAACAAATTGAATCAAAATTGGTATCCTCCCAAAATAAGAAACCAGATAATTTTTTTTTTAAAGTAAATAATTAATATCAATCCCAAACGCAGACAGTGGATTCTAATTTAATTTAAAAAAAAATATATTACATATTTTGATAGGGCCCATAATCCATACTAATGCATAACATAAACCACTTTCTAAAAGCTAGGAAGTTTACATACATTATTATCTTCAGCTGCGTCGCTGCTTGCTGCGTTCACAAATGTTTAGTGATAACCTTTTATCACCCACACTAGTTGTTCAGTTCTTCAAATTTCTTAATGCCGGTTCCATCCTTGACATATATTATTCCATCCCGCGTCCAAGTACTTCTTTTACCATACATATTCAGCGCTTTTTTGTAGAGTTCATATCTATATTTTGTTAGGTCTTCATGCATAAATACATTCGTCCCTTTTAATTTTGTTTTGTTTTTGAAGACAGCAAATTTCATTTTGTATGTTACGAACTTAACAATTATTGGACGTGGCTTCTCTCTTCCGAAATCCGTCACTTTACCTAAACGATGGCACCTGTCTATCATATCACTACTCATATCTACAGACATGTTTTTGAATAGCTGCAACATTTTTTCTTCTAAATTCTCGTTGGGGGCTTCTTCTACCCCAAAAATACGCACACACGACCTTCTAGAATATTGTTCTAATTTGTCCAGATTCATTTTAATGACTTTATTTTCGTTAGATAGTTTTTGATTAGTTTCTTGTAGTTGATTAACGCTTTTTTCCACCGCTTCCAGTTTTTTAGAGATGGCATCAAGAATCGCACCTGACACAGCATTTGCAACACTTTTTATAAAATCGTCGCCTTTTAGCATTTCACTTAGTTTCTGGTCAATCAAATTCACCAATTCGTCCTTATCTTGGCGTGTAAGAGGCATTTTGTTGATTTGAAGTTGCACCGATCGCGACACAGGCACTTGCACGTGTTTTAATGTGTACGTTAAATAAGTTTAAGTTAATTTACCACCACAAAATATAATTTTGACGGAGCAACAAACGCACGCTAGCTGTCACTTGTCGCCATTTAGAATATTTACCTCATCGCTTTATTTAGTCTATGTGCGGAGCTATTATTGTCTTGTAAACTGTAATCATTGAGTACGGTGTAATTTTTTTCCTTAACCTTTGCATCACACCAATTTTTTTGCCACTATTTTTACCACGAAGTTTAGGTTTTCTTTGAAATTTAATTTATCGTCGATTATGACACATTTCTATATACATTTCTCAATTTCCAGCTTACAACTGTCCTCAGCTGTGGAAGTATCGGATATTTGAGATGCTTTGCGTGTAGAAAAGATAGCACCGAGGCCTACTGTCTTCTTCTTCTTAAGGACGCTGCTGTTTGATAGTAATTATGATTCAGGAACATGTAGCATTTCATGTATTAATTCTCATTCTTTTATTTTTAAACCTAGGATCCAACCACATTGCCTTGGTTTTAAAAAATCGTATCAGGCTTAAAATCGTGAAAACGGCATTGTAATGTATTACAAACAATATCCATAATTTTTCTGACTAGATTAACCTCTTCAGCTTGATCGGAACTTAAATTTTCACGTATTTTCTGCAGGATTGACGAAATAGCGGAAGCGGTTACTTATTTCTTTGCTGACATATGTTCTGACAAGTCCCGGAGTGGAGTCAAGGCAGTGACTGTTTTGATAAATTGTTTTTCAACTTAATGCGGTCCATCAAGGTGTCCGATAAAATTTCCCAGATCAAAAATTATGTTTCGGAAAATTGCAGTTTCAATAAATTGTGCTTTCGGATAAATTGTTTCTCGATCAATCATATTTTGATCAATTATCCTAGACCCCATCATGAGTACTTTTCTCTGTTCGAATGCCGAATAATTGTGTATTTGTAAAGATATTGTATTTATCTAAGAATTTTAACTATTTGTGTTTTACCTACTTTGTTACTTCTTCCTTCTAAAAGAAGGAGGGGGTATTGTAATTGCGAAAAATCACCTTCTGGGATTTCTTCAGATCTTCACGTTTCAGGATTTCTGGATGACAAAAAGCAGATTTTCTCAATTCCATCTGTGTGCCTGTCTGTCTATCTGTCTGTCTGCTAGTAGTATAGCTCAAAAACTATTTGTTGGGGGAAGACGATATTTTACATGCAGATTATGTCTACCTGGCATGAAACCGAGAAAATGTTGGTCAAATGTATCCAGAGTGAGCAGCTATAAAAAATAAAACTTTGTGTCTATTTTTGTTTTAACTGCCGGTCTGACTGTCTGTCTGTCTGCCTGTCTGTCTGTCTGTCTGTCTGACTGTTGGCAGTATAACTCAAAAACTATTTGTTGGTGAAAGACAATATTTTGTATGCGCATTATATGTCTTTTCTTCTTTCATCATAACATCATTCTGATGTGTTGTGATCTTTAACTGTATTATTTCACATTTTTGCTGATTCGAGACTTCCATTCTTGTCGGTTTTGAGCTACCCGAATCGCCGACTGGAGAGGTTAACAAAGCACCTTCTTAGTAATATCTGACCAACGTTGGGGCGATCTTCCCCGTCTTATTTTTCCGTTGTATTTGCCCAAGATGACATTTTTTTCCAGACTGTCGGTTCGGCGATCTATGTGGCCCAGAAAACGCAAAATGCCTTCGTTTACCATTGACGAGAGATGAAGTGATGGTTGTATCTCTTCTAGTACCGAATCGTTTGTACGCCGTGCAGTCCATGGGATACGCAGCATACGGCGCCAGCAGTACATCTCGAACACATCTATTCTTTTGCGATCAGCTTCCCGAACCGTCCACTTTTCTGCGGCATAAAGGAAAATGGGGAATACTAAGGTGTTAACTAATCGTATCTTAATTTCTTTGAGGATACTCCTGTCTGCTCAGATTTTAATGAGTTGGGTCACGGCGGTCCTGCCAAGTTGTATCCTGCGTCTGATCTCTTGCGAACAGTCTCCATTGTTATTTATTACTGAGCCCAAATATATTACATCTTGGACCACCTCACATGCTCTAATCTGTTATATTATCGGATGGTTGTTATTTTCCCTAGCTACTACGAGGATCTTCGTTTTCCGATAGTTTATTTGGAGCCCATACTCGTTACTTACCTACTTGTTTGAGTCTTTGCAGCAACATTTCGAGTTGGTCGGCGCTTTGTGCAACAAGTGTTGTATCGTCTGCAAACCTTAAATTTGAGATTTTATGTCCTCCAAGTACTGCACTTCCTTCCCATTCCTCAAGGACTAGTCTCATAACTTCTTCTGTGTACGCGTTGAAAAGCATGGGGGAGAGGATACATCCCTGTCGTACACCTTTCATGATTGCGCATTGTTACGATACTACACCGTTTACTTTAACTATGACTTTGGTATCGCCATATAGGCGACGGACAAGTTCTATCTATCAAGTGCAGTGGAACTCCCATGTTAGTAAGTGTGACCCAAGGTTTTTATATATGGAGAAAGGTTGCCGCAAACAGTGGAATATGGAGTGTGTCTCGGACAGGGGAAAGGGGAAGATAGCACATTGTGACGTAGTACGTAGTGTAGCGGGGAAATTCATTAGGTGGCGTAGCTTGTCGATTGTTGACAGTTACTTCGAACACCTAACCTGTACAATGTATAACTTTTATCAGAAATAGTAGCATTTACCGTTTTTGATGTAAATAAAAATGCCGGGGCATTATTGTGCTGTCAAACACTGTACAAATAAATCTGCCAAGGTAGGTAACGCAGCAAATGTAGCGTAACGTAAATTGAAACAAGGTGTTCTAGAGGGATGATAATGAAAATATTAACCCAGCAATATCTTTTCATGCATTTCCGAAGGATAAAAACCTCAGAATACTGTGGCAACATGTTTGTGACAAATCCGAGACATGGGAACCCAGCAATGTATCTAAAATTTGTTCGGTGCATTTCACTCAAGGACAGTTTGAAATGAGGTTTAAAGCAGATTTTTGTCATCAACCAGCTATGAAAAGACGACTTAAACCAGATGGTACGGCATAAACGTGAAGTAATGGTTTAATATTTATTATCTATTAGTCTAAGAGCTGGTGACATTTTTTGGTGATCATTTAGTTAAGGCCTATTTTTTCAGAAAATGTTGCTGGAGGCATGTATAAGTGTCATCTGTAAGGATTCTCCTAGATAGCGGTATTGGAGGGAGGCAGAACACCCCCAATTTGCACTGTCAGTATATGTCAAATTCGAGGTGAGCCGGTTAGGTTTTGTGTCACTTTGTGTCAAAACTGACGGAAAACCTAACCTGCTAAACTCGAATTTGACATAGACTTACAATGCCACCAACCTATTATTCATACGTTTCAATTTCCACAGCCGCCCCTTATGGACTTTTTTAGAGTAAGTTATGTCAAATTCGAGCTTAGCAGGTTAGGTTTTCCGTCAGTTTTGACACAAAGTGACACAAAACCTAATCGGCTCACCTCGAATTTGACATATACTGACAGTGCAAATTGGGGGTGTTCTGCCTCCCTCCGATACCGCTATCTAGGAGAATCCTTACAGATGACACTTATACATGCCTCCAGCAACATTCTCTCAAAAAATAGGCCTTAACTAAATGATCACCAAAAAATGTCACCAGCTCTCCTACTATATGTAATTACAGCTGTTCCGCACAACGACTAAATTTAAAATTCCCGCCACATAAGCCCATTATGACGTCACAGCAATGGCAGTCACATGCTCCAACCTTCTCCATATATACAAACCTTGAGCGTGACCCACAGTTTTCTCCAATTAACATTATCGAAGGCCTTACTGTAATCTACGAACCACAGATAAAGTGGGGTGTAATACTCTCGGGCTTTCTCGATCAGCTGTCTGGCGTTCAAGATCTGTTCCCTTGTGCCTCGTCCCTTGACAAAGCCAGCCTGTTCTGGTGCAATTTGCCAGGACATATATGCGCTCAGTCGTTCTTTTATTATATATAGCATGATTTTACTGGCATGGGGTATCGAGATAATCAAACGATAATTATCACAGTTATTTGTTGCCCTTTTTTTGTGTATTGGAATTATAACCGACGTTGTCCAGTCATCAGGCCACTCACATGTTGTCCAGATCCTTTGGCACATCTGGTGTAATAGCGTTTTACCGTGTTCTCCAAGCAGTTGGATGATTTCTGTTGGAAGCCCATCTACACCAACCGCTTTATCAACAGCGAGTTTTTCTATGGATGCATCCACCTCCTCCGGGAGAATATCGGGTTCCATTTCGAATCCATGTACATTAATTCTTATAGGTGTTCTTAAAGGGTCTTCATATAGTCCGCCGCAGTACTCACGCCACACCTCAACAATTGCATCGATATCGTAGACTAGAGGTTGTCCTTGACCGCCCAATTAGATGGTTTCAACTTTTTTGTCACTTTCTTTATAGTCTTAAATAGTTCTTTACATTCTCCTCTATCCGCATGGCTTTGCATATTCTTACAAAGATCTTCATAAAATTTGTTTTTGTGCGCACGGCATCCTTTCTGGATTTCTCTGCTCAGTAGTCGATATTGTTCTTGGCTACTTTCATCCAGAATACCTGTTTGTTTGAGTTCTCTTCGAGCCGCTATCAGAGCAAATGTTTCCTTGGAAAACCAGTCTTGGTTTGGCTTGGGGTTTGAAGAAGTAGGTGACTCTTTGATGGTCTTTTCTATTCGTTCACGCAAGAACTTCCATAACGTGTCTGGGTTTTCATCATTATTGATATCGTGCGATTGCAGAGCGAAAGTTCTTTGGAAGTGGTCTGGGTCGTTCGGTGTTCGCATCTTTTGTAGTTTTTCTCTTGGGCAGGTTTTGAGCTTGAGACGTATAATGGCTACTAATAGTTGATGATCGCTACCACAATCTGCACCAGGTCTAGTTCTTGTATCGAGTACAAAAGAGCTCCATCGTCGTCTAATTAGTATATAATCAATTTGGCTGCGGTATCGATTACCAGGTGACACCCAGGTGTATAACCTCCTGATGGGTTGTGTAAACATTGTGTTAGCTATCTTCAACTCATGTTCAACACAGAATTGAATAAGTCTGTCTCCTCTATCATTTCTTGCTCCTATACCATACGAGCCAAGTACATGTCTAAGATCGTGGTCGTTTTTGGTGGAGCCAATTTTGGCATTCCAATCTCCTACCACCATTAACAGCTCTCTCTTTGGGATCTGTGCCATTACATTGGCTAGTTGATTATAGAAATAATCTATTTCTTCCTCATCATATTCCGCTGTTGGGGAGTATATCTGGATAAGATGACAGTGAAATGGGAGTGCTTTAAGTTTTAGCCATAAGATTCTGTCGTTGACTGCTTGATATCCTATTACACTTTTGTTAAATTCTTGGCTAACCCATATTGCTACACCTCCATGGTTATGATGTTCTCTACCGGGGTAGTATATCACATTGTCTCCATTAGTTGTAAAGTGGCCTTCACCTTTCCAGTGTATTTCGGAAATTCCAGCTAAATTAACTCCGCATCGTATTAGTTGGTCCTCCACAATGTGTATTTTTCCCACATGCCGCAGCCTCCGCACGTTCCAAGTGGCAATTTTTAGCGGAGATCTTAGTTTGATTGTAATAAGTTAATCGCTGGTTGCATATTTTCCATGAGGGACCCAGTGGTCCGTCCCAGCATGGCCAGTCGCACATTTCACACTCCCCGCTCCGGAAGCTGAAGAACGCCGGGTGTTAGCCGGAGTTCATATTCATTAAAGATTCTCGTGGGAAGATAGTGTAGTAGGTTCCCTTTACTTTCTACACTCCAGTGTTATAACCATTAAAGTTGCTGCAACCATGCTTATAACTGTGTGATACAAAACCGTACCGGTCTCTGTGATTTCCGCCAATGTTCACTAATGATATAGCTGCTGCCCTATATCATCTGAATTCACCATATCTGGCTACCCACAACTTAGCTAAGCCTGCAGGAATGTGCAATTATCCAGGGTGTGGCACGTGGAGCCATAAGTTGCGAGTTTGGCGTCTTGCGAGGACCAGTCATGCCAAGCCACCCTTGTCATTGACGCTTGGTGCGACCGCCTGGCATCAAAAGTGCTACCTCTGCAACACAACCCTACACACATGTCTACCTGGCATTAAACCGAGAAAATGTATCCAGAGTGAGCACCTTTAAAAAATAAAACTTTGTATCTATTTTTGTTTTAACTGTCTGTCTGACTGTCTGTCTGTCTGCCTGTCTGTCTGTCTGACTGTTGACAGTATAGCTCAAAAACTATTTGTTGGAAGAAGACAATATTTTGTATGGGCATTATATGTCTACCTGGCATAAAACCGAGAAAATTTGGTCAAATATATACAGGGGTGAGCACCTTTAAAAATAAAACTTTATCTATTTTTGCTTTAACTGGGGAATAGATAAAAGTATTAATTTATACATCACTTACGCTTTACACTTGACAAAAATGGGATCCAACAGATGCAGGTAATTGTTATAAAAAATGCAAAGGTGGGCAGGAATAAGCTGTTTATTATGATGCAGTCGCTGCGCGTTATTATTAGACAGTTCCTTAGCAGAGTGGTATCGACGAGTGCGATGCGCGTGGCATATTCATTTACCTTTGAAATACCTTTCGTAGGAGTTGAAATCTAATCCCGTCGAGAATAATTTTTTATTTCCAAATCGATGTAAATCGCATTACCAAGTGTTTGCCTTTATTGTTTTAGTATTGTTAGGAACGTTAAGATATTTTTACTCCTAGTAGCTTTGATTTTTCAAAATATTTTAGTATCACAACTTCCACTTGTTTATTTGTAAAAGATACAAGTAAAAACTTGCACATAGCTCAGGCTTTGTCATTGGCGAAAACGAGACTTAACAGATACAAAGTAAACATCACAAATGGGATAGAATAATATGTATTTTTATAACGCATCAGAAACTCGAGCGGCGGACTAGAAACTAGGCTCGAAGTATCCGTGTGGGAGCGCGGAGTGCGAATCCCAGCGATTAACTATTTCTTTCTTATTTGCAAATTGATCTAAGAAAACTTCCGTCTAAACCCTTGCAAAGATTTTTACTTTCTTTTACAATAAAGGAATTATTGGATTCACCCCAAAAATTCGAAATTGAGTTTTCACCAGATATTTACGTTTTACCGGTCTAGGACGTTTAGCGCGATTATTTCGGCGCTCATCTTTAGGCGCGCAGTTTTAGGCGCGAGCACTTTAGACGCGGACGCTATTATGCCTTTAGGAGCAGGGACAGTTAGGCGCGAACCTTTAGACGCAGGGACAGTTAGGCGCCACATGAAAGGAATTCACATTAATTCTTGATATATGATTTATTACCTAGCTGAAATAAGATATATAACTAGACCTCTTTCCTAAACAGACATAGAAGCTGGTTATTTGTGTAGCTAATTGCAAAATATGATTTTCTTTTGTCAAAAATTGATTTGTGATATATAATCGGTGTTTTAGGTAAATATCAGAGCTACCATTTAATGACAAGTTTTTTAAAGATCGGACTCTCCATTCAAAAGTCGTAAATCTTTAAAGATTTACATATTTTTTTGGTGGCCAACTTCTTGGCGTTGGCTATAGATTTGATAAGCTACTAATACAACGGGCCACAGCTGCTCTTTGCGCAAGTTTAATATAATAACATTAATCATTTAGAAATGTCAAAATATAATATTCAAAATTTTAGTTTTTACACGAAAATTGAAACACGTGCAAAATTGATTTTTTAGTTGTCGAAATGTTCTGACTTAAATAAAACCGCTCACATTTTGGGAGTAGTTAACATAAATAACTAGTTTCTACGTTTATTATTTATTTTATTTTATTTTGTACTCAGCCAACAGCCTTTAGGCCAATTATAGGCGTCGCTGTGCATTTTATGGGGACTTCCAAACCCACTAACGACTGTCATGATGTTATTATAACATCCGGGACCATGACAGCCGTACCACGAGGTGCTGAGAGATGCAGCCGTGGAACTCCCATCCAAGTTCTGACAAGACAGAGCGTTGCTTAACTCTTACTGATCGAAGTGGACGCTGTTAAAGCTACACCACCCGGGACTTATGAAATAAATAGTTATGTAACTATTTACAGTTAGGCAATACAGTATATCTTCAAACCATACTAAAACTTGTTTATGTAGCGCCGAAAGTTCCGCCGTCTAAATGCACTCGCGTCTAAAGGCTTCGCGCCTAAAAGTTTGCGCCTAATAATACGTGCCTAAAGGTGGCGCCTAAACGTCCCTTTCCGACGTTTTAGGTGCGACAGCAAACTTTTGAAGAAAATCGCATAACCGGAAGTATGGTGTTTACTCTTGTGATTTTTTAAATTTTTTCAAAAACGACTCTAGCGATTTTTTTTTAAACTTGACATTTGTATTACATTTTTTAATGTGTATTGATGTCAGATAGATGAAAATTGGTTGCTTTTGATTTTATCTTTTTTTTTTCAATTTCAAATAGAACACCCGGTATATTATTACATTTTAGAATTCAGCTTAAGATTTGAGAGAAAATTTGTCTCTTCAACTAATGCTCTGTTTTGTACGGTTTCTGTAGAATTTGTAATTTATAAGATCACTGTAAAAGGAAGTTGTGTGCGTGTATCACACCAGATTTTTGTAAATTTGGACACATTGTTTAATACTGATATCGGTCTGTGGTTACCGTTCTCCAGAGGATCGTCATTGGTAAAAGTTGATTTATGGTTTTAGCCCTTATCCGGTCTACTCCGCTGGACTCTGTTTTTTTTAATAGTTTTTAGTAGCTCTTCCAAAATTTATGAATTTTTAGAAAGATTGAGCTTTCCAAGTTCGTTATGTGTCTGTATCTACTAATTTTTGAAGCTAAGCTATTACCTATAATAACAAAAAAGTTGTTAAATTGATTTGCAGCCTTTTTCATTAGTCAGCTTTGATTTGCTAGTTTTAGTACTTCTTTTTATTATACATCTTCTTCTGATGCTTCATCCCCATATTGGTGCATATATTGTGCATATAGTGGACAGTGGACATACCTAGTTGATATAAAAGTTTCACGCTCTGTTTTTACGTCTTCTATGTCATATCAATAAATTATTATTACTTTCTAAACTATTATTGCTATATGCTAGATTCTTATTTGTTTTATGTAGAAGAAAAACTATTGAAGATAAATCATGGAACGATCTGCTATATCAGTTGACGTTGGACTGTTAGTACGTAATCAATTATTGGCGATCTTGTCAACACCACTATTTCATCAATACAACTCACCTCTTGTCCTACAATTCCTGTCGTAAGCTCAAGCAATGAGGATACGTGAAACTGCAAAATTTTTAATAATTTTTGCAAATTTATATTTTCTTTTATATGAAATAATACTCCATCTTCCTCATTATATCTATCTTCAGCTCTAGAGCCTCCCATGTTATAAATAGTTTGCCATGTTTCCGTTAAAATAATACATTCAAAATCTCTTTTTGCGTGATTAATTATTATTCATATTGTTCAATGTCCTGATCTAAATTGTATATCATAAACATTTAGGTAATTTAAAGCTACAATTTTCAATCTCTTCATGCTTTCTTTGGTCGCTTTTAAATAAGCTCATCTCTTCCAATAGTTATTTTGGAATAGATGTATAACAGGAAGTCACGTAGAGGTAATGTTCGACTCTTTAATTAATTTCCGAGGCGATTTATATAATTAATTTGACCATCGATGCAATTCCCGACAAAAATGAAACCAGCAATTTGCGCTATTGACACTCTCTAGGACACGAGTGACTAAGACGTAGTGCCTGCTGATTACTTTATTAGCACGATTAGCTCCCAATCTTTTAATTAGTCGATAAATATTTCCTGCAATATTCGGCTCAGGCAGCGGCGATTAAACGCAACAGGATCTAATCGCAGCTTAATGGCTCTCGTTTTAATGAGGATCATTGCCAAGTCTATAATTAATAAAAACAATCGAATTGCGATTGCGCCAGTTTCGGCTTTTCATAACCTTGTCTTGTTGAGGTCACGAGGAAGAGCTGCATTTGCTAATCGAACTTGCTCATCATTCTAATCTCGCACATTCCGTTAATTAGGCGACTTCGAGGCACATTAAGCCATAATAAATGATTTTGAGCAACCGCCTTGGCCAGACACCTAAGGTCGCCTGCTGCAAGTTTTTGCTCACTTTAAATTTAGCTCGACTTTTTTTCGTCCACGTCAATCACGGCGCCGAGGTGTTTGCTGTAGGAAAATTTAATTGTCATCGTCGCCTCCTGACGCCGGCGTCAAGAAGTTTCAATTTCGCTTCCGTAATTTAAGTTTTGTTCGCTAGTCCGCAATGGTCAAAGACATCCTTATCAAAGCAAGATCGGCCATTCGATAACCGAACCCTGTAGCGCAGTAATTAACTCTGCCATAATAGAGTACGTGCCACTTAATCCGGTAGTTAATTATATTACTCTTCTAATACAAACATGGCGTGAGGTTAATAAGTCCAGGAATTCGTTTAGAATGCAAATTATTTGAGCAAAAAATTAGGGCTTTTCAGCATTTGCTCTGAAATTAAATTAGGCAGATTGGCCAATTAATTTCCGAACTAGACTTTGTTATTCCGAGTTGAAGATATATAAATTTGATTGGGGAACTCAATTAAACTTTTATTTATAAAAACGGGACAAATCACTTATAATGTGCGGGGGCTGAAGAAGTGTGCTAATTAATATGAGCGAATGTTTTGCTAAAACATGCGTTAATCACGTTAGTTTCATACTGAGCTTTTAATAGAATATGGAATCAAATCGTACCTAGTGCTTAGTTTTATAATGATCAGGAAAAAAACAGGCCAAGGGCGACATTAGGTATGTAAAATGTAAAAAAAGAGTAACTTAAGCATGAATACATTATAAGATGGAATGTGGAAGCTAGTTTGGAAAAAGAATGTTGGAATGGTCAGGTCTAATTGAGGGTTAATTTAACCATTTCGGAGCATACTTGAAACGCAGTTTCATAGTAATTAAAACTTTCTATTTTTAAAATTTGTTGCTAAGGCATAGTTCTGGCTGTTAGGTTGCATATAGTAGTTCTATAGTTTAGTACGTACTGTTATGTTTACTTCTCTGCTCCATAAAAAAGTCAAAATTCTAAATAAAAAATCGATTTTGCTTTCGAATGGAATATGATCGTTTATTAATGACGTGGAATTGATCATTCTAGATCAATATTAGATCTAAAATTTTTGAATATTTTAATTATATTAAAGCAATAATCACCAACGTTACAATTCTATTTACGATTTATTGTTTAACGACCATTAAATTGTAAATTTAGCTACACTCTAGTTAAAAATGTCGAAATCCTTCAGTTAACAATTTTTCAACAGGATGTCGTAGCTGTTTTGATCTAGAATTAAAACTACATTTTAACATCATCGTATTAAATGAGACATGCACTTAGCTGGTTTACCTTCGAAAGTATGTGATATTAACTAAGACTAACAGTGGGAAAATTAACAACATACAACTTGATTATCAAACTGCATTGCAATCATTTCCTTGTAGAACATTTCCGTTACCTTGCTTTTATGCTTGAATATTTTAAAATTGTATTTTGGATAATGATGTTCAATAAGTGGATTACTCTGTGTACGTTTGTTTCTCTGGAAAGGTGTAACAATTCATTTATGAACATTGTTAAAGCATCTCATACTGGTCACACTTTATCAAAGATCTAATAATTTTTTATCCCGAATGAAAAGCGTATAGACCAATTTTAAGCGCCTTAAAACTGAACCACCTTGACTATAAGGGAGAAAACTCTGGAAGAAAATCTTGCTCCTCTAGATTAGGGGTTGAGGTTTAGGACCCGTACCCTTATCTTGTAAAATCTAATTAATTGCCAAAAATCATAGTGGCGACGTAGCAAACGAAGGTGAAAATTGATTTTGTGTAGATCGAACGTACAAAGCTTAAGAACCAAACATGATGATGTACTAAATAAATTAGAAAGATCCAAATTCGATATAATAATTTTGACGAAAAGTAAAGAGAAAGGGAAAGGTGCGAAGATCTAAAAGAGTTTATCGGTTGCAGGATATTAATCCCTCGTTTACATATACAAAAGTAGGCTGGTAACTAAATCATAACTGATCTGTACGGTAATAGTCCATTACCGTACATGGCAACGATAACAAATCACGGATGTTATGAATCATAACGGCCTCAGATGTTTTAAAATCCTCGCTCTGCGAGCTCGGATTTCAATACAACGTCTGCGGCAGTTATGATACTCATAACAGTCCTAGATATGTTAATAGCTATTATTATTTCATAATATTGTTGCTGTATCATTCGTTTGCTGGGATATCCTTCACAATGTATGAGGTCCAGCAACCGACGTTATTTGCTGTATTTACCATGCGAAATATATATATATATATACCGGGGGGCTAGAAAAAAACGAATCCTGTTTAAGTGCTCTCATCTCCGGAACGCTTTGAGATAGCGAGTTCAGTTTTTGGTTTCTAAGAAACAATGGATTATTATTTCTGCCAAATTATAAACAATTATTTTAAAAAACGCAAGAAGGGCGAATTTTTTAATACCGGGTGGCCATAAACATCTAAGATCCCGGTAGCCATGGAATTAGCTACTTATAAATGTTGGTTAGCATTATACATATTTCAATTATAATAAGTATTGGTATGAAATGTAATAAAATGCAAATAATAGGAGGGGAATGTGCCCCAGATTCTGCAGTTTAGCCTACGACTCGATTATAAAAATCTCCTGTTCTAACTTCAATACTTATTGCAATCTGTAATAATTTTTGACAGATAGGAATTTTAGTTGTGATGACATTAATGACATTTAGTTTAGTTGGATTCATCACTTTAATAAAACGGTGTTGATTCCAAAGGTAATGTGATATCAGATATTTATGACCACCCGGTATCAACTAGAAAAAATCAATTACACATGGACAATGTTTTTAAAAATTACACCAATAAACATATTGTATGGTGTATTCTACTTATAAACACGTTTTTGAATAACTTGGACAGACCTGCGACTGATTCTTGTCCTGGCTGCTATTTTACGCTGAGATAAATGAGTCCCCGGTTGATTTTCCTGTGACACCGACAATTCGCCTACGATTTGTGAATTTTCATGATTTGTAGCAGCACCTGTAGGTTTTCCGCTTCCGGGTTTTCTGTAAACAGATCCGGTTTCTACAAGCCGTCGAATAGCACGATTTATGCTAGCAGGTTGCCATTTCTTCCCTGGAAAGTCTCTCGCAATTCTTTTTCCACGCCAATGTTTTTCTTGATAACACATTGCAATTACCTCTAAGTCAGACTTCGTTAAATGAGGTGCCATTATTAAAAAAGAAAGTAAATTAATTAGCACGAAATGTCGCTAAACTAATTGCGAAGTAACAACTAAATGCAAATGTCACTCACACCTTCATTTGTTTTAACAAAAGGTTGCTTCGATTTAAGTTGCTTATTAAATTATCAACGTGTAATTGATTTTTTCTAGTTGATATAAAAAAATTCGCCATTCCTTTGTTTTTTAAAATAATTGTTTGTAATTTGGCAAGCATAATTCTCAATTCACTGGCTCTTGAAAAGCAACTGAAATTGCTATGTTAAAGCGTTCCGGAGATGTGAGGACTTAAACAGGATGCGTTTTTTTCTAGCCATCCGGTATTTCATAATGTGGTAGATCTTCTAAAGCAAGGATCAGTAAAATTCTTTTAACTTCTTACTTACATATTTAATTTGTTTCCATGAGGAGACAAACTTCCAGCCCAGTGGAAAATGGCATGTTACTAATTTATGTAAAAACGAAGATATAACCAAGGGTAGAAACTACAGACCACTTAGGGCCGGTTCTACAATACAAGTATATACTTAGAATAAGCTATCCGAGGTACAATTGTCATAGTTTCCTTTGTTACAGCAATTGTTTCTAGGATATTTATTCCCCGGATAACTTTATCCTTGGTTTGTAGAATCGGCCCTTAGTGTAACAAATTCCATGCAAAGAATTGATGGAAAAATCTTAATACATCGACTAGTGAGTCAAGCTGCAGATGTAGAGGAAGAAAGTGAGTTTCGTGCAATTAGCATGCAATTGTGCGACCCATATAGTTAAACTCGAATTCGATTTTATTCTGAGGATACCAAGCCCACAGCTAAGTAAAACTAACCGGCTGAACTAAAATAAGCGCTCGCGTGCTTCCTCTAATATCCTATATGACCTAAAAGGCTAGGAAGAGAGTAATATAAACTATACAAATGTTGCAATGGTCCATACTGCGAAATGGCCCGCAATCTAAGACCAAATCCGAGTTTATAGACCTAAACAGAGCCTACAAACGTGTCGCGTTATCTAAATAATGGCAGTTTATGCAACAGGGAAGAATTCAAGATATGTATATTGAGGCCTCTTACACCGTGATTCAAGCTAAACAAAAACTACAGTAAATAATATCAAAATTGGGCATCAAAATAACAAATAAAAAATGACAAAGGGGCTTAGGTAAAACTGTTATATTGCCCCTAAATTTTTTAAAATATACCTTAACGTAGCTCTCAAACAGTGAAAACAAATTACAGAATATGGGAGAATAAAAGAAATATGATAGGACAGCATAGAACAGCAACGTCTAAAACGACGAAAATAATGATGCACAGGATAATCGTAGCGAGTATAAGTATGCATAGAGCGGAGCTGTGGGGAATAAATAAAAGAAATAGAAAGGAACTGAAACTTCTGAAAATGAATTACTGGCGACAGTACTGAGGACTAGCTAAATTAGACAGAGTGTGACATACCAAAACCAAATTTACATAACGAATCTCATCGAAAACAACTATTTGAGAAATCCTTTTCATATTGTGTCATTAACTAAAAATTCATATATTTTTCTATGTACTATAAGTCAATCGCTGTTCGAAAGAAATATAGCTAATTACTTATTTCGTGAGCAGAATTAATAGTTTCTTTGCTATAAATATTTTTCTATTGTTACGTTAAAGTTAGTGGAATAGCAGCAAACAACCTTGTCTTGTCTAGCTGAACGTCGCCTGTGAGTATTAAATTTCATTGTTGTATTCGTTTTCTATATTTTCTGGTTGAATAAAGGCATATTATTATTATTACTATTATTAAACAACTGTTTCTGCTAACATTAAAATGCGCCCTGGTACTTCGACAAGGGTCGGTGAACTGAAAATGCAGTCATCTTTCGAAAAGCGCTAAATGACTTGCAGACACGAGAATGCCGAAAGTCGTAAACCGAATGAAAGACTGGAATGCTTTGGTCGAATGAACTTTTTTCAGCACTTCCCTATCTGTGTTTAAATAGCTTCTCCAGTTGCGTAAGTTGAGGGTTGTTTATTGTACAAAGGATGACGAATCAACGTTGACCAAGGAAAGTATAGCCGTAGAGAAGGAAGATAGGTCGACCAAAAAGAACTTGTAGGAACGAGAATACAAATACCATGACTAGTAGAAACTTACATAAACTCGCTTGATATACCCAATGGGCCATAATTATATACAGTTTATGGGCTTTGTAAGAGTTAGACAGAAATAGACATACATATATGACTTTAAATCTAGTGTCCTAGAATACAATGTTTTCTAAAAACAAAACTTCTGGATTCTGCGGATACTAGATGTCAATCGCATACCATCCTCTTTCTATCTAAGGCGTACCACTAGATTCCTATTAAAAAATTGCTGTGAGGATATGCAAATTAAATTCAACTGCCCCTTAAAACGGACGAGTTATTTACAAAAACACTATTTTGTTACGGCGCCAGACCTACGTTGAATATCCAAAGTTTATTTATGAGGTTTGGTATAACTTTACCCGAGTAGTATTTCATCTCTATTGCTCGTAATAAGTGAGATCCCCATGTTGAGAATGAATCTGTGGACACAGTGTATATGAACACGGGCATAACTTTGATCATTAGCCATTCTTGATGTTACGGTGCAACTTTCCCAATGGATTTTGATGATATTTAGCATAATTTCCTTTATATATGGTCATATTCCAAAAGGGATTTACGACAAGCAGGAATCAAACCTTAAGTGTCTCTAGCTAGCTATAGTAAAACACGGGCGCTATTCTGTTCTGAAAGCGTGAGTATTTCTTTAGAAAATAGGTAATTATTATTTCATGAGCACCACTAAATTATAAATCCTGCCGTAATATATGATTGAAGAGGGCAATAGCTGAAGTGGATAAGGCTGCGCACGTAAATGGCTTCCACTTGTTATCGTTTGATTCACTCATAAAATCACCTGTATGCAGAGTACCGTCAAACACATTAGAAAGGTATGAAACACGCAGAACCTACAAGTTCTGTAGAGGTTATTTAGAAAGGACTAAAAATATCCAACTCAATGTGTTAAAAATACCAACTTGAAAGCAAACCAAGCTTGTAGCTTAAAGTAGAGAAGTTCAGAGGGCCCCAGCTCACCGAACGAACACTTGCTAGTATGTGAGAGCTTTCTTCAGATACGGGGTGCGACTACATGGTGTGCAGGTTGATAGAGATGCGGGAATTTGACCTGAAACGCGAGTCATTCCCTGAGGTGGTCGCTAGAACGATAGAAATCCTGGAATTTGATCTAATGCACAACTGATCCTCGGAGATATACAATAGGATGACAAAGGTGAGGAAATCCGATCTGTGGGACGATTGATCTATGAAGATGTTCCCCGAGACCATAAAGATACGGGAATTTGACTTGGTGTATGTCTGATCCGCCACGAAAGAGTTGCGGGAGCTTGATGTGAGGCAAGCAGCGACGCCGCGAATGTAACTTTGCACGTGTACGAAAAATCCTATTACAGCCGTTCGATGGAATTGAGGCATATCAGCCCACGAAGCGGAAACCAACCAACACATTAAGCAATCATACAAAAGAATCAATACTACCGTCGACTTTAATTTTTGCCTGGTTTTTAAACATTTTCCTTGATAAATTTAGTTTAGCTGAATTGTATTTTTTAATAACCCAGTCCTATAAGAATGTTTTTTCAATGTCAGTAATTATCCATAGGATTCAATAGGTATAATTTTTAAGCATTTTGTCGTGCTTATGTTGTTTCTAGCTTCTGATCCTTCTGCTGCTTTTTAACGCAATGCTTTCTAAGTCAAACTCCTACATTCTTTGTATTTATCTGTGAAAACTTTAACTTCTCTAGTCTACATTCTTCTAAAAATGCACTTTAAATGTTTTTGTAAATGCTCTGCTTTTGTTAATTTCGATTATCTATTGTTTTCATCAATATATACTCGCACTTACCTTTGTTAAAATCCCTACTGCATGGAGCATTGGTCTCTTTATTTTGAAAAGCAATAGCCATTAGGACTCAACAGTTGCCAAAGCCAAATCGCAGTGAAGAGAACACCTGATTTTTATGTTTATAGGAGTCACCGGGGTTTGAAACAAAATTTTCTAGCCCTTAACCAAAAACTATTAGTAGTTGTAGTAGTATTTGTTGTGGGGACACTGATGTCAAGCAAATAGGCTTTTATATGCTTCTTTTTCGAACCCCGTGGACAAAGTCTAGGCATGCAGGTACCTTAGTCCTACTTAGAATTTTGCCGAGACTAAGAAATTCCAACCCTAGCAAGGGATCCTTTATATGCTACACGTCGTAGTAACGTGGGATCCACGGCTTTCCATCACTTCCGAATGATGGCATTCAGTAGAGGTTTTCATCCGCATTTTTTAATTTTTTTAAAAACCTCACCGGGATCGGGAATAGAACTCTCGACCATTAGATCAGTAGCCAGAATGCTTAACTACTGAGCTATGGAGCCCGGCGACCAGAAACTATTGCCTCTGAGCCATATCCATTGTTTAGTAGTTCATACTGCTAGGTACTTTCAATATAACTAGGTAATGATCAAAATGTAGGTCACACCTTCAAATTTTATCGCTTGCAATTACTCTTTCTCTTTGTTTATCAGTCTGTCGTTGGTTGGTCGTGGCGATCGCGATATAGCAATTGGATTGGTTCTTATTTTTATTTTACTTAAAATAAATCTAATGTATTGCTCTGAAGCAACTTGAAGCGATTGATTGGTAAATTATCAAATCCGTTTAAAAATGTCATCGATAAATAATAATATTTTCTCGGATACAGATCCCTTCTAATTGCTGCCAACAGATGCACTGCAGCAGCCGATAGTAACGAAGTACTAATTTTCACCAGTATTGCACCATCTCTAATTATGCGTTGATCACGTGACATGGAAGCTGCCTAATTTGTATTTCTACGGGCGTAGCAAAATAAAATAGATCTGGTGATTTTGCGAAGAATTCGATTTTTTTCTTGATACTATGGTTTGTGACTTATCAATGTATACAGTCTGTTCTACAAAAAAGGCCCCGCCTTCTAGCAACTTTATTATTTATTTTAGACCCCATAAACCTTATATGAAATCAAATGACACATAAAAACCTACATTTTAACGCAATAAAAAAAATTATCTTCAATTGTTTCAGAGTGGTGACGTCACATGCAATTTTTTTAAATGACACTGTATATATTTTTTTACATTTTCTGGTAGAGGTTTTTTTCTCTTTTTAACAATATAAATATTTTATGCACCTGCATAAGAAAATTTTCGTGAAAAATTACAAAAACTTTTTCACAGTGGGAGGCCATGATTACAAAACTATAAACAAAAGCGTAACTCAGAAAAACAAAACAAATAGTAGACAAACGCTTTAACTGTCAGATTTTAGAATAATCTAAAGTGTTTTCTTGTATTATACTCTTTTGCTTTAATATTCAAATCAAAATATGGCCAGGTTTACTAACAATGAAATGGTTGACATGTTGCAAGTATTCTTTGAATGCAGGAAAAATAGTGCGGAAGTTTTACGTATTTATCAAACACGGTATCCCGATAGACAGGCTCCTTCCCGGCGAAAATTTAGTAAATTAGAAGAAACGTTAAGGAATACGGGTTCCCTAAGGAAAATAAAGAGAGACCGCCAAGTACCAGTTGAAATTTGGAGTTGGATATTTTGTTAAGTGTAGAGCAAGATGCAAATACTTCAACACGAGAAATTGCACATAATCTTCAGGTGCCATGTAGTACAGTACATCACATTTAAAAAAAACATGATTTTAAACCATATAAGGTACATTTAGTGCATAATTTAGAAGCAAATGACCCTCCACGTCGAATTGAATTTTGTAATTACTTTGTTAACAGACAGCAAGAGGATCCTAATTTTTACAGAAAAATATTATGGTCTGACGAATGCACATTTTCCAATAACGGCTTATTTAATAAAAATCATCACTATTATTGGAGTACGGAAAATCCCAGAAATATTAGAGACTATTCCCCTCAGATAATATGAACCAATGCCATCAATCAATTTTCAAAATTTGAACCAATCAGAGTCGAATACAGCGAATATTTTGCACAAGTGCAATACCCGGGTATTTGCACAAGTGCATATTCGAGTATTTGCGAGAAGACAACCAAACCAGCTAGGTACACAAGAAATTTTAGAAAGAAAACTGAAAACTCTTTAAAAATGAATAGTGTGGTATACAAATGATGACATTTCTTCGCGAAATAGTCTTGCAATATTCCCCGCGTGCATTCTGTATATTCGAGTATTTCTCTCGAACGCTTCGCGTTCTCGAGAAATACTCGAATATACAGAATGCACTAGGGATATAACTACTGAAAATCGCTTTCAAAGAAGATTTAGCGTTAATGTATGGTGTGGGATTTTAAACGGAAGGTTGTTAGGACCTTACTTTATTGACGGAACTCTAAATTCAGTTCGATACAACCAGTCTCTACGAAACAAATTACAGGAATATTTGGAACAATTGCCTCTTGCAGAATTTAATAACGTCATTTTTCAACAAGATGGTGCGTCTGTCCATAATTCTCTTATAAACACTAATTTCCTAAACGACAATTTTGGACAGAATTGGATTGGCACAAATGGACCAATTCAGTGGCCAGCTAGGTCCCCAGACTTAACTCCCCTGATTTCTTTTTGTGGGGACACCTTAAGGACCTTGTTTTCGTTACACCACCAGAAAATATTGATGATCTCAGAGTAAGGATTAGAAATGCTTGCCAAAGCATTCCTCAAGATATGCTTATAAACGCCGCAAGAAGTGTTAATAGACGAATAGACGATGGTTAGTTTTTTGTGTTCCCTTTTGTAAATAAATATTGTTTTGTTTTTCTGAGTTACACTTTTGTATATAGTTTTGTATCGTGGCCTCCCACCAATAAAAAAGTTTTTTAATTTTTCTCGAAAATTTTCTTATGTAAGGGCATAAAATATTTATATTTTTAAAAAGAGGAAAAAAACCTCTACCAGAAAATGTAAAAAAATATATACAGTGTAATTTAAAAAAATTGCATGTGACATCACCACTCTGAAACAATTGAAGATAAAATTTTTTGGATTATGTTAAAATGTAGGTTTTTATGTGCCATTTGATTTGATATAAGGTTTATTGGGTCTAAAATAAATAATAAAATAGCTAGAAGGCTGGGCCTTTTTTGTAGAACAGACACGTGTCCATTCGGAGAGGCCTTATCGTCACATGACACGGATACTATGTTATCAATGAGTTCTTTTGCAGAACTTAATAGAGTTCAGTTCACTAGGAGTGTTTACACTTCGCTTAATCGATTCCGTGCATTTTCATTTAATCAATACCTGTTGTTTGTAGGTCCTCGTATACTATTTGTTCGCGTACTACTTGTGTAATTGCTGTCTTTTAAATATTTACTTAGGTAAAAACATATTTTTGGTGTATTAAGGTCATTGTCGTAAATAAAAATGTAATGTTGACTTTGAACAATAGCCGTAGTTGTTTTTATTTCCTTACAATTTATCTTGCATCGCATCTCTATTGCTCTGGCTGTTTCAACGGAGTGTGTCATGAAGATCTATTAAACTGGCTAGATTAGCTATTGATTTGTTGCTTCTTATGACAATTACGTACAGTTATTACACATTTTTTATACCCACGACCCCTCTCCGGCAGTATGTCGAAATAATTGCATAGTGTTGCTCAGCTTTCACAAAAACGCAGGGTAATCGTTCTCGGAAATATGTATACAACAACAATAAAGTGTCGGGCGTGAAAAGGGTCGAAACGAAAAGGATATCAATGAAGATAAGACTCTTATTTTGATTTTTATTGCATTTGGTTTAAACATACGTGAAAAAGAGAAACGAGAAGCATGTTTTACAGATTATATTTATTATTCTATTTATTATTAAACTTAACTACACCCAATGGTACTTTCATCGAGTGGACAAAGAACTACCGAATCAACTCCAGCTTCGTCATACTCATCATTATTTGAAGCATCTCTAATGGCTATTTGAAGCATCCTTTTAGTGCATTAAGCTGCAAGCTGCGACTGCACCGGTCCATTACCTTACTTAAGACTAGCAACGAACGAGCCTCAAGTTTCGAATTCTTTTGAATAGTGGTTCACCTGCATTTCTCGTTCCGTCTACGCGACCTTGCCAAGACATCAGCCTGCCGATTAGTGGCCAGTTGCACTGCAAGCGATTAATTAATCCGCGCGGCCTCGAGCCGGACGCCCGCAATCGGGTAAATTGATAAATAAATCGCCAAAACCGCAGCCGCGGTTCGTGGAAGGCGGCCAAAAATGTGAAGGGATGCCCCTGGGGGCGATCCCTTGCACCTCGCGACTCAATGACGTCGGCAAGGCTATCAAGATGCAGCGTCGGGTTCCTGGTCGCCTTTGCTTAATTTCCCGAAGATCGTACTTGCGGTGGCGGCCTGAAGGCTGTTGACGGTGTTGCCAGATGGCAGTTGTCACCAAAATTCTTTACTATTCAATTCCTAAATTTTAATTATTTTAAAGCTAAAGTGTACTAAAGCGTACTCCATCCATTCATACTCTATAGTTTGAAATTTTCCATTTTCCAGAAGTTAAAGGACACTGTCTAAACGGCACTTTATAAAGCTACAGATAAACTTCAATTAACTGTATTAATAGTTAATATGATTTTAATGCAATTTAATACGCTCCAAAATATGCAAAGATATGTAACTTAAATCAAATTAATGGATTCAATTAATAAGAATTAGATTAATATAACAGGTGAACCAGTTAAAAACGAAAATAAATTTTAAACTTAAAAAAATTTGACAGTTGTATATCAACAAAAAGCATGCTACATATTAGACAGTGTGATTGTTTTTAATGGCTCCCTCGATCAAGTTTATTTTTGATCTCTTTGTAAAACGATGGCAGAAGAATACGTAACTTTGAGACTAGAGCTACAGTATTAAATGATAATTGTAAATGTAATGATTACTTTCAAAACTTATACCAAAAACGGAATATTACTTACGGTGAATATATTCTAACCTGAATAAGATGTAATAGTCAGTTTGCTGAAATAATTCCAAAGCATCACTGATTTTCTTAATAATACAGCATTTCTACATCTAAAGAAATATTTGTATTTTATCAAGAATGATTCGAATTGCTGAAAGGATTGATTACAGTTTTATATTGTCGTTTACTGTGAAATTCAAGCTAGTTTGTTTTCGTTAAGGACCTCATTGTTCCAGGAAATACAAATAAAAGGCCTACATTTCACATGCAATTGAAAAATGAAAGTAAATTATTTTCAATTCCGATTTTGTTACACCTTGCATAATAAAAACAACTTTTGCGATGTATAATCTCCCAAATCTATTGTGGTTGTCTCAATTGACTATTCTCTGCCTCATTCGAATGATTAGGCGGCGAGAATTTAAAATAAATGAAATAAATAATAAACATCATGGCAAGCCAATTTTATCAAATTGTTTAAAAAATCGATTTTGATAGGTATCGGAAGTCATATCTATGTAGATGATTATCATTTCAGTAATAATAGGACGAGAGGTCAAAATATTGCCGACAATAATTTTTGCGATTCAGATACGAGTTTCTGGGGCGACGAAAATAACGACGAGTGCTTGCACGAGTCTTTGTTTTCTAAAGCAACAGAAACGAGACAATCTGAAAAGCAAAAATTGTCTGCAATATTTCGACCTAGAGTCCTATTCGTCTTGACAATTTAACTTTTCATTAAAAAATAGTTACAGAAAAAATTGTCGCTGAAATAAAGCTCCTCGAAATATTGTCACTACAATAATTGTTACAGAAAAAATTTTCGCTGAAATAAAGCTTCTCGAATTATTGTCGCTGAAATAAAGCTCCTCGAATTATTGTCACTAAAATAATCGTTCGATTGGTAGTTCATTTTTAAATTGAAGAATGCCATTGGTTGACAATGACACCAGTTGAATTGTCTCTAGTATTTCTATAATTACGAGCCGTTGTTTTCTAAATAGCAAAAACTTTGCCACACGCTGTATATAACGGCCGTGTAACGAGCTCGTAAACTTCTAAAAAAGGCGTTCAAAGGATAAATTATTAAAGTAGTTATATATAAACATATAAAAGAATTGAATTGAACGTCCATTAAAGCAATTTATGGACGCGAACTTATGATAAAGGCCTTTAGATAACAAAGAGCATTCACATCTACACAAAATTAACTCCTCTTAAAAAACTAATCTTTTTTCTCAACGCTAACGGTAAAAAAACAAATGTTTTTTCTCAACGCTAACGGTACCATCTGAACCAGAAACCCTTCTGCTATCCCATCAGTTCAGTAGGTTACGCTATGTGAATTTAAGAAAATTCTGATAATGATGAAGTTGATTAGCAGCAAAAGTTGGTTAGATATACACAAATCGTTAATAAGCCAATATGCATAAATAGATGTGACATCAAACTACGCAGAATATTACTTAAATCGGTAAGCAAGCATAGTTGTTTAATTAAACGTACTTTTAACTTCTTAAATTATCAAAGAAACAAAATTGCAAACATCAAATGAATGATATAAGTTAGCAGATTTTCAATGGTAAAAATAGGTAAATATCTTATCAAACTTCTGCAATCCTAAGAACTCAGAATTGATACAGAACACGCACTAAGTACCTTCTTTGAACTTGTTGGTAGCGTGACAGCTCGAATGGAATAAACACCATTGGGCTCTGTAACCCTAATACCTGATAAGATGTGGACGCCATTCAGAGATACGACAGAAGATAAAAAACATGACTGCGTTTCCACGATGTAGCAGGTACGCTAGCGGCTCGAAGATCCCATGCACTACCTGAGGACGTAACGTTTCCATAGTTCATCAAGTGGCCGTCAGGTCATTCAAAATTCGCCCAGAAAAGAAAGTTAGTCACTTGATTTTCTTCAAGCCCGGCTTGTGGCAACCTTATTTTTTAAAATCACTGAAAGACAAGGGCTAAATTCCGGAAAGAGCATAAGAAAAACCGCTACATCGTCAAATTAAACGCCCATGGACCCAAGCATCTACGAGGCACAAAATTAAAGTTTCCACAGATTCCCATAGATTAAGCAAAATGAAAATAGGCAACTTGTTCCATACACTGTAATTATTCGGCGCGGCGAGTTGGTACCAGTGGCGAGTCGGTGCAGCGGCGAGTAGGCTGGCGGCGAGATAGCCTCATCTTTGCTATATGAACTTTAAGGCCGTTAAAAAAATATATTGATAACGTCATAACATTAAAAACAAATGACATAAAGACGTAAAAATTACTTTACATTAATTTAATTTAAAAGGTACCGAATGTATGCGCTACTTAGTTTTATACACTGTAGGTATACAACAAAATACTAGAAAAGCAAGATAGGAAATACCTTAAAGAATGCGCTGGCAGCCTAACTATCACCCTAGGATTGGATTTCTGTTCTCAAGCAAATAACTAAAAACAGGTTGGCAGCAAATACAATACTCCTCTGCTGTGCGGAGGTGGTAAGACACAGAAAGTCACAACCAGCAAATGAGTAAGAATTGTTTATAACTTTAATAGCTAATATTGCACTACTAGTCTGAACAATATATTAAAAGACATACAACTACGATACCGAAAACTAAAAAGGTTACTTTTTCAATCTCTGATTTGATAGATATAAAAAATGAATAAATATAAAGCATTTATACTACAGAAAACCTAAGTAGATCTCTAAGCTATGAGTATAATTCTACATAATCACCATTTCGATAAAGGCACTTATCATACCATGACTGGCGTTTTTCTATGCTTTCGTCAAAGGCTCAGCCAACTGTTTACGTCGGCTTTCAGTTCGATCCTTAAGCTTTCTGCACCAATCTCCCAAATAGCCTTCGCTGTACCCTACTGTCCCCATTTGACGATTAATTTCAGCTACATCATGTCCTTCAGCGTTAAGCCTTCAGCCAGAAGTGAAATACGGCTTACCGCACCCGCCAAGTGTGAACTCCGCTCTGCATGCCGTTATTCACTTTTTTCTCACTAAAGGCATAGACTCTGCAGGCTATATGTAGCCAAAAATCATCGTCAGATGAGTACAGTTTATAAGCGACGGCTGTGTGCGAGAATGGGACAGAAAGAATAAAGAAGGAGCTGAGTGACCAGGCGGCAATCTTTTTTGAGAAAAACATAGCAAAACTCGCACCAAGGTATGATAGGTGCTTTCATAGAAATGGTGATTATGTAGACATGTAGCTGAGAGATGTAATTACATTTTTCTACTCCTTTATTAGTAAATTGCTCATTAAGCACTGCTTACTTGATTAGTAAATTCGTTGTTACAAACAGTGTTACGTAATGATAATGACTAACACGTAATTTTTTTTATTACGTTACAGTTAGCTTCTGTTGTTTGTACGAAGCGGTGTAGGGATGTGACTGCAGCCTCCTAATTTTTAAGATGGTGTGACAGATGATTTGACAGTTAATAAAATATTTCTTTTTCGTTTAACGAAATGAGTGTGATCGTAGAAAAAGTATAGTACGCAACTCGAGCTATAGAGCAATTACACGCTCGTGGAATTACACACATTAACTTTTCCAACTCGCGTGTAATATGCTTCCTACAGCTCTCGTTGTGTAATATACTATTTCCATACAGTAAATGTGTCATATTAATTTTTGATTTTTATTATTACTGAATCGGAAGTTGAAAAAAATAGCTTTTGTACATCCAGAGTGAATGAACAGATATACGTCCGTGACTTGTCTATAACCTCATATTGTTACAAAATTATAAAACCAAGTTGCAAGGAAGAATTCGGCGTTTAAAAAACATGCTGGCACAATACAATCATAAAATAAATTTAAAGAAGAGCGCAATAATGACTAACCAAGGAAGAAGATAAATTAGAACTAAACATCCAGAGAGGAACTAGAAACGAGAAGTCTAGAAAGGGGAATAATCAACCCTATTGGTACAATGCCCATAGCTTATTGTGCTTTATACAACACATGTGATGATATTGAGGAAGACATGAAGATAAGAAACGAAGTAGTGAAAGGCAGATTAGAAGTGATAGGTGTGTTGGGCAAGTCTGAGACACAACGGTAAAGTTAACATGGTTCAAGCACTTTGTAAGAATGGAGGAAGAGAGTATTGCGAAGGTCTTATGGAAAATGGGCATGGGCCAAGAAAGAAACTATGGAAGACAAGGAAAACATGATGATATATATAGTTTAAAACATTGAAGAAAAAAGACTCAATTAGATCTAAGCTAAAAACGTAGCAAAGAACTGAAAGGAATGGAAAACATTTATAACCAGCACATCTTCGATAGCAGAGGGAGCGGACAAGTTGGAAAAGTTGACATTAAGCAATTCACATTTTTTTCTATTTTTTTTATTGTTGATATTAATAATAGAATCCAAAAGTGTGTATTAAAACTTCCTTTTTCCAATGAGAAAATATGTGAGAAGTAACACTAAAATTGAAAATTATATTTTCCTCGAAATATATACACTACTAAAAAAAAGTAGTCACTGCTCCTGGTACAAGCAAGTCACGCAAACCATCTTTGGACCCACCTACATATATACTAAATCTAATTAAAAAACACAAAGCAAGAAGACTCTGGAACACAACAAGAGAACGACAACACAAACAATTACTGAATTGACTTTCTCATTAAGTTACCAACGAACTTGATAACTTCCGAATAACATCTTACCAAACATATATTTCTGAAATAAATCCAAATGATAACTCACTATGGATTTCTACCAAGAGGATTTTACGGAAACGCGAAGAAATCCCCACATTGAAACACCACGCAGAAACTTTTGAAAAAGACGAAGACAAATGTAAGCTATTTGCTACGTACTTAGAGGAAGTCTTTAAACCTAACCCTCAGTACGAGCAACTGCACAACGACGTAGAATCCGAAATTCAGTGTAATCTACCAACAACTTCCACAGCTTTAAAGCCAACGTCCCCCCGAGATATTCAAGTATTCATCAATAAACTATCTCTTAGAAAATCTCCCGGGCAGGACTTAGTGCCTAATGTTGTACTGAAGAATTTAACTCTGAAAGATAATGTTTTTCTGGCCAACTTATTCAATGCCTGTCTTCGAAACGGCTATTTTCCAACCAAGTTGAAGGAAGCTGAAGTTATCTTGTTTCCAAAACCTAAAAAAGAAAAGTATGGTTAGTACCTATAAGTTTACTACCTACGCTGTCGAAGCTATTTCAAAAAATCGTTCATTAACGTCTAAACGACCACTTAAACGAGAATAATATCATTCCAGCAACACAGTATGGATTTCGTAGTAATTATTCGATATCGCTCAGGCTTTTGACAAAGTCTGGCAAGAAGGCCTGCTCTACAAAATATTACAACTGAATCTACCCGATTACCTTACCCGAGTGATTTTTTCATTTCTAAGAACCGGCACATTTAAAGTAAGGGTGAACGCACATTATTCAGATCTAAAATAATGTCAGCTGGGGTTCCCCAAGGCTCGATTCTTGGACCAACGTTGTACAACATTTTTACCCGTGACACACCACATTTTGATAACGTAGAACTTGCAATGTATGCGGATGACACCGCACTCACATCTCAGAACTTCGACATCCACAATGCCATTAGTGATCTCCAAACTGCAACTAATGTATACTGCCAGTGGTGTGAGAAGTGGAGAATTCAGTTAAACTCAACAAAATGTGAGACTAAAATCTTTACATTAAGACGCCCTCCCAACCCAACTGAATTGCGAGTTAAAGGAATCGGAATACCTTGGAACGCCAAGGATGATGTGGTGAAGTACTTAGGATTATATCTAGATAGAAAGTTAACATGGTGCCTTCATATAAATAAAAAACTTAGTGAATGCTACACGAGACTGAACCTTCTTTACCCACTAATAAACCGAAAATCAAAATTAAAAATTAAATTCGGGTGTTCATTAGAATTTGTGGTCTAGTCGGCTTTCGAACTGATGAAGTCATGTCGTGCATTAAATCATATGGCTGATAACTGACACTGGTGACACTGTAAGTCTATATCAAATTCGATGTTAGCAGGTTAGGATTTGCGTCAGTCTGTGTCAAAAGTGACCGTTTGCAAGCCCTACGCAGTCGTACAGCTACAACACCAGACCTTCAAGCAGACGTTCGACAAGCTACTGGGTGCATCATTAGTGACCAAACTGTTAGAATTAGACTGCATGAAGTTAGTCTAAGGTCCAGAAGACCTAAAGTGCCCAAATTGTCCAGAAATCATCGTAGAATGCGAGTGCAATTCGGCCGAGAACACCTAAACTGGCAACTGAGGCACTGGCGACGTGTCATGTTTACAGATGAGTCCAGGTTCCTTCTATCAGGTAATGATGGACGATTACGTATATGAAGAAGGTCAGGAGAACGTTACCTTCCCAATACAATGCATGAAACTATTCCTGTTGCTTTAGGATCGATAATGGTATGGGGCGACATCACATTAGATACCCGTACTGAGCTTGTCATTGTTCGAAATGGTGCTCTGGTACGATACATAAATGAAATCCTACATGACCATGTTCGTCCTTATGCCCAAAATGTTGGTCGGAAATTCGTGTACATGCATGATAATGCTAGGCCACACGTAGCAAACATAGTGATTCTTCCAGATCAAGACATTCAAACAATGAATTGGCCAGCATGTAGTCCGGACATGAATCCCATAGAGCACATGTGGGATATGCTGAGAAGAGCTGTTCACGCTCCTCCAAACCCCCCAACAAACCCTTGCTCAGTTGGAACACGCTCTGATTAGAAGAATGGCAGCGCATCCCACAGGATGTGATTCGTAGGCCAATTCGAAGCATACCAAGACGCTGTCAAGCAGTAAGTCGAGCAAGAGGAAGCAATACTTCCTATTGAATTTATTGTCATCATAATTAAGGAAGTAAAACTGACCCATAAATTTCCTAGATTACTTTAGTTTTTGTTACTGATAAGCTCGAAGCTATACAAAGATTACAAATTTAATCAAATTTTTAAAAAACATGTAGCATTATCCAAATAAACAATTTATCTACATATAAACCTAATTTCAACAAGATTCCTAAACTCGCATTAAATTTACGCCACTTTGAATACGTGACTACTTTTTTCTTTTGAGTAGTGTATATAAAAAAAAATCTGGCAACACCGCTACAAATGCCTGCTTTTTGTGCATCCGCGATTGGCAGCTGATTGATGGCGTTGCGGCATTGATAGGAATTAGATGAAGTCGCGATGAGCGCTCGGGCCGCTCTGTCAGTTCCCTTGAAGCTCGCTTCCACGGCTGTTAATTACTAACTTCATTACTGCAATCGATAACCTAAATCCATACGTAAGCGGCTTGAGCAAAATGCCCGATTTTTCCGGCGTCGAGAAGTAGGACTCGAGGCCAAGTTGGCTCAATTTCGCAATTATTGGGTTATGATTGGAACTATTTTGTTGTTTTGTTAGTGCCCCAATAGATTTGCTCTTGCAAGTTAGACATATTCGCTAACACTAATGGTCAAATTGCCGTTACAGTTGAGATTAAACGATTAAAATAAATTTCTCAGTAGTTCCAGCAGCGCCCAATGAACTGTCAGATCACAATATAATTACAAGAATTTATAGCAAGGAGTATTAAAACAAACATAATCAGTATTCCAAAAAAACATGTATATGTAACAATAATAAATTTTGTAATAAGAGACTGGAGAGAAAATAGTATAATGTGTCCATGGATTGATGGTAGCTGTCGTCGGTGTATTGTATATCAGTGATATACCGTGTGAGCGCTTCTACTCTTAAGCTCTTAAGTTTTTAATAATCCTTCCTCAAATCTATAATTGACTCCCACGCCAAGGTCTCTTTCTTCAAGTTTATAATGGACTATGATTGTTAAGGCTGCTGTGTGAATGTTAAATCCGATTTGATACAAGATACAGTCCTGTTTAACTCTAGTTTATGCCAAGAACTAGTCCGAATGCTCTTCTTTACATATCACTATCGTCTATTGTTACTTCCTTTTACAATAAAGGAAGTATTGGATTCACTCCAAAAATTGCAGTTTATCTATCTATACATATAAATATAAAGGAAAGTCACAACCCAGACTAATCAACGCAGAGCCGTAACCGCTGGTACTACGAACTTAAAATTTGGGTGGAAGGTTCAACTTGTTACGTAAGGTAGTGCTAACAAAGGATTTTGTGAAATTTGGTGAAAAGGGGTACAATCTGTTTTCACGAATTTCTCAATAGCTCTTACACCCGATGAGATATCGACTTGCTGTTTACTTGCAAATATGTTCAATACAAATGCCTAGAAACGCATTTCAGGATTTTGTCCTAATCAACCCCTAATGGTGCAAATATGGATTCGGGGTGAATTAAAAAATTCTTCGTATCTCCTATATTTATTGAGTTAGAATATTCTCTTTTGGCATATGGATGTAGTTTTAAAATATTTATAAAGTGGTTTAAGGGATTTGAAAATTTACCCCAAAGGGGTTGAAAAGGGCTAAACTGTGTTCTCACGAATTCCTCAATATCTCTTAGACGATAAGATATCGACTTGGTGTTTACTTGCATAGGTATCCAAGGCAAATGTCTATAAACATTTTTGAGGATTTTGCCCTAAAGGGGCGAATTTGTATTCGGGGTGAATTATAGAATTCCTTGTATCTCCTTTTTTTCGAGTTAGAGCATTCTTTTCTGGCATACAGGGTGATTCAAATATGGCGCATTTCCTCTGGAGAGGTTGTTGGGAACTACTAGCGGAGTACGATAAAAATCACAAAAAAAATCTTTACAATCATTTCTCTGAAATATTAACAGCTGAAGATGCATTTGGAAATAAGCTGTTTGCCAATATTTAAAAAAAATCAACGTTTGAATCGAAGATTATTATTGTTATTAAACATTCCAATTAAAAAAACTGACAGTTTCATCAAACTTACCTAAAATTTTAGTTTTCAAAACTAGGCACCAAAGACAGAAGCTTTGAAAACTAAAATTTCAGGTGAGTTTGATCAAACTGCCAGTTTTTTGAATTGGGATGATTAAGAACAATAATAATTTTCGATTCAAACGTCGAATTTTTAATAAATATTGGTAAATAGCTTATTTCAAAATGCATCTTCAGCTGTTAATATTTCAGAGGAATGATTGTAAAGATTTTTTTTTATTTTTCCCGTACTCCGCTAGTAGTCCCCAACAACCCCTCCAGAGAAAATGCGTCATTTTTGAATCACCCTGTATAGATGTGTTTTTCAAATCTTTAGAAAAAGGTTTTAGGTTTTTAAAAATTTCACCTTTAAAGCGGTAAAAAGGGAAAACTGAAAAGGGGTAGGGTGTTAAAATTATTAATTTTTTACCTCTGTGTTCATTTTAGGATAAAACGAGTTGAAATAATTTTTACCCCTAAGGAGTGAAAAGAGGTAAACTGCGTTTTCACGAATTTCTTAAAATAAAATAGGAAAATTTCTGAAATTCCATCCCCTTGTGTTGGACACGGGTATCCTGCTATAATTTATAAGTACAACATCTAATAAGTACATATATTTTTGATTTTATCTCATTGTTATACTAAAACTATAGTTTTATCAATCTATACAAGGGTACCGATAATTACGTACACATTTTCAAGAGGTACGTGAAGAAAAGAAGAGTTAGAAGAACTTGTTTCTGAAGAATATTGTTTAATTTTTACCTACAATATTGTTTTACAGCCTTTGTTAGTTTAGCGTATTGACTGAGGGGGGGGGGGGGGAGGGAGACTCAATAATTCATTTAAGATTTAGAAGAAGAAACAAGCATTTGTAGTCCGTACGAAAAACGGGCATCTTGCTAGTTGGAAATAAGTGGCGTTCTTCTCTACGGGTGCGTAGTAGTTTGCGAGTCGTATAGGGTTCGAAAGTTTCAATTTTCTTAGAAATAATTTGATTCAGCGTTCAAGTAGGCCCAGAGATTCGAGTGAAAGAATATTTTAACTTCAGATAATGACTTTTTCCCATTTAAACGTTCCAAATTGTGTGATTGAAATCTGCCTAGAAGGTTATCAGAGACAATTACGCAGTTTGTTCAGCTTCGACTGCAACCGTGCGGGAATGTTTCCGTGGCACAAAGCTTCGCGACGACAAGATCCTTCGTGAAGTATACTCGGCAGCACAAAGGTCTTGCTGAATGCGCATCACCACCGATTTGGATTACCACCCATGTGGATTTAGATCAGACTTGAATTATTACCGTCGTGAATTACCACTGTTGTGGATTATCACTGAATTGGATTAACATAGATCTGGATTTACACCCGACTTGGAAAATATTAAAACAAATATATGAAATGCCACCGAAATGAAATACCACCGACTAGGGTTTATCAGTGACTTAGATTATCACCGATTTACGTCCAATTGAAATCACAATCGACTGGAAACATCGCCAACCCTATCTGATAGCAGTTGTTAGTAAAAATTTTCTTGGCCGAAAGCGCGTTTATACCGTGTGTAACACGATCGTGGTTCAACCCCTTTTTTATGTTTGAAGATACAGTTTTTAAATTTAGTGTATCGTATGTACTAAATATTCGTCACTTTTTGGCATACATGTAACTTTTTTTCTTCTGGTTACAGCAGAAGTGATATCAAGTTTTGATTTTCAAATGAAACGCACTATATATTATTAGATTTTTGAATTTTACATGTTTTTTAAATCTAGTGATACCACATAAGTGACATTCCAGTTTTTTAAATTTAAATTATTATTTTTTAAACTACCTGCGCCATGACAGTTCCGATTTATTCCCAGCGACCCATGTAATGCTATAAAAATATTAAATTATGAGATGCAGATGAGTGATGGAGGAACCTGTTGACGAAGGAGCTATGACAGTGACAACCAATTATTGTGAGGCGTGCAGGATTCCATTTTGCGAGATACGTCGCGTGTGTTTGCTATAAATGTTTGTTTAATAATTATAATATTACAATACTATTTATTAAAGCACTTTGACCATGTTTACTCTGACTGATAATTCAATTGATTTTGTTAAAATTTTAAAATTTCAAAACACAAGATATCTAATTTAGAATCGTAAAATTTACAATTGGTCTTTCTGTAAATCGAAAGAAGGTTAACTGTCTAGGGTTAAATGAGAAACATTAAGTATTTATTGGACAAAAATAACTTTTAACTGTTTAATCGTATTACTTTGACTGCACTTCTTTTCGGTATTGAAAAAAAGCAGTGGCGATGCTTCCTGTTGTATGTTGTTGTCAAACTTTCAATTTGCAAAGCACTAGTAAGAAATAACTTTGTTCAAAATTTCTCCATGCAGATTTACTATCTCCACAGTAGTTTTGTACAGCTATTGCATAAAAGCAGCTGATGTTGCAACATATTTTCACATTTTTGGTGTTAAAAGAGTTTCCATTCGTTTATCTGTTAGAAATTTGGTTCCCGGTTCATTATCTCTAATTTTTGTAAAGGAACTATTCCGCATTTTGTACTGCTTTTAAATTTTTTCAATAAAAATTTTGTGATAAAACTACATGACACAACTAATAATAGGAGCGATTCTCACTTGATCATTATTTTTAGTATATAAAATTCTTATTGTTTTGCATGCCTATACAAATCCGAGTTATTTAAAATTAGGGACGAACTTATAATTAAAACAAACTTAAAATGAAAATTTACATTGATGGAGCTGGAGCAACTCTGGAAGCTATGCGAGTTTACACGCTCTTGTCAAAAGTAAATTTCTCGAAGTAAGTATATAGTTTGGCCGATTTACAGGAGCTGCAGTTTCTAAGTTAAGAGTTATTAATTCAGTTGATTATATAAAAAGGAGACCTTTAAAATAAAGAATATGTTTTGCTCTCTGTGAAATTATGGCATGACAATTCAGATAGGTGTCACGTAATAAAGTACATTACAGTACATTATAAATTAACATAAGAAATAGTAACTTACTTGCATGACAAATACAAAAAAAAAACAGTCTACTTAATTGACAAATTAAATAATTAACTAATTTAGTTTTCAGCTTCAAAAGAAAAATACATTTTTACTCGACTTAAGTAAAAAATGCAGGCTTTGTCTGAAACGATACAAAAATAGCCTAGTAAGAATAGTAGACTATTTATCAAACTTGGGCAACCATTTTTTCTCCTTTATCAGACTTCAGTCAGCTACATAATTTCTGTAAAAAAGTTCCTTTAGGTAGTCGCCTGCCAGAATTCGATTGGTTATATTCAGAACACTTCAAAAATCGAATTATATTGTCTTTGATATTACGTTTAATTGTAATTGTAAGTATTTAAAAAACAGTGTATAGAGTTGTTCAAACTTTTGTTTGACCATGAATTTAGCAAAAAGTGTAAAATGAACTGAAATTGTGTAAATACAACAGTGTATGTAATTAGGTTACAAGAACTAGTTTGATGCGTGCCAGTTAAGTGATTGTAAACAAAGACTCGGTAGTTTTATCAACGCACTAGGTCATATTACAAATTACTACAGCGAGCATTTCGACAAGGTTTGCATTACGCAAAGTGTAGTAGGTCGTATTGCGAACAATGTATACAATTACTCTCTACTAAGTGCAATCTACCATTAAAAAATACGACACACATTAATTGTGTATAAGCTTCTGTATTATTAATTTAAATCAATATACTTTAAACAATGAGAGTATATTCATTTGTAACGATAGACGAAGGCTAAGATTGTCTGTAAAGGCTGGTTAGGCCTGGCAAACCTCTGTTACATCTTATAGCAACCAACAAACTTCCATCTCCTGTTAAGAAATCACCTGGTTCAACAATACTATAAAATTCTAAGTTTCAAACTGGAACTTGGAAAATGTACAAGTTGAAAATTTACGAAAAAATATAATAAGAATATACGAAGCTCTTAATAATACAGTACCTATTACAAACGTATTTGATAACATGAAATGGCGTATTAATTTGAGTGTTTGTGAAAATGGACAACATCTGTTCTAATGTTCAGAATTTTCTCAATTTTAAAATTCATCATAAAATAAATTGTAGTGTGAAATTTAGTATCAAGCTTTCTACGTATAACTATTAAAATTGTTTAATATAAGCAACACTAAAAATTAAGAAAACCTTAGGATCAAACAAAATGGTAGTAGTTCAGGGCTGTCAGTATTCTCAACAGACCCATATTCATCTATCCCACCAAAATTTGGTTATTTGATACGTGCCGTATAATCCTCGAGACGATATACTACTATTTCTTTATGGCTAACGCCAATTCCAAGACTTTGCTCTGTATTTCAAAGAATATTTGTTAGAGTTGAATATATATGACCAAATCCTGTCCATTCAAGTTTCACGCTTCTACTTAGTTTGGTTTCTTGGTTTTCTTTTGCCATCTTTATCCTATGGCGGCCCTAATATATACCTTTTCTACAAATTTGCTAGTTTCGTTATAAATTTTGCAAAAAATGCATTAAATGAAGTGATTAAACGTAGATCAAATTTATTGCAGAATTAGAAAAAGAGAATTAAAGATGTCCGTATGATTTTAGAAATTTATCAATCACTTTATATTATAGATGCCTACAGTGCTAATATGAGTTACGACACAATTTTAAAATGCTAGACGTTCTTCTGCGTGATGCTACACAAAATGTTAATCTTCTGACTGCTTTCCGGTACATATCCTTTATTTCTATTGACTTAAATATTTTGAAAAATAAGTACCAAGTAGTCAATCTCGATTTGAAACTTCAAAATAAAAGGGGAATCATCGATGCTATTATTTTACTTTCAGAGCTATTCCATAGATAATGTAGACCAATTTGTTTTTAAAAAGCCGTCGGAGATTTTGCAGGACTTGAACAGCCGAGTGGCAAGCACGTCATTAGAGAAGGTCGTTGCTGTTATTTTATCAACCAATAAATCTCGATGACTGCCTTTTCGAAAAGAACAGGATTTTTCAGATGAAGACGTCCACCGCGAGGAATCCTTTGCTGGTAGTCTCAGGCTTTTCATCATACGTTGCTCTTAAGCGTACAAATCAAACGCTACGTCAGTGCTCTCATACGCACATTCCGAATGCGAGGGCTTAAGCCGTAATTGAATTATTGCCATGCAGGTCGCACGTTGCGGTTAATTGCAATAAATCGACATAAACATCTCTATGTAAGGAACAAATGCATTGTTCGCATTGTTCGTTACACAATTGACAATATCATTGTACTTAACAGTACGCCGATGACACAAAATAAATCACGATTTTCCAAATGAATTCCACGAATTCGATCGCCCGCGGAGCAAAGCGCCGCCGTAACACGGTTATGCAGACAGACCAAGGACTGAGTCTCAGCTAAATAGCAAATGCTTACTTTCAAGGCGTATAATTAGTGCATAAGTATACATCTGCATGCTAAAGACGATAGGTTTTGAATTAATCTCATTTGCAATCGATTATCAAAGTTATGTGATTATTGAAAGTACTTCTGGTACCCCTCTTCTATGTAAAAGATGCAGAAGCGCGACCTGAATCGTTTAAGAAAATAAGAGGTAGTCTCTTCTGAACCGTGATAGAAAATTGGACCTATATTGCTGGGCTGTTTCACATAAATTTATTTTCAAAGAGGTTCCTATTGCCAAAACTTGGTTCCTACGGCCTGAAATAGATGGCTTGTTACATAAATTACTTGATTTAGCTGTATATAAAACTTAATACCAAATATACCATTCATAGAATTATATGAGGAGCAGTAATAAATACAGCAGTTAGAGCCAACGTTACAGGCAAAAGCTATAAGTGTAATTACTTTTCTTCCTACAGAATAGTTTCAGGAACTTCAGAACATCAGTGTTATCAAAGTGTTTGATTGAAAAAGTAGCCGAGTTTACAAGAAGTCACCTGTGAAACACAACAATTAGTAACAATTGGCTGGCAGTCTGATTAGTGAATAATTAGAATCACATGGTGACGCCGTAAAGCCAAACAAAACGGAATTAAAATACCATCACGATAAACAGATATTTAGTTCAATAATTGCAGAGGCAAAACTGAAGTAACGATCCGAGCAGTATCCGAGATTATCGGGTGATTTCAAGTTTCAATTAAACTATACATGAAAGTTGCGTTTGTCTTGGACAATCTGCGTATATAAACACAGAACTATACAAGCCACCAGGCAGCATAAACTGCGAAAGTATAGCTACAAAAGCTTCCAAATGCCTCAGCAATGGTTCCTAAAGTCAACAGCAGAACTAGCAATCTTATTATGACGACTCCGGTATGTCTGCCCTATAATTTGTAATGCGAGTGCCTAATTACAACGGTAAGCGAAATAATAAACTAACACATGCACAACTTGATGGGCTGCGCAGAAGAATAAATCCGTAACAAGTACGATGGAGAGGCAAATCCCAGAATCTACGTTGAATTGCTCAATTTAAATATCCGCGAACTTCGCGAGTAGAAATAGAGCACAACGAGATTCTAAGTGCGATAGGTGAAAGTCGCTGACCAAAAAGTGCGTCTTTAACGGACCCGAAAAGAAATCGATAATTTGCTTAGAAAAACTGTTGAGATCTGTGATAAAATGTTGATCTCCATAAAGAGTGAATCCTTCGGACAGTCGTGTAAAGATATTAAAAGTGTGCTAAAAAAAATGTAAAAACAGCACTGAAATTGTGAAAATCCATTACGACCAGGACAATCAAACCGCACAATCGACGAAGAAAACATTAGAACTGTGCAAAAGCTCATTTTAAGAAACATATGCGTAAAATTGGAAGAAACTACTGCAAAAATCGTTGTGGGTATCGATTGGCTAAACCTGACAAAATTTACTTACTCACCTGCTGGAGCAAATGCGATGTTGAACACTTTTAAGACAAGAAAAGAGTCATTAATTAGAAGATTAGATGATAGGAGGCACTACGGTCAATTAAATAATACTTTATAGTCTAGCCTACTAAAACCTCAATTCAAGCCAGCCATAAGGAAAAATAGAAATGTTTTCCTGTTATAAAGCGAGTCTAAGTTATCTATGGAAAACAGGATCACGATCATAATCACGATATGCCTATGTTCATCTACTGCTGGATGTAGGCCTTCCTCTTGTTGTTTCACTTATGTTTGTCTTGCGCGTTTTCTAAGAAACACAGTACCGATAAAAAACTTAAACTTATCGAACATCTCACACATATGGGAATATCACGGTAATACTTTTACATTCTTCAATAAAAGTACTTCAGCGGACAATTTTCATACATTCTCTAAATTAGTAGTTGGCAGACTTCGAAGAAATCAAATATGTCTTAAAAGTTATTTTCACCTCCAGTATGTTCTATACGAAAATTAAAAAAAAAATCAACAAGCTTTTGAGAAACATGCTCTAGATATCCTGATTTCTTATTAATATTTTATTGATTTCGGAAACCAGTACGAGATTTTTACATCCACCTCCATGAAATATAGTACATCTAACTTTACTCTGCATACTTTTTTATAAAACCACTAAAAACTAAGCCGAACTAATAGGAGACTTATGTTATCTGAGTAGGAGACTTCAATGCCAGAGTAGACAACAATATCATTCCCACTTTAAAACGGTGACTCAATGAAAATATACCGATCTAAATTGTGATATTTGTGGAAATGACGCCTAACTTACTATATACTACAAATAAATATACATAGTATGTCCACAACAGCTTATATCGTTGCAAGCGGCGCGGCGCAGTACATGTAAAAAGTGTAAATTACTACGGAATGCACTTAATCTCATATAAGAAAAATGCAACACTATTACTGGAACAGAGTAAGAATATTTTGGAACTTCAAGTAGTCAAATAGGTGCAGTTCTTCATTAAAATACTTTTCTTAAAAACCAAAACTTGTAATCGAACGAATACTGAATACGAAGAACATAATATGATATAGAGTCTAGATAACACGATTAGATAATGTAAAAACGGCAATGGTTCCGAAAAAATGGTACATGTAACAATCGAGAAAGGAAACCTATAAAAATTATTATAAGGTCTGTTTGAACAAAGAACGTATTGATACGAAAAGCCTGCTCAAAGTGCTCAAGCGTGGCCCTGACACCAGTTACTAATAGCAGTATCATGAAAAACATAACAAGAAATAGCAAAAAAAACTAGCAAAAAATTAAAACTAGACCAGAAATAAGGAAAATAAGCTTTTGAAGCACTCATAACTAATCAATAAAATACAAAAATATTACGGACACAACTATCTACGAAGTCAAAGAGGTACAATTATCGAAAACCCTTTTTTGTGCGGTGCTGTCCATTGCTTTCTTACTATGACAATTTTCTGCACCTACCTACTTGCCTGTGTTTCAACGAAACAGCCTCAGATGTCAAAATTATTCCAAGAAATATGACGTCGCTGAGCCGTTGCACGTGCCATTGGTACGAAGTTTATCAAACGAATAGCTGTCAAACAAGAAGTAGTGACCCATTCTATGCAATTTCAAAATGCACACCCGGCCTTGTCTAGCTCAATACTCTCGGCGATTTTAGATCGTGAGTCGGATTAAAGAAAAGGTGCTGATAATTACTTAACAGATCAGCGCCGATTGATGTCCAGCAATAACACTATGTTTAATCTAAGCAAACGTAAGTTACCGTTAAGAGCCTCTCTCACATAATAATACGCCTTGAAATAAAAAAAAAGATAAGCCATGTGTAAGTTCAAGTATCAAGGCTTTAATAAAAGTAAACAACCAAGCGCTAATATAGATTCGCGAAGATGCCGCTATAAAATTCCAGAGACATTAGAGGTTAAGCACAAGTTCCATATTAAAAGCAATTAGACACAAATACGGTTAAAAAGTTGATATCAAAGTTAACATTGCATAAATAATAGTAGATTCGTTATATTCAAAGTAAATTATAAGTACATAAGTAATTGATACAAAGAATTTACTGTACAAATAGTATCCGTAGATGCAAGCAAAATCAAAGTACTTGACTGATGAGGGCGCAAGGAACCGATACAGTGAAGTTACCCTTAATTGATGGAATATCTATCAGGCGCTAAAAACTATTTCCTCAAGTAACTTATAGCATATATCTAAAACGCCTCTCGACATATGACTGATATAAATCAGCGTTACCGCTGTAGTAAAACAATAAGTATTTTTCAAAACTAAACTGAATGTTGAACTTTATAATTTCAAAGGTTTAAAATTTAAAAAACCCTTTTGCATCTAAATTAGAAAAAATAGCAGTAATGCGTTATGAAAAGTCAAATTGTTTAACCCGCGTAATATGCAAAACTAGCTAACGCTTGTTTTGACAAACATTACGACTTGTCAAGCAATATCGCGCCTTTCATAACTGACTATGTAAATTACTATTACTCGCAATCGGTTAATAATTGCAACCCCTAATAGCTGCGCGGATTCAACTCGCAGCTGGTACGCGAGGGGATTGACACTACGCCTTCGGTTACACAAAAAGTAGAATATACAAATTAAAAAATCTGACCTTCCATTAGCCACATGCTCAACGAATCTCACAGAAACGCAAATAAACTACCTTTGGATTCGCAAAATATTACAAGTACCTCGCTATCCACCCAAGGAACATGGGGATTACTGGAGAAAAGAGAGGGAATCAGAAAGTGTAAAGAAAAATGTTACAGCATAAAAACGTCATTACGACATGAATTTGACATTCAAAATACTCAACCGTCAGTTACTCGATAAAACGACACAAATCGGAAATGTCTCGGATCCATTGCGCCCATGTTACGATGGGCTGTACGAAAAGTTGCCGACCAGACTCAGATGGAGAAGGGGAGGTTCATTAGGATCTTAATTAAAGCAACCACCCTGTAAACGAAATAAAGATTCAAATTGTCTTAAGTTTTGGTCATTTGACCTATACTCAAAAATCAACTTAGCGTAAGTAAAAAAAATGCGTTCTTTCAAATTCCGCAATAAAAAAAGAGGGTTGCCATTTAAAAAACATCGATGACGTCATACCTCCTACGGGGGTCACCCTGTGTGTATAGATTTTATGTGACTATTTCCCACATCTCTTATTATCCAATCAAATGCCATGATTTTTCAAAATTCAAGCAATCACGTGTTTTTATAGTGGCAAAAAATCCAAATTTTCTATTGGAGTTTTATCACTTTTTTTTACTAGTACTATATTCATGGCAACCACTAAATATGTTGTTTTAATCAAAGTGGTATTTCAAAAACGCCATTTAAACTGTCATTGTGCATCAGTATAAATGTCAAAATAAACCGATATTTGGGAAATAGTCCACTAAATGTATTTCGGGCTCATAATTTTGCTCGGAAAATGTTTTACTCAAGATTTGTTGTTTTTTTTGGCAATGCCCCTCGACAAACTAACTTTGACAAATTTGATCAAGTTAGTTTATCTTGTGGCATTGACAAAACAAAATACTTTCGTAAAACATTTTTACTGGCAAAATCATTTACCCTTAATACATTATTACTGACTATTTCCCGCATCCCTTATTATCCAATCAACTGCCATGATTTTCTAAAATTCAACCAATCACTTGTTTTTATAGTGGCAAAAACATCAAAATTTTCCCTTGGGATTTTGTCAGTTCTATTTTCTACTTGTATCCATGGCAACAACCGAATATATTGTTTTAATCAAGGCGGTATTACAAAAACAACATTTAAACTGTCATTGTGCACAGTATAAATGTCAACATTAACCGATATTTGGGAAATAGTCCACTAAATGTATTTCGGGCTCATGATTTTGTTCGGAAAATGTTTTACTCAAGATTTGTTGTTTTTTTTGCAATGCCTCTCGACAAACTAACTTTGGAAAATTTGTTTGTCTTGTGACATTGCCAAAACAAAATATATATTTCTTGTAGATTGCTCCATTTTCTCCTTCTAATTTCTGCATTAACGCACTTTTTCTCTCTGCTAACAGTTTCACTTTATAGTGAATTCTTCTTTTTCCTATTGTTTAACCAACAGCATGAGTAATACTTTGTTCAATTTTTGTTGCACCTTTCTTCTACCGAGTCTACTGTGCCAATCTTGTTTTCCTTTGTTTTTGCTTCCAATCTGTCATATCTAACACTTTTGTGCTCTCGTAATTTAAACTTACTACGTTGTATTTTTCTACATAACATGATTTTTGTTTATGATCACTACCAATATTGGAGGATGTCAATGTTCTTGCATCTAAGATTGTGTTAGGTTGACTTGCGATGTTGTTTTGCTATTTTGGCGGTGTGGATAGAAGGTGTTATTAATCTTTAATTAATTTTGAAGACAGAATTCTATTAATACTACTTTGTAGTTAATGTCAGGTTCGTTATATGTTTGTTTTATTCCCGGTATTATTTCCTATCCGCCCGTTAGTCTTCTAGTATGATGGTGTTTTCATATCTCGGTCTATTAAATTTTGTTATTGTCTGTTAATAGCGCTTATTGTAATGGTATGAGGCTTATAGCAATTCTGATTGCATTGTTAACTTACGAATGTTAATGAAAGATTCAAATAGGCCCATAATTGGTAATGTATTTATTGCAACGCTACGAGTCACGAGTAAACATTGATAATTACATAAAACATGACTAGCAATAACTGTAGTTAATTAACAGAGCTTAGTAATTGTATAAAAAACATCGTCAGGGTTGCGATCAGCTTGTATTTAAATTTTTGCTTAATATGCAAATGTAGCTAATTTTATGATGACTGACAGGTTAATTGAGTAACGTCAGGACCCGAAAATGGAGTCGCTTTAGTGCAAGGGCGTTTCGAAACGTTACAGAAGGTTAATGCAGCGTTTGCATTCATATCGAAGTGTCAACAATCGACCACGCAGCTAAAGAGGCTATAAAGCAGTGCCAGAAGGTACAGATCATGCAAATAGCATATAAGAAGCAACCTGAGAATTACTGAAGATTACTAAAGTGTGGTAGTGGCTTGCTAATCAGTGTTGATTAACTAAAAGTGCAACTTAAGTAAAAGTGAGACCAATTGTGAGGTTATAGTTTCCTGTATGACATTTACATAAAAACAATTAGAAGTAAGATCAAAGTCTGTGTACTTACAGTTGAACAATTGTAAATCATGTTGCTATGGTGACCTAGAGAGTAGTTTGTTATTGTATGTTGGGGAAGCGAAGCCGAAAACTTGTGTGTTTGTGGCTTTCCGGTTTTGAAAATAATTTGTCCATGAAAGTGAATATTTGGTGCTGAGTTGTGCGTTTGATTAAATCCTTGTGGGTGGGAGCCAGCTGTGGCCAAATTGGCGGTGTTCCGAAGTACAATTCTCGAGTAAATTGGACCTGGAGCGTAGTCTGTACGAGTTCGCATTCGAAGCTGAGATTTAACATGATTTGGAGCTGCGGCAATCGGACAGAAAAGTGCAGCACCTAAAGGAGGCCTTATTCGTGGGTCAGAAGCAGGTAGCCGCAGCAGGAAGCTTGCCTAGGGCAAATACGTGCCGAAACGAAATCGGCGTTTCTTGGAGTAAAAACAAATGCGAGTTGGCGTCTTTTTGCATTTGGAAAACAAATTCCAGGTTAGCCAAAGTACTTGATTATTATGAAAGTATTGTTATAATTTACATGAGTTGAACTGATTGATTGTTGGTTAATTTATTGTCAGATTACGCTGAATTTTCCATCTGTTTGGAACAGCTTTGTTCGGGGTTAAATATTTTGTGGTTATCTGTCACTTGTCAGAATCCATCATTTGCCATACAAGGGTAAAATTTCAACGGTGTAAAAATGCAACCCTCGAGATACGAGTTCCAATGGCTAGCAGGGGCAAAAGTTTTTTATAAGTTGCAATTAAATGAAATATACAGGGTGTCCCCGAATAGGTGAAACAACTCTTGTAAAACGTAAAAAAATTCTCGTTTTAAATTTCCATTTTTGGGGTTCAGCCCTGCTTGGTTAAAGGACAATTTCTAACATAATTTCAGTTTGGAAAAAACAAGTATGCCTTGGAAATTTTCAAAAATCCTATTTTTCTGTAGTGTAACGTGCCTTTCATGTAGCAAATACGATAAAAAGATATTCAGAAAAGTTGTTTAGAATCAAAATTTAGACCCCTTTACCAAATTTCAAAATTCTCAGTTAACTTTGATCTCTCACATTTTTTTATGTTTGTTTCCCAAAACAAAGAATTTGATTTTTAACAAAGTTTTTTTTATTATGAATTAAAAAAACTTTGTTAAAAATATTTGTTTTTCCATGTCAGTCTTTGTTAAAAGTAATGATTTAGGACATAAACATAAAAGAAAATGTGAGAGATCAAAGTTAACCGAGGATTTTGAAATTTGGTATAGGGGCCTAAACGTTGATTCTAAACAACTTTTTTTAATAACTTTTTGTCGAATTCGCCACATAAAAGGCACGTTACTCTACAAAAAAATAGGTTTTTTAAAAATTTCTAAGGCATAATTGTTTTTTCAAAACTGAAATTATGTTAGAAATTCGGTTTTAACCAAGTAGGGATGAACACCAAAAAATGGACATTCAAAGCCAGAATTTATTACCTTTTACAAGAGTCGTTTCACCTATCCGGGGACACACTGTAGAAAGAGCAACATACCTTTATTAAAGTAAAGCTTAATTAAATAAATAAAATAACTGCTATAATAATTTTGAGGTTCAATTTTTATTTATTTAAAATAAATATTATAATATAAAGTAGTCATAAAAAAGCACTGTAAATATAGGTTGCGTTACACTTAGAATTGCTAAGTTTCGAATATACAATCAAATGACAAGCCAGAACCGCAGAAAATTCACCGAAGGCTCAAATTTTTTTGGATGGCACTCCAAAAAACCCGTTTTGGTTTATCAAAAAATGTTTTTGGTGCATACACCATAATAATACTAATATGAGATATAGGAACATTTATTCTGTTTTTAATATAATAATACGCAAAGAATTAGATATAAAATCATATTAGAAAAGTATTTATTAAAAATAAAACATCAACTTCTGTTTAACAAACACAATAACAAATAAAAAACTAAAACATAAACCACAAGCCAAACAGTTATTCTAATCGAGTGCATACTTAAAAATCTGGTGTGATACACTCACACAACTTCCTTTTATAGTGATCTTATAATTAGCCAAATATTTCATTTTTAATTTAAAGCATTTGTCAAAATTTTTAAAAAATTACAAATTCTACAGAAACCGTATAAAATAGAGAGTTAGTTGAAGAGACAAATTTTCTCTAAAATTTTATACTAAATTTAAAAATGTAATAATATGCTGGCTGTTTTATTTAAAATAGGAGTTAATAAACAAAAGAAACCCATTTTAGAGGTATTCAACTTGAATGTCATCTATCCCACATCAATACACATTAAAAATGTAATAAAAATGCAAATTTTGAAAAAATCGTGAAACGTCATGTGGCTAATTTGCCTTGGTTCTACGGGCGTCTGCAACTAAATCCACATTCGTGTTAAAAAGGTAAACTTCAGTGCCTTGGTATACAAATTACTATTTATTTTGAATATTAGTTTTTTAAGGTATGAAAATTTTTTTGGTTTTAAAGGACATTTAGCGTAATTTGACACCTGATTAAAGGACAAAGGACTTTATTTTAAAATAAAGGACGGTTGGTAATCCTAGTTACACTACTATATTGTTGCAGTATTTTTTATTTATCAGTAATCTTAATGCAGCTGTTGCATTTAATGATTTTCTGTTCCAGAGTAAAAGAAGATAGTCTATATGCTATAGTATGCTATATTGATTCAAAGCACATGTGCCTATTTTATAATTGTCTAACCCCGTGATTATTTCCTGATTGTTTGAGATCCATGCTCGGATGCTCCATGTGGCTACTTTTATGATTTGCGTTTTTCGTAATGATTGGATTGGTGTCTTAATTTAGTGTCGTCCATTTCTTGTTCTGTCATATTTGGTTAATATTTACAGCGGGTGGAGCTAGTCGATTCACTCTCTGAATGTTGCAGACGGGGTTTCGCTTCTGGTTACTTTTTTTTAATTGGTATTTTATCTGTACTCTTGATTTTGCTACTACGAGAATGTCCGTTAATGCCTACTCACAAGATGGAGCTTCTTGGTCCTGTATTCAGGATCATGAAGTCTATTCGATTTCTAACAATATGTGAAGGTGTAGGTGTAGATAGTCTTCGCTGTGTTAGATTATGCTAGATTATGCTATTAATCGTTCTTCTCGTTTATTTTTGTGTGAAAACTGAACTCTGACTTAATCCTTTTCTACTCTCTCGTTGAAGTCCCCAAGGAGAATTTGAATGCATAGTTTTTCACTATTTTTAGTGTCAGGAAAGACTCGTTTTTTTGTTTGCTATACATACGACGTGCAAAATCGTAACGTCAGGTAAGTATTTTCTAATTTTAAAACAGCATTGCTCTGGGATCAATTTCGTTTGAACATCAACTATGTTGCAACAACATGAAGTATTCGAAAATTACTCGAATAAATTACAGAGCCCATTAACAAGCTTTTTGTCCTATTTATCGAACCGAAATATTCACAAGATATTAGTTATTCATTAACACGGTTTTTAGTGCGCCTGAAAAAGTTAAACGAATTTGTATAAAAAGAAATAGCTCCAGTGAAATTCTTAGCACGCTCGAGAAACATCGTTAAGTACGAGTTATCCTTGAGAATTTTCCAACGGGCAATTCAGAATCCGACTGCCCTTGTCAGTGTTACAACATCAAACGGTACAAGATGTGGGAAAATAATTTGCTCCGCAAGTAAACTAGCGTCTGCACGATTGACACTCGTCCGTGGAAGTTGTCAGTATAACGTCTAGCCGCATGGAAAATTTCTTGAATGGAGACGCGTTTAAAAATTAATAAGTCCGAACCACCTCTAAAAAGTCGGGACTCGATTAAAGCCGTCTGATTTTATAAATGATGGCAGCAGCCGGAAATTAGCTAAATCTGTTGTGGCTAATCAAACTAATTACAGCCAACGTATTGTTACGACTCGGCGTTTACTCACCTTAAGTGGAATACAGCAATTTATTCCATCGCTAAGCACCGATCGCCTTGGCGTAATTAATTTAGAATTTTTAATAAATTACAACTGAAAGGCTTGATCTTGACCGAAACAATAACGATCATGCCGCACTTTTAATTTTCATTGATTCGTGCAGTCATCGCTGCCATTAACTTTTCACTTAGAAAATCATTAAGCAGCACCGCTCGTTGCGGCGAGATTTATGGACGCGATAACCTGGACGAAATCGCTTAAAGCGCTCAAAGGGCGATTTAGCGAATCCGTCAGAAATCTGGTAATTTATGGGCTTCGACCTGGAGTTCGACTGCGTGAAAAATCTGAGATGCATGGATTACCGTTATCGCCGAAACTTGATGTTTGATAATTGCATACCTGCTGAAATTGGCGTAAGCAGTTTCTTATTAATACCACAATCGCCTCACCATCGCCTGATTTATGGAGGAGAGAGATATTGGATTTTCTGGTATCACGCAAAAAAGGAAATAACGTGGCGCCACGAAATATTTACTCGAGCACGTGGTCTCATGTATGCAAGACAATCTAAAAATTTGCATTTAACCACAGGATACTTTATAAAAGGCAGCTAATTAACATGACGCAGCTTATTTACAGTTCACACGAACGCTAATGCCCAGCACATAACAGTATGCATTTCCTCAGTGCTAACATGTAGATCGACAGATAAACTTCAGTCGTGGCAGACGGCGTTTAGAAAAATTGTAAACAGGTACAACTCGACTAAAAAATTAAAGCTTGCATTATTTGCAGGTCGTAAGAGAGCTACAAACAAAAAGAAGAAAAAGGCAATGCGTTCTTTCAAACGACCTTGTTCGGCGTCTTATAGCTATACATTTATGCTATAAAATGCTCATCCCAACTTGTAAATTAGATAATTTGTTTTGTTGAATTTCGTATAATTCTTCTCACGAAGAAGGTTCCTATTCTTAAAATTCTCTAATGGAAATTAAAACTATTTAACGAACGGTATACAATAGTATGTTTTTATATTAGTTAATCTTAAAATCTCTTTATAAATTTCCACTGTAATTAGTTAGATAAATAACATTACATGATTACAGTACATGTACATTAGAAAAGAACAAAATTAGTAGGAACCAAGCTTCCGGTAAATATATAATACCAAACAAAAGTGGCTAGTAACGACATCGTAACGTCTAGTATTTCAAACAACTAGCTCAAACAGAATGCCAGAGAGGGTTATAGGTATGAAGGTACGTAATAAATAATAAAATTTTTGCAGTGAACACATGTAATCAGTGTAGGTTTTAGATTGTCATGACAACAGTAAAATCTGTAAACATAACAATTGGAGATAAGAAGCTAAGCTCGGTGGCTGTTCATTTTGGCTCCCCCAATTGAAACTTAATTTATCAATAAATAAATACCCCAGTTTTCATTAAAAGTTGAATTTATTGAGAATGTCTCGTGGAAACTGTGGACTTTTGGTTGGTGTTGTTAGTACTTCCGCCCAGGTAAAATATTGCTTCAAAGTTGGTCGAGCAGTAGTTAATGTTTCCGAGGCAGTTTTTGGACGAGCAGGCAGCGTAATTGAAGTCTGATGCGAGTTTGAACCAGGCAGCGGTCTGTCCTAGAGTAGTTTGGAGCCTAGCACGGGGCAAAATCCGGAGTGGTGCAGAGTAGCCGCCCAGAAAGTTTCGGGAGGCAACCAGGTAAGGTGTGTCGATCATTACAGCCACATTCATCAACGCAGGGGCTTACAGTGACGTGGAATTTAATGCGGGGTACTTTGGAGCCCTATAATCCATCGCACTGTTAGAACAATTTCCGACTTTCCGTATTTTTAGCTCAAACTTAGACTTTTTCCGATTCATTTAAACCAAATCTTAAGTTTGGTAATGTTATCAAACCTTGATTCTGCACGAACCTTATTTCCGCTTAGCCCGTATAGTAACACTTTGCAGTCTTTTTCTTTTCGTCAAAATTCATTTCTCCGTAAGCTTGTTTTACAAAACAAGCTTTGTTCTGCTCTCGCATTCTGCATGAGTGATGTCACCATCTTTTATCGCGTTTCAATGAGTTCTCGACGCCGGCCAGTCGCCTGTAACTTAACTCACCTTGTACAAATGTGAAGCTGTATGTTAGCCGTCGTTAAGCCAGTCAAATTAGTGTCGTGAAAGGTTTAGCCAATGGTCTTTTTCTGTTCCGTCGAGCTGGTAACTCCAAATGTACGCTAATGGCGGATTATTAAGTGAAAAACCCCGTGGATGCACTAAACCATTATCATAGTGAAGTCACCAAGTACCGTACCGTAACTACCTGTCGTAGGGTGCTTCATTCTTTCCCTTCTGGCGATTCATATCGTCACGTCTGCTTGAATACCGCCCGGTGCAGTTTTCAGTTGTTTCCTTTATTTGTGGTACTGGCCTGGAGGATGCGATCCTCATGTGATGAGGACCAAAAAGTAACCAGTACCTACATCTGATTTCCTATTAAGGTAAATGTTAGCTCTTTAATTTACAGTGATTTGTTGAAGTGAAGTTCCGTCAAGCTATGTCATTTGTTGCCGTTTTGTTATTTGCGTTTAGTTTAAAAATTACGTCTTTAACCTAACTAATCTTTTCGAACACTTTCAACCGTAATAAGTAATTATTGTAACGTTTATTGTCACCTTTTACATAATTATTTTACTTCATTAATAGAGTTAATTGTTTATGACTTTTCATTGGTGTTTGCATGTCTTCTTCTATGTTTTGTACAGAAAATCAGATAAGTGTAAGTTGATGCCATCAGAGACAGGTTTGATTGAGCTGTTGCGGTCGCTATCTCCAGTTATGCCAAGGCAGAAATAGAAAGTTACTTACTTCCACGTTCAGAGTGGGCCTACCTATGTCGATTTTATTGTCCCGATCTATTCCGAATGTGATGGCGCTTCAATTATTGAACATCTTTTACCTCTCGTACCGAAATACAGCTCTAACTCAAAGTTCGTAAAGAACCAGCCCTCTCGACTGAGTTCTATTAGCTGGAGCAAACCCTTCTGTTACCGCCATCTTAACAGAGTTAGGGCCGTGTATTCCAGGTATATTTCTCGATTATGTTGTAAAGTCGTGCTTATGCGGTAACACAGGTGCAGCAGAACAGGTCAAGAAAATAATTCTAGAAGGCACTATTCTTAAAATTATGAAGTGGCCTATCTTTTATATTAATTTCCGGCAACAGCGTCCCTTGATTATTTTGTTGTCGCCTAGGAAACGTGTAATGACGTAAAATTAAACGTTTTCTCGAAGCAAAGCGAATTTCTTTTGCGCAATTTATTAGGTTGAAACGCCATATATGAGGTTGAGTTCCCATTAGCTATAATTTCCTCATAGAAGCGGCCCACTTTAGCAAATTTGTATTATTCAAAGCTTTTAGCTTTCGAAATTATTATAAAAGAACCCAAATATTGAATTTGATAGCAAATTGATTTTAATTAGTTTCTATAATTAATCATACTTGCTAGGATGTAGAGACCCGACATTGTACATTAAAACATACGAAAACATTCATATCATTGTAATATATTGTTAGGTTTTCATAAGGGCACAGCTTATTTTATAGCCTTTTGGTCCAAATACATCAATTTTGTAAGTAAAAGTAATTTGTGAAAAAAACATTTTTAAAAATTAGTAAGAATAAATGATAAATATCAAAGTAACTAGCAGAGGACACAATATGAAAAGATTTTAAAATAAAATAAATGTTTGTAGTCGAAAAAGGTGAAACAACTTCAAATTTCATTCAAAATTCAAAGAGTTAAAATTAATTTTTTTTAAAGCACATCAGTAAACTGTAGTCTTAAATAGATCTTAAATAACAGCAAACCTTCGAGTAACACAGATGTATATAAGTATTAAAATGGCAGAGTAATACAGTTGGCAACAGTGCGTGTGTTTTCGAATAACAAACGAGTGCATCGGTGCGTACAATACCGTTCGGTATGTGTTTTTCGATGTCATATGATCACAGCACTATGGTAAACCACCTGGAGGTCATGGAGCACTTATTTGAGGCACTGGCGGAGTCATTCACCTGGAGGCTGCACATAACATATTTCCGAGGCAGTAATGTTGTCCGACACAGCTGCACCATAGTTCCACTGAAGGTAGGGGATATCCAAGATTGCTAGGTCTAAACAGCAAGCCAATCCTGGTTGCGAGTATAACTGAACGCTCCTGCAACGATAGTATGGGAGAGCCAGGAATTGTGAAACAAGGACGTATTACTCCAAGTAGTCATATTTAAATTAGGTCACTGGAACGAACTGGTATGCTTCATGTATGCGTCCGTGTGGACGAGAACGAGGTGGAAGCTGGAAGTCTATGCCATGGCGTCGGTTGGACAGCGATGTAACTATCTGCAGATTATTTCCTCGGCAGCGCTTCATGGAACTTGAACGAAAATTAGTCAAGGACACGTCACCGCTGGAGCTACCTATGGGCATATGACTTTTAGCTTAATTTAGACAAGTGGGTGTAGACATAATTGAAATGTCAATTTCGCGCGTTTTTTAAAACATTTCGCACATTTTTATAACGCACTTTTCCGCGTAATGCTTTTGTTGTTAAAAACAGGTGACAAATCACACGATGTCGTTTAGCCAATCATAGAAGGGGTGACGTATGTTAAGCAAAAAGTTTATATTTAAACAATCGATACCTTGGTTTAGGGCGTTAAACTTTTGGGACCTATATAATCATTTCTAACCGATTTTGGAGAGCCACTTGATTACTATTAGCCTTTTTCTGTCTAATGTCATTGTCATTGGTCGTTTGTCTGGAAATGCAAATAAAGTTGTACTTGACATGAATGATCCACATTACAAATCCGTTACTAAAGTGGTTCCTTTTATTGTGCGGGTGAATTGCACTAGTTTACATGAGCTTCTGTAGTAGCCTTCCAAATGAATTTGAAGCAGGTTCACATTGCAATTAAGTTCCCATAAAGGCATGCAGCATCGAAAAGGAAAATCGTGGATCTTGACAGCAGCCATGTTTCCGGAAATTGAAGGAAGTCTATCTGAAATCAACGTAGAAAGTTTAGTGATCGCATAAAAATTTCAGTGGCGTTACGGTAGGGCGTTTTTCTTACTCTTTGCCATTTGCACTCCATTTAACTCGCGAATTTGTAAAATGTTTGTTGCCATACTAATATACTAGACAATTTAAGACCGAAATTTTACCAGAATACAATTTTCTTTGATCTCATAAAACCCTAGGAATCAACGAAGTGAAAAATGAATTGTCTATGTAATAAAAGTCAAAAAATTTGTTTAAATTTCATTGAAATGTCAAATACAACTTTTTGAGACTTAGTATAGAAGTTGTGAGGTTATAGTTTTCTTTCATTTTGCTTAGGCATCGTTCATGTGTCACACATATAGAAAACTGCTGGTCCGGCAAAAATTATGTCGTTTATTAACTGGACGCTCTACTTCAATTGCATTCTTGTTGTAATTTCTTCTGCTACATAACGGCCAATCAGTGTTATAGTATCTAAACACCTAAATTGCCACAAACACTCAGAAGTGTATTTAATCATCGTTACATTGTTTCTTACTGTCTTTTCCATTTTTCGTATCCATGCTTGGTTGTTTTGGTGTTCTTCGTGTTTGTCCCATATTCTTTTTATTTTTTATATTTAAAGCATAGGATACGTTAGAAAATTACACCCGTTATCCCATCTACATACGTAGCGCTTGTTTTGCTGCAGAGTTTAGCTTCTTACTACACTCACAAATAGATAAATAAGAGAACAGACTTAATCAGCAGATTAATTCGTTAGTTAAACCTATACAGATATAGAATTTCCGTAACAACCGCAGTAAACACTAACGTGGCTATCGATGTAAAATCCCTTTTTATACAATGTTGCCCATCCTTTGGAATTTTATAACCTTTATCTGCTTGGTATTTCCAGACAATGAGCAGTCTTGCCTATCGACATTCATCCCAGGATTATGATGATCGTGTGCTATTTACAAAGCCGTTGCTACAAGGCATTGAAATAAGTAAGAGCAACACTTGCGTTAGATCATATTTACCCTGCTGACTTTACTTTATACTTTTACTTTGTCTTATTTTTAGCACTCGGCCAATCCAAGTTGTTTATAACCTAGATAATTTTTTATCTATTGGTTACGCATTCTTCTTCCGATTCCTTCCGTATTATCGAATAGTGGAAATCACATTAGCTACTCTGACTTTGAAGACCATGGCTTTAAGGAGTTGTTGTGTTGTTGTCTTCTAGTACGTTATTTTCCATTTATTTTACTTGCATAGGTGTTAAAGAAAACAGTGTTCTTCTTCTCGTCTGATATGGCTCACAGATTGTAACACCCTCTTGTCATGGTTAACAACATTTGTTTCATAATACCACACTCTTCGTAGAACCTGCTCGCTTATATATCGGATGTTTATCTAAATTTGACGTCGCAGTCGGCGCTGAAAAATTCATTATGAACGTTTATCACAAAACGTACATAACCTTATTTTTATAAACAGATTTAACAACAACGAAGCAGTCAAATTCAAACGTTTCAATCTAACCTTAAAACACTATATTTCCATCAAATGGTAATAATTCAACTGTAATTTCTTTTGCAATAAAAAAAAGTTATAACAAATGATCAAAATGTTCACCGCTTTCACCCTTGCACGCTCGAACTCTTCGCACGATTTCATTGCAGACATTTATTAACATATTCGGATTGTTATTAATTTCAATATTTTTTTCCAATATTGTGGGCCGCAGTTGATTTAGGTCATGTATTGGTTGCTGGAAAATGGAGTTCTTTAAATACGGTCATGGAAATAAATAGCATGGCGTGCGGTTGCAAGATCTGGCAGGATAATTTATTGGTGCGTTTGGACTAATAATCCGACCGTCGAAAAATTTACCGTATCATGTTTAAGTTATCATGTCATGAAGCTCTTCGAAAAAGGACTGTAATGCCTCTTTTCGCTACCTTTCTGCAGTCAAAGTGCCTGAAAAAATTCTTCGTTGATTTTTCAACAAATAAACATTTTTGTCTTACTTGTACCTTTAAACAAGTATTTTACGCCTTAAAATAGCCGCCCACACTCCTAATTTTTGAGAATGATAAAGAGGTGTCTTCACTATAAAATTGGGCTTCTCCGAACTCCATCTATGCATGTTTTGAGAATTAATTTACCCATCGAAGTAAAACCAGGCCTCGTCCGCGAAAATAAATTTTCCAATAAGTCGTCATTGAAGGTATTTAGTAAGCAGTGACAATATTTGACACGCTGAGGATAATTAGCTTCCTGCAATTGTTGTACAGATTGCAAACAAATAGACGTGGATGTCTTTCTTTAATATTTTGTGGCTGGTGCCAACTGGCAACTGAACTTGTCAAGATAAATGGCGTACAGAGGGGCATCTTCCATAATCTGTCTTACATTTTCAATTACTTCTGCCGTTCTTCTAAGAAGATGACCGCTGCCTTCGAAAAGTGCTGTAATGCAAGGTTCAGAAATATCTGCCGAAACTCTTCAAAACAATCATGGATTGAGTACTGTCATATTCTATCAACTCGACGGCCATTGCGAAAATAGGATTGGACATAAGAAAATTATTACAGAAAGGTCTGTTTGTCTAAAGAAACTGATATTCTGTAAAGAAACATTCTGTTTTAGTTAAAATTATTAAAACAAACTGTACATTAACGGAATACACAATTTACTAAATGACCACAAACGCAAAGCGACGTTCGGTTGAAGCAGCTGATTACGTTCACAATGAACTCTTCAGTGCCGACTTTGACGTGAAATGTTTAAAGAAGGCTCTTTACTTTTTATATTAGATATTTGACGGTATATCTACTTCTCAAAAATGTCCAGTTCCAGTCGCAAAAGAGTATTAAACATCGACAACCTTTTATTTTTATTTTTATTTTGTTCTAATGTACTCGTAAACAAAACAATGTGTTGATTAATATGTTTTCTGTATAGTTATTTTTTCGTTTATAATTGTTCCCAATTAATAACATTTCAAGAATATTTCAAACTGATCCCTGAAAGTATATGATGAAGGCTAAAGTTGGTTTTGTAGTTATCACAAATATTTTTGCTGTCGTTGGTATCTACATGAATTCTTCGATGGTGCTCTATATAACAGTTCTTGAATATCAATCCGAGTGGTTTATATTAGTTATTGTTGTTCCGTTAATTTTAAAAAACAACATCGAAACGAATATGTTGAAAGACAACACAACAAGCACCTAGTAGAAATAGCTAGAAACTTAAAATCCTTTGGAAGATGATCTACACCGTCTAAGGGAAGTAGACAAGCGGGGGGCTTTCTGCATAAAAGAGACGAAGAAGATAATCAATATTCCATTGACTTTGATACTCGACATAAAAGAAACGAGTATCTTGAAGCATTAAACACCAACTGTCTAATAAAATAGAGATTTAAAATCTCTAAGAAAAAGTAAGTAGAAAGAAATTCTGTAAGACAGGTACGGAGTTGGCGAACAATGTCAGGAGAAACACCTTAATAAGAAAGTGAGAAGAAAGCAAGCGGATGCCGATATGTAAAGAAAATCGTTGTTCGATGAATCGAGTGTGTGAACAAACTAAACAACGGCTTAATAAAATAGATAAAGATCTAAGAACATTAGGAAAGAAGCCACCAGGAAAATTTTCCGGGAAGTGAAGGGAGAGTTGATGATCAACTTGTGAAAAATCATACTAGTAAGCACGTAAAGAAAATACCAGCGCATGCGTCTACAAACAAAAGGATAAAAGATGAAGGTTTGGATGCCCTATGTGCAGAACATTTTGTTCAATTTCACCTGAACGTTAAAGAGAGTCGGAGAAAGAAACTTTTGGTTAAGGGTTGCTTCTCCCACTTACCTTTTTCTGATATCCCATTTTCGCTTCTAAGCGTCTTTTAAAACAGTTGCACCACGATATGCTGAAGTTTTCTGAACGTTTTGTTATATTCTACGTACAGCGTACAGTAGATCTATTTATTATAGATAATACCTTGTACTTCAACAAATTCATAGGTACGTTGAGTCGTCGAGATGATTCAATTTTCCCCCTCGAATTTCTTTGTAACGATAAAGTACTTCTTTCTTAGTTATTAGTTGACCATTCCCCTCTGCTATATTTTTTACACTAATATTTTTTTATGTCTAATGTAAGCCAATACTGTCGGAATTGCTTTGCGATCTACTTGATTAACACAATAGAACTCAAGAGAATATCTGCATCAGTGTTACGTTGTTGCGTAGCATAATGTTTCCAGTACAGGTTCAATAGTTGAGTGCACGAAGGCCGCACCGGAACATTCACTCCGATATCACGCAGATTATGCAAAATTCCCCGCTGCAACTTTTTCTATTGAATTCCTATTGCATCGGTGGGATGGACAGGGCGCGTGAAACCATTGCATTAGGCCGAGCTATGTAATTTCCGCGACCGCCCGCGGCCGCAACTCTATTAATAGTAATAGTCCGTTTTTGTCACAGATTGTAGGAACATAAACACGATAATTGACGCTTTGACAACCTTGTCTATTATTATCTCGTGAAAAATAATTCTCGATTATGCTCGAAATACACTTTAAATGCAAATAGACGCGTATTACTTTTCTTCTGGCTTTTCGAGTCTGCGTGCGGCTGCCGGATCATGGCGCCTAATTGCGCCACCGGCGTAAAAAAACGCGCATATTTTCAACCCGCTATTTATTATAACCGTGCGACATAAAAGATCACGTTTTCGTTTTTGTTCGATGTAAGCGGTTGCATTTATCTGTGTTTTTGCAGCCGGTGGAGATCACGATTCGTCTCAAACTTTGAAGGTACGCGGATCCTGTCATTGTGTCTGTTTTCTTGATGCAGCACCATGAGCCGTAAATTATAATTGTGTGATACCACACCCCGAACGAATGTAATGTAGATCGTGTTCTAATTTGGAGCCGTCAATGCTAGATGGCGCTACTAAAGCAGTCGCCCAATTATTTACTATCTACCGAAAGTTACATGCTTTATAGGACATAGGGAGTGATAAATTTCCCAAATCATATGACGATATAGAATGTACAGGGTGTTTCCTTTGAGGTGAGATTAACCGCAGTATCCCTAAAATACAAATGTGAGTGTTGTTTAACCTTAACACCTAAACACCTATTTTCTAATAATAGGTTAGTGTGTTAATGCCTGAAAAAACAAATACATTAGCATAACCGAAAGATTCTATCAAAGGAATCCATTGATACTAAATAAAAAGTTAGAAAAACCGGGTATATAACAAACAGCCTACCTCACACTTAATCATAACTTTACTTCTGATGCAACGTTAGGCAATTTTATACAGATTCTATTATTAACAGTCAATTCTATAGTAATATCTAGTACTTGATTTTTTCGATACTGATTTTTCTACATCTGGCATTTTTACTGGCGTTTCGTTAGTTTGTCGTTATCATTTTCGCACTCCTTGCTTGGGACAATTACTGGATGCACAATTTTGTCTTACCTTCATGTCATTTTCGGATACATTGGTTCGTTGTCCGCTATACAAGGATGTTGGCACAATGTTGGCACAATGTTGCTAAAGCCTACTAATTTACATCTGTGGGGTAAGCCGTTTTTATAAGCGTTTGACGTCTGGTTTCTAAGTCTCTATGGATAACCATATGCTTTCGTATTGTATACACCTCGATCCGTTTCGGACGCAGCAGATCAGTCATCTACGGAAAAGTTGGCGGTGCTTCTTATCAACTGTAGAGCTGGCAATTCTTCGAGGCTGTTTCACAAGTGACATGCTGTTGAAGGCAGTCATTTATGGCTAGATCTATAAATTGACTAATAATTCGTGTACTTTAATTACCGTATCGCTTTAATATGTTTCATACTTTGCCACACCATTACTTATTTTCAATCTCGACACCAGTTACTATCACAGCAGCAACACAAACTTTGGAGATCATTACCTTGACAGCAGTTGCAGAAAAATTAGCAGATGTAGTCGCATGGAAACCCTCTAACTGTTGTTCTCCTAAGGGGTGTCAAGGACGTAGAGCAACTGTGGTGCTCTGTACAAACGGATATTGTAGCATAATTGATACATTTAAGCTAATATTGAATTAATATCTCGATTTCTTCGTAATTCATTAGTTAATTTTGAAATCTTCATGCCAATTTGGTAATTTGCATCAATAAATAAACCTGATGTAAACTTTTCTATTTCCATTAACGCGTGTGTAATCAACAAGGCTATATCAAACTCACCGTAAAGTGTTTGAAGCATTTCTTATGCTCACAAAGCACGTGTGGTCCACAAAATACTTCAATTTAAGACACCACTTTACATCACTTGCTGTTTCTATGTTGAGTGGCAGCCATTTCCGGAAGCTGAGGAAGTCGACATCTTGGAGTCGCCGCAGAACGTTCGTGGGACACCATAATAAGAGCACAGAAACGTACTGGTAGGATTTTCTATTATAACTCTGCCTTGCATATTGCTTATTTCCTCGGAATCTGTAAATGCAGTTGTTTCATGTCAAAGTTGATTTGAGACCAAAATTCCACCAAAGTAATAAGATATCTTTAGATCTATTAAGCCCCTAGTAATTCACGTTTAAAAATAAATTGTTGTCCAGGGTATGCAAGCCTAACAGTTTGTGTAAATTTCAATGACCCTGAGATTAAAAGGAAGAATCCATTTCAACTTTTGGGTTATATGAAATTCCAATGTTAAAAGAATATTCCTTAAGCAAAATAATAAAAGCTGTTTGTGGTATTCCAAAACCTTGATCATTGCACTTTAAAAGATAAGCTAAGCAATTACAGGTAAGGCAAATGTAACTCTGAGTTAATAGCAACATTTCGGCCCAGAGGACCATTTTTATAGGTACAGTATAAAGTTCAGGTTAATCCGTTAAACAATTTTATGTGTGTCTAAATAAATAAATATCGAGCTAGAGGGATATCACGGAAATATTGATATCAATGCTTTGCTACAATTGACTGCAGTAATATAAACATCGTGGCACACATCGAGTGACCGGTGTCAAAACCAAACATAGCTAATTTCTTATTTTTAGTAAACAAATGATACATCTAACGCAATTGATGTCTAAGGACATTCAGCCTCCCCTCTTCCCGTATTTTCAAGTTCCAATCTAGGCAAGCTTCTTTTTTTAAATTTAAATTAAATGTGTTAGTAACCTTGTGATGTAGGTACCATGCTATTGCTATATTCGGTTTTAAAACCGTTTATTTGGTATAATAGTTCATAGAAAAGAAAAGCTAGATATTTCTAACAGTAAATAAAAACATTTCGATTTTTAAGCTTGTTAAACATTAGTTAATTTCGGTTTAAAATTGTAAAGTAAATTTATTTAAAAACATTAGCTAAAACTCTTTTTAGAACTCTGAAGCAGCAGGCATGGGGTCATCAGCTCAACAATATGCTGCAATCGCAATTCAGCATTCTGGTCAGCACGCTCAAGGTCACCGATACAGTTTCACAACACTATTCAGCAAATTCAATTTAGAAAACGAGTTAAGGAACTGCATCGTTTTTGCTAACTATTCAGTTCTATTTATTTACCTTTAGCTATTGAGTCATCACATGTTACTGGATTATCAGGTGTTTGTTCATAGGTTTTTGCGTTAACTATGTAACAATGTGTATCTATAAGGAATATGTTTTGATTAATAGAACAAGATCAAACGCTCAGGCAACTTGTTTTGATTGCTTGCGAACTTAAACTTGAATCACTGTAATCACCTTCTCGGTCGACTTAAATTTCTTATCTCCTATAGGATCAATAAGCGGAGGACGATAAGTAAGGACTACAAGGTGGGTGAAGCAACATTTCTCATACTAGTTTATCCGACGTTTTCTGAGTTAAGCGGAAATTATCATGGAAAAGAATATCACATCAGCAGTTGGCATAGTTTCATTCTCACTGCTTCTCTGTTCTTACATGAAGTTATACATAAAACTACCAAAAGTTGACCATGACTATTACAGAATACAGTTACGGTAACGAGTCTTGCAACATAGAGAACGTTTGATACACGATTCGGCCTACAATTTATAAATTAAATAATAAAAGATACAGGCACCAAAAACTGAAATATTAAACGCAAAACATTGAATCGGGAAAATTGGAGAGCTGCAACAAACCACTGTGGAGACTGAAAACTAAGAAGCATGAATGTTGCAATTATTTTCTTCTAGCTCTAATAATAATCCCTTAAAAATCGGGCACGGTGTACAATTTGGAATAATCGCCTAGGCTGTATAAATACACTTTTATTGGTTATTTCAAGTTCAGGTCTATTCCAGTAACTTGATTTTAATGCATATCGTTGAAATTAATGCATGTAAATTATATAAAACTAAGAAATCATTAAAATGCTTATTGTAGGTACACATAGTTATGCATAATTATGACTGAAGTACCGGTAAATATTTTCAGGTGTGATAGAGTAACATTGATTCTGTCATGACTAATATTTATAGCACTAAGGATCGGCTCTAACATTTCAGTTATTTATTATTTTATTGCTCATAATAATAATAAATAAATGAATAATTCAACGCTTTCAAATTTCAACTTGAACAAATCACAAGCATAAAAAAGATACTCTGAAGATGCTTGTAGTATTTAGCAACATTATTGAATTTTTAAGTCAAAATAAGGTTAAGAGTAAATCTATTTTAATTATAGTGGGTTTATGTATATGTATATATGTATGTATTATCTGTAACCTCATTTACCTTGCGGTGTCGAGGCTGGTGCTATATGCGCTGGCATCTGGCGGTACAATGATCAACTTGCCCCGGATTCGGGATACAGAGTTGGATCGCGCCTTTGGTGCTTGCGCAGCAACCATTGTGTGAGGTCTGTGTCTTCGTGATGTGTTGACCTTGTTACTTTATCTCTTAGGTCTGTGGTTCTGAGTGGAGCACAGTTAATTTGGTGCCCAACTGTGAATGGTCTCACTGAGCCCGATTCTAATCGCCAAGGATACGGAAAAATTCCGACCCCAGCGGGATTCGAACCGAGGACTTGCTTAATGCAAGCCTGGCGCTAACCCATCTGCGCCACGCAGCTTCGGTTTATAGTGGGTTTATATGAAGTTTAAACATATTCAGGTGCCAGATCGGATTTCAGCTTCTGTCGTTATAGGGTTCTACGATTTTATGACATTTGTTCTTTATTTAATTTTGTGATTTTTAGAAGGTTCACAAAGGAATTTGATAGCCTAAGCAGATTGAGAGCTTCTCATAGAATGCATTTCATGAGGCTTCTTCACAATAAAAGAAAGGGTGGTAGACATCCGGTCATCCTACATGAGACTTTCCAAAGTAGATCTCTCCCTGGGATGCAAAAAAAAATTTCCAAATGTGCCCTTGATAAACCCTGCTGTGTGTTAATGAATCCCTAGGTAGTTTCTACATCTTCTGTACCTATCTATACAGATCGATTAAAATTGCCCCAAGGCTCAGGATCAGTAATTTCTTCTGGACGCCCGGATTTCAAAGGAAGTGTATTTTTTGGAACTTACTCCACCATCCTCTACGCTGAGGTGGTTGGCGTGGTGCAAGGATCAATGATAATCTGTGTAAAACCATCTGTTTTCAGCTGTTGTCTATCCATTGGATATAGGTCGCTCTCATATTAGACCATCTGTTTCTGTTCTGTGCGATTTGGTAATAGTTTAGCCCAGCAAATTTCTTAAGTTTATCATACCATCTCTGCTGGGGTCCTTCTGTGTACCGGGCGACCTGACCTGACCATCGTCATTTCGATGAGCTGATTCTTTCTATAATGTCGATTACCTGTGTTTTAATCCTTACTCACTTGTTACTTTTATGGTCTTTTGACGATATGTTCAATAATTTTCTCTCTATGGCTCTCTGGTGTGTCCTTAATTTTTTTATTACTGTTTTAGTCAAGACCCATGTCTCAGAATCATATGTAACCACTGGGAGTATACACTCGTTCTAAATGTTTGCTTTTAGTGTCATAGGAATTTTCATACTTAAGATGTACCGGGAGATCAAAAATGATTGACTTGGCCGCTCTCATAAAAAATGCTTTTAATAAAAATGTGCCGCCTTGCACCGATTGGGTCTGAACTATAGTAGCTAACTTCAAGTCAAATAACACTACTTATTTAAATTGATGTATTCATTTATAATAAACTAGCTATAAACATATCGCAGTTGATGCTTGAAATATGCACCATCATTGGCTATACACGACTGTACTCTTCTTTTCTGAATTTCAAATACTCTATATAGCTGTTCTTCGGTTATTTCTTGCACAGCACCTTCTACCGCTTCTTTTTAATAAATAGTGGAATGAACGAATTTACATTTACACAAAATACAAACCACCGGAAACTGACAGCTGATAAACTTTAGTGCAGAAACTTGACTTAGACATTGATAACCCCTGCGAGGAAGAACGTTTTTTTCGGTCAGTCTTTGTTGATCTCCCGTATTTCAGTTTTTCATGCTGGCACTAAATAGCTGCACCTGTCGGTGCAGGTAGATCAGTGTGGCAAAATACTGGTTAAAAATTCCAAAACCAAAGACATTGAACGGAGAGAATCAACGTAATGAAAAAGCCGACGAACTTGTGAGCCAACGTTCTACTCAGGTCCCTCGTGGTACCAATACTATGCTTGCATTGGCAAAGTCAATTTATTAATCACTGAAATCACACTCCAATAGCGCAAGCGCAGTTGATCAGAACTTGATACCTGCAGACACATTAAGGCAACTGTTCCGAAGTCCTCACTTAAAGTGGCTAAATAGTGCAAGCGACTGTTCCGAAAGAAGCTGCAAGCTTTAGTAGAAATCTTGTCAAGCTTTTGTCTTATTGGCAGTCCTATATTTTGCAATGATATGAATGTTTTCGTAGGTTTTGATGTACAATTAAATAAATAAATGTAATAAAAATTACTAAAATTACTCTTATCTCGTGGGTTGGGTCTCTACAAATTATAGAAACTAACTCAAATACATTTGCTATCAAATTCAATATTTGGGTCCCTTTCTAATCATTTTAAAAACTAAAAGCTTTAAATAATACGCATTTAACTACTGGGATTGCTCCTATGCGTAAATTATAGCTAATAAGCTAACTCAAGTTCTAACCTAACAAATTGTGCTAAACAAATTCGCTTTGCTTCGAGAAACAGTTCACTTTTACGTCATCATACGTTTCCTAAGCGACAGCAAAAGCGTAAGTAAATAGACGACACAAAACAAAACACTCAAGGGACGCTCTTTTCGGAAGTTGATGTAAAAGAAACGCCACTTCACAATTTTAAGAATAGGGCTCCAAAGAACCCCGCAGTAAATTCCACGTCACTGTAGGCCCCTGTGCTGATGAATATGGCAGTAATGCTCGATCAAATTCGAAGCACTATTTTACCTGGGCATAAGCACTAACAACACCAGCCAAACTTCCACAGTTTCCACAAGACACTCCCAAAAATTATACAACTTTTAATGAAAACTGGTGCATTTATTTATTGATAATTTAAGTTTAAATTGGGGAAGCCAAAATCAACAGCCACCAAGCTTAGCTTCCTATCCCCAATTGTGTTGTTTACAGATTTTACTGTTGTCATGACAATCTAAAACCTACTCTGATTACCTGTGTTAACTGAAAATTAATATGATTTCAATACAGTTTTTAACAAAAGTATTGTTGAAATTACAAGTCATCACGTTATGGAACATTTTTAGATATTATTTGATATTATTAATTACAGTAATAATTATGGAGGCTCAAAATTGTGTTCATAGCAATATCTTAGAAAAAAATGACGTAAAGACTTTTGAACATGTTCCTTGTCGTTGTCCAGTATTCGCTTGTATTTGAGAATTTATGTAAAAAGACTTCTGGCCTGACATGGCCAGTATTAGCACCACCATCACGTTCATCTGAAGGGTTGAGTGGCTTCACCTCCACTATAAATCTAGAGTTCAATCCACACAGCTTAATAACTTAAAAAATATTGAAAAAGGGGATTACCCCAAACAATGGTTATTCCAAGACACAGAAATAATTATTTGACTTAAATGTACTAATGTATCACACTGACAAAGACATGGAAGAATACCTCTACCACGAAGGCAACAAGAATAAACTTTTTAAATGCTCTTATCTTCCCCGTTGTCACATTTACAGCAACAACGTGAACGATGAACAAAGCAGTCAGAAGGAAATAGATGCCTTTCAATTCTGGGTATGCATCAGTACACTAACAGTCTTATGGCTCAAACGCCGCACAGACCAATCTCTCATGGAAGATCTCCAAGAAGATGAGCAGACCATGTTAAACAACTTAAGAGCAGCAGTCTATATGGATCAGAACAACTGACTTAAGATAGAGACGCCTGGAAAGATATCATTCGACACTAAAGGTATCATAATTACATACATACTTATGAAGATTACGAACAGTTGCGGAAAACATAATACCTATGTATCGAGTGACCATAAATGGTTGTGATTTTTTCCTTAGGTTGGCACAGTTTATGTTGGTGCAAAACCTAACCTGCCAACCTCGAATTTGAAAAATCGCAACCGTTTACGGTCACCCGGTATTATATTGACAAAGAATGGCTCGGGAATACAGCTTGAACGTAATGGAAAACTTACCACTTTTTCATATGTCGATGACATAGCTCTTCTGGCAGAAACTGAGGATGGTTGGAATGAAACCCCAAAGTGCAAATGTATTCATTATTGCAAATTTTCAATTTATTGTGAAAAGTGGAATAGAAACATGCTTTGGGTCTACAATATTTAGTTAACCTTGTTCCAAAAACAAATTAATTAGTTGAATATTTGATAAACCAACTCGTTCTTCGTCTGTCTTCAGTCTTAAAATCTATACATATAACATATAACAGTATATAGCAACAAGGTCAGATTTGCTTCTGCTTGATCACTATACATTTAAACATCATAAAAATATTTTAATTCTGAGTGGCCGATCATTTTAATCGACTTAGCATTGTTCGGTGACCATCTGGTGACCATTCACTCAAGGCAAATGCAATTTGGGTTAAAAATTTGTCATAAACCTGAAATTTTATGCTCGATACGTGTGGGCGTCTGTCTCTTAAATTTCTTCTATTGCTTTACATAAATTACAACAACAGAAAAAGCCTTTCTGCTGATCACCTACTAAGAGATAACACTTGCCGATATATTTGCTTCAGGGTGAAACGCTTTTTTCAACTTTAACCCCTGAAGAAACTCGTTTTATTGTTTTGCACGATTCTGCAAGCCAACGAAACACACTTGACAGTGACAACAAGCATTTCTGCTTAAACACGTTCTTTAATTTTTCTGTTCGGTTGTGTAGGCGCTAATGGGGAATTTTATTATTGACGTGAAATATCCGTCGAATATTGAAACTAATGGCTTCTGTATCAATTAATAACCATTATTCTGGCTGCTTTTCACTTGCGAAGGCCGCCGGTGAATTACGGGAATTGCCGTTAGATGAGCTGGCACCGTGCAAAATTAAATAAATTTGGAAATGATCTCGACCAGTTTTCCTTGTATTCGATTCTAAAAAGTGCAGCGATATAACGGGCCGTCAGTTTCCGCGTCCGATGCGCTGACCTACGACGCCGCATTTACAAGGTGGACTCCTGATGGCCAGCCCGTGGTCCGAGAGGACCAGTTGCCAGAACAGGATGGACCATAAATTAGCAGCGAACTCGCTTTTCCACTAATGTGGGTTTATTAATAACGGGTGTTCATTAGAATTTGTGGTCTAGTCGGCTTTGGAACTGATGAAGTCATGTCGTGCAGTAAATCATGTTGCTGATAACTGACACTGGTGACACTGCAAGTCTATGTCAAATATAACGCAAAACCTAACCTGCTGACATCGAATTCAGTTATCAGCCATATGATTTAATGCACGACATGACTTCATCAGTTCCAAAGTCGACTAGACCACAAACTCTAAGGAACACCCTTTATATACTATCGCGAGACGCCTAAAGTCGGGGTAACTGGCAATCCTTTTAATTGAAACACACTCGGACACGAAGACCAAAGCTACTGAGATTAATAAGAACACTTAAGTAGATACAAATACTTGCATTTATTTTTCTGCCGTTTACAGAAACCTTAAGTTTACGTATTTACATCTTCTTATTAACTAACTTAATTCTAAGTCCATTCTGACCAAGAAAGCTCGGTGGGCGTTTACAAAGTTCCCAATAACCTATCAGAGCTGGTCTAAATTTTGGACATTTGGCATTACATGCGGACGTGACCGTTCATAATAGTTCTATGAATTTTTACAAGCTTGAGGATTTCCCACAGTGACCCTTAGTAAATTACCGCTATAAAGATTTAAATTTCTACTAAAAGCATTTGGTCCCAGCTGCAAATAGTTTTTATGATCGAGTTGCAACCGTTGCTTCTTCTAATCACGTACCGGTCATATACATCACTCAATATTTCGGTTTATGAAGTAAACGCTGCATAAACTTACTCAAATCTTATTCGTGAGATTGGAATATCTCCAGCTTCCCAAGCGAAAGGCACGTTTCTGAACATCCGCTTGTTGTAATTTAAATATGACATTTTCCTACGAATTTTACCTTAAAATATTATACAGATGGCTTACAGCTAACTAAAGTACAGTATATTCCTACATAGTTCATTAAATTAAAGAACGCAAATCGTAACAGTTGCCCCCGGATTAAGATAGTCTTTGGGGTTTAAATCTATCGATTTTTACACCACAAGACGTTCTTCTTTCGCACTTAAGCAATACCAGTCATAAATCTCAGAACTCTATGGTCTCATTATGCTTACCCTAATTTAACTAACCTACGTGAATTAACATCAGTTATCTGGTGTAATTGTCAGTACTACTTTGGTTCTCGGTGACTTAACTAAACAAAATATCTAGATAAGGAATCCACGTTTCCGCATTTCTTTCCCGGTTTATAGAGAACAGTGAAATTTAACATTTGTAAAATTAATGACCACCGCAGTAATCTGCCATTCTTATTGCTCATCTGCCGTAACCAGGTCAAAGGACAGTGATCCGTTTCTACGGTAAAATGGCTCAGAAACAAATAAGGCTTTAATTTTCCGACTGCCCAGACTAAAGCTGCACATTCGAGTTCACTTGCGCTATAAGCTTGCTCCCTATCCGTGAGTTTTTTGCTCAGATACAGCACCGGATGCTCTTCTTGATTAGCATCTCGTTGCGATAAAGTCACCCCCATTCCTCGCTTCGAACAATCGGTTTGTACTATAAATTCGCGGGAATAATCTGGAGCTCTCAACACCTTACCGCTCATTAATTCGTCCTTCAATCTTTGGAATGCAACTTCTTTCTGATCATCCCATTCTACTCTTGTTTTCGCATTTTTCCGTAATGCGTCTGTAAGTGGACTAGCTATGTCTGCATAGTTCGGGACGTAATGATTATAATACCCAGTGATCCCGAGAAATGATCGAATATCCCGTTTGGTTTGGGGACGTTGAAACTCCTGTATGGCCGCTACCTTTACCTCCGACGGTTGTCTAAATCCCTGACCTATTTTATGTCCCAGATATATCACCTCGGCTTTTCCCCACTCACACTTCTTAGCCTTTATCGTTAGGCCTGCTTGATGCATTGCCTTGAATACCGCATGTAGATGTTCTAAATGCTCCTCCCAAGTCATCGAATGTACCGCCACATCGTCCAAAAATGGTTCTGCGAAATCGTCCATTCCCTCCAATATGGTGTCCATTAGCCGCTGAAACGAAAATGGAGCAGATTGCAGCCCGAACGCTAACGTCACTGGTTCGAAAACTCCACGATGCGTTATGAAAGCAGCATATTTACTTGCTCTTTCAGTCATCCCTATTTGCCAGTAGGCTCTTACTACATCGATTAAACTCAGGTATCTGGCCTTGCTGCATTTTTCCACACATGCTTCTATATTAGGAACAGGATGTTGCTGTGGCACAGTAATAGCATTTAACGCTCTGTAGTCGATCACAGGCCTTGGATCCTTCCCTTCAGCCTCCAGAATCATCATAGGCGATGAATACTCGCTGTTACTGGGCCTAATTACTCCCAATTTTAACATTTTATCGATTTCTTTGTCGATAATCTCGCGTACCCTCGGTGAGTGTGAATACGCTCGAGTTCGGATAATTTTTTCCTCCTTGAGAGCAATATCGTGTTCCACTAAGTTGGTTCTTCCGGGTCGATTTGAAAATAACCCTGGAAATTCTTGGATTAATTCCTCCAAGCTTTTCATTTGGATTTCCGTGAGTTTTCCTACCCCTTTGGCTTGTTTCAACACTTCCGAAGCACTTAAGATTTCGGTGTCTTCTATTTCCAGTTCTGGAAGATCGAGTTCTGCTCCTTCTTCCCCAGGTTGTTTGATTACTATCGCAATAACTTCAGCCTTTTCAAAATAAGGTTTCAACAAATTGACGTGGACAAGAGTTTGTTTACGTTTTCCCGATATTTCTTTATTTATATAATTCGTATCGGAAATTTTCTCCACAATTTCTTTGGGTCCAGTCCATTGCATCTGCAATTTGTTGGTCCTGGCTTGCTGATACAACATAACCTTCTCGCCAACCTCGTAATATGAAGCCTTCGCCTTCAGATCATAATAACCTTTTGATTTGGTTTGTGCTTCCAAAGTCGCCGTTTTCGCGATTTCCTGCATTTGCCTTAGCCTATCGAGTAACTTTAATATGTACACTACTACCGGTTCGTTGGTTTCCTTTCCAACCCACAACTCCTTGATCATGTTTAATGGAGATCTAATCTGACGTCCATAAACCAATTCTGCGGGACTAAATCCGTGTGCCGCGTGCGGTGCACATCTTAAAGCGAAAAGCGCTTGATCGATATATTCATCCCACTCATTTCCGTTTTCGTAACACAACGCTCTTAGGATTCGCTTGTATACCCCGTGGAATCGTTCTACTGCGTTTGATTGCGGATGATATGATGAACTGTGTATGATTTTTATACCACATCGGTCAAGAAATTCGGTCGTTAGATTGCTGGTAAATACAGTGCCCAAATCCATCTGGATTTCGGATGGAAATCCTACTCGTGAAAATATATTTAATAACCCCTTTACCACCGATTCAGAATCTGCTACTTTCAATGGGATCGCGTCAGGAAATTTTGTAGCACTACAAATTAGCGTTAGTAGATATCTGTTTCCCTTCTCGGTTTTCGCTAAAGGTCCTACAATATCCACATTTACTCGCTTATACGGTTCGGTGATTACTGGCACTCTACACATTGGAGCTTTTTTTCTATCAGTGGACTTCCCTACGCGCATGCAAACGTCACAGCACTTGATTTTGTTTTTCACGTCTCGTCCCATCTGATTCCACCAATAATTCTGCTTGATCCTGTCAATGGTTTTGTTACAACCCAAGTGTCCCATCCACATGTTATCATGTGCGATATCTAGCAACTTGCTTTGTAATTTTTCTGGCACCATCACTTGCTCAAAGCTCCGACCCAATTTGTCAGTAATTCTCCTGTGCAGTATTCCATAAGCAATGTAGAATTTTGCTCCATTGTTTTCCTTCTTTGATTCTGCCATCTCAAAATACTCCTTTAATTTTGGATCTTCTAATTGCAGCATTCTTAAGGTTGTCGGTGTAAGTTGTGTTATGTCCGAGTAATCGACATCCGATTTAGGTATTGAAAATTGTTCGTCCTTTTCCAGGTTCGGTGATTTATACCCAATCTCCTTTTCCGCTTCTTCTCCCTGTTCGTCGGAATCTTTTCCGTCTTCTGAACTCTTTACTTCGGCCTTCGTTTCTTTATTTTCATCGTGAACCTTTTCCTTTTCCATTATAGCCTTCGCCTGCGCTCTCGTTAATGCGAGCACTTGTTGAATTTCCACATCCTTTTCCTTCGGCAGCATCTCCCACGTTCTATTCGATAGCAGATACGTATAATCTCGAGGCAAACGATTCGCTACAGCTGCTTCAGTTTCCACCTGAATTTCTGGCAAATTTAATTTTACCTTCGCAACTGGTAACGCCACACATTCTTCATTCAGGAGTCCTTGCACATATACATATTTCCCTGTATAATCGGCTCCTTTGATTAAATTTGTGTGCACGATATCATAGCTGGCTCCGCTATCTCGTAGTAATTTTGCTTCCACTCCATTTACTTTCGCTATTATGGTATAAGGTTCTAGCAGACCTTCCTCGTTCTTGCTCTGGCCTATCGTTGCTAAAACGAGTTGTGTTTTGGGACATTCCGGTGAACCTTTATAGTGACCTACTGCACCACATCCAAAGCACTTCCCCGGCCTTCGTCTGTCGAAACTGCGTTTGTCCAAGTTTTCCTTGACAACACTTTCCGTTTGCAACTGACTTTTCCCTAAGTCATTTTTCAAGTTCGACGTCGTTGGCTTAGTTTCGAACTTATTTTTCGATGTCTTGAAGTTTCCATTATATTGCCGTTCTGTGCCTGGTCCTCTTTTGGTGACGTATGTGTCTGCATGCTCTGCAGCTTCCTCCATCGTCTTGGACTTGTTTCGGTCCTCCACCCAAAATTTCATCTCCCCTGGCAACGAACTATAAAATTTCTCCAAGCACATCAGTTGAGTTAGCTTGTCGAAGTTTCCTTCCGCTTCTTCGCTCTTGATCCATTCCTGGAAATTGGTTTTTAGTTGGTATGCAAATTCCGCATAACTCTAGTCAGTTTTCCGTTTCCCGTACCGAAATTTCGTTCTAAAAACTTCTGCTGTTAGCTGATATTTCTTTAGCAGACTAGCCCTGACTTTGTCGTAATCTTTGCTGTCCTCTTCTGTTAATCGAGCCACGACCTCATTCGCTGTTGGTGACAACACACTCGTCAATCGAATTGGCCACGATTCCTTGGAGAAGTTCAATTGCACACAAACCCGCTCGAAATTCGTTAAATACAATCCCATGTCACCGTCATCCTTGAAAGGTTGCAATTGTTTTGTCATATTCAAGGACATATTCCTAATTGCATTGACATCATGTACATTTTCATTTGTCGTTTGAGCTTGGGCCTGAGCAATTTTCACTTGAGCATCTAATCTAGCTACCTCCAATCTTTCTTCTCGCTCCCTTTCAGCTAATTCTAACCTTTCTCTCCTTTCAGCTAATTCTAACCTTTCTCTCCTTTCAGCTAATTCTAACCTTTCTCTTCGTTCCCTTTCAGCTAATTCTTCCCACTTGTCCTTCCGAGGGTTTTCCTCCCAGGCACCTAATTCTACTTTAATGTCCTCTACCGAATGTTGAGCCTTAATCAATTCTTCTATGATCTCTGCCTTTTTCTTTTTCTCCGGTAATTCCAACAGATTAGCAACGTATTTTAATTCGCTCACCGAAAAAATACTGTATTCGGAAACCATTGTTTCTTTTAAATGAAACACTTGATAAAATTTAAATTCTGTAAACCAGGAATTTTGCGTAACCCGTAAATTACCTATCGCTGCTGTAAAAACTTAACTAGTTCACAACCCGTCGAAAATTTACTATTACTGACAACTACGAGCAATACCTGATCCTATTATTTCAAAAAAATATATACACAACCTTACTAAATCGCATAATAAGACCCACCATAGGGATAACCAAATAGAATCGAAAGATCGGCTAATGCTGTGATCGCCGGCACGCAAAAACGTTGTTTTCTGGCTTCTGACTCGCCACTGTATGAAACAATATTGTTATAAATGGTACAAGAAAAGGGACGGTGGTCACAGCACTGGTTGATATTTATATTCTATTAGCATTATCTTACCTCTATGGTGCGTACTTCTGTGGACACACGGTATAAAGGAAAGTCATAACTCTGACTAATCAACGCAGAGCCGAAACCACTGGTACTAGAAACTTGAGATTTAGGTGCAAGATTCAATTTCTTACGTAAAGTAGTGCTAAGAAGGGATTTTATGAAATTCGACCCCTAAGGGGGTGAAAAAGGGTAAAATGTGTTTTCACGAATTCCTCAATATCTCTTACACCCGATAAGATTTCAATTTGGTGTTTACTTGCGAAGATTAGCAATGCAAATACCTAGAAACGTATTTCAGGATTTTGCCTTAATCAACCCCTAAAGGTGCAAATCTGGATTGGGGGTGAATTAAAGAACCCTTCGTATCTCCTATGTTTATTGAGTTAGAACATTCTTTTTTGACATATAGATGTATTTTTAAAATATTTAGAAAGGGGTTTAAGGGGATTTAAAAATTTTAACCCTAAAGGGGTAAAAGGAGGAAAAACTGAAAAGGGGTAGGGGGTTTAAAATTATTATATTTTATTTGCTGTGAGTTCCATTTCACAATGAAATGGGTTAAAAGCGATTTTTTTAAATTTTGGAATAAATGAAGTTAATGGAAAAAAATGCAGTTTTATAAGACTAACATCAATTTTATCTATACATATATAAAGGAAAGTCATAACTCTGACTAATCAACGCAGAGCCGAAACCACTGGTACTAGAAACTTGAGATTTAGGTGCAAGATTCAATTTTTTACGTAAGGTAGTGCTAAGAAGGGATTTTATGAAATTCGACCCCTAAGGGGGTGAAAAAGGGTAAAATGTGTTTTCACGAATTCCTCAATATCTCTTACACCCGATAAGATATCAATTTGGTGTTTACTTGCGAAGATTAGCAATGCAAATACCTAGAAACGTATTTCAGGATTTTGCCTTAATCAACCCCTAAAGGTGCAAATCTGGATTGGGGGTGAATTAAAGAACCCTTCGTATCTCCTATGTTTATTGAGTTAGAACATTCTTTTTTGGCATATAGATGTATTTTTAAAATATTTAGAAAGGGGTTTAAGGGGATTTAAAAATTTTAACCCTAAAGGGGTAAAAGGAGGAAAAACTGAAAAGGGGTAGGGGGTTTAAAATTATTATATTTTATTTGCTGTGAGTTCCATTTCACAATGAAATGGGTTAAAAGCGATTTTTTTAAATTTTGGAATAAATGAAGTTAATGGAAAAAAATGCAGTTTTATGAGACTAACATCAATTTTATCTATATACATATATAAAGGAAAGTCATAACTCTGACTAATCAACGCAGAGCCGAAACCACTGGTACTAGAAACTTGAAATTTGGGTGGAAGGTTCGGTTTGTTACGTAAGGTAGTGCTAAGAAGGGATTTTTTGAAATTCGACCCCTAAGGGAGTGAAAAGGGGTAAAATGTGTTTTCACGAATTCCTCAATATTTCTTACACCCGATAAGATATCGACTTGGTGTTTACTTGCAAAGATTATCAATGTAAATACCTAGAAACGTATTTTAGGATTTTGCCCTAACCAACCCCTAAAGGTGCAAATGTGGATTGGGGTTGAATTAAAGAACCCTAAGTATTTCCTATGTTTATTGAGTTAGAACATTCTTTTTTGGCACATAGATTCATTTTTAAAATATTTAGAAAGGGGTGTAAGGGAATTTGAAAATGTTAACCCTAAAGGGGTAAAAGGATGAAAAACTGAAAAGGTGTGGAGGGGTTAAATTTATTAATTTTTTCGCTGGGAGTTCCATTTTATAATAAAATGGGTTAAAAGGGATATTTTGAAATTCCTCCCCTACGGGGGTGAAAAGGGATAAAATGTGTTTTCACGAGTTCCTCAATATCTCTTACACCCGATGAGATAGCGATTTGGTGTTTACTTGGAAATATTATCAATGCAAATACCTACACACTTATTTTAGTATTTTGCCCTAATCAACCCCTAAAGGTGCAAATCTGGATTGGGGGTGAATTAAAGAACCGTAAGTATTTCCTATGTTTATTGAGTTAGAACATTCTTTTTTTGCATACAGATGGATTTTTAAAATATTTAAAAAGGGGCGTAAGGGACTTTGAAAATTTTAACCTTAAAGGGGTAAAAGGAGGATAAACAGAAAAGTGGGGGGGGGGGGTTAAATTTATTAATTTTTTTTGCTGTGAGTTCCATTTTATAATAAAATGGGTTAAAAGAGATTTTTTGAAATTCCTGCCCTACGGGGGTGAAAGAGGTAAAATGTATTTTTACGAGTTCCTCAATATCTCTTAGACCCGATGACATAGCGACTTGGTGTCTACTTGCAAAGATTATCAATGCAAATACCTAAAAACGTATTTTACGAATTTGTCTTAATCAACCCCTAAAGGTTCAAGTCTGGATTGGGGCTGAATTAAAGAACCCTAAATATCTCCTATGTTTATTGAGTTAAAACACTCTTTTTTGGCATGTAGATGTATTTTTAAAATATTTAGAAAGAGGTGTACGGAATTTTGAAAATTTTAACCCTAAAGAGGTAAAAGGCGGAAAAACTGAAAAAGGGTAGGGGGTGAATTAAAGACCCTTCGTTACTCCTATGTTTATTGAGTTAGATCAGTCTTTTTTGGTATATAGATATATTTTTAAAATATCTAAAAAATGGTTTAAGTGATTTTGAAAAATGTACCCCTAAAGGGGTAAAAAGGGGTAAACTATGTTTTCACGAATTCCACAATATCTCTTAGGCCCGGTAAGATATCGACTTGGTGTTTGCATGAGTAGCTATCCAATGCAAATGTCTAAAACCACATTTGATTGCCCTAATCAACCCTTAAAAGGTGCGAATTTGAATTCGGGGTGAATCATATAACCCTTTGTATCTCCTGTGTTTGTTGAGTTAGATCATTCTTTTTTTGGCATATAGATGTATTTTTAAATCTTTAGAAAACGTTTTTAAGGGTTTTTTAAATTTCACCCCTAAACCGGTAAAAAGGGAAAACTGAATAGAAGTAGGAAGTTAAAATTATTTTTCGCTGTGGGTTCATTTCAGTATAAAACGGGCTGATTTTTTTTAGAAATTGCACCCCTAAGAGGCGAAAAGTGGTAAACTGTTTAGCGTATTGAGTGATGGAGGTTGGGGACACTCTAGAATGCATTTGAGATTTAGAAGAAAAAACAAACATTTGTAGTCCGTACGAAGAACGGGCATCTTGCTAGTAAGACCATATAATTCCGAAACAAACAACAAGTATTACTTACCCACAACTGGAATTTTCTGCTTTCCCCGCTGTGCTGTCGTCTTATTCCCACAGATCTGGACGCGCCGCCTCCCTGTTCTGAAGCCGCTTTCCTGACTTTTTTTCTGGAGTTTCCGCCGTCACTCACTTCGACACATTTACTGGCTTTTACTGCACTACACTGGTTTTTCTTCGTTGTCAGTTTTACTGACGTTGTTCCCAGAATGCTGCCTCGCCGCCCCTTCGAATGACTGCCCTCCTGTTGTCTGGCCACCTCCACGGATTCCTTGCGCCGTTCCCGGATTGACTGCTCCCGTTGGACCACGGAATTTCCTGCATTCACTCCTCGACGTTCCTGGATTTTATCTACGCCGCCCCTTCGGATGACTGCCCTCCTGTTGTCTGGCCGCCTCCACGGATTCCTTGCCGTCACCTCCTCGACGCTCGCTGGTTTTCCAACGTTGCCACTTTTACGTGACGCCGTCCCCAGCCTCTACGCCGTTCCCGGAATGACCGCTTCCGTTGTACCGCCTCAGTTTATTAGATGCTTTTTCCCGTCCTGTTCACGTGCTTCCCCTTGTATATTTCAACGCTTGCACTTGGACCGACTTCGAAACAAAAGAAATCTTCTGTCGTGCGATTTAAATAAGTTATAAATTACACCGCTTGATCACCACTATTGCGAGACGCCTAAAGTCGGGGTAACTGGCAATCCTTTTAATTGAAACACACTCGGACACGAAGACCAAAGCTACTGAGATTAATAAGAACACTTAAGTAGATACAAATACTTGCATTTATTTTTCTGCCGTTTACAGAAACCTTAAGTTTACGTATTTACATCTTCTTATTAACTAACTTAATTCTAAGTCCATTCTGACCAAGAAAGCTCGGTGGGCGTTTACAAAGTTCCCAATAACCTATCAGAGCTGGTCTAAATTTTGGACATTTGGCATTACGCGGACGTGACCGTTCATAATAGTTCTATGAATTTTTACAAGCTTGAGGATTTCCCACAGTGAAATGTGGCCTGTTCGGACCCTTAGTAAATTACCGCTATAAAGATTTAAATTTCTACTAAAAGCATTTGGTCCCAGCTGCAAATAGTTTTTATGATCGAGTTGCAACCATTGCTTCTTCTAATCACGTACCGGTCATATACATCACTCAATATTTCGGTTTATGAAGTAAACGCTGCATAAACTTACGCTACTATTAGCTTATTCGTGAGATTGGAATATCTCCAGCTTCCCAAGCGAAAGGCACGTTTCTAAACATCCGCTTGTTGTAATTTAAATATGACATTTTCCTACGAATTTTACCTTAAAATATTATACAGATGGCTTACGCTAACTAAAGTACAGTATATTCCTACATAGTTCATTAAATTAAAGAACGCAAATCGCTACACCGTGCTGAACTCACGTTCTACGAAATATGATGAAGGAATTTGAATTTAAATTTCAATTCCACATTTGTTGCAAGTTGTATCAGTTCTTCATGTAATTTTGGAGATTCTTCCGTATTGATACTTGAAAAGAGGTTCAAAATCCAATCTGGTATCTTCATATTAAGAATATTTTCAAAGCGTTCGTTGATTCAAGTCAGAATAGAGAACCCCCAAGTACTGTCAATAGGTAAGCAAGTCTTCACTTTTTTCTCTATAGTTGATAAATACGGAAACTGGCTGAATTCCCACGTCTAACATTTCGTTTGTACAGAAGAAGTTTCGCCACAAACGCTGAAATGGCTGTTTTTGTTTTGATTAAATTGAGCTCATCGCTTTAGAGCTGTGGATTAGTTTCATTAAATTTATTAAACAAGTGTGTCAAATAAGCTATCTCATTTTTGGAATCCATTAGTTGGGGTTGTAAAGCATCATGGTTTTCTAGGAGCTCTAGCAGAGATTGAAATAGTTTATCAAACCTATGCAAACAGGCACGTTTTGATAGCGAACGAACTTGTGTATGAAGTAGCAAACGATTGAAGTCTGCATCGTTGTCAATGCAAAGTTGTTTAAACAATCTTTCATTCAATTAATTGTTGAATTGTTGATTGCTCTAAGGACATAATTTAATGACTTATTTATGCGTTTCCTTATCTTTTTGGCAACTAAGTGTTGACGATGCATGACACAGTGTTTTACAAAATTTTCTTATCTTCTCCTGTTTCATTATATCTTTACTGCCCCCTATTTTTATTTAACGCCCTCTAATTGCACCTGAGACTACTACTGCCCCCCCCCCCCCCGAATCGTTCCAGCGCCCACAAGGGGCGGTAACCCCCACTTTGGGAATCACTGTATGTAACATATGAGCGTCTTATTATAGCTCTCGGGAATTTCAAGCTCTCCGCTACGTGTCGCGGTTTAAACATTCCCTTGTGCTATAATCTATTGATTATGCCCTTAATACATAAATAACTATCGTAACATTTTTAAGTTCTCATTGTATTTAATAGTATGCCACATTGTTTAATGACTTTATAAAGTCTCTTAAGATAGTAATACGAGCCTGGTCTTTGAATAATTTTGCTACATTTCCAGTTTCATTTAGAATAAACATTTCGTAATTATTGGTGTTAGTAAATAAACGTGCATGATCATTTTAGCGAGTAACAGTTATAAACTATTGAGATAAATAATACCTATATAGGTATATACACAGCAACTATGGCAGACCATACTTTTGCTAATAGTAAATTGTTTCATATACATACTTGTGTACAGAATTGTAATCTATAAAAAAACCTGAAACAATTTTCATATGAAGTAAATCAGAGTGATTATAAAATTTGTTTTCGATTAAATGTAAAAGCATGGATTGGTAAAACCATCCTGTCCTGAATGAAATTATGTGCAATTGAAGAATACTGTACTCAATGGCTTCTACTTCTTAGGGGAACAGGGGCGCTAGCCTTCCAGCCGTCAACAGCCATTAGAAAGAATCATTGCTATAGTTGACGAAATGTAGGTCATTATTATTTTTTACTTAGTAATTGTTAAAAATTAAAAGCCCCCCCCCCCCCCAAATAAAATGATTACGAGCCGCCACTGACTGTACTAGACGGACAAATAAGGAATTTGTTACCGCACAAACACGACTTTACGATATAATTGGAAAATATACCTAGAATACGCGGCTCTAACTCCGTTACGGTAACAAAAGGTTTTCCGGCTAGAAAAACTCAGTCGAGAGGGCGGGTTCTTTACGACCTTTGAGTTAGGGCTGTACACCGGTAACGAGGTCAATGATGTTCAATAAATGGTACGCCACCACATTTGGACTAGATCGGTACAACAAAATCAACAACACTGAAAGCACTCTTGAATGTGGAAGTAAGTGATTCACCTTTCTACTTCTACCTTGGCACAGCTTGAGGTAGCGATTACACAGCTGAATTGAACCTACCTTTCATTATACCTGCTTACATCATTCGGATTCCTGTACATTAAAAACAAAATACAAAAATGCATGCAAACACTAATGAAAAACGTAGATAGTTAACAACAACCTCTATTGAAATAAATAAAATATGTGAATAACAATGAACATGAAAATGTTTACTGGTTACAGTTAAAAATAATAGACAAAAGGGGTTAGTTAAGTTAAATGGTGAGGTTTAAACTACACACAAGTGACACAAACGATAACAATTGACATAGCTACATTCAAAACAGTATTAACACTCAATTTGATACAAAGGAACTACTGTACAGTATCAAACTTAGCAACAGTCACTCAAATAGTGACACCACAATAATAATTACTTCAATTCCAACGCAAAACAACATATCAACAATAAAATTTGACGATAAGACTAAGAATTCACTTTAAAACGGTAGTGTCTGTTTGACAAGTTACACTTTAAACAACAAAAGCATAGCTTGACGAAACACTTCACTGTAAATTTAGGGGCTAATATATACCTTGAGTTTGAGGAATTCAGATGTTACATATTGGGGTCCAATTGTAGCTGCGTGTCGCACCTCAACTATGCCTCGAAAAGACGGAAACGACAGGAAACTGTTGGAAACCACATGAAAGGGTGAGCGAATGCGAGCGGTATAACATCCCCAAGATGAAGGTTGAACGAACCCGGGGCAAACAAACAGACGGCGGTACGGTATCGATTCTTCGTTCTACTGGTAGGTTTGGCACACGGTTGAGAATTCCAAATATAATCCACTATAAGTGTTAACGGAGTTGCTTAGCTCCAACGGTACAGAAGACTCGGCTAAACGTTCACCTCCAACCGCTATGCACTGAGCTCGAATTGACGGCGACGAGGTGGTTACACAACTTGCAACAATTTCGACATTACGCGGCGCTCGGCTGGTCGAAGCCCTACGGACCATCCAATCGCCTGACTGGAACCAGGAACTCATTAAAACGCGATAAAAGCAGATGACATTACCCTTGCAGCATGCGAGGACAGAACAAAACTTGCTTTGTCAAACAAGCGTACGGAGAATTAAATGGAAGATCCTAAAATAAACTGCGAAGCGTTAGCATATAAAACAAACGGAAATAAATATGGTATGGACTGACATTGAGTACACCACTGAACTATGAGTTTGACTTAAATTAGTCGGGAAAAGGCTAATATTTGAGCTCAAAATACGGAAAGTATTAGCTTCGGGAAATTGTTCTTCGAAATTTCGAGAAAAAGGCGTGGCGGTGTTAGTCTTAACATTTTCTTTATGTAAATAATATTTCTAATGGTCGTAGTCCATATAAAAGTTTTTAACTTATCCGTCTCTGAATAATCTCATATCTTAACCTAAGTATTGATATTAATTAATTTTTAAATTGCGTCACTAGTTTTTTAAATAACATAAATGCTCGTTGTATTATTCAATAACAAACAACTAACAAATCTAACAATTTTTGGCTATCTGTTAATCTATTCTTGAGTCATCTCGATGTTGTACGTTTTATTATTAGATAAGCATGCACTTAAAATACATTATTAACTGAGAATATAAAACACATGAAATTGAATAAATTTCAACACATTTGCTTGTGCTTTTAGTAATCTGAAATCATTACCTACCATCGTGGAATATGTCGCATACCGGAATCCAGAATCCGTTTCAGTATGTAGAGCAGCATTTACATAGATTTCTTTAAAATCTACTTTATTATTTATTACTGGAATATTGCAAACAGGAGGTTAGTAGGTAAATGTATAACTCGTACGTTCTTTACAAGAGCCGTTGCCTGAATAGGACTGGGACACATGGCATTTCACATAATCATGACCTACGGCGAGTAAGTACATTAATCAAAACTAAAACGATCAATACCTACTCTAAAAGTAGTCGAGTTCTTACCAGTTTTCTGGCAATGACAAATTACCAAGATAGTCAGTTTCTTTGTTAGTTTACGCACAGTTGAATCTCGATTATCGCGTATATCCATTTTATGGGGAAGTCATTAGGACAATTAATGTTGGGCTGTAGATTAGGGTAAATGAAAATCCATTAATTCTGAAACGTATAATATTACTATCGATATTGTCTGCTTTGTAAAATAATAGTATATTACGAGCAAAAGTTATACTTTATGTGGTTGCAAGCTCGGCAGATCCAGCCGAACCACATAAAGATAATTTTGTTCCGAATATCATTGTCACATTTTTAGTGATGTTAAGTTTCATGAAACTTATAATTTTGAAAAGTTTCATGAAAAGTTCCAGGAAAACCTTGAAACTTATGAAACTTTTGAAACTTTTAGGATTCCTGTACATTTAAGTAGCTTTCAGCTTTTTAAAGTATCTAATACAGTAATACCAATATATAATATTTAAACAGAACATTAATTTTACTTAAAAGGGGTTACAAATTATGAAATTACAAAACACAGTTTTTAAAAATAACATATATAAGTAAAATTAGTATTTACTATTTAAACCTATTTTTATTCATTATTTTCTAATTCAGTGTCACCATAGTCATCAGTTGTCACCTCGTCACTACTAACTTCTGCCATATTTAGGGCCGGTTGCAGAAAGCAATGTTAAGTCTGGTGTTAGCTAACATCGCGTCAAAGTGAACAAAATCGCATCAAATTTTGTTTACTAATGTATTAGTTACCATAAGCATTTGAGATTTGATTCGTTTTTGTTCACTTTGACGCGATGTTAGCTAACACCAGACTTAACATTGCTTTCTGCAACCGGCCCTTAATGTATAGTCTTTCATTAATTCCTCATCTTGAGATAGAGAAGCATCCGACTCTTCCGAGTCTGTAAATCTAAGTTCTTCTTCTTCATCATCATCAATTTCATGTATTTTAGGTTGCTTTGTTTTGACTTCACTAGCAATCTGTAATACCAACTTGAAACATATAAGAAACTTTTGAAACTTTTGAAAATTTTGAAACATGTGAAACTTATAAATTTGAAGTTTCATAAAATTTGAAACTTTTTACTGAAACTTGTCAAGCTCACATCACTACACATTTTACTGACGTTTGAAGAAAAAATACTTTTCTAAGCAAAATTAAAAACAACCAATTAATAATAACAATTGGTTCTATCTTAGAAAGTAGTGTTTGTAAATTATTTCTTCTTCTTCTTTTTCTTCTTTATTATAGGTTTAATAACATGTTTTTCTTCACCCTTCTGATAATTTTAGTGGTCTTCCTGGTCCTCTCTTTCCTACAGGTTTCGAGTTCTTCGCTTTCCTTATCAATCTGTTGTCGTCAGCTCTTTCTACATGATTGTTCCATTCTTTGCACCTTCTCTTCACAAATTTTCCTATATCGGCGATATTACACTGTTCTCTAATATATTGGTTTCGTATTCTGTATGTAAATTATTTATTGGACGAAATATTTTTGTAGGAAATATGTCATTTGTAGAGAAGTGGTCATTGTTATTTATGAAACGTCTGCAGAACATGAGAGGAATATAGGTGTCGTGGTATATAAACATTGGTGCCTTTCTATTTCTTAAACCACCCGAATAGCTTTTATGATCACCAAGTATGGATCCTTTTTGCCTTTTAACTAATTTGTACAACTGCTTCGTGATCTTAATCCATACTCAGTGAATAATATTTCTAACATTTTCAATAGCAATGGCTATCACAAAAAATACATACATTTACTTTTATTGCCAAATAAATTCAAGATCTGGAACTGATTTTACTTTCTTTTGCTTCGTAAAATAAACTATATATGATTTTTTTAATTCGAGGTTTCTGCAGAAATATCCGTTTTCGTGTCTTCTGATTGAAAAAGTTGTTTTCGGAGCGATGCCTGTCTGCTAGTTTGAGTTTGTAAGTCTGCCTGCCTGTGGTTTCTCTATAGCCTAGACCAGTGTTTCTCAACCTTTTTTCCTGGCGTACCACTTCACAAGACAAAAATATTTTGCGTACCACTTAGTCACGTGTAGGTAATTATGGATGGAATATGTTTATTATTTTACTAATCTAACTAACCCATTTTCCAACCATAAGTATGAAAAATAAAATTCTGTGTAGTGTTATAATATTTTATTAATTGATATGAACAAGGAATTCATACCGTAAGTTGAAAATAAAAAAACATTATACTGTAAGGAAATACAACAAAAATATAATACAAAATTTCAATGAGAAGGCTGAGCTTGAAGATTAGAAGCCAACTTGGGAATGTCTGGTCTAAGATTGCTCAGCCCGCGTAGCGGCAAGACCTTTTTTAAAAAGAAGTAGCGGAATTTTGTCTACCAAAAATAATAATATTTAAGGATTTGTTCTTAAATCACGATTAAGCAAAATTCTTTTAACATTTACTTACACAATAAATTAGTTTTGTTAATTCTCATTATCATGTCGACATCAGTTGCACGAAGGAATGCAATCAGTTAAAAATTTATTTTGTACTTCAAAAGATGTTCACGTTGAATATATTTTTAAAAATATTGCCGAACTAGCCCTTATTGTTTTGTGTACTTATTCCACACGAGAATGCTGATGTTGAAAGAATATTGTCTAATATTACATATATTGAAACTAAAAAAGAAATAAAATCACTTTTTGAAGCTGTACTGCGAATAAAAGTTGATCTGCATGGCAAGAAGTTGTGTTGCCATAATTGTTGAAATGTATTCTTTTAAAAAATGTGTTTTTATTCAATAACCAAATTTTAAAACATTTTTTTTTCCGTGTGCAGAGCACCACGTACCATCGCAGTGGCCTCTGCGTACCACTAGTGGTACGCGTACCACAGGTTGGGAAAGACTGGCCTAGACGGTTTAATTGGTCGGCCTCAAAATTTATATCTTTTCGTTTTTAATATACATTCGAAGGTCACAGTGACTTTTGGTTAAAATCACATAACCGGAAGTGGTACTTTACTCCTCCATGTTTTTTCCGCTTTCCGGAAAATTTTATAATTGTTTAATAAGAATTAAAAATCATAAAGTAGGATCATATATTGCGCAATTATCTACAACGTATATTTAAAAAAGTTTTTTGTAAGAAGTAGGTTTTAAAAATCGAAAAATTTGATCTTTAGAAAGAAAGTCCAAAAATTAATAATGGGAATATATTTTTAACAACACTATTAACTATTACGTAACTGTCTATAATATTTGTCAAAAAAGTTTTTTTGGACAAAGTATAGTTTTTGAAAGAATCGCAAAATTATATTTTTATAAAAATGTTCCCAAAGCCAAAACAACAATGGTAATATAATTTTATAAACTGTTATATATTACGTAATTATCTATAGTGGTTGTCAAACAGGTTTTTTTGTTAGTAAAGTTTCTAAAAAAATCGCAAAATTTCATTTCCACAATTAGTAAAAGAAAGTCGTGTGGTGACCTGACCTCACAAGGGCTTGGGATGTTCAAGATGCGTTTTTGGAGCACGATGTCTCAATGGTTTAAATTTAAAATACCCTTTTGAATAGACATATGTCGTAGATGCCTCCCTCACCTAAAGACAATGCCAAGTGTTTTTTTTTTTATGTAAAAGTGGTTAGATACCTCTTTATGTTTCGGATTTGGCACATATCAGGAAACCACCACCTATAGACGATGTTCTAGGTCAAGCAAGTACTGCTTTGGTATCTATTGTGAAATCGACCATCTTCAGTAGTGTAATTGTATTGCTAGGTTTGACAATTAACAGATACATTTCTTCTATTTTGGTGTAATAGAAATTAACTTTGCATGCATCTTGCGATATTAACACGGTACTATCCTCGTCTCTTCGTGGCATTATTTATTCTCAATGGTGATAAATCACAATCTCGAAATGACCGTGAAATGTCCAATTTTATTGACATAAATCAGTGGTTGTTCAGTGTTGTCGAAAGCATCTCAAAACTTATTAAATATTTAATTAACTGTTGTGGAAAGATGCCGTTACGATTATCTTTAAAACGATGTCAAATAAAAAGGTGACGGTATCATTAAATAAAATTTTGGGCTCTGAGAATTTATAAATGTACTATTTGCTTTGAGAAACAACAGTTTATTTGAATATCAAAAATAGTTCGCTATAGTTCTCTGATATGCGTATATACAGAGCGAATCAGCATTACCGCAGTCGTAGATTTCTGTTTCAACGCGGTTGCTAGTCAAAAAGCAAGAATTGTGTGGTTCGCAAATTACTTTCAGTAAAAACCCCATATTTTAGATGACAAAGAGATCACAGTTAAATTGTCTACACAACCAGTCAACATTTCTAATTTTCTTGCGGCGCTGTTAACGATATTCTTTTGAAAATTTAGTTTCTTACGTGGGTTTATGAAACAGTATGTACTTGGCGAATGTACTTTTGCAGACGATATAGTCGTTTTTGCCAATAACGAAAAAGAACTGCAGAACAACTTAAATGAGTGGATCAAGATGCTTAAGAATATGAAGATGAAAATAAATAAAGACAAAACAAAAGTGATGACGTTAGGGAAGGAGCAAAAAACATTAAAATAGAGATCGAAGGGGTACAACTGGAACAAGTTAACACATATAAATATCTAGGAGTTCAAATGGATCCTCAAGGAAGCTGTGAAACAGAAGTGAAAGCAAGAATAGAATGAACAGCTAAAGTATATCATTCTCTCAATAGAACTTACCTGAATCAGAAAAATATAAGCAAGAAAACAAAAATGTGTTTAGAACAATATTTAGACCAATATTGACTTATGGTTGTGATGAGAGTTGGGCATATATATAATACACATATATTGCTATTAGGGCGTGGAAACGTCAGAAAACATTACGGCGCCGACATAGTCTCACTTAGAGTATAACGCGTCTCGTGCGCATGCGTGAGAATTCGAACTCCGCCTTTAGAAGCGAGTTGTAAACTTGACCACTTCCCCATTGGCCGGACGACGCCGCCGCGCTTGCACACAGCTCACCATTATACATTGAAGAGTTGGTTGTCTGTCTCACTTCCTTGGTGAGTTTCCCACTCATAGCCGCTAGCAATATAGTAAGTATTAGATATATGGAGTTGGGTATTGACTAATGCAATAAAAAGTAAATTACAAGCGATGGAAATGAGATATTTGAGGAAGGTGAAAGGAATAACCAGAAGAGATAGACTAAGGAATGACCAAGTAAGAGAGGAATTGGAAGTGCAATCCGTATTGGAAATTGTAGAACACCATCAGCTAAGATGGTTTGAACATTTGATAAGAATGCAAGAGGACGGAATGGTGAAAAGTGGCTCTGGCAAGCCCAAACACAAGCAAAAAGAGGAAGAGGACGGCCACCACTAACATGGGATAAGACTATTCAGCACAATTCTAGCGAAGAAGGGAAAAACATGGGAGAATGCAAAGGCAAAGGTAAGAAATAAGAAGCAGTGGGCAAAATTTGTGCTTGAACAATAAACTGAACATAATACCCTTACACCTACGGGTAGAAAGGGATATGATTATATAATTATTCAAATGAATTATTTACTTATCTTTCAAGATTAGAGGTTAAAAATGTGCGCAATTCATAATAATAATTATTGCCTCTTTTACGGGAGAATTTCATAGTAGGGCGTTAGTTGATCTGTAGATAAATAATAATAATGGTGAGGCACTAACACCCCATGAAGAAGCTTAGTAGAACAAAATCGAAATAATTAGGATGCGTCCTTCGTTACTCTCAGTTTACAGATAAATAGAATCCTTGGCATTTTTCCTCACGAACATGTTTCTCGCTCCCTACCCTGCACTTTTGTTATCGAGGTTAGAACTTTAAAAAAGAAAGCTGAAAGTAATGTTGTAGTGTACGCTCTGGGCAACGATACAACTTTAGTATTCAAACCGGGATTGCGAAATGTAAATTGAAAGTTATGTATGGTAAAACTGAATAAAGAGAATTTTTGTTCACATGAGGAAAACCTTAAGTTGGTTAATTTCCCCGAATGTGTAAAATCTCTTTATTCGCCTGTCATATATTTTTTTTCCAATGCCTCCATTTAATTATTAATTTATTAATTAATAAAGAATTTTAAATAAGTAATCACGTTATCTGGTTGGGTGCTAGTTACCAAGATACAAGTATGCATTTTGTTAGTTGCTATGGATTATGGTCTGTTTCGTTCACAAGTTTATCCACCCAGCTCATTAATATGTTACTTTATCATGGATATTTTAATAGATAAACCATTACTTTTGTCGTACTAATAATAGTTTTATTTTGTATTTTGGTAGTTCAGAAAATAAAGATTCTTTATTATCATCATTATTACATTATTTTATATCGTAATTATTACAATGGAGATATGTAGACAGGGAATTATGCAGTGGGGGAGGAACTGAAAATAACGACTTGCTCTCCACGCCTTGCATAAAATCTTAAATGTATTACAACATCGCTAGGGATCTTATAATATGAAAATTTATTATAGGATACATCAAATTGATTTTCAATTTTACGACCATTAAGGGGATTATGATAGCAAAGGTGAAGCGAGGTACTTTGTTCTAGCACATTGAAGATAGTAACCTTGCAGACGAATCGATATTACGATAGCTGTAATTATTTTATCCATCGAATCCCAATATTTGTATATTAAAATATTTTATACAAAAAGTGCATGTCAGGTCAAAAGCACTTTTATTATTAACATTGTGAACTTGCTTTGTTATCGTACATTTATTGCTGTGTTTGATTGCATTTAAATATCTAGTGTCGTCAGTTTATATAAGATTATATACACTTACTAACTTATTGTAATATTGAACTATTGCTGTCTAGTGAAATATAGTCTCACAACTTGATCATCAGCTACCCGGTCTTAAAAAACGTATTGTACCTTTTCGTTTGTGTGAAATTAAACATCTTTAAAAATGGTAGTTGGGATTGGGATATCAAGGACATTACGAAAGTTTTTATCGGTAAATTGATAAGGTTGTAGAATTATTATTATTATTATTTACTCATCATTGCAGAGGTGAAAACGTAAATGATTGATTCAGTCATTAATAGTATTAACGCAGAATATCAATATACAGACAAATATAATAGTTAATGATATGCGGATATGTCGCATGTGTTAGACTTTCGTTGTGATTTCCGTGTCTTATACCGCCCATCCTCTATTTCTTGGTCATATTCAGCGTCCATACATGATTTATGTACGCTGTCATATTGTTCTCATATTGTATGCTTAGCCTTCTTGTCCGGAATTCTAACCCCATGTCTAACCATATCAATATATGAAGGGCTTGTTAAAATAACTAGTATCTTCAACGTGTGTAGTATTTTAAAAACGCTCGAAAGAAAGGCATTTAAGAAAGAAAACTCATTAAAATATACCGTAGTTATAAGGAAAGATTACTAGATATAGTTTTTACTTCCTGAAATGGTAATCATATCATATTTGGAATTTTTACAACGACTTTTAAGTAATGATTGACGTATAATTCTTGAGCGTTAGATGTACTCCCATGTCAAGTTTTTACAACTAATTCGGTTCAGAGTGGCTGGAAGTTATGGCTTTTACTAGATTATTAATAACAATAGTATTTTGAGAGATTTCCCTTCGATGAGACTTCCTCAATCAGCAAGTGCACTTCGTAGCGGTAAAATACGTGGCCACCCCAAGGTTTCTACAAGAATATCTTTAATCATTAATCTGGGAATACTAGTGTATAGTTATATACATTATAAGTTCTCTTCGCCGATTTATTTTACGTATATTTACCGCAGTCTTTTTTTTATATACAGTGTGTTCGCCGATTGAGTTTAATATACGTATGATGACCAAAAATTTCGGAATTGTATTTTCGTAATTGAAACTTATTTTGCCATAATTTTAATTCTGTGGAAATCAAATACTTCGTGAGAATTCAACAATAACTTTTGGTGTTTCGTGTAAAGTACTAGAATTATTAAAGATATTGCAAAAGTTTATTAAGAAAAGTTGCTGAAAGTGTTCTCAGAAACATGGATGAATGTTTGAAAAAGATTCATCATCATCATCATCATGTTCAGCGTTCATCAATCCATTGTTGGATACACGCCTCCTCATTGTCTCGCCAGATTCTGCGGTCAAAAGTTAGTCTAGTCCAAGCTTTTCCCGCTACCTTCACTATATCATCCTTCCATCTTTGTCTCTGGCCTGCCCTTGCTTCTGTACCCTTGTCTCGGTAGCCACTCCGTCACCTTTTTAGTCCACCTATTGTCCTGCCTTTTCATCAGGTGACCTGCCCATGGCCATTTTAAACCTGTACTTTTGTCATTTTCATAACGTTTAGTTAGATATCCTGTCCCGCAATGTTACTCCTACCATTGCCCTTTCCGTTTTTCTTTCTGCTATTTTATTAATTTAAAGTACAGTATAGTAAATTGGATGTACGTAGTTTACTTTTTCCATATGCCTCCTATTATTTGAGAACACCTTAAGTAACTTTCCTTAATAAACTTTTGCAATATTTTTAAACTTTATAGTACTTTACATGACACCGAAACAGTTATTGCTAAATTCTCAAAGAGTAGGTATTTGATTTTAACTGAATTGAAATTATGGGCAAAGAAAGTTTCAGGATAAGGGGGAACGATGAAATAAAAATTATTTATTATTAACTGTGCTCATCTCAGAACCACAGACCTAAGAGATAGAGTAACAAGGTCAACACATCACGAAGATACACACCGCACACAATGGTTGCTGCGCAAGTATAAAAAGCCGCGCTCCAACTCTGTCAGCCGAATCCGGGGCAAGTTGAGCATTGTACCGCCAGATGCTAGCGTACGAAGCACCAGCCTCTACACCGAAAAGTAAATGAGCTTACAGATAATACATACATACATATTGTACAATTAGTTACAAAAGTCATGCTTTTTCACGAATTGCGGTTTATAAAACTCGGGCTTCGCCCTCGTTAGTCAAACCGCAAATTCGTTAAAAAAAAATTTTTTCATACGTATTGTATATTTTATTTTTTTGCAAAATGATCCCTTGTAACTCGAAATTTGGTCGAAAAGGACTTCAGAATTTACAACTGTCCAATTAACGATTCACAATTTCAAAAAAAAAAGTTAAAAACAGTGTTACTTTCTGTACGATTTTACGTTAAAAAACCTGATACTTTCTTTACGATTTTTCGTTAAAAATATCTGTAAAGGGCTCTACTCAGAACTTCTCTCGCAAGTGGACATTATGACTAGATCAACACGCAAGTCTCTGCAGAATGCCATCATTCTGAAGTTATGTAAAGCCGTGGATCGCATGTTATTATGGTTCGATGGAACTTCGCAGTTTCGGAAAGTAGGACTTTGGCCATATGACCACATCAGTCGGTGTCTTAAGGTACAGTTGTTGCCAATAAAATCGGGTATACCTAAATAGATCTGGTGACAATATATCTGTCAAGAAAGTTACTACATATATATATATATATAATATAGTACTATATTATATATAGTATGTAGTACTGATATATTCAGAAGATATGATGTATTTTTACCTTTATTAAACTAAGAAGCAATCGCTCTTATTTGCATTCCTCTCATTAGCCTATCGATAATTCTTTCTTTTTCGAAATTATTCAGATAGCTGATTTTCTACGTTTGATGACAGCGAGAAATGTGACAGTTAATTTAAATGCGCAGATTACTAAGGTATTATTTTAAAAGTTGAGTTTACATTAGGAGAAAATTGCTATACCCGTTTTTTTTTTGGCGTCAAAGCTAGTATTGCGACCAAAAAATGTCGCACGGTTTGTTTGCCTGGTGTATATAGTATATAGTTTTATCAAACGGATTAAAGTTGTGTGTCACTCAATTGTCAGTTGTACAGTTATCATTCTGCCTTCAAAAGTTAAAATGCCTTATCATGTTCCAAGTGTGGCCGAAAAAGACTTTGCTATCGCAAAACTAGAAGAGGGATGGTCACTGCAACGTGTGGTCGATAAAGTTTGTTGGGGAAGAAGCATCATTTCTCAAGATATCCTGAATAAGCTAGCAATACTACAATAAAGCATCCATTACGCTCTGAGCTGCATCCGAAATTATAGTTGTTGGTGAAATTTCTGTGTCTACAATTATCCGATTTTCAAGGGGTTGCATAAAAATACGAAGTTTTCTGTTTTTTTTTTCATTAGAACATACAGCTACACCAAAACTATGAAGCTATCTGATATGATCAGTTGTGCCGATTAGCAGTACTGGAAATCTTTGCTAAACAAGTTTGTATGTAGCATCCGTATGCATGTAATCCAAATCAGTTGCCAACTTAAGCAAAGATTTTGAAGAGACAAAGAATCGATAATGCGAAGGCTCATCGTATACAACTTCATAAGATATCTTTCTCCAAAGCTCAATACTAATGTGGTCCAAATTTGGCTATGTCAAGTTCGACAAATAATTATTAAAATGAGTAATTTTTGATATTGGTAGCTCGTTTCTGTTTAAGCATTTGACGATCTTTCTTGTATTCATTTTCGAAACGAATTTAAAACACTTTATTTCCATTTTGTCGTGCTCACTTATTCTCATTTTTGCTTTTGTTGTCATATATGCGATAGCTCAGAATGATATAGCAGGACATTTCGGCTATTTGATGGCTATGTCAATGATACAGCTGCCTTTCATTGTTCACCACGAGCCGTGACTTTTTTTGCACCGATAAATGTAATTTCAGTTTCCCTCACTATCTACATTCTTGCAATGAAAGCCACATATATCTTCATTTTTTGCAGCTTCTGTAGCATCAGTTTTTTGTCGTTTAGGCCTTCTTGCTTTCTCTTAAGTTCTGAAGATTCAGAATCGCTAACGTAATTTGGAATACCAAATTTATGGGCTTAGCAATTTTGTATCATATTTGAACTACTTACCACAAACAGAACTTTTAATATATGCATACTTCAAAATGTTTTCATAATTATTACATCGCTTACCTTCCTTTGTTGTAGCATTTGAATTAATTTCAGTTGCAATCACAATGCACTATGCAAACACAAATGTAAACACAAAACCTAAGCCGGTAGAGGAAGTTATTGCTGCTGTTACTGACCATTTATTATTTTTACCGTGAAAATTCAAATAAAATGCTGTGCACCTGCTATTTTTAATATATCCTTTAAATTGAACAAAACGCAATAAAATACCGTGCATGGTTTATTGGCCACTTTTATTTGTACGATTTTCAATGTTTTACTAACCGTCGGATTTTATACTTTTAATTAGTTGTTTAGTGAACGTATATATTGTTGACCGAATAAAACTGAATTATATACTGAACATTTTATTAGAACCCTTTAAAAAAGTGAAAATGACAGTATTATGCGAAAGCCGCACATTAAAATAGTATATTATGATACTAGTGTATATGTACGCCTTTAAAGCATGTGCGATTAGTTTAAAAGCACGACGCGCTAATGCTTTAATGGCTCTTATACACATGTATCATACGCTATTTTTTCTACGTTCGTAACAGAAACATAAAAACTTAGTTCGGTGACAGTTTTTCCATCACATTATGTTATATATTCTAGGTTATGTTGACATTCAAACTTACTGCAAAGCGTGTTTTAATAAATTATTAAAACACGCCTCCAATGACAACGTGTTAAAATGACGTGATTCGAGCGCTAATATAAAGAGTACTATAGACGTCACTTTTGACACTAGAAACTGTGCAAAAAGTTGTCATTTTGACACGATCGTAAAAAAAATGTTTATTTACTCCAATTTGATAGCTTCGTTTCCTAGACCTAGATCTTAAAGTAAGTAGAGTTTACTACTTTATTGTCGTGTCTCTACCTTATATCTACCTTGATCTTTTTCTATTGATGACAGAATTATAAATTGAAAAGACGAGAACTGGTTAAAAAGTTATTATAGTAGGGTTATTTATAGATTAATCAAAAATCCCAATAATAGAGTTAGTTACTAATAATAACTCACTAATTACATATTTAAGACATTAGGAAATATCAGTGGAAAAAGTATCGATTATAAAATTAATACGATGGAGGTCATCTATTTTCACATTGGCTTTGAGAAAAATTAGAATTAAGAAAATATGTTCGATATAACACATTTTCAGTGTTTGAAATTTTAGAAATTATTCAAAATTAGTTGATAATTCACAGTCTAATCATGTACGCCAGTTTTCTTTAAAACCCGTCTCTACTGTAAAAGGACTGTACTCAAGTGTTTACAACTAAAAGCTAATTGCCGAACTATATATCTATCTGCAGTCACCTTTTTACTTCCTTTTACAATAAAGGAAGTATTGGATTCACCCCGAAGATTCGAAATTGAGTTTTCAACAGATCTTCACGTTTCAGAGTCTCCTGAACCCAAAAAACATATTTTTTTAATTGGTCTGTCTGTGTGTGTGTGTGTGTGTCTGTGAACAGAATATCTCAAAAACGAAAAGATATATGGGGTTGAAACTTCATATATAAGTTTTGTGTACCATGTAGATGCGACAGCAAGCTTTTGAAGAAAATCGCATAACCGGAAGTAGGTGTTTACTGTTGTGATTTTTCAGTTTTTTTCGATTTTTTCAAAAACGGCTCTAACGATTTTTTTCAAACTTCTCATTTTTAGTACATTTTTAATGTGTATTGATGTGAGATAGGTGATTTTCCAGTTGAATACTTCTAAAATGGGTTTTTTTTAAAAATTTTTTTATTAACTTTAATTTTAAATAGAACACCCGGTATATTATTACATTTTTGAATTCAGCTTAAAATTCTAGAGAAAATTTGTCTCTTCACCTAACGCTCTAGTTTGCACCGTCTTTGTAGAATTTGTAATTTTTAAAAATTTTTGACAAATGCTTAAAAATTTAAAATCACATTTTTGGCCAATTAGAAGATCACTGTAAAAGGAAGTTGTGTGCGTGTATCACACCTGATTTTTAAAGACATGCTACCGTTAAAAAGCGTTGTACAACTTAAACGTGTAGAAAATTGTTTATTAATCAAAAAGACTACGCAATGTAGAATACTATTTTTTTGCATAGTGATCATGAAAGTCGTCTTTTTTTTACGAAAAATCGTATTGAAAGTACCACTTTTTTTAACGCAAAATCGTGAAAAAGGTACTCTTTTTTTAACTTATTGAAATGTCAATTTGACAGTTGTAAATTCCGAAGTCCTTTTCGACTACATTTCGAGTTACTAGAGATTACTATGCAAAAAAAACTACGTGTACAACACGTTTTGAAAGTCCCTTTTTTTCATTCATTTGTTTGATTAACTCGGGTTCGCCCTCGTTAATCAAACTGCAAATTCATGAAAAAAAGTATGACTTTCAAAACTAGTTGTACAAATGACTATTGTGCAGTTTATTATTCAGTTGATCTTCTATAGTTCTTTTAATTTTTTAATAAAAAGTTCAAGTCAGAATAAAAATACACAGTATTTTGTAGAAACTGATCGTCATACAAGTTAACATCAAAACTCTGAAGGAACGAGCCGACGAATTCTAGCGATCTCGGAATCAATACGAAGCTAATAATTGTAGGTTAATTCCAAAAACGTAATTTTAATTAATAATTACTCGTTGACATTTCCAAATTTGACTCTGGAGGGTATTTATTTAAATAATTTATTCAAATAATTCTCCAAATTTGCAGGCTATAGGTTAAAACATTGTTAAAATATATTTTTCGTCGACTGAAATCTAGTTGATACATTAACCATAATACGAACGACGTTTAACAAAAGGCATCCGTAACTTCCGCGGTTGCCGCTGTCGTTCATATTGCCAGTTCTCTTTGACGTGACTTGAGAGAACTTCCAATTTGAAGAGAAGAATTTGTGATGTATTGTTGCTATGATTGTCCCAATACAAGAGGTCTATACTAACCGATTGCCAGCTTTTTATGTTGTAATATACAGGGTGCATTCAAATGAAGTAGGCATCATTAAAATTGTTAGAAATTATGACAGTTCAATTTCGTCTATACGATTTTTTGTACGTTAAGTTTTTATTGGAGTCAGTGTGGAATCCAGGGGGGTGACCGGAGGGGAAATCCCCCCCCCCCCCGCCAGTAATCTTGATTTATTCCCTGCCATGATTCGAAAAGCGACAGGTTTAAAAATACCCGCAACTAACAAAACACATTTGATGCAAATATTGGAATAAATTTACACTATTGGAACTAAAAATGTAAAAATTTACGTTGATGTAACTCTAAGTTAAATTGTCAATTTTCAATCTAGACAGGTACGAGATTATTTTATTTTTTTCGGGTCTGGGGGGGGGCTTCATCCCCTCGGCTGCTCCCGTGGCTACGTCACTGCTTACAGTAGTGGATTTTGCTGTACTTTATGTAATTGTTTTCAGTGACTAAAACAGCTGTTATTCACAAGTGACTAAAATGTTTCATTATACACTGCTACCAGGGCCGGACTAGCGAAAAAATTCAGGCCGGGAAAAGAATGACGAGGCGGGCCAACAGGGGTGGAAGGTGGTCCGGGGGAATCCCCCCGAGAAAAAAAATATTCAAATATTGACTCTTACAGACGCAATTTTATCGCATTCTAAGAACTATTAAACACACCAACATTGTATTTGAAGAGAAATCCATACACCGATTTTGAGCATCGGCACAGCACATTTGTCAATAACTCTTCATTCTTTGATTAAATTATTCCCAGTTCAAAGATGAAAAAGTGAAAAATACAACTCGTTTTTTATGCACCGAACATGTATTTAAAAACGACAATAAATGAATGACTCCATATAAAAAAATATGGGCTCAATCGCAATACAGTAGATTAGATAATATTAGAATGTATTTAAAAGAGTATTTTTTTTAGAATTGTGCTTTTCTCTGCAATCAGATTTATTATTTTAACATTGTCCAAATCAGTTATAATATCTCTTTCACACATCATCAACATGATGATCCTGACACAAACGACGGCGTAAACCGTTTTAAGATATTTCAAAATCGAAAAGCTTCGTTCACATACAACTTGAGTGGTTGACAAAGTAAGCCTGCCCGGAGCAGCCCACCGGGAAATTTCCCGGTGTCCCGTTGGGCCAGCCCGGCTCTGACTGCTACTAATTATATGGCAGTTGATAGTTTGTACCGCCTCCGAACTTTATTGTACAAAATCCGCTACAGTAACAGAAACCGTAATATATCAAACGTGAGTTAAATGCAATTTTTCGCTCGTCAACAAAAATCTCATTCGCGTAACTTGTTTCTCTCACTTATAATATAATTTAATATTTTCTTCTCGACCTTGAATGGACTGTAAGTCATCAGGGGTACAACTTTGTACTAAGGTATGTTTGACTGAATCGTATTTTCTGGACGGTTCGTCCGTATCATTTATGCTACTTCATGAAAACACCCTGTCTTATGCATACCAGAATATAAACTGTAACAAAAATTAAACACTGGTAGCACCGCCTGACACAAATAATAGTCATTACTGATGCCTTCCCGCAATGGTGTTGGTACTTTTATTTATCAACTATTTCCTATCTGATTTACTTTTATGCACTAACAGTGAATAAAAACAAAATTAGAATTCGTCTGTGGACTATGTGTTGTCAGTTACGTTGTCGCACCTAAGTACAAGAGGTGTGTTACAACAATTACTACATTACCTACATCGTCCACAATAACCGATATTTTGGCAAGTTTATTAAATAATGCGGGGGATAAAATGAAATTTGTTAATTTCAAGCCCAAACAAAATTACAGTGCCACTGCATACAGAGTTAAAATTAATATCCCAGTATTAGTAAACTTTCCCGGGAATTTAGCGGACTCATGTTCATGGCCATCGCTAAATCAGAGTTCTGTGACGTTTAATACTGGATGGGGAATATTACAAGCTTAGCCCGGGCTGAAAAGCGACCTATTACCGGGTTTTATGATTCTGCTGTAGGCACGTACTGTGATAACGATTTCATAGAAAATGTATGCATCTGTGTACGTCACTATGCACCTCACCTGGTCACGTTTTTCACAGGTCTCTTTAATTTATTGTGATCCTTTTAACATACTACTATGGTTTCCAGTTCGCTCTGAAGAGTACTGTTATAGTATACGTAACTGTTGAAGGGTACAACTGAACAAGTTCGTTCGTACAGACTTACATTAAATGACAAGAATTTTACATTTTTGACAGATTTTCATAAAATCATGCCCCATGTCGATAATATTTTTAAGCAACTTCAAAAGATACAGACCCAATTGAGGTTAGACAGGATTTACAAAATTTTGAAAATGAAATACAGAAAATACGCGATCAAATGGATAAAATTATTGAAGACTATAATTTGAAATGTTTAGAAGACGAAACACTTCCCCAAAAAAGCCCGCGTAGACTTACTTCCACAAATAATAAAAAAAGAGAAGCTGTGGAAGTTTGTGATTCCGTTATGTAGCAAAGAAGAAAAAGATTTAGTTTTACTGGGCATCTAATAGCTACTAATTTATTTGTCGTGGAAAGCTTTATTGAGCATCGTGACACATTTGCTGACAGTTAAAGTTCATTCTTTCAGACAAGGCTTGCTTATGGAAGTTAGAATTATTCAACTTTTGTATTTAAAGGCGACAAAAAATGTAGGTGACTTATTTTTCCAAGCAATTTTCTGCGGAATGCGTCTTCACATTCCATTAATCTTAGTTGCATTGCGCATAAGATTTAATGATAAATGATGCTAGCTCCAACATATTCCTTATTCTACTGTAATAACAATAAGAAAATTATGATATGTCGACGTACTCGCAGTAATAAAAATACCTTCAATATATAAACCGTTCAATAGTTATTTGCCAGATAGGAGGCCATGTTAGGGTGATGAATTTCACCCTGTAAATATGCTGTCAGTCATTAACAAAAGTTAGGTTATGCTCATTTTATACAAAATGATAATTTTATGTTAATGTACAAAACGTGGTTGCCAGATTTGGTTTTGGATTTTGTGCCACTTTTATTGTTGGTTAAGATAAATTTCATGAAAGACAAATTGCTGATTCTGAATACGTTTCATACTTTGTTGAGTAGGAATAATGGTATATAAGTCGTTTTTTTTATTGTAATTATAAATTGTATACAAAAATATTTAAATATTACAATTTATGTATTTTTTCAGTATAAATAAAGCTTTTACAAGCCACTTTACGCCCATTGCATAACAATCTGTCTCCATTGTTCCTTATTCATGATTTTATTTCTCCAGTCTTCTATTCCTTTCTTTGCTATGTCTTGCATTACTGCCCCCTTCCACCTATTCGTTGGTCGCCCTCTTCTTCTAGTTTCTTGCGCTCTGCCTTCCAATACTATCTTAGTAGCTCTCCCATCTGGCATTCTCCATATATGCCCAAACCATCTTAACCTTTGAGCTTTAATGAAGTCTACTATATTTGGCTCTCCATACTTCTTTTGTACCTCTTCGTTTGTAAGTCTTCTCCAACCATCATCCGTCCGAGTCCCTCCAAATATTTTTCTCAGCATTTTTCTCTCTCACCTACTTATCGTATCTTGGTCTGCCACATTCATCTTCCATGTTTCACATGCGTACGTAGCCGTGGGTCGAATTACTGTCTTATAAGTCGTAGTTTTGCATTTCGCGACATTTGTCTTAAGGACATTATACTATTTAACGCGCCCGGACATCTCGATGCTTTTATTAACCTTGATTTCATTCCTTGTGTGTAATTTAAGTTTTCAGAGATTAATGTTTCTAAGCAAGTAAACTCCTTAACTCGTTCTATTCTCAAATCTTAATATTACGCCATTATTATTGATTTCTTCATTTTTTCCATTACTTCTTTGTTAAAGCTGCTGAATATTGTCCAGTGGAAGTTGAAGAATGGATTTTTTTTAAATATGGCCACAGAAGAAAATCACAGGGAGTTAAGTTACAAGACCTCGGGGGCCACACTGTAGACATGTTTTGACTAATAACTCTGTTTTTGTAAAACTCTCCAAGTAAATTTATGCCCCATCTTATTGAAAGTACGTAACCCTTTTGTAATTCATTGTCACGTAACGCTTCAAAAAACGGCGACAAAATTTCAGTATGAAATGGTTGTGCATTTAGAAAACCTAAAATTTGAACTATTAAAATAAAATTTAATCGTTTTGCTGCACTCAATTACCTTCAAAAAATATAGGATGTTACGATTCGCGTTCTTTAATTTAATGAACTATGTAGGAATATACTGTACTTTAGTTAGCTGTAAGCCATCTGTATAATAATTTAAGGTAAAATTCGTAGGAAAATGTCATATTTAAATTACAACAAGCGGATGTTTAGAAAAGTGCCTTTCGCTTGGGAAGCTGGAGATATTCCAATCTCACGAATAAGCTTAGAGTAAGTTTATGCAGCGTTTACTTCATAAACCGAAATATTGAGTGATGTATATGACCGGTACGTGATTAGAAGAAGCAATGGTTGCAACTCGATCATAAAAACTATTTGCAGCTGGGACCAAATGCTTTTAGTAGAAATTTAAATCTTTATAGCGGTAATTTACTAAGGGTCCGAACAGGCCACATTTCACTGTGGGAAATCCTCAAGCTTGTAAAAATTCATAGAACTATTATGAACGGTCACGTCCGCGTAATGCCAAATGTCCAAAATTTAGACCAGCTCTGATAGGTTATTGGGAACTTTGTAAACGCCCACCGAGATTTCTTGGTCAGAATGGACTTAGAATTAAGTTAGTTAATAAGATGTAAATACGTAAACTTAAGGGTTCTGTAAACGGCAGAAAAATAAATGCAAGTATTTGTATCTACTTAAGTGTTCTTATTAATCTCAGTAGCTTTGGTCTTCGTGTCCGAGTGTGTTTCAATTAAAAGGATTGCCAGTTACCCCGACTTTAGGCGTCACGCGATAGTGGTGATCAAGCGGTGTAATTTATAACTTATTTAAATCGCACGACAGAAGATTTCTTTTGTTTCGAAGTCGGTCCAAGTGCAAGCGTTGAAATATACAAGGGGAAGCACGTGAACAGGACGGGAAAAAGCATCTAATAAACTGAGGCGGTACAACGGAAGCGGTCAATCCGGGAACGGCGCAAGGAATCCGTGGAGGCGGCCAGACAACAGGAGGGCAGTCATCCGAAGGGGCGGCGTAGATAAAATCCAGGAACGTCGAGGAGTGAATGCAGGAAATTCCGTGGTCCAACGGGAGCAGTCAATCCGGGAACGGCGCAAGGAATCCGTGGAGGTGGCCAGACAACAGGAGGGCAGTCATTCGAAGGGGCGGCGAGGCAGCATTCTGGGAACAACGTCAGTAAAACTGACAACGAAGAAAAACCAGTGTAGTGCAGTAAAAGCCAGTAAATGTGTCGAAGTGAGTGACGGCGGAAACTCCAGAAAAAAAGTCAGGAAAGCGGCTTCAGAACAGGGAGGCGGCGCGTCCAGATCTGTGGGAATAAGACGACAGCACAGCGGGGAAAGCAGAAAATTCCAGTTGTGGGTAAGTAATACTTGTTGTTTGTTTCGGAATTATATGGTCTTATTATGCGATTTAGTAAGGTTGTGTATATATTTTTTTGAAATAATAGGATCAGGTATTGCTCGTAGTTGTCAGTAATAGTAAATTTTCGACGGGTTGTGAACTAGTTGAGTTTTTACAGCAGCGATAGGTAATTTACGGGTTACGCAAAATTCCTGGTTTACAGAATTTAAATTTTATTAAGTGTTTTGTTTAAAACAAACAATGGTTTCCGAATACAGTATTTTTTCGGTGAACGAATTAAAATACGTTGCTAATCTGTTGGAATTACCGGAGAAAAAGAAAAAGGCAGAGATCATAGAAGAATTGATTAAGGCTCAACATTCGGTAGAGGACATTAAAGTAGAATTAGGTGCCTGGGAGGAAAACCCTCGGAAGGACAAGTGGGAAGAATTAGCTAGCAGGGAACGAGAATTAGCTGAAAGGGAACGAAAGGAAAAATTAGAATTAGCTGAACGGGAACGAAAGGATAAATTAGAATTAGCTGAAAGGGAACGAAGAGAAAGGTTAGAATTAGCTGAAAGGGAGCGAGAAGAAAGATTGGAGGTAGCTAGATTAGATGCCCAAGTGAAAATTGCTCAGGCCCAAGCTCAAACGGCAAATGAAAATAATGTACATGATGTCAATGCAATTAGGAATATGTCCTTGAATATGACAAAACAATTGCAACCTTTCAAGGATGACGGTGACATGGGATTATATTTAACAAATTTCGAGCGGGTTTGTGTGCAATTGAACTTCTCCAAGGAATCGTGGCCAATTCGATTGACGAGTGTGTTGTCACCAACAGCGAATGAGGTCGTGGCTCGATTAACAGAAGAGGACAGCAAAGATTACGACAAAGTCAGGGCTAGTCTGCTCAAGAAATATCAGCTAACAGCAGAAGTTTTTAGAACGAAATTTCGGTACGGGAAACGGAAAACTGACCAGAGTTATGCGGAATTTGCATACCAACTAAAAACCAATTTCCAGGAATGGATCAAGAGCGAAGAAGCGGAAGGAAACTTCGAGAAGCTAACTCAACTGATGTGCTTGGAGAAATTTTATAGTTCGTTGCCAGGGGAAATGAAATTTTGGGTGGAGGACCGAAACAAGTCCAAGACGATGGAGGAAGCTGCAGAGCATGCAGACACATACGTCACCAAAAGAGGACCAGGTACAGAACGGCAATATAATGGAAACTTCAAGACATCGAAAAATAAGTTCGAAACTAAGCCAACGACGTCGAACTTGAAAAATGACTTAGGGAAAAGTCAGTTGCAAACGGAAAGTGTTGTCAAGGAAAACTTGGACAAACGCAGTTTCGACAGACGAAGGCCGGGGAAGTGCTTTGGATGTGGTGCAGTAGGTCACTATAAAGGTTCACCGGAATGTCCCAAAACACAAGTCGTTTTAGCAACGATAGGCCAGAGCAAGAACGAGGAAGGTCTGCTAGAACCTTATACCATAATAGCGAAAGTAAATGGAGTGGAAGCAAAATTACTACGAGATAGCGGAGCCAGCTATGATATCGTGCACACAAATTTAATCAAAGGAGCCTATTATACAGGGAAATATGTATATGTGCAAGGACTCCTGAATGAAGAATGTGTGGCGTTACCAGTTGCGAAGGTAAAATTAAATTTGCCAGAAATTCAGGTGGAAACCGAAGCAGCTGTAGCGAATCATTTGCCTCGAGATTATACGTATCTGCTATCGAATAGAACGTGGGAGATGCTGCCGAAGGAAAAGGATGTGGTAATTCAACTAGTGCTCGCATTAACGAGAGCGCAGGCGAAGGCTATAATGGAAAAGGAAAAGGTTCACGATGAAAATAAAGAAACGAATGCCGAAGTAAAGAGTTCAGAAGACGGAAAAGATTCCGACGAACAGGGAGAAGAAGCGGAAAAGGAGATTGGGTATAAATCACCGAGCCTGGAAAAGGACGAACAATTTTCAATACCTAAATCGGATGTCGATTACTCGGACATAACACAACTAACACCGACAACCTTAAGAATGCTGCAATTAGAAGACCCAAAATTAAAGGAGTATTTTGAGATGGCAGAATCAAAGAAGGAGAACAATGGAGCAAAATTCTACATTGCTTATGGAATACTGCACAGGAGAATTACTGACAAATTGGGTCGGAGCTTTGAGCAAGTAATGGTGCCAGAAAAATTACAAAGCAAGTTGCTAGATATCGCACATGATAACATGTGGATGGGACACTTGGGTTGTAACAAAACCATTGACAGGATCAAGCAGAATTATTGGTGGAATCAGATGGGACGAGACGTGAAAAACAAGATCAAGTGCTGTGACGTTTGCATGCGCGTAGGGAAGCCCACTGATAGGAAAAAAGCTCCAATGTGTAGAGTGCCAGTAATCACCGAACCGTATAAGCGAGTAAATGTGGATATTGTAGGACCTTTAGCGAAAACCGAGAAGGGAAACAGATATCTACTAACGCTAATTTGTAGTGCCACAAAATTTCCTGACGCGATCCCATTAAAAGTAGCAGATTCTGAAGCGGTGGTAAAAGGGTTATTAAATATATTTTCACGAGTAGGATTTCCATCCGAAATCCAGATGGATTTGGGCACTGTATTTACCAGCAATCTAACGACCGAATTTCTTGACCGATGTGGTATAAAAATCATACACAGTTCAGCATATCATCCGCAATCAAATGCAGTAGAACGATTCCACGGCGTATACAAGCGAATCCTAAGAGCGTTGTGTTACGAAAACGGAAATGAGTGGGATGAATATATCGATCAAGCGCTTTTCGCTTTGAGATGTGCACCGCACGCGGCACACGGATTTAGTCCCGCAGAATTGGTTTATGGACGTCAGATTAGATCTCCATTAAACATGATCAAGGAGTTGTGGGTTGGAAAGGAAACCAACGAACCGGTAGTAGTGTACATATTAAAGTTACTCGATAGGCTAAGGCAAATGCAGGAAATCGCGAAAACGGCGACTTTGGAAGCGCAAACCAAATCAAAAGGTTATTATGATCTGAAGGCGAAGGCTTCATATTACAAGGTTGGCGAGAAGGTTATGTTATATCAGCAAGCCAGGACCAACAAATTGCAGATGCAATGGACTGGACCCAAAGAAATTGTGGAGAAAATTTCCGATACGAATTATATAATTAAAGAAATTTCGGGAAAACGTAAACAAACTCTTGTCCAGGTCAATTTGTTGAAACCTTATTTTGAAAAGGCTGAAGTCATTGCGATAGTAATCAAACAACCTGGGGAAGAAGGATCAGAACTCGATCTTCCAGAACTGGAAATAGAAGACACCGAAATCTTAAGTGCTTCGGAAGTGTTGAAACAAGCCAAAGGGGTAGGAAAACTCACGGAAATCCAAATGAAAAGCTTGGAGGAATTAATCCAAGAATTTCCAGGGTTATTTTCAAATCGACCCGGAAGAACCAACTTAGTGGAACGAGATGCTAATCAAGAAGAGCATCCGGTACTGTATCGGAGCAAAAAACTCACGGATAGGGAGCAAGCTTATAGCGCAAGTGAACTCGAATGTGCAGCTTTAGTCTGGGCAGTCGGAAAATTAAAGCCTTATTTGTTTCTGAGCCATTTTACCGTAGAAACGGATCACTGTCCTTTGACCTGGTTACGGCAGATGAGCAATAAGAATGGCAGATTACTGCGGTGGTCATTAATCTTACAAATGTTAAATTTCACTGTTCTCTATAAACCGGGAAAGAAATGCGGAAACGTGGATTCCTTATCTAGGTATTTTGTTTAGTTAAGTCACCGAGAACCAAAGTATTACTGACAATTACACCAGATAACTGATGTTAATTCACGTAGGTTAGTTAAATTAGGGTAAGCATAATGAGACCATATAGTTCTGAGATTTATGACTGGTATTGCTTAAGTGCGAAAGAAGAACGTCTTGTAGTGTAAAAATCGATAGATTTAAACCCCAAAGCCTATCTTAATCCGGGGGCAACTGTTACGATTCGCGTTCTTTAATTTAATGAACTATGTAGGAATATACTGTACTTTAGTTAGCTGTAAGCCATCTGTATAATAATTTAAGGTAAAATTCGTAGGAAAATGTCATATTTAAATTACAACAAGCGGATGTTTAGAAAAGTGCCTTTCGCTTGGGAAGCTGGAGATATTCCAATCTCACGAATAAGCTTAGAGTAAGTTTATGCAGCGTTTACTTCATAAACCGAAATATTGAGTGATGTATATGACCGGTACGTGATTAGAAGAAGCAATGGTTGCAACTCGATCATAAAAACTATTTGCAGCTGGGACCAAATGCTTTTAGTAGAAATTTAAATCTTTATAGCGGTAATTTACTAA
>OW679198.1:50030954-50391157 GCA_940337035.1 Agriotes lineatus
ATCAGCATTTATTGGGTTTTTTAACACTTTAATAGCCACGTGAAGCTAACGTGCATCTCTATCTTTTTATTTACAGCGCCATGTGATGCTAACTTGCATCTCACGTTGAAAAGTTTTCGTGGCCGTGTGATTCACGGTAGCTTCTCATTGTGCGAACTTTACATGCTTTGCCTAATGCACGTGGCCTCCTATACCCAACAACACATTTACCCCTTGGATAGCGTATTTGGTTGCCTATTTATAGGCGTTTCAATATTAGATATGTTTTATTGTTTCTTCTACGTAGTGGCCCTTGAGACCCATTTCTGAATTTGTATTGCGGCGATTAACGTGTTAATGACCATTGAACTAATAAAAATGGAGGAAGAACACCAAGGAAAAGAATATATCAAGTGATAAATAAAAGCATATCAAGGAAAATGGGGGCTTCGGTAGGCCAGTGGTTTCCGCTGCTGCAGCCAAGATCACACTAAAACACGGATTGTTTGAATAACTCTCAGCCAGAGCATTCTGGTTTCACTTAGCTAAGGTGGTGTAAGTGAAGCTCGAACCCCCTGAAGTAATGCGGAAGCGGTTCCAGGGGGCACCGGTAGAGCTTAGATAAACAAGGAGTTAATATGTCCAGTTCATGAAAAAGGTTGACAAGAAAATATGCAAGAAACTCTACTTAAGATGATGTGTTTTTATCAGACTTTTTCCACTGTCTAGGGTGTATATCACACGACGTTTCGGGAGTTTTGATCTACTCTCATCTTCAGGACTAACCAGGAACACCTGAAGACGGGAGTAGGTCAAAACTCCTGAAACGTCGTGTGATATACACCCTAGACAGTGGAAAAAGTCCGATAAAAACACATCATAATAGACCACTGCCAAAAAATGACATTCAGAGAAAATCTACTTAAGATATCATATAAAAATTTTTCTACTCACTGTATAGAAAGTGGGCTTTTGCTCCCTAGTTTTAGGAAACAAAACTGTCGATTTCCAACCAGCTGAGCCAATTTTTATTAGCTACCGGCGGGAGCCAATGTTTTTTATCTCGCGCATTTTTGTTTATGTCACCATGGATATCACACTAAAGCTTTTACAACGTTATCTTAATTTGGAAATTAGATAAAATGTCAATACAGAAATCTAGAGTCACTATAATGATTTCCTGAGGCTGCACTAGTACAGTACAATAAAGGGTGGCACAGGTAATATTAATTCCCAAACCCGGAAAATCTCCCAACGAAGTCTTTTAGTCTATTACCCGTCCTAAGGAACTGGAAAATTTATTGGACAATAGACTAACCCTGATCCTGGAAGAACACAACATTATCCCAGATCACCAGTTTGGCTTTCGTGTCAACCATTCTACCATTCAGCAAGTCCACAGAGTTGGAGACACAATTACCAGGCCTTCGAAGAAAAACATTACTGTAAAGTACATTTTTTTTCTATAATAATTTTCAAGGTCAACTTTCTAGGGGATAAGTTGCATTCCTGCAGGGTCCCTAGTTTTAATAATGTTGGTACATAGATTCTTAGTTCTTTTCTTCCACTAAAAAAATTATTGTCATTTTGACAGATATGTCATAATTTAATATTGCTTGCTTCATTTTTGCATTTAAAATATTTCTTGGTTTTCTTTTTTTATCCGATTTTATTGATGATGATGATGATTCCATGTTCAAAAATTTATTTGTCCAGAGTTCAAATTAAGAAACTTTGACATTCAAAATTGACACATAACCACAATTTTGCAAAAGTTCTACCAACACGAGGTATAACAATTTACTAGCGTTTTGATCACATATCTACCAACATTGTAACACTTTGACAGTTATTATAGAAAAAAACGTACTTTACAGTTGCCTTTTTAGATGACAGTCAAGCCTTTGACAGAGTTTGGCACACAGGGCTACTGTACAAACTCAAAGCATTCTTACCACACCCTTTCTATAATATCCTCAAATCATATCTAGAGGAATTATACTTCCAGGTAAAATTCAGACAAGACCAAACAGAGCTACATCCAATCCAATCAGGCGTGCCACAGGGCAGTGTACTTGGCCCCATCTTGTACCTCATTTTCACAGCAGATTTGCCAACCAATCCACATACACTTTCTGCTACTTTTGCTGATGACAGTGATGACAAGTTAATTATGGTGAAACATAGAGATCCGGTTGTTGCCGTAAATCTCTTACAACAGAGCTTAGACAAAGTAGTACAATAGACCAAAAAATGGCGCGTTAAATTAAACTAATTAAACAAAATCCTTTCACATAACATTTACAAAGTGCAAAGGAACTTCTCCATCAGTCCTTGTAAACAATGTTCCACTAACTCAACTGACAGAGGTTAAATACCTAGGCCTGCACCTTGACAAGGATTTGACGTGGAAGTCCCACATCTGGAAAAAGCGCAAGCAGCTTGGTATGAAATTTCGTCAACACTACTGATTTCTTGATAGAATATCAAAATTATCGTTAACCAACAAGCTCCTGGTATATAACATAGTCCTCAAACTTATCTGGACCTACGGCATCAAGCTGTGGGGTACAACAGTCAAGTCCAACATCCAAATGTTAGAAAGATTTCAGTGTAAAGTGCTACGTGCTATGTGTGATGCGCCATACTTTGTACGAAATGGAGAAATTTTACATGACTTAAAAGTTGATACGGTAAAAGACGTAATAATTAAGTTCAGCGATAAGTACCTAAGCAACCTAGAACATCATCTCAAAAAAAATCTATTATTTATTGATTATGCAATATACATTCATTGTAAATAATGATGATTCACTAGATTTATTAAGTTGGTATAGAAAATATATTGCCTCCATTGGATATTGAGGCAAGGCAAATTTTTTTGAGTATAGCAAGGGGAAGTGCGTAAGTCAAGTAGTTGGAAAGAAGATATTTGCTAAAATTCCCCAGAAAATTGCAAAATATCTAAAATTGTCAAATTCTTGAGATTACACGAGTCACTATTTTAGAAGAACATTCGCCACGTTGCGTTACTAGCAAATTCTGTTGCTGATATGGCTATGATAAAATGTCACGGTGACTTGATAAATAATAAAATATAAATTTCCAACGAAATTCTACATTCCCGAGACAATTTAAACAATTTAAGTAATATTCAAACTGCTACTAATAATTTGTCCGTACCAGAAATTACAATTATTAATTCAAATGTTACGATTTATATAACACACACAAATAATATATAATTTTGTAGTTATTTAATATATATTTTGTTTCTTTGTGATACTGATTATCAATTGAATTATTATAATAATCTGTTCCTTCTGTTAGTTTAGTTTTATTTTTAACTACAAAATGCCGGTTTACCATTATTATACCTAATACAAATACGATGACATTGACTAGGTACAGCTATCGCGGTTTATTAATATACTTTACAATTTTTTGCGCGATGCAACATAATTATGTCTTACCTGCAAACCATGATCTTCCTCCCTTAGCCAATAAATAACTATTGTAGCATGAGATCAGTGTTACCATTAAAATATAGATATTCAGGGGTGATTTGCCCTTTACTACACTTTATGTACAGGGCACCCATTTTTTATGTTTAAAAGCAGAAGAGATATGAATTATTAAGAAAATTAGCAAATTTTATGTAAAAATTTCTATCAGAGCCTATATGACTTGCAGTTGTAGCAGAAATGGCTACAGAGTTATAAAACGTTTTTACCTATAAAGTTTGACAGATATTGGCACATTGTATATGTAAATTTTCTGTTACTATTAGAGATATTGATAATTGTACTAAAAACCTCACACAAAAAAAATTAAACCATACCTATGACACAGCACGTTTCCACCCGATATTTATCGATATTGACAACAGTGTGGGCTAAATTAGCAAGCTCCGTTTTCATTTCCTTCACGTACAATAAATTAGAGTATGTATCTAAATTATCCAATCTGTACGGATCGATTAAAAGTAAATCTTTGAACATGGCAATGGTTTTATCCAATTCTGCAAAAAATAGTATTTTACGCACCTTCTAGAACTACATTTAAGACTTACCTCTACGATTGTGATATGCAATGGCCATTTGTGCCATTATATAGGTACTTTTTTCAAAACCTTGAGAATGCAAATCGTAGTAAATCTCTAAAGCTTCCTCATTGTTTAACTGCTCTAAATACACATGCGCCAGGAAAAATGACTTCATCCAATGATTCGGGAGTGGTAGCGAGGTCAAAGTGTTCTTATCTGGCACTAGAAGCGCCAGCTCTTGCCAAGCTCCCCAATGCAAAGGCTGTTCGTTAATTGCGTCCACGAATATATCCATGGCTAGTGAATTTAAATCCAACTTCTTCAAAATTATACCATACAAATATAAACAATATCCATCTAATTTATGTAAAAAGTGGTCCTCCTTAAGTACACTGCACAACGCACGGAGAGTGTTGTTCTTTGTAGGATCTGGCGGGCAGTTGGTATCAGTCATATTATCCAGCTTCTTCTTTTCGATGGACAAATACTGCGAATACAAATGTAAGAAGCGAGGCTTTGGATCTGTGCAGTTCTCTGTAAAGTACGCGCATCGGTCGTACTCCTTAAGGTCAAAGTATGACTTAGCAAGCAGGTACGATTCACTGTCACAGCCTCCACTAAGTTGGGGATAGTCTTCGGGTGCTAGCTTAACTTGCGAAATGGCATAATTAATCTCCGACAACCATTTCGCACTGTGATACAGACCCCTCTGAGAACATTCAGTAATTCCGAATACCAGATCTCGTTTTATTTGCTTTAAGTCAAACTTGGTTTCCGTACTTTCCATTTTTTGACTTTACAACTTGCTCATTAATGTGTTAGCTTTTTAAATAAATCGTTTCTTTAGGGTTATGTTTGTAAACTGTTTTTATAGGTTAGGTTCTGGTTCAGAATTATGCAGTGTTGCCAGATCGAATAAACATTATTATAGTACGACAGTAGTAAAAATTATCGTACATTATCGTACATTTTATCCTATTATAATATTTTGGATGCTGCATAACAAAATATAACTACAAGGATGAAATAATTCTGAAATAAATCCGATAAGTGCTAATAATTAAACCGCTAATCGAAAATGCCTGCGGGATGCATTTTTTGTGAAAGATGCAAGTCGAAAGTGGGCATGTGGAAAGTCGGTGATGTATGTAATCAGCTTATTATCATAAATAATAACAGCACCGAATTAAACTTCAGCACCTTGTGGTTAATGCCGGTTCAGCAAAAATATCTGCACGTAACTGCCATATCGATGATACGGTCAATATTAGTAATTATCTGCCAAATTTGTGAGAATTTTCAATAATAGCCAAATTATCGTACATTTTGCCATTATCGTACATGTACTATCGTACATCGCACGTCTGGTAAAATTATCGTACATAAACGATAATTATCGTACATCTGGCAACACTGGAATTATGAATACCGAATAACAAATGGTCGTTTTGCCGCTCAATTTTAAATTATGAACTTTGAGGACGACTTTTCTTTTACTTAGATTTTTAGCATAGTAACCATGAAAGTAGTCTTTTTTAAAAGTAAAATCGTAAAAAAAGTACTACTTTTTTAAAGAAAAATTGTAACAGCTATTAACACATCTAGGAATGATATGAGTATCATAACTGCCACTCTACGAGCTCGGATTTCAAGACATCTAAGGCTGTTATGATTCATAACATCCGTGGTGTGTTCGATAGTTTATTGATTACAGTATGGTAATAGTTGTCATGTACGGTAATAGCTATTAACATATCTAGAAATGTTATGATTCATAACATCCGTGGTTTGTTCAATAGTTTATCGATTGCCATGTACGGTAATGGTTGCCATGTACGGTAAGGGACTATTACCGTACAGATCAGTTATGACTTAGTTACCAGCCCACTTTTGTATATGTAAACAAGGAATTAATATCCTGCAACCGATAAAGGAATTTACCGTACAAATACAGTTATAAGTACTAATTCAACTGGTAACTACACCAGCCTACTTTTTTGACTTGATATTCGGAAACCGATAGTAGCTATTTATGTAAAAAGTTGATGTTTATGCAGGAGACATGAAAATTATGAAACGAAGGCGAAGGCTGAGTTTCATAACATGTCGAGTGCAATAACACTTTTAGCACGAGTTTGCATACAATATTTTATCTACGACCACCACTAAAAATAGGCCTTTTAGCGCTAGTTTGTTTAACTAAAAGTGACGTTTTATAGTTTACCGTGGTTAAAGAAATCAGCTGTTTACTTTTAGCCCATGTGCTAAAAGTGAAGTGAGGTTATAAAACTACAATTTCGAACTGGAAGTGAAGTTGTAAAGTTATTCTAGTTGCTTCTTGCGTTACGAGTGAAGTGTTTTTGAAATAATTAAAGCGTTATGTAATGATAACAGTCAGATGTGGAGTATTAATAATTACATTTCGTAACTGACCTTGACTACTGTCATTCGCAAACATTCACCCGCGCGGCATGGCTTACTGTTTATTATGACATAAATTAGAAGTGTCATAGATGCAAACCTTTGTTAAATCGATATTTATGGATTAATAACAGTAAAATTAAGGTCGTAGATAAAATATTGTATGCAACGCGTGCTTTGGCTTTGTTTCATAATTTTCATGTCTCGTGTATAAACGTCAACTTTTAGCACTTGTTGCATAAATAGCTATTTTCTACGACCTTAAATTTTCTGTTATTAATCCATAAATGTCGGTTTAATAAAGGTTTACATTTATGACAGTTATAATTTATGTCATAATAAAGAGATGGCCTTGACGCGCAGGTGAAAGTTTCTGGAGCCAGTACTGTCAAAGTCAGTTATCAAAGGTAATTATAATAGTACACATCTGATTTTATTCATTACATATGCTTTACAACCTCACTTCCAGTTCGAAATTGTAGTTTTATAACTTCACTTCACTTTATAACACATGTGCTAAAAGTAAACAGCTGGTCATTTTAAACAGCTTAATTATAAAACGTCACTTTTAGTGAAAAAGCTAGCGCTAAAAGGCCTACTTTTAGTGGTGGCCGTAGAAAAAGAAAATAATTCTTTAGTTAACTATTTTATCCACAACTAATTCATAATTGACCCATGATTATGCTCTTTAGACGCGTATTATAGCATCTATTATCCACTAGTGGAACACAGATACTTTATTCCACTGTTCGAAAATGAGAAAATAATGAACACAAATCAGTGAAATTTATTGAATACTTATTAATATTAATATAAGTACTATACATTTATATTAACAAAAAACTCATTGTTCATTTTATTAAATTTCATCTCGTTTCCGTTGATAACAATCTTATTGTTAGCCATATTTTCGAAAACCCTAGTGTCTGGCGAAATGTTTGAGAAATTTGTGCGAATTATGGGAGGGCAAAAAGTAACTTTCCTGGAATCGAAAGATTCTCCTAGAATATTCCTTGCAATATCGGGTTTGTTCGACATGTAATCCTCTATATAGCTTTCTACTATAGTGGAGGACCGCCATCCACCATGTCGTTTAATAGTTGTAATATCAGCACCTTCATGGGTCAATCAAGTTGCTGAAGTGCGTCTCATGCAATGCCCAGTGTACGTTTTCACGTTTGATAGTTTCAAAAACGAAGCAATAATTGTTGACGGTACTTTTGCCAATGTGTTGATTCCAACAGGCTGCACAGTACATTATTGATTCACATATCGTACTTCGTTTTCGCATTTAATAATATATCATGTAACAAGTTTTATAAACGTCACTTTAGTTAGGTACGAGTTTTTTTTAGGCACGAACGAAGCGTAGCGCAGCGAGTGTTTAATAAACGAGTGTCTAGACGAGTTTATATAATGTGTTACATACTATACTTTTTCTACGACCACAAATTTAGACAATGTAACATCATATTATTTCATTAAGATTTTGAATTTTATGTTAGGTTAAATTATGCTTGACAAACGTCAAAGTTGACTGTTGAAAACTAAATTGATTTTAGTTTTGGCTGTGGCTAATAAAGCAAATACTGTCTGAACCTAACTTCAACCCGTGAATAAAACGTCGTTGCCAACTTCAGCCCGTGACTAAGAGGCTCTTTAGTCACAGGTTATAAAGGCGTGATTAAAATGTCACTTTTTAATTACAGGAGTAGAAAAACATTCTTTCGGGGATAAAACGCTTTCTAAAACTCTTATACAATAAATTACTACAGAGTGTATAAAAAGAATTACCTCTAGTTACCTGTGAAATTTGTTTACATGTAAATTTTTATGTGCCACTAGATTGTTATGGTATTGCATTATCCAGAGCTGTCATTAATTAATTGTAAAAAAAAGTAAATATTCACTTCAAATAGTTTTCATTATAAAATATTTGTTAATACAATACAAAATGTACACAGTGCAAGAAAACATTTTTATTATTGAGGCATATTTTCGATCAGGACAATTAATAAATGGGGAATGGCAATATTCCTATGCGACTTGTAAGCAGCAGTTTCGACCGGAAGGCCAGCCACTGAACCAAACATTATTGAAAATGTTGAAGCTCTTGTTGTAGAAAACCCAAAAATGTCAGTGCGTCGTATTTCAGCTCAGACAGATGTCCCTAGAAGTACTGTTCACAACATTTTGAAGAAGCGACTGCACATGCATCCATATAAAGTGTCTGTTGTACATGAAATTCGACAAAGGGACCATGCTAGTCGAATACATTACTGCAACTTTTTCCAAGAAAATTTAAACAACAACGATGTTCTTGATTTAAGTTTTTTTAGTGACGAGGCGTGGTTCCATTTAAGTGGATTTGTAAATAAACAGAACTACAGAATGTGGTCAGCCGATAATCCACATAACTATGTTGAAGCCCCTTTACATCCTGTTAAAGTTGGAATATGGTGAGCTGTGTCACGTCGTAGGATCATAGGAACAATATTTTTTCATAACACCATAAATGGTCAACGTTATCGAGAACAGCTATTAGTGCCCTTTTTGGATCAACTGCACCCCGATGAATTTAATGGTGGTTACTTTCAGCAGGACGGGGCCACTGCGCATACGACAAGGAAAAATTTAGAATTTCTTGAGCAGTTTTTTCCAAATCGAGTAGTCAGTCGAGGGGTTTGGGCAGCAAATTCACCTGACCTTACTCCATTAGATTACTGCATCTTTGGACATATTAAAATGAGGTCTACAAAGAAAGTATTAATAACTTGGAAGAGCTGATGGAGTGCATTCGAATTAAATGCAACGATATAACACCTGCAATGTTGCACCACATTTTTGACAACATGAAACGTCGAGTAGCATTGTGTATTCAGCAAAATGGTGGACACTTCGAGCACTTGTTGTAGTCAATAATTAACCCTTTTCTAAGGACTACCTTTAGTTTATTAAGCTATATTCCTTCCATTACTTTTAAGTTCTGTATTTGAGAAATATTTTTTATTTTCTGGAAAACAATGAGGATTAATCATTTTTAATAAGGGTTGTCTTACTTCTTACGATATTCATGCTGTTGAATAATGCGTTAAAATGCGCACATATCTTAATTTAAAACTAAACGGAAACCACAAGTAAATTTTGTCAACAAAGACTGTTGTTGAGGTTATGTTATTCTTCCGTCTACTAGGTCTACTTTTAGCTAACAGTAGCACGCGAGAGCGGCACATTTTACGTTTGTATGGGAAATTCAAAGCACACTAGATGTAGTTCTTTTTTAGACACACTGTATTATTGAAATTGAGATTTGTTAATTTGACAGTTGTAAATTCTGAAGTCCTTTTTGACCAAATTTTGAGTTAGAAGATATTACTATGCAGAAAATAACGTGTGCAACACATATGAAAGCAACTTTTTTATTCATTTGATTGATACGCATCGGCTTCGCCGTTTTGCATCAACCTTCAAACTCATACAAAGTGTCGCTTTCGTCACTAGTTGTATACTTGGTTTCATTGAAAGCGAGTAGGTACCTACACCTAATTTTTGGATTTGTAAACTTGTATTTATAGTTACCTAGTTACTCGAAGTGCCAACTAATAATAACTAGGTGTATTAAGTAAAACCTTAAACATGGTAGAAAAAAAGTTAAAATTGCGTCTACTTAACTTTTTAGGTGTAGTCGATTTCAGTAAAACCAAGTGTACAAATAACTATTTATTTGAAATCGGCAGTGCAGTACGCCGAAATCGTCATTAAAATACGAGAAATCGGCAGTGAAGTAATCCATTGTTTTACGACTTTTTTGTAGGTGGCGAGGCGATAGATAAACGTCAATGGAGCGAACATAACCTACAAAATTTGGTTAAAATGTTGTAATTTCACGATTTCTCGATTTCAAATAAAACATAGTGTACACCTCGGCACTGAAGTTCCTTTTTATCTCTCATGTGGTTTATTTGCCTTGGCCCTACGGGCCTCGGCAACTAAATCCACATTCGTGATAAAATGTTATACTTCAGTGCCTTGGTATACTAACTACTATTTCGTGCCTATTTAGCGTACGGAAAATGGGCTTTTTTTGTGCTACGCTCCGCTGCGCCTCGCAATTGCTTGTCAAGCTAAATGCCACTTTTAATGCTAATAATAGCTATTTATGTATCTAGGGAGGAAATGAACCTTTGCTCCAGTGATATATACCGGGTGACTATAAATGATTGAAATATTTTTTCTTAGGTTGGCACTGTAAGTCTATGTCAAATTCAATGTTCGCAGGTTAGGTTTTGCGTCATTCTATGTCAAAACTGACGCAAAACCTAACCTGCTAACCTCACCTTTGACATAGACTTACAGTGCTACCAACATAAGCAGTACCAACCTAATAAAAAAAGTTTCAATCATTTATAGTCACTCGGTATATGATTTTTACTTCGAACGCATGTTCTATAGCTTGAAATTTCAAAAATGTTGCTTTAGGAAATCACTATAGTGACTCTAGATTTCTGTAGTGACATTTTGTCTAATTTCCAAATCAACATAACGTTGTAAAGCTTTGGTGTGATATCCATGGTGACATAAACACAAATGCGGGAGCAAAAAAATATTTGCCGCTCGTTGGAAATTGACAGTTTTGTGTCCTAAAACTAGGGCGCAAAAGCCGACTTTCTATACAGTGAGTAGAAAAAACAATAAATTATGTTCTTTAACATTTTTTCTTTTATTTGTAATTTAAGACTTTTGTGCAAATCCACACTGTGGCAGCTTTTATTTAAAACAATAATTATCGAAATCGGTCAGGTGGAACACCATGTTTTAAACATGTAGATTTTTTCTACGACCACTACTATAAGTAGGCCTTTTAGCACTAGCTTGTTACACTAAAAATGACGTTTTATAAGTCAGCGTGTTAAAGCAGCGGGTGTTGAATTTGGAATTTTAAACAGGAAGTGAGGTTATAAAGTTATTCCAGTTACTTATGTCGTTCGAGATAAATTGTTTTTTAAATATTTAAAGCATTATGCAACGAATAAAGTAAAATGTGTACTATTATAATTACCTTTGATAACTAATTGTGACAGCTACCGATTGCAAAAACAGTCACTTGCGCCGTCATAAATGCAAACCTTTGTTAATTCGACATTTATGGATTCATAACGGTAAATTTAAGGCCGTAGAAAAAATATTTCGCTCGTCAGTCAAACGCGTCCGGTCTCGCCACATAAAAGTATCTCTTTTACTCCTAATAACATAATATACTATTATATGCGGTCTGCTTAGGACTGCCAGACACCAGGAGATAGCCGGACATGATAATATGCTTACTTCGTGCCAACTTTATTAAGTGTGAGTCTGAGTAATACAAATATCGTATGTGATCGCTAGAGTTATTATACGAGTACTACCGCATACTGCGCGCCGTCCAAGACATTTTTACCGCCCGGTTCTACAGCACCCAATAGCACCCATGTAAAACCGGCACTGATAGTTAATTATAGTAGAGGTGCTATACGTGAAAATTCATGAACTGCGAACACGAGTAAATCAAGGCGAATTTACGATTGCCTAAAAATACGCCAAGACCGATGGACAGTCGGTCTAAGGTACTCTGATATTTCTCCACGGGTCGTCTGCGTTGATTGTTTAAGTAATTGTTCAACGCAGACGCCTAGTGTAATTTTTTTAAATTAATTCTTATATCACAGATAGAATGTATGAGGTACTGTTATTCTGTGATTAATTCAAGTGATAAATTCAGAGTTGAAAAACAGGATTTTTAGAGATTAACAGTACAGTAAAAGAAGGTAGTTCTTAAAGTAAAACGCATTCTGAAGAAAGAAATAATTTCTTCCGAACAAACTAACTCAGTAAAAAAAAGATGCAAACAAAAATAAAACTATTTTTATTTCAAATCTTAACAAAATTCAAGAGGTTTAAATTAGCTCGTGTTCAAAGAGCCTGCCTTCTTGCGCTAAACAATATCCTAAGCGATCATAGAAACGTATTAGTGCTAGTACTCTGAACAACCCTTTTAATTTTTAAACGCAGTTCTTCAAATCGTTAGTTGTAGTGAAAACGACTTTTCAGAGGAAGTTTTAGGCATATCTGTCACAGTTTCACAAAATTCCAATCTTCTGAAATGGCAAACGGGAAGAATATCGCAGCTAAATCTACAATTTATTTAAATAAATAGTCTGGCTAGTCATTAGCGGTAATACAAACCTCTTTTAAATACCTGTCTTCATAGGGAACATTAGGGCTTTTGTGCTTTTGGGGAGAAACACATCCAAAGTTTCCAAAATTTGAAATAACTCCATGTAACGTTGATAACGATAAAGAACGCCTATTTTCAAATGTTGTGAAAGAATTTTGAATTTCCTGGACCGTTGGATCCTGATAATACCATTTTACAATTTGCACTGATCCGTTGCTTCGTAGTTATCGATTTTAAGATAGAAATGACAGCAGATATTATCTACTGACAAAATACGCGAACTGTCAAAGTTAAATTCTCGGCATTTGTAAATTCGACATGTCGTCTGCCGTGTTCGTAGTAAGAAAAATCTCTCTGTATATTATTACAAATAACTCACACAAGAAAAGTTAACCCGTGGAGTGCGGCGTTTACTCAAGTGCGTTATTTATAATAACAAGCGTGCTTTACAAACTTCTATTTAGCAATTGAGAAAATACCAAAATAATATATATTTTGTATTGATAGCGGTGAATATTCGAAGTCAAAGTGATATGGAGTGAGTTATAGTATTTGTAAGTCACGTGTGGCTTATAACCTATATAGAGCACCCATTTTATCTATTCCCGCCAGAAAAGTGAGAAATGGGCTACACATCTTACTTCCGGGAGAGAACTATGATTTTAAAGTATACATTTTCGTTATTATTGTTTAATAGTTTGCTTTGGATTAATATTATAATTGATAGAAGGTACAAGTTTAAGTTAAATTCTGTTAAATATCTTAAAGCAGTAAAAAATGTATTCTAATTTTAAAAAAAAACTGATGTGTTACTCATATTAGGACAGTGCCACAGAAATTATGAAGCCGCAGTTAGACCTCACAAAAGGCGTTATCCCAACAGAAGAACTCCTAATCACGTTTTCAGAAAATTTGAAACTAAATTCAAACGCGATGGGAGGTTTTAGAAAGATAAAGTTAGAAACCGTAATGTAACTAACACAAACAACGAAGATGCAGCAATAGAATGAGTAACAAATGATTCTCATGTAGGTCAAACACAAATTTCGAAACAATTACGTGATATTAAGGCAAATTATATTATTAGAAGAGCTTACTCAGTAACACGTGCATCGGCGGTAGCCGCTAATCTGTTGCGAGCTAGCATAATTTAGATAAGATAACATTTAGCGTTCTGCTTTGCCTGATTTGTACGTTTTAGTCTTAAGTTGGCGCTTCTACTGTTAAGTCAATCTTAAGCTCCCATGTTTTTACGTGCTTCATGGTAAAATAAAGCTTTTTAAAAACGTGTTTCGCGTTTTACCAAACGAAACTGGCAGGTGTTATCACACACTTAAAGACGAAAGACGCTAATAGTATTATTCATATACTAGTGAATCATCCGAGCTACGCTTCGCTTAGCTAATTACACGATTTAATTAAATTAAACATAATTTAATTTTACTTTACTTTTTCGGGCTTTTTTTGAAAATAAAAACTGGCCTACGATCTAAGTCTAAAAATTAGCAAAATTTTAAGCTACCATACTATTAAATCGGCCCAGTATCTTCGGAGGAGATAGCGAACAAAGATACATGCAAAGAAAGAGACCGCCGGTTTTATGGTATAGATTAAGGGCTTTCAATCTACAGTGTACAGCACTTCACAGAAAATGATTTTGTTCGTCGTTTACAATTTTGTACATTTGTAAGGAAACAGTTGCAGAATCAACCACACATTGTGTTATACATCTTATTTACGGATGAAACTACGTTCACCTACAACGGCCCATTGAATGAACACAATTTCCACTACTACTTCCAAGAAAATCCGCATTGGGTTCAAAAATCACGGTTTCCAAGAATACTAAGGTTGTAGTATTGTGTAGGATTGTTGAAAACTACGTCATTGGTGCTCACTTTTTGAGGGCTCTTTAAATGGGGAAATTTATTTACATTTTTTAAGTTACGCTTTACCCGAACTCTTAGAAGGTGTTCCACTGAATATCAAACATAGAGTGTGCTGTCAAACGCCTTATTACCATAGAGATGCTAGGGCTTATTTAACAAGAATTTTTGAGGATAATGCTATTACTAGAAATGTAGAGCATGCTTGACTTCCTAGTAGCCTGGACATTACTCTCTTAGATTTTTTACTTTGGGTAAAGTAAAAGACGGCGAAAAGAACCACAGCATCATGTCGGTCTATAACGCCAGAGATTTTAGCTAAGGTTAGAAAAATATTGAACGTAGAGTGACATTATACGAAGAAAATAACGGGAGACATTTTGAACATTTGCTATAAAAGCTATTTATTTGTTAATAGTGTATTTAATAATTACGTTGTATTACATTTGAAATATAATTTCTTTATCTAACTAGTGACTATGATCATTGATAAAAAACTGTATATAAAGTGTAACGCTTCGTTTCAATAGCGCGTTCTAGCAACTAGCATCTTTTTTCGGACCACCTTATATTTACGTAATGTAGCAAAGGAATTCAGGTTTATCGCATAAAGCGCCTGACTTTAGAGATAATGCACCTGCAAGGCTTTTCTTGTCGAAGCGCGCTCGCTTGGCTTTTCCTGAGTAGTTTCGCTGGCAAACAGTCGAAATTCTCGATTCTTGATTTTTTTACGAAACGCCTTTGTGGGATCTGAAATTAAAGAAGCAGGCCAAGGCCGCTTTTGTTTAATCAAAGGAAAACCGCTAGCGGCGTTGTTTTCTTTACGAACGACCGTAAACAGTTTTGGTAAAAATGCCTCTAGTTAAATTTTGCATATTAATTTCGATATTTAGGCCCGATTCCATGCGGCTTTCTTAGGGTTATTCTACAGTTACTCAAGGAAAAACTGGGCCTCCCATTTTTTTCGCTTCTACGTGTGAGCTGGATAGACACTTCAGAATGCGCTAGGCCGCTTTTTGCCGCAGTTAACTGCTCTCCTTGCTTGTGGCGTCCTTGGGTTGTAAGAAATAAAGCAGCCTAATCTTGATTAGAAGCCCTGTTTGTCAAGCTGTAACATACCAAGATCTTCCCCCTCACGATCGCTGGACAGAACATCGAATCAAAATGTAAGTACATGCATTCCTCAGCGTTTTTATCAACAAAGGTAGTTGCCGCAAATATACTCAGTTCTTGCTAAGGTCTTAGAATATCCAACTGAAGCGTGTTTAATTACTTTTTTAATCAATCAGTTTATAACGCTAAAAGCGTGAGCGATTGCTCGTTTCAAAATTGATGAAATACGTATGTACCCAAAACTCACTTCCGCCGCGTCTTTTGGACTTGAACCCACATGTCAAGCGCGATACCCACAGGAGGCGATCCTGAGTTGCACCCCGAGCTATTAATTAGCATATTTTGTGACTAAAATACTTGGAAGTTGATTCCTATTTGTTGTTTATTTATTTGTTAGGCAATTGTCCTAAAAATCTCATGTTGCTGACACTTTAGCCTTCATGGCTTATGTATATAATTTATGTGTTATTGCGATTATTTGGGTGTGATTGAATGCCACTATTGCTGATAATATTTGTGTGTTATTTCCGCAATCCTTTCGCCTGAACAATCTATATAGGTATGCAGCGAAGCACTAAAGGTAGGTGGTGTGTTATTAATTAGTTAGATTTGTTTTTACGTAGAGAGTAACGACAAGGCGCCCATATTTTCATAATTCTACTGTTGAATTTTAAAGCCTGAAGGATCTTTGCATAGTCCTTACACAACGCCATTGTTCTACCGAGAGTTCTTGAGCTAGCCCAGGCAGTGTCCGCCCTTCGTTTAAGGGAGCGGTACAAAAGGTGTCTATAGGAATTATCTGCATGTAGGGTGTGTTGTCTATTTCAGAACCTTCAGGCAGGAATAGATAAAATGGGCACCTATATAATTCAAATGAAATTGGTATAGTTATAGCGTCATAATAAGGAGTTGTTGGATTAAATTGTTTAACTGCTAGTCCGCTTTTATATTACACCCTTAACACCTTTAAAATGATTACGTCAGGTTTTTTGGCTAAAGGACGTAGGTAGGTATCTGTTTGAACAATAATAATTTACATTAATTTTCTATAGCATGTGGAACAGACTGATTGTAGGTTTTCACATAGTAACGATTATCATTTATCTTTAACACTGTTATTATGATATTATAATGCAATAAAGGCATTTAATTTATTTTGAGCTTAAAATGGCGGTTCGTAATGGTTGGTATAAATTAAGTTTAATTTTATAATAATTAGGAAACTATGAAACCATTTTGTAATTAGGATATTTTATTCTCCTGCGTTAAGGCCAAGTTGGTAAATGCCAAGGAATGTAAATTTTTACGTCTAATCTATACAACTTCACGTGTTACCGTACACGTGTTCTTCCGCGGTAAATAATTGTTTTTGAAATTTTCTGGCGATGGATCGTGTTTCCGTTACTTGTTAATTCGTCACTGAAATTTGTTGATATCGTAGGGAACGTAACGGAGAAATCAAATTCTTATAGTTCCAAGTAAAGCTTACTTGTGAAAGTTCTAGGATAGCTTAAGCGCAAGCTTACTTAGGTGTCTATTCTTATTATTCTCACTGGTATGCGTATCTGTATCTAATTAACAGTTTCTGTTCTCACACAAAGATAATTTACATTTTTACGTAAGAAAAACGATTGCGTGTCCATGGACCATCTTCAAATTTAATTTGTTGAGACTAGTCAATAACATTTCTGGCTCAAGGCGTTGCTCGTTGCTATAATGTATCTGTGGATGAGCATTTATTGAAAATAAAGAATTGGAAATGTGCCAATGTAAAAAAGCATCTGTAAATCATCGAAAGCTGCAGGTAACTGTAATATTAAATAATGAACATGTTACAGGCAACTTGTATAATTCAGTCATTTTATATATGGCTAGGTAGTAGTCTCAAAATTAGGCAGTTTATGAAATGCATCACTTCAGACGATTTTTCATATATTCCCTAATGAGTTGTAGGCTTTTTATACAATATATATTTTTAAGTATTTGTTAGCACTTATTAGCCAACTCATCACTCTAGCAAATTTTGTAGGTATTTAATTATTACAAATAGAAACCTTTATCGAATATTTTGTACTGCTCGCTGCATTCCAACACTTCGATTTCATAGCGCGAGCTTGTATTTTGGTTCTTCGCCGATTACGTATAAAATTCCTTTGTCAAAATTTTTTGTGTCAACGTCTACTTGTGGAGAGAAGTTTTAAGTAACGCCTTTTACAGATTTTATATGAACAGATGAACATGTTCACTTTCACCGCAAATTCATGAAAAAAGTATGACTTTCAAAACTAGTTGTACAAATTACTATTCCCTACCTATGTTAGCGTACCTAACGTGATTTAGTAAATTTACTAGAGATGAGAATCAGCGTTGTTGGTTTATTTAACATAACCTCCAACTTCAAACATACATAATATAGATATTGCCTGCAACCGTGCGGCCTAGGCATTCTATATAATAACAACAATTCCGCTGGCATTATGTTTAATATCGACAAACATTAAACAAATGGACTGGCAATTTATGAAATTACATGAAATGCCTGTAACAAACACATGTTTGAGTACTATTATTACTTTTTCACAAGGAGGCCCACAAACCTTGAGTATTTGATAAGAAGTATTATTTATGCAGTTTACGTTCTATATTTAAGTATGTGTATCTGTAAAATGCAAAGGTCTTGTCTATCTTATTCCAATATTTTGAACTATACAGATTGCGGCAGGCAACTAGGACCATAGGAAAAGCAAGGGAACCTTACATGTGGCAGTAATTGTATTTAAAAAATTTCAAAATCGAATATATACCTTGTATTTATAATGATCCTAACGACCTACCGCTATCGTATATTGATTGTTCGTTTTTGCCTGCCGCAATCTGTAGAAACATTTCAAATTATTAGCAGTGGTTATCATCCGAGCTTATCTCACATTACCTCTGCTAAGGAAATATGCCAAATTTTAAATTGTGCCGATTTTAACACACCAAAGTGGCAACTTGAACTTTGTATAAAAAATGAAATCAACCTAATCTACAGCAGACATTAAATAAAACTAATGCCAGAGTTGTAATGTCAGAATTGGCTTCTGCAAATATGTATTTGCGCTCTATGGGACGATTGATTAATTTAATATTAAAAAATCTATTTCGTTATGCAAATATAAAGATAAATTATTCAGGTAAATACATATTAAGGAAAGATAAATGTATAGCCAAGTAGAAGCTTAAGTGACAACGTTTATTCCTCTAAGTAATACGTAGGTCTAAATTTAGCCCGACTTGTTTTTTAGAAAGAATATCAGAGCCTAAGAAGTGTACTAACTATTTTTAACAATTTTAGAAATTTCAATATTATAAAAAATGGAAAACTGTAATTTTTTGACAACTGGTACTTAAATATAATTTTTTCTTGAGTAATGCTGCAATTAGAAATGTTGATTGTTACAGGGGCGCATTATTGCAGAAGAATATTTTTTTAATAACAGAGGTAATTATTGCAAAGTACTTGAATAGTAACAAATATATACTGCTCCACAAATGAACTGGACCACACATTACGTCACAAAATATATAGGTATATAAAAGCTTTTGTTTTGTAATATACTCATATCAAGCATATTTAATTGCACTATCCTCAAATATCAGCTGAAGAATTAACAAAATCATATTATAAAACTAAAAAATAATAAAATTATAAAAAAACTATATTTCACAAAAATAAGTGGAATCACAAAGGAAGGTTAATTAATAGTTCTTTCAGTCTCTTCGGAACGTTTAAAAATGTTTGGCAACGATTTGGCATACTTTGTATGCAATGTGCTATCAACATTTGGGCAAAATTCAAAATTTTAAAATGGTAATATTTTATTAATGGACTTAGTTTTCTTTAAACCAAATTATGCCAAGAAATGCTTTTTATAGTGACACATTATTAAGCACTGATAGCTATTATGAAAAAAGTAGGGAAAAGTAGAAAAATACACTTCTTCTTGGGACAGCCAAAGCATTTTCTACTACTGTTTGAAGAGAGAATACAAATATTTTTTTTAAATATATATATATATATATATATATATATATATATTTGTAATTGTAAATGTGTAATGAACCTGGAATTTTCAAATTTACCTTCCCTTCAATGTTTTGCTATGGGTGCTTATTTAAACTTTTAACTTATTTAAGTACTTATATACAACATAATTCTTAGCTAATGCAAATGTTATGTACATAAATATTATAAAATAAAATTTCTTTAGCATATTAGTTCCTCCCTCCTCTTAGTTTGTCAGTCTCTGGACTGGTTTGTTGCAGCCTTCCATGTTTGTCGATTTAGGGCATTTCCTTTCATTTCATTATAATTTCCACTGCCCGAGTCTGCTATTATTTGCTTAATGTATTGTAAGCGCGGTCTTCCTCTTGGGGTTTTTCCGGTTATGTTCCCTTCAATTATTATTTTTAGTATACCTTCTCTTCTCAGTATGTAGCCTATCATTTCTATTCTTCTTTTCTTTATGTGGTTCCAAATATTCCTTGTTTGTTTTATTGTTCTTAGTACTTATTCCTCGGTTTTCCTTTCCGTCCATGAGATCTTCAATATTCTTCTGAAGCACCACATGTCGAAGGATTTTACTTTCTTTTGTTCTGATTTTTCTATTGTCCACGATTCGCAACCATATAGCGCTAGGCTCCATATGTACGTTTTTGGAAATTGTACTCTTGTGTCTATTGTTAGGCCATTCGATGTAAGCAGTGGTTTCTCTTGGCCATATTTATTCGATTTTTTATTTCTTTGGTGCCTATGTGACTATGCTCCCTAAATATTTGATTTCGCTCACAGCTTTTATTGTTTCACCATTAATGATCATGTCATCCATCTTTTGATCGTTTCTTGAGCATTTCATCACTTTCGTCTTGGTTTTGTTTATCTTAATGTCATAGCTGTTTTGAAAAACTTTGTCCATAGCTTCTATTGCTTGTTTTAATTCTTCATGTATGTATACACCTGATATATGTGTTGTGTTGAGTTTATTAATGGCTTGTTGTCTTATATATATTTCTAAAAGTCCTGACTGACTCACTGACTCACTCACTCATCAACGCCCAGCCCAAACCCTTGGACCTAGAAAGCTGAAATTTTGCACAGAGGTTCCCTTTATGATGTATACAAGGAATAAGGAAGGATATTTCGAAATTCAACCCGTAAAGGGGTAAAATGGGGGTTCCAATTTTGTATGGAGAAATAATATTAAATAGACATTTCGACTTGAAACTTCGTAGGAGTACTCCTAAAAACAAATAATCAAACACGTATTTCGTGATTTTCCGAAAATCAACCCCTTAGGGGGTGAAATAGGGTAAGTAAGCCTAAAAATCGATATGAGTGTCGTTATTGAGGTTTTTTGGGACGTTGATTGCGAAAATTACATTTATTTTTAAGTCCAAGACGGTGAACATGACATAAGGAAAGAAACGGGACGGGACGGGACTAGACTGGACGGAACGGGACGGACTGGACGGGACAGGACTGAGAGGGACGGGACTGGACGGGAAGGGAAGGGACGGAACGGGACGGGACGGGACGGGGCAAAGCGGGACGGGGCGGGGCGGGACGGGTCGGGGCGGGGCGGGACGGACGGGACGGAAAGGGAAGGAAGAGGATGGGATGAAAGGGGAGGCGATGGGATGGAAGGGGAGGGGCGGGACGGGACGGGAAGGGACGGGACTGGACGGGAGGGAAAGGGGCGGGACGGGACGGGACGGGAAGGGTCGAGACGGGGCGGGGCGGGGCGGAACGGGATGATACGGAAAGGAAAGGGAAGGAATGGGATGGAAGGGGAAGGGATGGGACGGGACGGGAAGGTACGGGACTGGACGGGAAGGGACTGAACAGGAAGGGACTGGACGGAAAAGGAAGGGACGGGACGAAAAGGAACGAGACGGGACGGGACGGAAAGGGAAGGGGAGGGAAGGAATGGGATGGAAGGGGAGAGGCGGGACGGGACGAGACGAGACGGGACGGAACGGGACGGGACGGGACGGGACGGGACGGGACGGGTCGGAATGGGACGGTACGGAGACGGGGACGAAGAAAGGGACGGGGATAGGAACCTCGCGCGAACGAAGTCGCGGGTAAAAGCTAGTATATATATATATATATATTAAAGGTAAACATTTCAGGGTGTCATACCGCTTAATAAATTTGAAGATTTCTTCAACTGGTTGAAGAACATCTTGAATGGCGTTTGGGGTTGGACGACGTTTCGACGAAATCACATTCGTCATTTTCAAGTCCTTGTAGTCCGGGTTTGGCTTCTAGTTATGCGGCAACACGACGGACTGTCAACTTGATGCACAGCTGACTGAATAGGTTGTTTATCAATTACTGTGGCAACTAGCATCGAGGGAGCTGTACTGCTAGGACGGATGGCTGGTGTTCGCAGAGAATGGCCGGCCGTTGCTTGTAGTAACGTTGGTAACCACGATGCAGGTAATCGGCTTGTGTCATCGCGGGTGTTCATACAATTCGGACGTTTCACGATTTCGATGGCTTCTCGTATGATGCATGCGTCTTTGTGTTCGACGCTGGCAATGCTCTTGGTGTTGTCAAAATCAATCTTGTGCGAAGTATCCCATATATGATGCACTAGCGATGAAGTGTGTTCCATCTTCTTAACATAATTCTGATGTTCCTCCTTGCGTGCCTTTATTCTCCGGTTGGTGTGGCCTATGTAGCTGCTATCGCAATCCCGACACGGTATCTCGTAGACTCCTTGGTTTTCCAAAGGGATGTACAGTCGAAGATAAAGGAGAGTAACATAGAAACTGAAGTGCAAAATCAACTTATACCTAGAGAAAAGTCGTCTAAATGTCCCAAGATATACGGTCTCCCAAAAATTCATAAGGATGGAACACCGCTTAGGCCTATCGTTAGTTCCATAGGATCACCTGTCCAACGACTTGCAGCGTTCGTAGCTAAACATCTGCAGCCGCATGTGGCAGATGCGGCTTCATACGTTATGAATTCTACCCACTTCATCGAGATGCTGCAAAAGGAGAAAATTACACCGACCGATATCCTCGTGAGCTTTGACGTCGTCTCTCTGTTTACTAAAGTGCCAGTTGCCGAAGCTCTAAAAGTCATTAAACAGAAGTATGATCCACCTCAACACATCATCAAACTTGCCGATCATTGTCTCCAGAATACATATTTCATCTATAATGGTCAACGCTACAAGCAAGTAGAAGGAGCGCCGATGGGTTCACCTTTGTCTCCCGTCATTGCGAATCTCTTCATGGAGGACTTCGAATCGAAAGCACTGGACAGCACCATTTACAAACCGAAACTTTGGCTTCGGTATGTCGATGATGTCTTTGCCATATGGGGTCATGGTAAGAATCGACTTGCTGATTTCCTTACCCATCTCAATAGCATCCATAATAAGATCCAGTTTACGATGGAATTGGAGAAGAACAACCACCTTCCATTCCTAGACGTTCTCATCACCAAGAAGAATGGAAAATTGGGGCACACGGTTTATAGGAAGACCACGCACACCAATCGCTACCTAAATGCTAATTCACACCACCACCCTGCTCAACTACAATCAGTCCTGACAACACTGGTTTGTAGATCAAGAAGGATAGCCGACAAGGAGAATACAAGACAAGAATTAGCAACCCTTGCTCGAGTATTCGAACAAAATGGTTATGGCAGAGCAGCGATTAGGAAAGCGTTCCGACCACCGAAGACCAAAACGCAAGACGCAGAAGAGGAGAGACCTTGTGGCACGGCGTACCTGCCTTACATCCGAGGCACGACAGAGAAAATCGGAAGAATCCTTAGAAAATGTAACATCAGGACAACCTTTACCACGGATAGAAAAATCCAGTCCATACTGAGGAATCCTAAAGAGTACATCCCTTTGGAAAACCAAGGAGTCTACGAGATACCGTGTCGGGATTGCGATAGCAGCTACATAGGCCACACCAACCGGAGAATAAAGGCACGCAAGGAGGAACATCAGAATTATGTTAAGAAGATGGAACACACTTCATCGCTAGTGCATCATATATGGGATACTTCGCACAAGATTGATTTCGACAACACCAAGAGCATTGCCAGCGTCGAACACAAAGACGCATGCATCATACGAGAAGCCATCGAAATCGTGAAACGTCCGAATTGTATGAACACCCGCGACGACACAAGCCGATTACCTGCATCGTGGTTACCAACGTTACTACAAGCAACGGCCGGCCATTCTCTGCGAACACCAGCCATCCGTCCTAGCAGTACAGCTCCCTCGATGCTAGTTGCCACAGTAATTGATAAACAACCTATTCAGTCAGCTGTGCATCAAGTTGACAGTCCGTCGTGTTGCCGCATAACTAGAAGCCAAACCCGGACTACAAGGACTTGAAAATGACGAATGTGATTTCGTCGAAACGTCGTCCAACCCCAAACGCCATTCAAGATGTTCTTCAACCAGTTGAAGAAATCTTCAAATTTATTAAGCGGTATGACACCCTGAAATGTTTACCTTTAATACATATCAGCCGCGAAAACCTTCGTAATATTATTATACGTCTCTACGGGGAGAATATATTCCATCAAACCAGAAGTTTTGAAAAACTGCGGTCCAAGAAATGTAAAAATCTATGCAATTTGACATTCCTGCAACGCTGCAGAGACCAGAACATCATCCCGACCTGTGCTAGATTGTCATTCCATCGAAAAACGTATCGGACCACGAACATTCTGAACAAGGCAAGTGCTGCTCTTCTTCGAGATTCCATCAAAGAGACGAGACACATTTTGGCCAAAATAAATAAAGAACTTCTTGATTTGCATCTTCACCTCAGCGGGATCATCCACCCTATGATCTGGAACATCATCGACCAATTAGCAGACTTTCGAGCGGAAACTGACAGAAACCTCTACACGATAAAGCAAAGGAAGAAATTCGACCATCTTTATTCAACGCAAAAAGGGTATCGTACTACTAATCTGGATATGTCTAAAGTTGTCCGTAATATTTCTGATATTACTTTGGATGAATCTGCGATATCTGCACTTGCTAAAGGTTTCAACTACGCCATAGCTCCAAAACGTATTCCAGTGGAATCTATCATCTGCGGAGTAGAAACTGCGATTTCGAGACTGGATAAGAATACCGCCGATCTCATCCGACAAGATACCTCTCGAATCTTACGATTGGCTAAACCACCCAAATCGAATCTATCCCGTGATGAATCTTTGCCACTCAAGAATCTTCGTCAGAACAACAACATCATTATTCTTCCTGCAGACAAAGGAAATGTCACCGTTATCATGAACAACGATGACTACCACTCTAAAATGATTTCTTTACTGCAGGACAGTGCTTACAAATGTATCTCCACAGATCCAACAACGTATTTGGAGAAGACCACCAAGTCGAAGATAAAGGAGAGTAACATAGAAACTGAAGTGCAAAATCAACTTATACCTAGAGAAAAGTCGTCTAAATGTCCCAAGATATACGGTCTCCCAAAAATTCATAAGGATGGAACACCGCTTAGGCCTATCGTTAGTTCCATAGGATCACCTGTCCAACGACTTGCAGCGTTCGTAGCTAAACATCTGCAGCCGCATGTGGCAGATGCGGCTTCATACGTTATGAATTCTACCCACTTCATCGAGATGCTGCAAAAGGAGAAAATTACACCGACCGATATCCTCGTGAGCTTTGACGTCGTCTCTCTGTTTACTAAAGTGCCAGTTGCCGAAGCTCTAAAAGTCATTAAACAGAAGTATGATCCACCTCAACACATCATCAAACTTGCCGATCATTGTCTCCAGAATACATATTTCATCTATAATGGTCAACGCTACAAGCAAGTAGAAGGAGCGCCGATGGGTTCACCTTTGTCTCCCGTCATTGCGAATCTCTTCATGGAGGACTTCGAATCGAAAGCACTGGACAGCACCATTTACAAACCGAAACTTTGGCTTCGGTATGTCGATGATGTCTTTGCCATATGGGGTCATGGTAAGAATCGACTTGCTGATTTCCTTACCCATCTCAATAGCATCCATAATAAGATCCAGTTTACGATGGAATTGGAGAAGAACAACCACCTTCCATTCCTAGACGTTCTCATCACCAAGAAGAATGGAAAATTGGGGCACACGGTTTATAGGAAGACCACGCACACCAATCGCTACCTAAATGCTAATTCACACCACCACCCTGCTCAACTACAATCAGTCCTGACAACACTGGTTTGTAGATCAAGAAGGATAGCCGACAAGGAGAATACAAGACAAGAATTAGCAACCCTTGCTCGAGTATTCGAACAAAATGGTTATGGCAGAGCAGCGATTAGGAAAGCGTTCCGACCACCGAAGACCAAAACGCAAGACGCAGAAGAGGAGAGACCTTGTGGCACGGCGTACCTGCCTTACATCCGAGGCACGACAGAGAAAATCGGAAGAATCCTTAGAAAATGTAACATCAGGACAACCTTTACCACGGATAGAAAAATCCAGTCCATACTGAGGAATCCTAAAGAGTACATCCCTTTGGAAAACCAAGGAGTCTACGAGATACCGTGTCGGGATTGCGATAGCAGCTACATAGGCCACACCAACCGGAGAATAAAGGCACGCAAGGAGGAACATCAGAATTATGTTAAGAAGATGGAACACACTTCATCGCTAGTGCATCATATATGGGATACTTCGCACAAGATTGATTTCGACAACACCAAGAGCATTGCCAGCGTCGATAACAAAGACGCATGCATCATACGAGAAGCCATCGAAATCGTGAAACGTCCGAATTGTATGAACACCCGCGACGACACAAGCCGATTACCTGCATCGTGGTTACCAACGTTACTACAAGCAACGGCCGGCCATTCTCTGCGAACACCAGCCATCCGTCCTAGCAGTACAGCTCCCTCGATGCTAGTTGCCACAGTAATTGATAAACAACCTATTCAGTCAGCTGTGCATCAAGTTGACAGTCCGTCGTGTTGCCGCATAACTAGAAGCCAAACCCGGACTACAAGGACTTGAAAATGACGAATGTGATTTCGTCGAAACGTCGTCCAACCCCAAACGCCATTCAAGATGTTCTTCAACCAGTTGAAGAAATCTTCAAATTTATTAAGCGGTATGACACCCTGAAATGTTTACCTTTAATACATATCAGCCGCGAAAACCTTCGTAATATTAATATATATATATATATATATATATATATATATATATATATATATATATTGAACAGCATAGGAGATAATCCGCAGCCTTATCGGACTTCTCGTTTGATTTTTGATTCGTCTTGTTTGTCGTTGTATTCTATTACCGCGGTTTGGCAGGTTGTAAATTATATTCCTGTCATTCTCATTAATACCAATTTTCTGCAATATTTCGGCGTTGGATTATTTTTGAAGCATTCGGCAACCCACGCTGCCCGGTTGTAGTCCCTGGTTAATCTCAAAGAAAGTTCGAAGACGGTAGGCGCGGGTGATTTGTAGCTCTGATGTACTGGAACCGGCAGATCTGAAACAGACTGTATTTGCGCCGGCAAAGATGGCATTTGAATGGAAAACGGTTTCTTTACGTTGTCTGTGATGTTTACAGCGAGTGCATAAAGCATGGCTTGACGTGGTAAGTCCTTTGTGAATAAGTTTGGACCACTCGGAATAATATAAACTGGACATCTTTACCTTACGCAAAAGTCCGCTTTTGACAGCTCTAATAACTGGGGAACTGTTGTAGGTTTTCGGTCGGTTCGGACTCACGGTAGGCGGGTTAATTTGCCTACGTCGAGGTATTTGGATTATGCCGGCGGCATGGAAGTTTCTCTTAATATTCTGGTAAACTGTGTTTTCTGTTAAGGTTATGTAACGGTTATGGTAATATTGGCCTGGGAAATCAGTTGGTGCGGGCATTAAACGGGATTGCTAGCAAGATGGAGCCGAATCCACCGGCGCTAACTCGGCCAGGAAATTGTCTAGCATCATGGCGCTGAATCTACCGGTGCTAATCAGGTCAGGAGAAGAGTTCTAGGCTCCGGGACCGGGACCTGAGTTGGTAGTCGGGATCAGGTTCAGGTTCAAGTCTCAAGTGTCGTTAACTAAAACTTCGGACTCTTCTTTTATATCCTTCGGCAGCCTCGTTTTCGCGTCATTTTTAGAGGGGATTTGAGAACGAACTGCGGAACACTCTGGAGATGTGAGTGAAAACTGTTACGGGAATTAGCTCCATTCAAATATTTAGCACACCATTGTGCCTTAGGTAAATCTGACGCGAGGGCTAACGTTAAAAATGTTAGATCAAGAATTATTTTCCTTTCGCTATTGTATAATACTGATTTTCTTTTTAAAAAACTGCCTAAGTTGTTTCCGTATGTGTATTTTTAAGTTTTGGGTATAAAAGAATATCAGTTATTTTATTATAACATTTAGGTACATAGTGCTATAGATTTTTTTATTGAAAATTAAGATTTTGTATTGTTATTGTACTAATACACACTTCACCTAAATTTGCAAGTTTAATGTCAAAACGTTACCTAGAAATCACTGTGCCTCGTTGTAGTATTTCCGAAATGCACAAGCAGTACATAATTTTCAAAAGTCTGAGGAAAATTGTAGGTGAACCACGGGTATGTCAAGCACAACTACAGATTATTTATTAGAAATTTGTTAGAAATATCTTACGCCAAGCAAACCCCCAAACTTAAGACTGCCAGTAGCTCCTCATCTAGTAAGTTAACATTAAATTGGCATAAAACATATTGCTGGGTTTTTAATGTATATTTGCGCGGTGTGCATATTATCCGCCATTTAGGATTAACTCTTTTTATAGACCTATTTTTCATAATGTAGGTACAAAATTTAGAAATAATTCTGTATTTTTGTCTAGGTATTTTTATTCTGGTGCTTGGTAGTACGTTCATGTTGATAAACAAACAAAAACTACATGGGTTTTTATATAAACTAGTAATAAGTCAATTTAATGACACTTGTCAATTTTCGCATGCAACACAATACATAACACCATTTCGACTTGAATTTGAACTTCTATAATTATTAGTTTCAATTCTCACACAAAGATAATTTACATTTTTGCGTAAGAAAACGATTACGTGTCCATGAACCACCTTCAAATTTCATTTGTTAAGACCTATCCATTAATAACTTTTCTGGCTCAAGGCATTGGTGTAATATATCTGTGGATGTGGATTTATTGAACAGAAAGAGTTGAAAATGTGTTGCTGCTTACATACTATGCCAGAAAGAAATATGTTGCAGTTATTAGTCTGAATTAATTTTTGAATAGGTATCAGTTCTAACAACGTGTTAAATAAAAAAGTCAAAATGTAAATTTAACATAACAATTTCTACTGTAAGACACATATTAAACGTATTCCCATTTAAAGAAGTCTCTGCAAATCATTAACTGGCGCAAGTAACAGAAACTAACGAATGAATGCTTTGATACTACTGACCTTCATTTTGGCAAGGATTTTGTGAGCCTTGTGTATTTTACTACTTAGTGATAATCTCCTGGATATTGTAGCATCGTCTGATAACAAATTTTGTTCATTTTTAAGAAAATATAAAACTGTTTCTGCAATTTACGTTACTAATTTAAGCGTGGCTATTTGTAAAATGCCAAGGTTTTGTCTGCTTATCCTAATATTTTGAATTCTATACAAAATTTAAAATTTTTTGAACTGGTTGCTATAGGTATGAACTCAGAAAAAAGAATGATTAAACTTATCTCATCTTCTATCACATAGGCAGATGTAATATTAGTGGTCTGCCGTTTTTACAATGTTGCCAACTTTAACGTGGCACACTGATGTGTGTATACAGAGTGAGTCATAATATGGTGTACAAAATGTAATCAATGCTTCTTTAGGACAAAAACAAAGCATTAACCTAATACACCTTATTAGTAGCAAAATGCTTCCTTAAAAAGATACAGGGTGTTAATGAAAAAAAAAACTTCTGTTTGTGACAATAATTTCGATTAATTTGAAAATACGAGAAACGACTATTAAATAATGGAACTGCTGTCGTAGGCGGCATATTAGTCACTTTTAAACGAACGTGCGTGTATGATAATTGACCTTGACGTTTAGTTAATAAATATTGCAAGTTTCAACTCGCCAGCTCAATTAGTGTTTGTAAGGCAGCTGTTTAACGGTAACGTGTTTTAAAGTTTTTCTGGAAAAATGTTAAATATGAAAATAGAACGAGTTAATACTTAATAAATTTCTCGTTAAACTAAAGAAAACTCCTATGGAAACCTTTAGTTTTTTAAGTGAGGTGCACGGAGAAGACTGCATGTCTCCATCTCGCGTTTTTAATTGGCATAAACGATTTTGTGATGGAAAAGATTACGTGGAAAATGATGAACGTCCAGACCGCGCCTGCACATCAAAAACAGATGAAAATATTAAATACCCTTCATGTTCTCCGGATTTAGCTTCCTGCGACTTTTATTTATTCCCTAAAATTAAAATTCTGTTGAAAAAAACTCACTTTACATCGGTAGAAGAGGTGAAGAGACAAACAACAGAACTTCTGAAAGTCTTAACAGATGAAGACCTACAACACTGCTTCCAACAGTGGCAGTGGGGTATGCAAGCGATGTGTGCAAGCAGAGGGAACCATTTCGAAGGCGATAATGTTTAATTTATAATAATATAAGAATAAAGTGTTTCATTCTATTAGTCTCGTTATTTAATAGCCACACCTCATACAATGTAATAAACACAAAATTAACAACAAAATTACAAAACACTAAATAATTTTAAAATCAAAGGCAGCTAGGTGTAAAAATGTCTTCACTTACCAAATAATACGGAAATAATAAAAGAAAGCAGTTGAATGCGAATTACACCAATTTTCAAATAAAAAAAAAACTATCGGCGGGACTTCAACAGCAGCGCATCGAGGTAAGCGTTTAGCAATAATTTGCAAGCCCACCGAGTACCTCTCACATCATTGCGTTGCAGCTGGCTTAATCTTTTCGTACCGGGCATGGATTTAACTTTTGTGCCACAGCGACGTGCCACACGGCACACGCGTTTCAACCAAACCACGCAGCGGATAATAAATTATATTTTTTACAATAAATAAATCAATGTAGATAATTCTTACACTAAAAGTTTCTTCATTCTTTTTTACACATTTCATACGCAGGAAGTATACATTTATGTGCAATAGTTTTCAAAATACCTCGATGATGAAATTTATACTGCGCATAAGCTTTGTTTAAACAATTTCTTTAACATTTGTTAAAAATAATTTTGAGATTACTTTGATATCTGAATCTAGAAAATATGCTTTCTACTAGTTTAAGAATCATCGAGAAATATTCAAAACTAGGCTTGTAAATGCGATGTATGCATAAAAATAATCAATTTTCAGTAATAAATAAAATTAGGAAAGTCTTTTTTCTGGTTTCTTGCAATCGCAAAAAGAATGGAGCCCTCTACATTTAGATCCTGAAGGTAATTCCAGATAGTGTGTAACACGGCGTCTCTTACCTAGCTATACTTTCTGAATTCTTACTTTAATTTGCCTTGGGTTAGCTAGCTAGTTCAGTCGGTATGCTTATGAGACGCTTTTTTTCGCAGAGTAGCTAAGGGAAACTAATATGAAGATATTTCTCATTGGCACCTGTAATGTTCTACTCAGCAAGGTACATATGAATGACCGGAAAAGAACCAAACAGTTTACATTTAAACGCATATAATCTGTGAACAAAGGCACACACAGGAAACTACATATAAGTACATGCAAAATATAATGCTAACACACTACATAGGTATATAAAAATGATTCAAACAGATACGCAGTTCATCAATCGGCGCAAAGTTAAATAGCGTGCACTAATAAGCTCAACGTGACGCTGTCTTTTCTTGTATGGCGTGTAACTTGATACCGGTCTTGGAAGATACAATGCAGTTTTGTTGCGATGACGTAACTGGGACGTTCGATCAGCGGGTAATCCCCCGTGTTAACAACCACGGAGTTAATGGCTTGCAATATAATTCCTCTTTCACGGTGAGTATAGCTAGCAACGAATATTGTATATTCCCAATGCTCTAGCTGTCTGCTACGGCAGGTGCTCCTCCTATTGGTATTGCGGTAGAATTCGGCTTCTTTTGGGCACTGGCGTCTCCTTCAGAGGCACAATGGACTGAAGATATATTATTACACGCCACAACACAGTATATGCTGCGCTATTTAGGGCTATTATGAGCCCTCTTCTTATTGCTGCTAACTTGCGAGTTCGGGCAGCGAGCTCGCAATGGCCCACACTTGTTCGCAACCTCGGTGCGAATCCCTTATTTCGGGCTTTGGTGCCAATTAGGGATGGTTGTCAATTCTAGGAGCTACTCTTTTGAACCTAGTTCGTTTGCCGGAGTAGGTGCACCTGGTTCGGCGTTTGTAAAAGAGGTCGCCTGATCCGGCGTTCCTTCAATGAATCAAACCACTTTGCACCTAAGCCGAACCGCGCCAGTGCTCGGAGTTGCGGACCTGTGGAACTGAAAAACCGGACTCTTGCTCTTGGGAGTTATCCGGGGTTCCTTCAATAAATCGAACCGTTTTGCACCTAAGCCGAACCGCGCGAAGCGGCGAAACTGTGGAACGGAATACCGGACTTTCGCTTCTAGGAAGTGGATCGGATCGCTTCTCTTTCTTGGACTACAAAGACAGCGAATTTGAAATCGGACTGGAAATGAATCGACGCGGTTTGCGCCTCGGAATCGTTCGTAACTGAGTAGTTATGGCAGTGCCTCGTGTGCTGTGGCAAAATCATAGACCATGTACTGTAAGGTATAAATAGAAAAAAGGAAAAACATCTCATATTTTTAAATTGTAATAGACATATTTAATTGTAATAGCTATTGTTATTGATGCCCTGTTAATGCAATCAAAGAAATCTTTTACAATTGAAATAGACGTGCCAGCAAAAACTTCCGACCGGGGCCGTCGGATTCAAATCAAAATCACGCCCCCTCGAGTCATAACATGCGACTCTAGGTGCAGACCCGTTCGAGATCCGACTCGACCGCTCCAGCGTCTGACGAGACCTGCAATTTTCCAAGGACCGAGAACGGAACTGTGAACCTAGTTTCTTGCACCTAGTTCGGAGTCGGAATCGGATCAGGTGCACCTGATCCTTTAGCGGAACAGGTTTTACCATCCCTAGCGTCAATTCTACATATTGCAGGCATTTAGCCTTCATTTCTTATCTGCCGGTTATTTCCGTGCGAAAACTGCCTCGTCGGCGCATTGTTCCCCGAACTCGTGGCACCACGCACTTATGGTTATGAACAGCGTATGCATTAACTAACACTCTATATTAACAGACTGTGTATATAACTACAAGAGCAATTACTGTCAGGCTTTGTTGCTAATTAACATATAATAGAAAGATATAATTTGAATAAATACAGGTGGCACGACTTGACCCGCTTCAAGTGTACGTTTTTAAAAAAGCTATATCTTTCGAGTGCACATCCTATGATCGAATTTATGCCCCCTGATTACTGACTATAATGCAAAGCGCAGCCTAGCAAAAATTGCTATTCCGGTGTATTTAAACGGTTGCGATTTGCTCATTTATGAGGCTCTCGGCATAAGAAGATCAACATCACGCACTTATTCTTTGCTCTTTTATCCTATATTTGTTGAGTTTCATTTTTAACAAGGATAAAGCCTGAGCTGTGTGCAAATTATTACTTTTATCTATTTCTTAGTTAAATCAAAAATAAACAACATTATATGTTTTAAGGTGCTCACCCTATATACATTTGTCCAAAATGTCTTTCAGACGAAGGAAGTACAAATAGAAAGCTATAGCAAATGTTCAAAGTGCTCCCCTTCCGACTGAATACAAGCATGGCACCGTCGGCGTCGGCGTCGTACTAGCGATTCATACAGTTGCTGAATATTATAGTCTTCAGAAATTTCATAAGCAGCTTCAAAAATTCTTTGCTGCAACTGGTTCCTTGTGTCAGTTACCTCACGGTAAACTAGCTGTTTTAAAAAAATCCATAAAAAGAAATCCAGCGGATTGCAGTCGGGACTTCTTGGCGGCCATCTCACGGGACCGAACCGGGATATCCATCTATCATTGAAATAGTCATTTATCCATTTTGTAACTATTCTGCCATTGTGAGGAGGTGCACCGTCTTGTTGGAAGAACACCTGTTGTCTGCATATTAAAAAATCAAATATTTCAAATATAAAAATATTTTTGTCATTGTCATCCTTTATCTCTTTAATGGAGCATTTTGGTACTAAGGTGTATTAGGTGAATTGCTTTGTTTTGGCCTAAAGAAGCTTTGGTTAAATTTTTTACATTTAATTATGACTCACCCTGTATAGGATGGCTGTTTTTGATGGAATTAATAAACTTGATTATTACACTCAACATGACTGATATCACCCCATGAGAACCATGCATTTTTGCAGATCGACCAATCCGGAACTGAATACATGATAAGCGCCCTAGGGATAATTATCGATCTCGTGGATGATGTCATAATTAGAAATAGAAATGCAAGAAACAAGCAATTTGAGTTTTTTGGCATTATTAGGTCAATTTTAAATCATAACTCACATATGGGTTTTGTGTAATAATCTTCAAAATATAAACACGGGCAACACATTTATAGATAATTTTGCCTGTGCCAATGGTCATCGTGCTGGTTGCCCTTAGAAATCTGCCCTCGGGCAACTCCTTCGGACAGTTTGTGAATGGAACTGTCACATTTGGTTACAATTGCTACTATAACTCTAGTTTCAAGGTTACGTATTATGCTGGCAATCGTACTAGTTGCTTGATAGTTAAAGAGTGGGATCTTTAACGCTAAACAAGGCATTTAATTGGCGAGCATTATTTTTATCTAAACAGCAATTTCAAATTTTACTTGTGCTGGATACAATTTAACGAAACAGATTTTTATGATTGGTTGTAAACCTCAAACAGCAATAACAAATGTAAATGCCAGATAGTTCTCTCTGGTAAATGCGTCCATGTTATTTGTATGTTCAAGCAGTTTTAATTTATCTATCTTGTTACTTTCTGAAAGTGGAAAATTTCAAACAGCACCATTGTGGATGTACTATTTTTGTCTCTACAAAGAAGTTATCTCGACTGTTGTTGATGGCATTATCAATTTCGATTTTACCCTGGGATTAATGTTTCTAGTAGAAATACATATAATCGCAGCCAGTTGTTTATGTAATTACCGTGACTCTAGATTTCTGTAGTGACATTTTGTCTAATTTCCAAATCAGCATAACGTTGTAAAGCTTTGGTGTGATATCAATGGTGACATAAACACAAATGCGGGAGCAAATAAATATTGGCTCCCGCCGGGAGCAAATAGAAATTGGCTCCCGCTGGTGGAAAATTGACAGTTTTGTTTCCTAAAACTAGGGCGCAAAAGCCGACTTTCTTTACAGTGAGTAGAAAAAATTTATTAAGAAAGGTTGCTAGCAAGGAAATGAAAAATTGGTATCAGTTAAGGCATCTTAGGTACCGCCATCGTATTTTTTCATTTTAGCTTCTCCTAACATAAAGTGGCAGATTCTTAACCTGCAGGCATAAAAATACACATTATGCAACTAATTACCTTCAATTAAAAGCGAATTAACATGTAAATTACGTCTGGTGTTAATATAAAGTTATGAATGAACCTATCGCTTGCAACAATAAATATGTAGTATGTGAAATATTCCAGTAGCATTGATAAACTTTCACTTAACGTACTGAGCGAATGCAATAATCGTTGTGTAAAGACGAGTTAAGGAGAAGAGGTCACCGATATTATTTATCTTGTAGCACCTGCTATTTTAGTTCTTGTTAAAGAGATTGACACTGGTTTTGCATAACAATCCAAATTGTGGACGATACTTGCATCCCAAAGTTACCTTCGGAAGAAAAGAGGCGATTTGGGGATTTAAAAGTATAAAAGTAAGTGGTTCCAAGAACGACCATCCCAATAGACATTAATTTAGTGTTGTTCGATTAGTGCAACGATCACGACTTCAATTTTAGAATCAACATGCAGATTTTCGTAAGTAGATAAGTGACGCAATTAGATTTGGATAATGTGGCATTTCGTGCTAATTTGTCATTTCGGAAAAATAATTTACATCAAAAGATCGTTTTAAATAAAACAGTTTTCTTTTCTTATGTGGCAATTAAAAAATATGTCTTATTTTGGATCAGGTGTTTCGATTTTCATATCGAGTTGAAATTAATAATTTATAGAAAAAAAACAATAATTTTACAGCTATTTTGCTAGTTATGTGAAATAGGTAAAATTGCTCGAGTTTAAATTTAAAATAGTGTGTTAAAACAATATGAAATAAATGTTAAAAACCATTTGTTTACTTAAATTGGCCCAAACAGGCTAACTTACGTATTTAATAATATACTGTTCTAGTTGCTTACAACTTATCTAGCCACATTGGGAATACGATATGTTGGCGTAAATATTTTTACTGAACAACAACCCACCGTATATATATTAAACTAACTATAAAGCTTAATATTCTCTTTTTAGTAACATATTTTTTGAGTTGGCATAAAGATAAAAAAACAAGTGACGACGCAAAATTAAAAACTTCTAAAATTGGAATGTTTGTGCCAAGTAAAATTGTCAATAAAAACTTATGGTAGGTTTTATATTACCTAATAACAATTTTCCATCATTATAAATAATATAAGTAGAACGAGGTGTGTTATATTGTGCCATTTTACATTCATCTGACTATTGAAACGAGAATTATGGGCTGCCTAAAAATCTGACATACAAAAAGGTGAATTGTTATTTAAAAGAAATATCAATGACGTCGCCGAGTTTCTAATGGCAAAATTAAAACAGTTTTATGGAATAGATATGGGAGTATTTACATGTTTGAGAACATTTCTGTGGAAGGGAGGGGGTGCATTTTATGGCACATCTTTATACATTTTTAATTTCAAAAATTGCGTTCACTACTTTCCTGATAGGCCTTGTACTTTTATTTCCGTGTGTGTGAAATCTATCTAGCCATCTGGTAAGACTAGAAAATTCGAAAGTTGACTAACAGTATAACGTTTTTACACTCATAATACTAAATAGCACAATTTTCTTAGTAGTTGTTACAATTACAGTTATTCCCAATTCATATTTATTCAAAGTCAGTTATCTAATTTTGTAAATGTAAATCGCTGCAATATACATATGCCTACCTTTATTTCTGAACAAAGTAACACATGTATCTGAATGGCAAGAGAATATATTCCTGAATAATATATGGTAGATTCTAAAGCACCTAGAAATTGTAATTTTATCTATTTCAAAAATAAAATCAAACAAGTAAATATTAACCAATACCCCATTTAATTGGAACAAGCTATAAAATTTCCTTAGTAAGGCTTAAACAGAAAGAATGCGTTCTTGCCGACTGTTATCAGTTTGAGGATTTATGAATTTAGATTATCTGATCTATAATATGTTACAATTAAATTTGCATAAAATTGTTAATATCTCCAAAGCAGTTAACGTTAGACCCATAAAATATGTGATATTAAAATGGTTAACATTTCGACCCAAAACTTTTAAGCTCCATAAATATACTGCGTTCTATAGAAAAAAAGTTTCGTTCGCCTCACCTTTAGTATTTACGACTTTTATGTAAGCAAATTTTATGTAACTTGCGTACTTTTAGAAATATCTTATATCCTCACATAGTTACTTGCATTGTAACATATGAGCAACCGAAAATGAAATCAAGCTTGGTTTTCAAAATTGAAACGTATATCTATTATTAATTCACATTATGTTCTAGTGTGAAAAACTGTCACTGAGTGTCATGTCAAAATTTTATTTAAAAATTAACATCAAAACCAACACTTAAACAATGTTTTACATCTGTTACATCAATCATTTCGATTGTAAAAACTTTCTTCTTAAATTAAACATGTGTAATTTAAAATTTAATAATTTAAAAAACTTGACACTTCTACTTTTATAGTAACTGTCATACATTTAAATTAAAAACACATGTAGTAAGAGAGCGCACGACTTAATTTTTTTAAGCCAAGTTTGACTTCGTTTTAATTTGCTCACATGTTACTTTAAACTAAGCAATTTTCGCTATTTCATAGTTGAGGTATAATAAATCTGATAAATATCAAACTGAATTCAAGTTTTTACTTTTTCTAATGTATGGTATTATAATTATATTAATGGAAATTCTTTTATCATTAATAATGACTGTAGCCATATAACATTTAACAACAATCTAGCCAAAAATTACTGGGCGTTTATTTACAAGACGAGAATTTTACCTTCAATGATACAAATGGGAAAATAATAGGTCTTGCTTAAAAAATAAAAAAAAGTCGCTGAAAAGACGAATGAATGTTTTAAAGTCTAATCAGTTGCACATCAGGTATCGTTAACATTTTTCTTAAGCTTATAAACACAGTAGCCCAGGCATATTAGACAAAATTTAAGGAAAATCTCAAAAAATGTAGTACTAATTTTTATTATAAATGCTCCTTGGTGCCCTTGAAGCAACCCTTTAAAAGTGCCCATCTATGGGGTGCCGGCGTCGAAGTTTTTTGGAGCCAGAAGCAGAAGGAGAAACCGCGTGTTATTATAAAGAATCTCGATAAAGTACAGTATCATCTAAAACTTTGATTAATTAATTAAATTTAAAAAAATCCACACCCCTCTAGATGCTAAAAGTTTTCGATCATGTGGACTGCGTGGATAAGATTCGATATTTCTGAAATCTTGCATGGGACTATAATTCCAAATTCTAAACAACTTCTCTTAATGATGATTTGCAGTATTCAAAACAGAACAGGTACTTACTTGAAAATAGTTATGTATGCTACAAGTGAATAAAAAGACATTTTATCTAAAAGGGGAAAACTTTAGCTCACGAAGAAAAGCCGAGTGAGATAATTTCCCCGAATGGATAAAACTTTTTATTCACGTGTGGTATATAAAATGTTTTCCAATGCCTACATTTAATTTAAAAAAAAAGTTTTAAAATTGAAAAGATAATTTTAGTTAAGTAATCACATTATTCAGTTGTGTACTAGCTACCATGGTAACGTGTATGTAACATGTGAGCAAACGAAAATGAAATCAAGCTTGGCTTTGAAATATTTGTTTGTGTTGGTGGTACTGTAAGTTTATGTCTAATTCGAGGTTAGCAGGTTAGGTTTTGCGTCAGTTTTGACACATGCTGATGCAAAACCTAACCTGCTAACCTCGAATTTGACATAGACTTACAGTGCCACCAACACAAACAAATATTTCAAAGCCAAACTTGATTTCATTTTTGTTTGCTCACATGTTATTTTGCTGGTTGCTCAGGATTATGGGCTCTTTTATTCACTAGCGAATGAAGTAACATTTTATCTATCCTCATCATTAAAATGTTACGTTACTATGGAGATTTTTATAGATAAAATACAGCTTTATAAGTAGGTATTGGAAAAATTATTTTTAACTACTGCCAGGGCCTCCTTAACGAGACACCGGAATCCCAGAGGCGGAAACTTTTAAAGGGTCCTAAAGTACTGAGAAACATGTGTGCCAGCACTATATTGGTTTTTTAGGTAGATATCTATCATGCCTGAGCTACAAATGATGATTCATAATATCTTTATGTACTTATATCGTGTTTATGCTTTAATTCTTCGACTTTTATTTGATGTTATTTTCTCTTATTAGGATAGATTGCACTAGTTACAATATGCAAATCCTGATATATTAAACAAAACAATTTTTTCAGCTAGATTTTTGAAAATGCTTTTTTAAAGATTTCAATACGAGCTTTCATACTTGTGCTTCTAATAATAATAATAATACAAGTTTGCACAATTACATTATATAGCTAACATAATTTTTGGCTTTTTCACTTGTAAACAACACATTCATACACAGTTGGCGTCCACTGTAACTACTCGTACAATTTCACAGTTAGTCAGTGTTTTTACGTATCCCGGTGCCGTAAAATAATTAGAAACTTTTTAGCTTTCAGAGACTTCAAAAAAAAAGTTGCTTTGTAGTAATAAAGGGTATTTGTAGAAAAGCTAGTTACTTAATTCTTCGTTCACTTAAGTTTTGAAGAAATAAAGAATTTTGATGAACTTGATTTTTGACGTTTCAAAGCGTCAACTACAAAATGTACAGAAGGCAGCTTGCTTGATGGCACCAGTGGTTTTGATATTCAAAAAGAAAATCTCAAATTTATAGAAAATGCTTAAAAAATATGTCGATCAAAAAATTTAATACAATACTCGGTGCGTTAAGCACCATAATATTGTTTATTGGCCCACATTAGCGGGCGTAATATGGCTGTTATAGACTGAGGGCTTATAAAGTAGCATTACAAACATCAACAATGTAGTATAGCAACACTAACAATCTGCATATAAACCACAAATTCATAGCACTAGCACAACTACGACGCAGTAGCCTGTAACCAAAATAGTGAATCCTTGAATTTTTTCTATTTTGATTACTAAAAGAAAATAAAACGTTTTATGTACAACGTGTCTAATCACGATTATAGCCCTTAATACATAAATAACTATTACAGCACTCGGTTTTATTAAAACTTCGCAATGTAAAATGCAACATACCGCTGTGAACATTCATTGTAGCATATTCTACAAGCACATTTTTAACTGCTGCTGCTTCCAATAACCTGTATTACCAGCAATAGCAACGAGCACATTTTTAACGTGAAGCTACTGGTAATGTGTTATGTGTCCAACGATATGATGTAACACACATGCCTTCAAAAATTCTAAAGCTGAAAGGTGATCATTTGGCTAAAGCGTGCAGTATTGTTAGATAACAATAATATTTTTCAAAAATACTAATAGTGACACAAATTTTTACGTTTATTTAGACAAAAATATTGTTGTTTTTTAGTTTAGGCTGTGAGTAATCCTTGTAAATATCACGTCGTTAACTAAATTTTTATTACTACATTAAAATACTTCCTGGTTTGTTAATTATGCTCATCGTTACTGATTAATTAATTAATAAGCTAATTGTGTGAGAACGTTTTGAAGAATTTATATTAGAATTTCAGGCAAAATTTGATTTTTATAGCCAACAATATTTTTTATAAAAAGTACATCCAACACTTGTTAAAATTAATGAGCTTCATTCGCCAAATAATTTAATTATATTTCTCCCAACTAAGAAAAAAAACAAAAATTTTTCCCCAAACGGAAATAAAATGAAATTGCTTTATGCTACATAATGGAATTTTTTATTGCCGCAGTGAATAAATTGGCACTTTACTCCCTCACAGCCTGCCAAATTATTTTTCATTGCTTAAACTTGTTTCCCTGATAGCAAATCAATTAACTACTAGATATTAGGCAATTAATAATTTATCGTGAGTTATTAGTCAAGGAATTTAGATCTACGGTTTGGAGAAAGACTTCAAATGCACCTTTAACGTAAACTTCGTTAGACCCTCGACTTACAGTCTCAGGATTAAAATCGTAGTTAACTCCCTTCCTACCGAAATAAGTACTGTGCAGGCACTTGACTTCTAATGGACTGCTCCCATGGAATAAGGTAACAGATTACTCCATAAAAACTACCGTCAGGGACGTAACTAGGTATAGGCCAAGTAGGCAAGCGACAAGGGTCGCCAAAATGGTACTGGAAAAAATTAATTTCTTACGTATTAACGAAAAATTAACAAGTAAATAAACGGACAATTTACAAAAAAATTTATTTGTAAAATTAACAATTTTATTCTAAATAATGCCAATTATAGATAATGAGAATTTCGCTCAATTTAGCTGACATTACATTCCAAGCAAAACATTATTTTGTAAATAAAAATAATTAAGAACTTTCCAAGTTCGATGATGTGTCAAGACAGACTACCCCATACAGCCTTCAGATCTATAGAGAGGTCCCTCGCAGACTGTCTCAATTGAAATATATATTTCAGAATTTTCAAGTTCTTATAAGTAGCATTAATATTATTTATCCAACACTTCCTAGTTATAAGGCTATTACTAGATCGATTTTAGACCTCTAAAGTGTCTCTTTATCCACTAGTGAGATAAAAACCATCAGCCACTAGGGAGATAAAAAACATGTCACTCACTACTGCATTATTGGTAGCACCAAGGGCGTATCCAGGGTTCCCGGTAGATGAGGGCAAAAATGTATGTTCACAATTAGCTATTATTATTATTATTATTTTATTTTTTATTAATTGTACAAAAATACAAGTTAAACTAACATCCGTTTTCAGGAATTAACTGCAAATCTTTTTAAGACTTTATCTTCGACATAGTTCTTTTTTTTTATAGCATCATTTTGTTCAGTATACACTGGGCATACATTGTATATTGAAACAGTCTTCTGACATTGCTGACCGCAATCAGGTTTTCACTCTACGCACTGTACTAAAAGACCTTTCATTGGTGCTTATTATTCATGGTTGAGCCAAGGAAATGTGCAAAGCATGTTTCAATCAGCAAAGAAAGTATCAGTTTGTTTGCCACTTCTGCTAGTTCCAACAGTTCCATTTTTTACTTCCATTGGTGGTGCCACAGTATTGCTTGATTATTAAAATTACTTAAATTATAGTAATCTAAAAAACTTTTTGTATTTTTTAAGTTTTCATATGACATGGTATCGGAAACCCTATTTTCTCTAAATCGAACTCACACACTCAAATAAAGTTTCGTTTATCAAATCTTCTAGAATGCGAATGGTAATAAGAATAACGATTATAAGTCAACTGTCTCTTGCTTTAAAAAAATGTTTACAGGTGGGCAAGTGCCCCACTCTGCTCCCCCCCCCCCCCTTGGCTACGCCTATGGGTAGCACTGTCAAGCTATGTCAAATTCGATATTTGCAGGTTAAGTTGTTCGTCAGTCTGTGTCAAACAACAAACAAAATCTAACCTCCTAATGGAATAAACATAGACTGATAATACACTTCAGTACTGCCAAACGTATAACTCGAATCTCTCCGTACTTTCCAAATTGTCACTATAACTTTTCACGGCTGTCAATACACCTTTTTTCATATTTATTGAGTTGTTGGGTGAAAAGTTATATTGCATTCGTGTTTTAGATTTCCAGATTTGGTGCATAGCTTAGGTTATTAGCCTTTGTCAAAATAGACACATTTTAGACCAAGCAGATATAAGGGAAACATCTTACAAAATCTGTAAAGGGCTTTACTTAGAACTTTCCTTGCAAGTGAACGTTGTAATACTAAACCGTTTTGAAAATGAAACGAAACTAGAAATAAAAATATCTTCACGGTTCTAATAATACTAAAACAATAAAAGGAAACACTTAGTAATGCAAATTACATACATTTTCAAATATAAAAAAAGAAACATTACCGGCGATAGGATTTGAACTTCAGCGCCTGCTAATGCGATTTCAACGCTTGGTAGTAGCCAGCAAGTAAACCGCCCGTTTGTTGCATTTGGCTACGGAGGACCCTTCGCATCTATACGGTGCAACTGCCTTAAATACGATGCATTTATCGTTGACCCTATTTGTCTCTTTTACATTGACTTTGTATTTGTTGGGTCCCATTTTTGTCAAGGGTAAAGCCTAAGCTATGTGCAAATTATTACCTTGGTCTATTTCTCAGTTAAATCCAAAAATATACAAAATAATTTTTTTTTAAATTTTAAGATGCTCACCCTGTCCGAAGTTTTCTCGATTTCAGGACATGTAGAAATATAATCTGCATGCAAGATATCGTCTTTCTCTAACAAATAGTTTTGGAGTTATACTGGCAACAGACAGACAAACAGACAGATAGACGGAATTGAAAAAATCTGCTTTCGTCATCTAGGGATCTTGAAACGACAAGATCTGAAGAAACCTCGGACGGTGATATTTTTCTGTTTGCAATACTTTCTTCGTTTTTAGAAGAGAGACGTAAAAAATCAATTCTGTGTTATTCTGCGTGCGATGAAATTGCGGATGGAGATGATTAAATTAAATTGAATAAATTTTTTAAGTGCAACTTGCATTATAAGTGAAATTTTGATATTTTTTATGTATTTTTATGTTTCTAACTGTAGTAACTATTATTTTTATTGATATATAATTATTGAAGATGAATAAATTGTTTTTTCAAATGTTCTCTTTTTGATCTTTAACACTCACAATTTTAATTTTGCATATAGCTTAGACTTTTATCTTAAATAGGCGTATTTTCAACTCAACAGATATAGAATAAACATCTTAAAAAATAAGTTCTGTCTATTCTAACTGTATTTCAAATTTGTTAGAGAAATATAATATTTTGCATACACTTTATCGTGAAAGTCGTCTTTTTGTAACGAAAAATCGTATTGAAAGTTCCGAAGTCCTTTTCGACTACATTTCGACCAAGAGATCACTATGCAAAAAAACTACTTGTACAACACGTTTTGAAAGTCCTTTTTTTCATGAATTTGCAGTTTGATAACGAGGGCGAAGTATGACTTTCAAAACTAGTTGTACAATATTATATTTCCTAATTTGCTGTCTTAACAAAGCCGTTACCGCATCCATTTTGAGTGCGGTCATGAACCATTACCACACCCGAAATCATTTTTTTTTCGGTTGGTGACATTGCACGAAATGTCAGTGTGAGTTTAAGGTTATAGCCAATGACACTATTGACAGTAAATTAACGGTAGTATTTTCGGCAATTTACCGTATTTCTGGCGGAATGCAGGAAATTTCTGAATTCATTGTGAAACACTAATCCACACTAATTTTACAATTTCACGTGCGAATGCTTGCGAAAAATGACATTTATGGTGAGTCTACTTGATTCAAATTTAAAATTTTGTTTTAAATGTATGCTTTGCAATAAAACTGTTACCAACTGTTACAAAATTCCCTAAATTACCAAAATTTATTTTATTTGTAGTAAAACGGTATTTAACTTGCAAATTAGAAAAATTACATAAAAATCTCGTTTTACAAAACTTCCGAGCTCTCGTCCTTCACAGCACTCTTGCCTTCGGCAGTCGTGCTGCAAACTGGACTCGTGTCGAAATACAAGTTTTATAAAACTCGTGTTTTAATATACTATTGTACAACAAGTTGAGAAAAGTGTGTTTTTTCCGTGCAAGAAGCGAGATTTTTAATCGAGGCGAAGCCGAGGTTAAAATCGGGCCAAGCACGAAAAAACGCTTTTTTCACGTGTTGTACGTACATGCTATTTTCTCATGTACTGTAGGGAAATGCCTACAAATTTTGATATAAAAAATCATGTGAAAGGTTGTGCAAAAATTAAAATAGTAGGTAGGCGTTAGGCAGCCATTTACCATAGTAACAAAAAGCATGGTTACGCTATGTAAATAAACAACCAACAAAAATTTAGATTTCCAAAAGTGATTAGCAATGGAATTGGATGCACCCGAAGATATTCTGGCCGCGGCTTCTGAAGCCATCGTAAATTTAATGCCAGCCAAGTCGAAAGACAAGTACGAGAAGAGCTACAATGAATTTTCTAAATGGCGGATAGAAAAAGGAGCACATGGGGCAAGTGAAAACGTTCTGCTTGCATACTTCTTTGAAAAGGTTTATTTTATATCTAATAAATATTGTCTTTAATAATTCACTCCAATATTGTTTCTGTGCAGGCAGTCTTTGAAAAGCTCGACGTTGTGTTCAACCTACTCAATGTTGAAATGTACGCTTAATATAAAGGAAAATGTAGATATTTCAAAGCACTCCAAAATGCTCGCATTTTTAAAACGTCAAAATGATGGATATCAGGCAAAGAAGTTTAAAATTTTAACAATGGCTCACGTCATAAAATTTTTAACCGAAGCTCCTGATGAATCCTTTTTAATGACGAAGGTCGTATTAATATTTGGGCGTAATGGTGGTTGTAGACGGGAAGAACTAAGTAACCTGCCAGTTAATGATATCGAAGACACTGGGTCCACTTTAGTTATTACACTGTGTGATACGAAGACAATGAAGAAACGTGTTTTTACTATAACTTCAGAAGCGCCGGTGGGAATTAATGGAATTGATTTGTATAGAAAATATTTGAACTTACGTCTGAAACGTACTAATCATCAAAGATTCTTCATCTACTATAATAAGGGCAAATGTTCGGTGCAGCCTGTAGACATTAATAGTTTTGCTGCGATTCCAAGAAAAATTGCAGACTACTTGCAGCTGCCAGATAGTAAGAACTACACAGGACATTGCCTAAGCAGAACGCCAGCAACATTTCTTGCAGACAGTGAAGCTGACATACAGATGTTGAAGCGTCATGGGGGATGGCGTTCGACAAACTTGGCAGAGGGATATGTGGAAGACAGCATTAGCAATAAAATTAAAACGTCCAAGAGAATTTTCGGACAGAACGTCGTTCCACTTCAATCTTCGATGCTTTCTCTTGCACCGGCGAGTTCCACTGATTCGCTAGCAATCAGCAGTAATTTACAATCTAATGGGATAACATTTTCTAATTTAAGTAATTGTACGATTAATGTGTACCATACTGCTGATAATTCAATTTCTAATTTTTGTGTTATCTATATTTCTGCGTTGCTCTGTAGACAAGTGTTGCTATAAAAAAGTACTACTTTTCTAAACGATTTTGTATTTAGGAATACAGTACATTTCCCTACAGTACGTGAAAAATTACTATTTTCGTTAATATGTTCAAAATATCTAGTTTTAAAACTTCGACTTGCGAGGGAAGTTCCGTGCAAAGCAGTGATATAGATAGGATTTTTTTGAGAGGGGGCACTCATCCCATAAACGGCCACAACGGCTGCCATCTCAAGGATAAAATAGGGGAGGGGATAAACAATTTTTGATTTATATCTGAATACTCGTTTGTTTTGAATCATAATCATCTTAATATACACGGAAATAAATGCAGAATTCATACAGTAAAATTAGTATCAGTATTGTTAGTGTACTAAGGAGCGCAACAGTGTTGGCTTGTCTACAGTTAATTTTGCCCTGATTAAAGTGGAACTTTATTCGCTCATAGCGTGCCATTACGTAGTTTGTTTCTCTGACAACAGGACAGTTAATTTATAAATATTAAGAAATTATTAATTAATCTTCAATTTAAAAACAAGGAAAAGCTATTTATGTGCCTCTGAAGTAATTCCTCGGCTAAAAATGCCCTAGACTCACTTCGAGCGCTTCATGTGTTACTTATAGTTTCAGGATTAAAAATTGTAATTTACTCTCTTATTAAATAAATACCTGTTTTTGTTCAGGAGCATAATATTCTGTTATTTTAAAAAGATAACCTAACAAACAGAGCTGGGAAAATTACTATAAAAAAGTAATTATTTATCAATTACCCGTTACCGCAAAATGAAGTAATTAAATTACTAGATTTTTAATTTTTCAAATGAAATAGTAATTCAATTATCAAATACTTGGGAATTGTACTTGCACAATATAAATTACTTTTACTAGAAATTGTTATGATATATTTGTATTTAGTAGTATTTCATAGCCATGTGTTTTAAACAAGCAAATTGAAATAAATATATAATTTTTATAAACTAATACTGTGTAATGATGCTATTTGTTGTCAACTGTTATGGAAAAAGTAAATTATACTTTAACCATACTGTAATCTGTACTTACCGCAGATCCCTTTTGCCGCTCTTACACGATAATTACTAGCAACCTACGATGCGACATCCTGCACAGTCTATACTACAAAAGATACAACACATGCACATCTCATCTACAAACATACGCGCCTGCACCAAATATACATCCTCGTGCACAAAACTAGTGTTGTCCGACTAGTTATAGGAAGTCGTAAATTATACTTATATTGCTCCAGGACTGCCCTATTACCATTTGATTTACAACTTAATAAGGTCCTTTCGTATTTTCTGCGTTTTGGAGATTTAATACCCAATCGAATGCAATAATATAGTAATTAAATTACCAGAAAGTAATTCAATTACCACGTTTAATTCAAATACTTGTAAAGTAATTAAAATTAAAATTAAATACTTTAGAGTAATTTAATTACTCAAAAGTAATTGAGTAATTAAATGTTATAATTAATTACTTTCAAAAAGTAATTGTCAAGTACTTTTTACAAAACTGGCAATTACCAATTACAATTACCGCATTTTGAAAAGTAATTCAATTCCAAGGCAAATAAACAAAAAAGAATTTTATGGCAAAGTAAGTAATTACTGCCCAGTTCTGCTAACGAGTTACCTCAATTAAATAAAAAATAATCTGACCTAACGATACCTAAATTGACGGTTGTAATTAAAAATACATATGTTAGATATTTATTTCACAATATACTCTTCTTACACTTACATACTTACAACAAATAGGTTTTATACACAAACACGCCACGATTCCCATTAACCGCTTTGTTTCAAATATAATGTTTGCTTTCTGAGATTTTACTTTAGAATGTCAATGACAATAATCAGAAGCTTTCTAATCAGTATATTAAATTTAATTAAAAAGAGCTTTAATCTATTTTTTAATTTTGACTATCAATTTTAATGAATATGTAAGAAGCACCAGATTTTTTTGTAAGTTGCCGCTATAAAAGCCTAACTTTATTTGCATTCTAATACTGTAGTTGTCTCCGAAGGTTGATTACAAGTAAGTAATGAGTTAAATAAAAAGACCGTCGAAACGACTTTTTAAAGAACACTTTTATTTTACAACGGCAATATGCTCGTTGGAGCTCAAAGATACAGACAGACAATTTCTTACATCTAACGTGTACTCTAAGAAGCTGAAGATAAAATATCATGCACTAGCTTATATAGTATTTCTAATCAGCTATAATAAGTTCGTATTCCAAGTATGCCTCTAGACCAGATACAGGTGCATACAAGGTTACAAAGTCAGCACAATAGATGATTCATTCGTCAAGGTTGCAAGATAAGCATTTCTAGACAATAGTGGGATATGTTCCATACAATGTAACTACTGAATATTTGATAACTATACAAATCTTAAATGGCAACCATGCTTTTTCAATGAGGGACTGGAAAACTAATAGTTTTTATTAAAAAATTTCTAATAGATAAAACTAAAAATCAAATACTAAATTTTAATGTGAAATAAACATTTTTATTTCTTACAGCTGCGACAGCTGCATTTAAAATTTTCAGTCAGCTGAATATTGTTGCTATTTGAAAATATATTGATATCAATTTTGACTACACAGAACATCTAATTACTAAAATTAAATATGTCATTTTAGGCTGCCGTCAGCTGTCAATCCATAACTAAATATCATGTGCGGATAGCAAAGACAAACTCGATGACTTTGTACATTTTGCTCACGTTACTATTTAATAACTTGTGTTAATCCGTTTACTAATAATTTGGTTCTCATCCTATTATCATAACATAAATACTCGTAGTAACCAATCACTGCTAATTACAAACAAGGCAAATATTTGTAAAATTTTTCAATGCTACATCATCGTGTGCATTTAATTAAAAATCGAATTCTAATTGCTCCTGCAGCAAGCTCTTGTCGGCTATAAAATTTGCTGTAAATTCCCAAGCGACTACTGCAATTAATATTAGTACAGGATCCTTGAAAAAACCCATCCTAGTTAAAATATTCTTTCACTTCGGAATGAAATGACCTATGAAATTTTAGTAGTTGCATTTGTTTACATTTTCTGGGCAACCGAAAACCACAGAGCATTAATTTTAATATTTTACTTCGGCACTATCAGCCGAAGTATTGCTTTCGACCTCGACCATTTCTAAAAATTTACGATTTTTTTCTCTGCTGTTCAATCAATCGCGACGAACTCAAAGTTATATAGAAGGTTTTATAAAACTACATAACTTTCGAGAAAACAGCTACCGCTTTGGCGATTAAGGAAAGTCATAAATGAATAAATGTCTAATTTGTCACGTTCAAAGGACGTAAACAAGCTCTAGATTGTGTGGAATATTAATGAACACAACTGAGAAGCTTTGGGCGAGATCGGTACATTTTATTATGGATTGTGATAGTTGTAGACCAGGACTGCCGATCTATTGTTAAAAAAAATAAATTACTCTAAATATTAAACGTACACGGGTGAAATCAATCAAAAATTAAAACAGAATAGCTATACAAAATAATGTTCTAAAAAAATAAATTAAAATTATTATCTTTGGATTAAAAATGAATGGTTATTGAAGTTAACAAAGAGCAATTTATAATTAAAAAGTAAATAATTAGAACAAACTATACGATAGTCTGAAACAATATGAAAGTCTTAAGCTGAATGAATATTTAAATAAGTTACTTGGAATTTGTCAGATTAATTAAGAAAATGTACTGTATGTAGTAAAAAGTAATCCAGGATGTTAGTTTAAATCATTATGTTAAAAATTGACGATTGCTATAGTAAAATTTATTATTAGATATAACAACTGATTTAGATTCTAAAAAATGTAGACATAATTCTTTTGTATTAAGAAAAAGTTCTAAAATAAACTCTTTCATAATCAAAGTTTATTAATGGTGTGATACATAAAGGTGCAAAAGACAAAATTAATTAATAAAAAATGGAATAATTGATAATTTAAAACTCAGACATATTTTAATAAGAAGAAGGGGGCTAATTAGTTAATAAAGGAAGAACTGTGAATATTGGAATTGGTGAGATGAGTCCGTGCTAACTGGGTTGATTGGAAGAGCTGTGATATAGATTTCTGTCAATACGCAGATACCTGTAAATAATTTGAATGGGTATGCTGGCATATACTTATTAATGGATTAATTATAACCTGGAACGGAGATTGCTGGTTCGAGTTCGTGCCGGTCACAATTGAGGTGAGGAAATCTGTGAATTGGACTTTCATTGGGCTTGCTGTCACAAATTCATCATTTGGGTCGGTGTTTATGGAATGGAATAGAAGGATTGGATACCATGTTGGTTGCTTTAAAGAGGATTACAGCTTGAAGTTGCAGTTGTATGTAATATAGGATCTACCATCTAGGAGAGCTGGGTGGCTGTTGGAGTTGTAGCGTGACACTTTGACGGTGTTTGGTTTATTATAACACTGTGCATTCTAATTGAAGTGGGGTTCCTGGTTGAAGATTCAAATACATGTGAAAAAATAACTTGGTTATATTTGTGCTATTTTTTGCAGGAGAATTGGATCCATTTTAAAAACGGAAAATAACCAGGTATATGTAATCAATGAACATTAATTAATATATCAATTCAGCTAAGTGTCATATTAGTAAGTTGACAGTGACAGTTGAAAGATTTAAAATAATTCTGAAATAATTTGTCAATAATCAAACATTTTGTACAATTATTTTGATAGAATTTTCTAAAGCAGGTAACCACCTGAGGTAAGATGTTTGTCATAACCTGAGCTAGTCAAAGAAATAAATTAAAATATTAGGACAAATATATTATTTAAAGTATTTTGAAGTGAATGGATAGAAGTAATTTAGCAGTCTATTAGATATTATTATAATATTGGCTTACATAGTAAAGTCAATACTATAACAGTATGTATTTATCGATTTGCATGCCCGTTACCAGTAATATATGATTAACGTTCTCGTAACTACTTTGCCGGAGTGGTGTAGGGGTATACTGGTAGACAAGTGAGCCCGAGGTGGCGAGTTTGTGTATAGGTTCGCGCAAGATTCTTTTTAAAGTTATCGAAAAATGCGGATGAAAATTTCTATCCCTTCTCACTTTTAAATCCGAAATGTCATCTTTTCGGCGCTCTTCGCTAACGATATACATAAATCGCCGACTCGGTTTTAGACCGATTTCTGTCGTTAGAACTCGTAATAATTAGTTGCCGTTCACATTTCGAATGCTTTTAAGCCGAAGTTGTAGCACAAATGCCACTGTTATGTATGTTACATAATATGATAACGGTCATGTCACAGTCGCGTTCCAAGCAGCGCATGGCAAAAACCGCTCCATGCCAACAGTGTGCCTACCAATGAGTAAGGATCTTGTACCGACTAATTTATTTTTACTTTGGGTTTATTATATAACGTTTTGAAAATTTCTAAAGGTTTTATCTTTTAGAAGAGAAAAATAAATATTAATTTATTGTAAAATTTTTATGTCATGTTTTGCATTACAAATTGGTAAAAATGAATTAACTTTTAAAAATTGTAGTGACAATAATTAGAGGTGGAATTCCAACAGTCAATAATTGATTTACTTCCCTGATTTAAAAGACGAAGGAAGTATTGTAATTGCAAAAAAATCACCTTCCGAGATTTCTTCAATCTTCACGTTTCAGGGTTCCTATATCACGAACAACATGTTTTCTCAATTCCGTCTGTCTGTATGTCCGTCTGTTGTTGACGGTACAGCTGAAAAACTACTTGTTGAAGGAAGACCATATTTTGCATGCTAATTAGATGTCTACCTGATGCGAAACCGAATATACTTCCGGTCAAATATATACATGGTGGAAAGTTTTGTCTGAATCAGAATTGATTCTGGGAATTTGTGTCCTCAATATCAGTTGCCTTTTAACTTTCTCTTAGAATTATTTTACATTACCCAGTTTAACGATTTTTATAATGTAGTTTTACTGTTTAATAATTTCACTTCTCTACTTTGATGGAGTTATTAGTCTTTTGACTAGACGGCGTTCAACGTTTAAATTTTAAGCTCACTTGTGGCATGTGCGTTTAATCTTGTGATATATCATATTAAAGTTCGAGTCTGATGAAGAAGCATGTCGCTTACTAAACTATAATAAACTTGTGGAGAAGAGTAAGGGATTTTATTACTTTACAAGAGCTGTTAGTTAAATAAGAGTAGTATTTTGCATATAGCTCAGATATATACCCTTGACAAAAATAGGCATATTTTGAAACCCACAGAGACAGGGTATACTCCTTAAAAAAAATTAAACTCTAGTTTTTGCTTTGCTATCTTCAGAACTGTTAGTTTCAAAACTTTCACTTACGAGAAACGTTCTGTGTAAATCCCGTTACAGATTTTTTTATGGTTCTAAAATATGGTTGGCGTACTATTTCAGCGTTTGGTGTTTAAGAGAGAAAAGCTATTTTTAATTAGAAAGGCATACACAAGAAATTTTCCTTCTGTACACGAAATTTAAAGAAAATTCAAGCTAACCTTATTCTATCGGGTGTTCAATTAAATTTGACGTCGCAGTCGGCGCTGAAAAGTTCATTGTGAAGATATAACAAAACGTACTTAATCCTACTTTTATAAACAGATTTAACAACAAGAAAGCACTCAATAGGCCAGTCGATAAGTCATTTAAAATGGCTGTTGACGGGAGCAATTTCGGACAAGCTGTAATTAATTTTAATCTGCTTAGAAATGTCTCTTAAAATTGCAGCCCCTAGAAAGCCCGGATTTCACCGCCATCTTGTAAAAAGGGCAAAAAAATTTAATTTTTTTTATTATTTGTAAATATCTCGGTTAGTATCAATTTAGAGTGAAATATATCGTTATAAAAATTGAATAAGAGTAAATTATCTACAGAAAATGTTCTATATATTTTGTTCGTGTGACTACCTGTTTCGAGGTTATGGGAGTCGAAAACCGGATATCTAAAGGAATTTTATAAAAAAAATCGAGGCCTATGAATTCGAAACGAGCAAATGTATGACAAAAATGCAGGGAACATTTTTGGTAGAGAATTTGCTCTTCTTTAATTTTAATAACTACGTAGTTTGCGTAAAAGTTGATACTAATCGAGATATTTACTAATATTAGAAAAAATATAAAAATTTTGACATTTTTTTTAAGCATGGCGGTTAAATCCGGGCCTGTCAAGGGGTGCAAAATTAATATATATTTTTTAAGTCCCAACATTGCTCCCGCTATTAATGTACTTGTCGACTGGCCTACAAATGCAAACGTTTAAAACCAACTTTAAAATACTAGATCTCCATCAAATAGTAATAACTTAACAACAGACAGAAATTGCATGGCGTGAGGTAGCGAGATCTGGCAGGATAAGGTATTGGTGTGCTTCGACTAATAGTCGTCCGTCTGTTGAAAAATTTCCGTATCATATTTAAGGAATCATGTGTTGTGTTGTTGGAAAAAACGTAACCTGGGTACATCGTCATGAAGCTATTCGAAAAAAGACTAAAAACTCTTCTCGATACCTTTCTGCAGTCAAAGTGCCTGAAAAAATCTGTGTTGATTTTTCAACAATAAACACTTTTGTCTCACTTTCACCTTCAAAAAAGTATGGTCCAATTATTCTACGCCTGGAAATAGAAGCCCACATTCCTATTTTTTGAGACGAAGTCTGGTGTTATTTAGATGAATACATTAATTCTCAAAACATGTTCATCCTGTAAAAAACGGTATTTAGGAACCACTGACTATAGTCGACACGCTGAGGATAATCAGTTTCGTGTAATTGTTGTACAGACTACAAACGGTAGGGATAGACGTGAATGTATTTCTTTAATATTTTGTGGCAGGTGTCAACTGCCAACTGAGGTTTCAGGGGCATCTTCCATCGTCTGTCTTACATATTCAATTACTTCTGCCGTTCTTCTCGGAGAATGACCGCTGCCTTTTTTGCGTGAAGCGGATCCAGTTTCACGAAAAACTTCAATGCAGTAATTCAAAGAACAAGGAAAAGTGTTGTAATGCAAAGCAAGGTTTGGAAATTACTGTCGAAACTCCTCAAAATAATCATGGATGAGTACCTACTGTATATGCCATCAACTCGACGGCCGTTACGAAAATAAGATTTGATTATAAAATTTTTGTTCTTGTTGCAAAACCATTTTAATTGAAGTGGTTGCATTACCAAACACAAATAACTGACAGGTAGAGATTATAGAATACGTCTGTATGTCTAGAGAAGTTGATATTCTGTAAAGAAAGATTCTGTTTTAGTTAAAATTATTAAAACAAACTGTACTGTACTGACGTAGATATTTTACTAACGGAATACACTATTCACTAAATGACAACAAACGAAAAGTGACACTTCATGTTATAAAGGTTCTTGCAAGGTTCAATCTCGGAAGTCGTTTGTTACTTAATGACAATGGCCGTGAAAGCCTCAGAAATCAATAAAAGAATAGGTTTGTGCATAATGTAAAGCCAGACCGAAGGAAATTAATAGACACAAAAGGTTTGTTATGAGCATTGTAAAAGGAGCGTAGTTTTCAATAAAGCCAAGCATAGTGAAAATTGTGAGGAATCTGAAAGGTGAATTAAGCAAAATGAAAGATAACAGAACATTGCAAAGAGCAATTCGAGAAGCAGGCAACAAGAAAGAAAGCAATCGACGGAAAATGGTGGAACTCTAATATGCCAGTGCGTTAATAATTAATAAAAATAGTGCAAAGCAGTGCAGTGACCAAATAATAAAAAACGTTTGTGTGTGTGACGCAACAGAACCATTTTAGTTATAAGAAAAAGACAATAATCTAGATTTTAAGAAAACTGTTAATTCTAATTTATGTACTCAAATTTATTTCCGTCTATGTCCATTAATTATCAAACCTGATTTTCATTAACTTACGCATAACACCATATTCTAGCAACTAGATGCTATATTGTTTAAAACAAAGGAGAACAAACTCATTAAAATTATTACATGTTTGTCTGATTTGTGCTCCACATTAAAATACATTTTTTGACTATTAAACAAGGCATTGTGCCAGTTAAAAAGTATTGCCTTTTATTGTGCCCATGTTAGTGCTTCTGTGGTAGCGTTTGTGGAAGTTCCTGCAACATTAAAAATTAAAATTCTCCGATCCTATCTACGAGGAGATCGGGAGCGAGCACTTCAAAATTTCGAGACCCACCTACGAGCACATAAGGCAGTGGAAACCAGAGGACAGCACGCCGTAGTTTGTGTAATAAGCAAGGCGTCATTACATTTTGCAAATTTAGCGAGATTTCCAAGCGACCAGAACAATTGAGCAGACGGCGTCTGTCCTACGTCATTACTAAAACAAAACAGTGTTAATTGTTGTCAAGCGCGAAAATTTGAATAATTACCTGATGTTTTCTCATATTTTCACGAGTTTAAACGTTCAAGAATCGTTGTTTGCACTGGGCGAACATTTTGTGTAATTTGACAGATTGTGAAGATTTGGACCAACGCCAACGTCGCGTATTTGAACTACTGATTTAGAATTGCTGGCTATAGTAAAATTCAGATCAAAAATATAGTCAACTTCGGAACCTAACCTGAGAAAGAGCTTAGCGTAATAAATAATTGCAATTGAATAAAATAGAAAGAGGGGCAGGCAACCATTTATTTGAGTAATTGAGTGTTACATTTCATTTTTAAAGAGCCTAAATTTATTCACATAAAAATTTGAGCAGAGCCTAAGAATATTAACTTATTAAATATTGCAATTATTGGCATCTGAAACGTAGAGCTTAGAGAGCTTCCTTTGCAATACTTTGTTTTTACAACGCATAATAGCATTACAAAAGCACACACCAAGTTGCAGCTTAGATTTTCACAATTACAACAAAGTCCATATTACTTATTAATAATAAAGCAATTTTTTATTGGAAAATTATGTAATCTAAGATTTAGTTTGAAAATAGCGTTCAATGCAATCAAAAGGAAATTTGTTTTTGGTCAATGACTTCATAATAGTATTTCGGTTCGTTAAATTCGCATATTAAAGCTAGATTTTCTGAGCCATCATTACAGTAAAATATATTTTTAGATCGATGTGATTTATGTATCGAGTGCATATGAGGTTTTTTCTGTAACTGTTGGTCTTCTTCGGTAACTAATATAAACGGCTTTAAATCTAATACAACGGAACTAAAAGTTCAAGATCGCTACCAATAAGGAGTTACTTTCAAAGAAAATCATCAATAACCGTAACTTGTAATTCATAATAGCACCCGTTTAGGTAGGTGGGGTCCTCTTAACCTTTAAATCAAGAACAGGATGTGCGTTGTCCTTGATTATCTTTAACGAATACTCGGAAGATATCGTGTAGTGTTACATCACTTGAAATCATCACTATTTTATATGTATTGGATACTGATCAATTCTTCCAATTGAGTGTTGAGTAAATGAATATGCAAATTGGTGATAAATAGATTTAAAATTTGTTTAAAGAAAAATATTAAATAAATTATATTGCAATACCTTTTCCAACTAAAGCAAAACGATGCAAACACACAATGTTAATGTAATTGTTACTCATTTAAATATGGAATTACACTAAAAGTTATAATTAAGGTAGCACTAAATATTTGATATGGTGTTAAACTGTATAGCAGTTATCCTGGCGACATAATATGCTACTTTTAGTTTTATTGCACACTGTTTGCACGCCCACGTGTGAAATGTATAGTATACCTTCCACATACTAATCAATGTCAAAAGTGATAAAATTTTAACAAAGGCATAATGAACTTATTGAATGCATAATTGTTATTTATAGTGCAAGTGGGTCATAATGTTGACTTATAGGACCGTGTAACAAACGAGCGGAGTAAATTTGTGAAGTCTTGTACGTAATATAATAATTTATCTACGACCACTACTAAAAGTAGGCCTTTTAGCGCTAGCTTGTTTCACTAAAAGTGACGTTTTATAGTTTACCGTGTTTAAAGAAATCAGCTGTTTACTTTTAGCACATGTGCTAAAAGTGAAGGGAGGTTCAAAACTACAATTTCGAACTGCAAGTGAAGTTGTAAAGCTATTCTAGTTGCTTCTTGCGTTACAGGTAAAGCGTTTTCGAAATAATTAAAGCGTTATGTAATGAATACAGTCATATGTGGAGTATCAATAATTACATTTCGTAACTGACCTTGACAGCACGGGCGTGGCCAAACAATCGCCAGCGGCGTAGGCTAGTATTCATTATGATGCAGCGTCGCAGATGCGAGCCTTTCTTAAATCGATATTTATGGATTAATAACGGTAAAATTAAGGTCGTAGATAAAATACTGTATGCAACGCGTGCTAAAAGTCGTTTATGCGCGAGACATGTTATGAAACTCAGCCTTCGGCTTCGTTTCATAATTTTCATGTCTCGCGCATAAAAGTCGACTTTTAGCACTTGTTGCATAAATAGCTATTTTGTGGATTTCGTTTAGTCCTTGGTATAAAATATACGAATTTGTGTATGTGTGGTAACTACAATTTAAAAAAAAAGTTTACAGAAAAGTAGTATGTATGTATGAATTATCGTTAACCTCTTGTTACCTTAGCGGTGTAGAGGCTGGTGCTCTGTACGCTAGCATCCAGCGGTGTAGTGCTCAACTTGTCCCGAGTTGTGAGTTACAAAGTTGGAGCGCTCCTTTCGTGCGTGAGTGTATCAACCATGGTGTGTTAGGTATGTGTCTTGGTGATGTGTGAATCTTGTTATTCTATTTCTTATGGCTGTGGTTCTGAGTAGAGCACAGTTAATTTGGTGCCCAACTGGGGATGGTCGACTGACCTGACTGCTATAACTGTATGTCGTGTAATGGTTAAATTTCTAGAAACCGAACGTTTTATAACAAAGCTGATCACTAGTTTGTTAAACAATTGTCAAAATGACGTTTTCAAAATCTCAAGGTTATGAATCGGTTTTATGCTTTAGTTTGACTTTATTGATGATTTCAGGAGCTTAAAGTACTCGACCTTCAGCTTCGTACAATATGCTCCTTCGTCCAGTAAAAGATAACTTTCATGACTTGATATGTAAATAACTATTACCTAACACCTCCTAGTTATAAGATTATCTCTAGATCGATTTTAGACTTCTAAAAGTGCTCCTTTATCCACTAGTGAGATAAAAACCATGTCACTCACTGCTGATGCATTGTTGATAGCACTGTCAAGCTATGTAAAATTCCAAATTTGCAGGTTAAGTTTTACGTCAGTCTGTGTCAAATAACAAACAAAAAATAACTTACTAACCTCGAATTTGACATAGACTGACAATACACTTCAGCACTGATAACATATAACACAAATCATAGGAAACTCTAATTATAAATTTATTTGATCTCTCAGTACTTTCCAAATTGTTACTACGACTTTTCATGGCTGTCAATACAAAATTTATGTTTTTTTTTAGATATTTATTGAGTTGTTGGATAAAACGTTATATTGTATTCGTGTTTTAGAAACTTGTCAAGGGCTCAGAAACTACATTATTTAAAAAATGCTTTACAGGGGGAAGCCAGTAAGGTTGTGCAATCGTTAAAAATATGTGATGCAAATTATGATATAGCCATGTCATTGTTGAAAAAACGGTATGAAATGAAGAATCTCATTGTGACAAGCCATTTGCGAGCCATTTTTGCTTTGCCAAATTTAAATAAGGAAGATTCTTCTAAGTTGCGGTTTATGTCGGATACAGTAACGAAGAGCATTAGGGGATTGAACTCGTTGGGTGTAAATACTGAAAATTGGGACGCTTTACTTATTTTCATTATAGTTGAAAAATTGGACAATGTTTCATGTAAAGAATGGCAAAATTTAGTTGACCCAAACACGTTTCCTACATGGGATCAATTTACTGAATTTTTAAACAAACGTTGTGGGGTGTTGGAGGCCTTGTACCCAACGACTGCTACAGAAGATGTGAAGAAGAAGCCTAATAAACATTTTAATATGGCAGTTACGACAACAGGATGTGCAATTTGATGTAACGACCATGGAGTGCAGGAGTGTCCTACTTGGTCGTCATTGGGACTAGAGGCTAGGAAGGATTTAATTAAGAAACACAAGTTATGCTTTAGGTGTTTAACTGCATGGCATTGGAAGCACAGATGTCGACGTGATGCTTGCTCAAAGTGTAAAGGTTCTCACCATGTTATTATCCATCAAGATAAAAAACAGGAAGGCACCACACCAAATAGAGCTGATATAGAACGATCTGTAGTCACCACGGCTGTAAAATCTAGAAACCATGGAGCGTTACTGTCAACTGCGTGCGTATTTGTTCAAAATGAGTTGGGTGAACGCATTAGATGTCGAGCTCTTCTAGACAATGGCGCTCAATCAAACTTCCTGCGCACTGAAGTGTGTGAGAAATTGAATTTAAAGAAAAGGGCATTAAATTCTACTGTATGTGGAATTAGTGGAACGGAGACTGCGATAAGAAGTCAAGTGGATGTTACTATAATCTCTACCTGCGGAAAATTGGCATTAGACATAAACTGTTTGGTAATAGATAAAATTACGGACAGAATTCCGTTAAATTCATTCTCTGTCGAAGATATACCTATCCCGAAACATGTACAACTAGCCGATCCAGATTTTAATGTATCAAATGATATTGACATACTGTTGGGAGTTGATATTTTCTGGAAAATTCTGGGAGACCGAAAGCTGGACTTAGGATCAATGTTTTTGAGGCAAACAAGACTAGGATGGATCTTAGCAGGAGCCATGATTCCAAGTCCGTCTACAGAAAACAAAACTATGGTAAATTTGGCTCTGCAGGAATGTTTGGTTAAATTCGAGCAAGTGGAACAGTGCATTGAAAGCGAACCATTGCCTAGAGAACAGCGAGCATGTGAACATCACTACGTGTCAAACATATCTAGAGATGCTACAGGACGGTTTACAGTAAAAATTCCCTTGAAGGCAGAGCCCGATGCTCTAGGAGAGTCATATCACCAAGCGGAAAGGCGGCTATTGAGCTTAGAGAGGAGATTTCGTGCCGACAGCAATTATAAGGTTGCATATGCTGAGTTTATGGCGGAATATCTCAAAATGGGTCAGATGCATAAGGTGGATGAACCTCCAGGCGATCGTTATTTTATGCCTCATCATGGAGTTATTAAAAAGGGTAGTATTTCCACTCGGTTACGTACGGTGTTTGGTTCAATTCCAAAAACGGAACCTTACTTGCCAAAACAATTTGTTGCCAATCGCGTCGCGCAAATACAAAACTTAAATGTCAGCAATGATTGGAGACATGTAGCATCAGATGATAACCCAGCGGATTTACTTTCTAGGGGAGTTCATCCTAACAAGCTCGAAGATTCAGAATTATGGTGGCATGGACCTTCTTGGTTGCGTATGGAAGAAGAGGATTGGCCAACGCAATCAATTTCAGTGGACTCCAAAGACATGCTTGAGATACGGGCAGCAAGAATCGTTGGAACACCTGTCACAAATATTGAGCAAAACATATTCCTGAACATATCGGGAATGGAAACGATGCTACAGGCGGGAGCTCTTGCATTAAGGTGGTTTGAACGTTGGAAAGCCAAATCCAGAATAGTGGGACCATTTACACCGTCCGAGCTGGAGAATGTACTCAAACAATTGATACTTGTAGAACAGTCCAAATATTTCAAGGCAGAAGAGCAGGATCTACAGAAAAAGAGATTGGTTGCTAAGCGCAGTAGTCTGTTTCGTTTAAGACCGTTCGCTGATGCCGAGGGAATTTTGCGAATTGGAGGTCTTCTAGAGCACGCCAAAATGGATCATGACTCCAGACATCAAATGATATTGCTTGCTGGAAATGAATTTTCAGGGCGCATAGTAGAGGCAGAACATGAAAAACTGCTTCATCGTGTGCGACAACTTTTGTCATCATTGCGGCGGAAGTATTGGCCAATAAGGGATAGAATATTGATAAACGACATAATTAGTAAATGTTGGTCATGTTTCAAGGCAGATCCAAAGGGTGTGACACCTGTGTTTGAAGTTGTGCCTGCTGAACGTGTTTTGCCATCACCACCATTCTTCCATACCCGAGCAGATTACAGTGGGCCGTATTTAATAAGGGACAAACGCGGTAGAGGCTACAAAATTACTAAGGGTTACATATGCGTGTTTGTTTGTCTGTCAACGAAAGCGATTCACTTAGAACTAGTTTCGGATTTGACAACGGAGGGGTTTATTGAGTGTTTGCGTAGATTTATTGCTAGAAGGGGCAAACCAAAGTCGATATCTACAGATAACGCGACAAATTTTGTAGGGAGCAACAATGAACTAAGGGAATTGGGTAAATTTTTGACAGAAAAGAATTCAAAAATTCATGATGTGTTGCTTGAGGAAGGAATATATTTTCGCTTTATTCCCCCGAGATCTCCAAGTTTCGGTGGGATATGGGAAGCGGGCGTAAGGTCGGTTAAGAATCATTTGAAGCGAGTGGCTGGCCAAGCCTTATTAGTTTTCGAGGAATTCTATACGTTGCTGACTCAAATTGAAGCAATTCTTAATAGTAGACCCATAACGCCATTAAGCAGTGATCCTTTAGATCTCAATCCCTTAACCCCCGGACATTTCCTAGTCGGCCGTCCTCTCACTTCCTTAATCGATGAAAACCTAAGTGATGTTGCAACAAATAGACTGTCACGATTTCAACTAGTACAACAAATTGTGCAGAATTATTGGACCCGATGGTCCAAGGAATATTTGCACGAACTACAACAAGTCAGAGGTGATCGTACATCGCCTAACATCGAAGTGGGAACTTTGGTGATTCTAAAGGAAGACAATCTGCCTCTGTGTAAATGGAAGACAGCACGTGTTACCGAAGTGTTTCCGGGTGTTGATGGTGTTATAAGAGTAATCAAGGTTAAAACCAGTGCGGGAGAATTTAAACGTGCTGTTCGAAATGTGTGCGTCTTACCGATCTGATTAGTTTAGTTTAACCTTTATGATTTAAACTGAATGTTTGATTAACTTCTTAAATGTAAGAAATGGAATTTTTGTATGTTTTTTCTTTTACATAATGGTTTCATTTAACTTGATAATATATTAAGGTTTCTTGTTTCGATTTCAGACTAATGTATTGTTGATTACTGTCATTATTGTGAGTTGTGTTAGATTTCTTAAAAAATAATGCATTATCAATAATAATATTCTTTAGGTTAGAAACATGAGTGCAAATATCGTTTTTTAAAACGTTGGTAATGATCTCATATTGTAGTAATTTCGATCATTAGGCGGGAGTATGTTCCTGAAAAAACGCAATCTGTGTACAGCGCTGTTACCCCCTCTCGTGCATAACTGTGTTGCTATATGCGCTAGCGTAACGTGGTCAGTAGCCAACCACTCTTGGCGCATGAGGGACAGGTTTGGTGAAGAGTTTAGTTTGCGAACGCCATTAATGTAGTACGTTGTAGTTACGTTTAATAAAGTTTCTATTAAACGATGGTGTTTTAGTAAACAATTGGTTTGAATAACATTTGAGCACACCACATAGGTAGATTTACCTAATTAAAATAATGTCTGTATTTGTAAAATTGAATTGTAACTAAAAACATTACAGAAGAAATAAAATGTGTTAACGTCTTTAACAAAAAAAAAAAAAAACTTAAGTGTTTCAAAATCATGTTCAAAATATGTAGGTGAAAACATCTTCCCATTGCTAATATTACCGAAATAGTAAAATAAAAAGCTCAGTAATGTGAGTTACATCAATTTGTAAAGAAAAAAGAACAATATAGTCGGTGGGATTCGAACCCGCGCTTGCACACGGAATCCGATAGCTAGTTTGACGCTTTAACAGTTCGCCCAAGAACATGCACCTATAGTGCTCGCTTATGGCTGTGTTATAACGGACGTCGTGACGACACTGCCGAACGTGGACCAACTGCGCCCAATCGGTGCCGATGAAAACGTGACTCGCACAGAGAAGCAGGCACAACATACTTCATATATAATTTTTAGGCACATTTACGCCTCAAGGTGGGCCCGTTGTGCTACATTTAAGTCACGTGTGTGTATATGTGTTGTGTGAGTTGTTGTATTTCACTTTATGGTTGAAACAATTAGATTCAATCATAGATAATAATTTCAAATAACCGCAGTTTGAAGGTTTTTTTGTTTTATTTGTATTATGTCAATTGCAAAATTATAACAGGACACGCATACATTCGTTTCTTGAGACAAACATAAGATGTTTATTTAATTTGAAATGTTATGGAAATAGATTGTTTATATAAAGTCTTTGAAATGTTTTGCAATTTTATTTACTAGACATATTCTACAATTTTTCATTTATTAGTCTAGAGTTTATTGCCAAATGTTTTTGTTTTTTAAGCTGAATGTTTCATTGTTTATAGTATTGCTGTTTACAGAAAGGCAAAATATACAATTCTCTTGATGTCGCTTGTTCAACAAAAGAAAAGTGTTTGAAAGTAGTATCTACTGATAAGCTATTCAACTCTTTGAATATACTCTTTACCAAACAAGCTTGCTAAGTAAGCTATAGTAAGGCCGAGGAAAAGTTCCTTGTTGTATTTGTCGTTTTGCAAAAGTTACTAAAATACATTTTAATATAGCAAAAATACAGAATTCGATACGATACCTCAAGTCATGGAGGGAAAAGGCAGTGTCTAGCAGTTAGCTCACCACATGTACGACATCATGGCCTGATTGGCGATAGATGATCAAAAGTGACGAGATACCTAAGCGAAAATGCAACAGAAAGCGGGTTAGCTGGCGTGAAGTGTAGTCAACTCAATGGAGGCACTTCGTAGACGTGCAGTATGTTGTTTCAATATAAAATCGATATTTGGGGGATCGACGAAAGACTAGACGATAAAATACGGAAACTCCAATTGATAATATTTATAGCACAACTTAATAAATCTGAATGAAAGCGTGTTACCCTGCGGCTGGTAATGCTATGCTTTCAAAATAGCACAGTCACAAATTATAACAACGTTACCGCCTGCGGCAATCCTCATCTCGACACAACTTTGCCACTTATTTGAAGACCAAAGCTGCCACTCCGCCAGCGACATTCTGCCCCCGACGCCATGGTTTAACTGTCGGTCGAAAAAAGAAATTTGCAATCCACAGAATGTATTTCCCTATTGCGCGGGGTAAAGGCAGAAAGGGCAATTCTTCCACGAAGCTCTGCAGACGTTAATCGTATGTAATATAACCTATCCTCTTAGGAGAGCACAACGGAAAATGTAAATTCTCAAAGAATGTGAACACGTTTGCCGTCTAGGTACAAGATATTCAGCTTTATGCTAAATCACGCTCACAATTGCGTGTAATGGAATGTCCAGGGGCAAATTCGCCCAAAAATCTCGTGGACCGGAGCGTTTACTACGAAAGCCGTAAAAATTAAGATTAACATAACAAATACAGTTATCCTGATACACAGAAAATATTCAAATAATTTTGATATACCTAGTACTTAACAAAGAAATAGGGAGACAGTTTACGCATTTCCTGTCACTTTTTTTAGAGCCGGCGCGCAGATTGCATTAGGGAATTCCCCGTTTTAAAACATTGATTGATTAAATGCACCAAGGGATCAGTCATAATTTGTATAGTTTTACCAAATCTAGAAGGAATATTATCTCAGCCTAAACTACATTTATATTTCAAATGATTTATAACTTTCAGTACCTCAGATAAGAAGCCCTTTCTACTTTTAAGGAAAAACTGTTTACAGTGGTACTAGGAAGCGTACATTCTCTAGTAACGTTTGGAAAATAATATTGATTAAGTTTGGTGTGTGTAACTGTCGTATAATGCACTAAAAATGTGTTTGCCGCAGGTATTGGGTTACATATGGGTTCTCTATGGTCTTTTATCGTATTTGTGCTATTCGTACTACTGCTCCGTTGTAGATTTACCTACAAATTTCACATTTCATAAGCTTTTTCTTCTAGTGTTTTGTTATATTAAAATGTCGATTTACACTTTAGAGTCGGATAAAAGAAAAGATCGGATCAGAAGTAATATCTTTATATAGTTGGATTTAGTTGCTAAACCCGTAGGGGTATTTGCAGAAACGCTAGTTATGTAATTCCTCGATCAGTTGAGTTTTAGAGAAAAAAAGAAAATTTATGTTTACGACTTTGATATTTGACGTTTCAAACCGTCAACTACAACATTTACTGAAAGCAGTATATTTGATGACAACGGTGGTTTTGATATTCAAAAGCAAAATCTCGAATTCACAGAAAATTAAAAATAAATTATGGCCATATTAACGATACAAGTTTTATTATGAGCATCTTAACAAAACGAATTTGTGAGCCGAGTTCTCCGGCAATTAAGCGTTTAGTGCTATAAGCAAACATGTATTTTTCAATATTTTTTCTTAATCAATAAATTCTGGCCAATATATTATTTGTTTTGTAAAAAAGAGTGCGGTAATATCTATAACCGCACTGAGCGCGGTAATAAAGCTCTTAAAGATACTCAAATTAGTTTGGAATATAGTCTATATGAACACCCATGAAGATAAAAAGCAATTTACAGAGCTTGGTTTTATTAAAGCACTCCACTTCGCGTCGTGCTTCAATAATTAAAACCTCGTGCTGTAAAATGCAACCTACCGTCGTCGTAATGTAAATAGCTATATTTATATTGATAATTTCGAAGTTTTATTCCTCAATGAACAGAACTTCCATAGATTTTGAGATTTACATTTTTCCACCAACCCTGAAATTAATGCTTAATAATAACTAAACTGTTTTCAGATCGTAACCTGTACCTTCTTGGTTGCAACTTCCGTTGCTCAACAAACAGGAAAAGAACCAATCGCCATAATCCGACAAGTGAGCGAAGTAAACGCCGATGGATCATACAGCTACGCCTATGAAACTGCAAACTCAATTGCAGTTGAAGAGCAAGGTTTTCTGAAAAATGCTGGAAATAAGGACACAGAGGCTCAGTCGGCTCAAGGTCAATTTCAGTACATGTCACCTGACGGTCAGCTGATGAGGGTAGTGTACACTGCTGATGAAAATGGGTTCCAGCCCCAAGCAGACCATCTGCCTACACCCCCTCCAATTCCACCCCTCATAGCGAGAGCTCTGCAATATCTTGCTACACTTCCTGCTTCTAAAGAGGATGATCGATAAGCAATTACGTCGCACAGAAGACGCTTAGCATGTAGTCTACGGTAGCATCGCGAATAGTTTTAGTAGTGGCAGTTTAGATTAATTATTATTTATAAATATTGCTGCAAGAAACTAAGATTATTATGTTATTCATGTTAATTTAAGTACAGCCGTTCGCGCTTATCTATAGACGAGCACATAAGGCAACTTCTACACTATGACTTCTAGCACAAGTGTGTTTAAACATTTTAACAGTTCATTTAAGGGTTACTAGTGAAGGAAAATGTCTATTTTAATTTTATGTTTCACATAATTCTTTAACTGAAAATTTAATATATCCATTCTTAGATATAAAAGAGCATTGTTTTTGCAATATTGCCAATCTTATATTTACTCTAAAATAGTTACTTAGACCACAAGTGTAAGACGCGCTACCTTTTTTCACAAGTGTGGAACGCGTGAAAAATAAGCACACTAACACCAGTTGTCTATAAGATTGTTTAAAATTTCATTAAATATTCAAATTCAAGCCTATCTTGTATCGAATAGTATTTGCCTTCATTTTAGTCAAGTGCGTTAGTCAGTTCTGGTAACTAAGGAAACTAAGTGGCACTTCACACACTGCAATAATTTAAAGAAACCTCCTTTTTTAAATGAAATTTTGACAATTATATTTAAGTGTATGTGTATAATGATCAATAAATTGTGTTTTATTCTTACTCGACTTTTTCGGATTTTGTGTGCATATGGTAAACAGTGCCAAAGTCATAGGAAAATATACCGTGATACTGAAATAGTTTTATTGGTCTGTTTTGAGCTGTAGATTTACAGATATACAGCGCGTTTAAACGATGTGGATCATACTTTAAAGGGTGGTGGGTAATGCTTAATCAACCAAAAAATGTAATACGCCCAGATCTGATTTGTAATTGCTTTTTAATGGGTTTATCAGGACTTTTTGCTTCTAGCATCATCAGTCATTCCTGAAAGTATGAGCATACTTTTTGAAACATCCTGTACAGTAATTCACTTGATTTGTTCACTCTTTTAAATGATGAATTCACTAAAGCAGCTATATTGGTTGACTATGTTATTGAAATCCAGTTCACTAACGACAACCTTCAAGATGGTGTCCTAGTTACTAGAACGTCATTTATAAAGCGATGAAGATTTATTCATATTCAATTATATTGCTGTCTAATATTCATATTTATTGTATTCTGAATGCCAGTTGACACAAACTGCAGTTTCTAGCATTGCTTAGTTTATCATCGATTAACTTCTAATATTTATTTTTACACTCTTATTTAAAGACGCAGTTAACCAATAACGACAGCAAATTAATGTTTTTGTAGTTTTTCTTCATTTATACTGTTTATAAAGAGCGTTTTTTTACATTTGAAGTTGGCGCTGAAGAGCTAATTGTGAACGTACCACATCAGCTGTTTCAACTGACGGTCACTTTGAGTTTGTTGTCATTTAGTAAACTGTGTATTCCGTTAGTGAAATATGTACGTAAGTACAGTAAAGTTTGTTTTATAATAATTTTAACTAAAACAAAATCTTTCTTTACATAATATTAGTTTCTCTAGACAGACAGATGTGTTCTGTAATCTCTACCTGTCAGTTATTTGTGTTTGGTAATGTAACCTCTTCAATTAAAATGGTTTTGCTACAAGAACATACAATTTTTATGATCGAATCCTATTTTGGTAACGGCCGTCGAGTTGATGGAATATGGTAGTACTCAATCCTCGATTGTTTTGAAGATTTTCTACAAGAATTTCCAAACCTTGGGTTGCATTATAATACTTTTCGTTGTTCTTTGCGTTGAAGTTTTTCGGAGACTGGATGCATTTCACGCAAAGAAGGAAGCGGTCATCCTCCGAGAAGAACAGCAGAAATAATTGTCTCAACAAGTTCAGTTGGCAGTTGGCACCTGCCACAAAATATTAAAGTAAGACATCCACGTCTATCCGTGCCGCTCTTTTTTCACGGACGAGGCCTGGTTTTATTTAGATGGACACATTAATTCTCAAAACATGCGTTGGTAGAGTTTTAGGAAGCCTAATTTTATGGTAGAGGCACATCTTCATCCTCAAAAAATAGGAGTGTGGGCGGCTATTTCAATGCGTAGACTAATTGAGCCATACTTTTTTGAAGACAAAAACCAGATAAAAGTGTTTATTTGTTGAAAAATCAACGAAGACTTTTTTCAGTCCCCGGATTGAGTTTACAAGAGGGAACTAAATTTTATTTTTAGTTTTACCAAAGAGCATATGCTCTTTGGTTTTACATAAAAATGTTATAGGAATTATAATTCCTGCTTGGTTTGTAGAGAATTTTAAGAAAATTTTTAGTTTTTCAAAAACAAGTCGGCCTTCACAGTTAAGCAAAAATTATTTTCTTTTCAGGTAAGCCACCCTTTTTGTTCATGATACGGCAAAATATTACTAAGAAAAGTTGTTCAGAATGAGAAATTATGGCCCTATAAAAAATATTAGGAAGATACGTACTTAGATTAAACCGTCATTTTTAATAAATACAATTTATTGTTCTTATCATAAATAAATTAATTAAAATATCTTTAATTTTCTAACTGTATTTCGATCGCTGCACTCGTTTTTCAACGCCTTGTAATCTAGGAGACAAATTGAGCTCGCTCGGGAAAGTTTCCGGGTACGAGATGTGGGGAGACGAAATATCCCGCGAACGAAATGTGGGGTACGAAATGTGTGGAACGAAATGTGGGGAACGAACTTTCCGTATTCCTTTTCATACGATAGGTCGTCCGAAAATAAAGGCAGCATCAACATTTGATGTATGGTCGAAGGCAAAAATTCAAAGATATGGCACTTTAAAAGCAAAGTCTCGATATACCGATATCAATTCAAAAATGATCGTTTATTATAAGTTCCCACGTGTGACCCACGTGCCATGGGTGTGACCCACGTGCCATGAGCCAAACAATAGTTCCCAGCCCTCGAAATGTCCGTATACGTCCGGTCGTTGTTATTTTCCTTAATACTAATCACATGTAAATATATAGGGCAAATCCACTGATGATGATGATGATGATGATGATTACAATTAAAAAAAAATTAAACTTGTTCAACAGTATTTTTGTCATAACGGTTTCTTTAGAATCGTACACAACACATACAAAGTTGAGTTGATTAGATTTGCCAATTTTTAGTATACTAAGTTAATTTCATGAATTGATTTTTTGTTTTTGTTAAAATTTGATTGGAATGACATAATTAATTGATTCTTGGTGGTTTTAGTATTCGCAATTGATGGCGGACTATATAATTATTTCTAACATGTTAACCATTGTTTCTACGAGATTTACAAATATGATTCAATTTAACAAGGATGATATCTGATTGAGATATGAATACAGCCCGGTGTACAAGTGAATTTATGATGGAAAGTTTCGGTGTTAGATACTGAAGGGAATCGGCAGGTAGATCACGGTCTTTATGAGTATGCTAGCGATATACAGAGTGGCCCAGTTTAGATTTAGGTTGGCTAGAACTAGTTACATTCAGCAATGGAATGGTGGTTTTCTTACCTTCATGGTAAACTTGATATCTGGATGTTGACTATTGAAATGTTTTAAGAGGACTGGTGAGCTGTCTTTACCATGTGACCAAATTATAGAAGTATCGTGAACATACGTTCAGCCTATGCGTTTAGGTCCTGAATATTTAATATGTAGTCATAATCTAGCTATTGTTATCAAACTATGGTGATACGTCGTGATATCTACCTACCTCATATAAAAATGCTTTCATTCGCCTCTTTGTCACCTTTCGTCGTCAATATTTTCACTGAACTCTTAAAAACGTTGGCTCTGGAATGGCTAGAATTGAAACGCATGGTCTGGTTTGAATATGTTGCCGACATTTTAATCATTTGGCCACTTGATAATAGTTATTTATGTGGCAAGCTTAGTAAATTAGCCTTTATGGGCGAGCCGGATAATTTGCAGGGTGAGCCACGTAGGAACGAGCCCTGTAATCCGGTGAGCCCCAATAAAGGCTAATTGCAAGCAATCCGCGTACAACGTTTATTCCTCTTGCTGAAAATCTTTAGTGATTAATAAAGGATGTGTTTGTTAGAAAACAATGTGCTTGTAAAATCGCCATGGCACCATTTTACGGGCATCGTGACTGTAAAGACTTGTTTACTGAGTCAGTTCAGACGACAATAAACGACCTTTACCAAGTCAAGAGGAAATAAAGACATTTTACTTGTCTTCTTAAAACATCTAGATGGTCAACATTAAATATCAACTTACTGAGGAGATAGAAAATAATAGTTCTGTCTTATTATTTGATTTATTCTTAAATGCATTTGTTTCCTGCCAACCGACTGGCGAACTTGGACATTCGGATACACTCGTCGTTATCTATGTACAAGCCGATCCCACCATCATCATTCGACATAGAAACTTTCGGTCGGCAATTCACTTGTGCAAGGTGCTGTTTTGATATGAAGTGTTTAAATGTAGAAAGCACCTAGAAAGAACGGTTATCATGTTAGGAAATTAACTGCCACTTCCATCCACAGTCACCCAACCTCGGTGAACACATCTTGCTGCAGCGACAGTGTTTATTCAAACCTGTAAGCAAGATCTCACATATTATCTCTTCACCTGGGAATAAGTCAAAAGTGTTTATAGAGTCCTTTGTTCCCGTCATGCTATGACAGCTGGTGATACTGGACGTTCGCTAAAGATTCGTATCTCTGAACAGCAGAGTTGTTTTAAATCAGATATGGTACCATCAGCCATCGCTGATTACTAATGCAGTGATGCAAATTCACAATCTTCTTTACTAGAAATAAAATATGATCAAAAATGATTTTCATCTAGTATGGCAATGGAATACTTCCTAATTCAATGTACTATGTTTACTCTTAAATATCAAACTTGACATTTTGATTTTTAATTGAATTATAGTTGCATTCATAAATTAGGAACTATTCTATGGCTATACTAGATGAAAATAATTGTTGATCATACTATATTTTCGAAGCATTAAAATTTCTAAACAACATTAGTCGTTACCTTCTTTCTTCAATTGAAAAGCGCTCGTTTCTAATTTCGTACTTTCTTCACTCACTAATCGGTAGAACAGTTTTTTTACAATTTAAGAGCCTACTTTATCTGAGGCAATCTGGCGGGAACAATCAAAAATGGTGTCACTCACTTCTTTAGGTACATGTTAAACTTGGGAACTTAACTAAATGATCGGGCTTTCATACATTGATCAGCGGTTCACAGGGAAGAATGGAAATCTCCCAGCTCTTTTGATTGTGTGTCTTTTAGTCTATTTTTTGTTTGCTATTTTGAAGTATTGCTATTTTGTTTTCTATTGGCTAATAATAGTAGATTATGTTATTAGGAGTAAAAGTGATAATTTATGTGGCGAAGCTGAAGTTTATTTAGCCGAACGTTAGTGAGGCAAATAATTCAGCTAAGCCACATAAAGTCACTTTTACTCCGAATAACATATACTATTTTATCCGCAAACGTATTCAGGTAAATTTCAGGCGAGCACTGTACCCCTGCGCCAACCTCTGTTGTTCAGATAACTCGCAACTGTAATGATATATGAACATACTGAATCACCCGTGCTAATAGCACACGGCCACAGCAGCTGTCACACCATAACCCACGGCGACAGATGCTCCGATCCGCTGCTTAAAGGTTTATTTAAATTAAAACTTTTTCGTACTTTTTTGAAAATAAAAACCGGCCTACGAACTAATTCTAAAAATTAGCAAAATTTTAAGCCATCATACAATTTAATCGGTCCAGTATCTTCGGAGGAGATAGCGAACAAACATAGAAAGAAAGAAAGAGAGCAACCATTTTGTGTGCTTAGGCAGATAAAGTACGCAAAAGTCGCTATTTTGTCTGCTTAGGCAGATAAAGTGACACTTTTACCTTGTCAATAAAGACAAATAAGTTGTCACTTTTGTGACGTTTGCGGATAAAGACTATTATTATTATAAATAATAGGATTTGGGTCACGTTTAAAGTGAACTGTGAAATTCATCGTTTAACTGCATGTTGGTGGTCAAAGTATTAAGAATATTCTTAAAAAGGAGAAGATGATAATCGTAACATGTATTTAGCCATATTCATGTTCAGAAATACTTATAGATGAAGATTTTTATACTCTCACTCAATAGCAGCACAAAGTAAGATATATTTTACTATCTGTAACAAGCAATATTGGCTATGTACTTTAATCTTGATAGCGTTTTACTTATTTAGCCATTACATAAAAAATATGGTTGTAAAGAATGGTTACAGAATAATTGATTCAAATCCAAGCCTAATTTGCATAGAATTTTATTTGCCTTCATTTTAGTCAAGTGCGTTGGTCAGTTCTGGTAATTAAGAAAACGTCTTTATTTATCGAAATTTGTAATTTTTTCACGTCAAAATAAAACTGAAAATGAATAAATAATTTGTTTCTAAAATCGTTCATTACTAAATTAAAAGCACACCCTGAAATTAATTAAAAAAGACCTACTTTTCAAAATGAAATTTTAATGGTATATTGTATACATCGGCGGTAAAGTGGCTATTTTCCAGAAAGAAAGAGGCCTGGAAAATCACTTTACCGCCATGATTTACATATTATTTTTTATCCAACACTATTAGAAAGCTAAACATGTTCAAGATAAACGTAGTTTGATTTAAGAAGTAATACAAACATAAATACATAAGGGGCGGCTGTGGAAATTCACACTTATGAATAATATGTTGGTGGCACTCTAATTCTATGTCAAATTCGAGGTTATTAGGTTAGGTTTTCCATCAGTTTTGACAGTGACGCAAAACCTAATCTGCTAACCTCGAATTTGAAACCGATTCGCGTCGTGCTTCAAAATCCAAGGCTCTTTCAATATCTAAAAAGATTAGATAGAGACCAGCGTATCATTATTGTGTAGGTTCTATTCGCAGTGTATTGACATGGTCCATGCATGATTTTTGAGGACGAAATCCTCCTGTTTGCTTGTGCCTTATCAAAGGATCCGTTTCGGCGTTGCTATTATAATACGTTGGTAACCAATAATTTTCAGTATTACTTTACCTCCAATTTTCTCACTCAGCGATTTTTCTTCTTGGGAAGCTTTATAATTATTCCTGTCTTCCGTTCACTAGGCATCATTTGTAGTTTCCAGGTATTCTTGATAATGGGCTATACGAGTTCAATTGTCACTTCCATATCTTCCTTTAAAAGCTCAGACTGATTCTCATTTATACCTGCAGTTTTTTTATTCTTGACAAAACCACAACATCTTCAATATTTCTGCTGTATTTGTCTCATCTTGTGTTATTAAAATTTTGATAAAAATTTGACAGCTAACTAGCTTTTCTAAAAAAGTGCAAATAAAAAACATTATAGATTCATGAATAACAGGATTTTTAGAGTATTTCTCATCTTTGGGGGAAAGTTGAGTTCTAGTTTACCTTAAAACGAAACTTCCAATTGAAGAAATGAAAGAGCCAAAATTGATCTAGTATAATTTATACAAATTTTAATGAGACAGGGTGAGACACAATATTGCGGCCAAAAAATAAAGCGGTGATTAGCTGCAACAGCACCTTTACCCTCAATTTTCGAACCATTAAGAGGGTGTATTACTCAACAAACAGATACTCACATGTGCTAAATTACTCTGTGTAAATGCTTTCTTCATTGTTTAATTTAAATATGTTTTGTCGTCTTCACCATTCACCTTTAAGGGGCGTAAATTATCAGGGGTGTGACTTTGGACTAAGGTATGTTTGCTTTATATTCTTATTTTGTCCGAAGGATTATATACGTAACATTTATGCTACTTTATTTGAATACACGCTGCATATTTATACTATCCAGTTTGCCTCTCTTTTAGTTTGACTTCTTCAATATCCTGAACCAGTGGCATTTGAAGCAATTCCTTATAGTACTCTTAGGCCAAGCAATAAGGAGCTAAAACCAGACCGGAAGAAATCAAAAAGTTTTTCAAATTGGCAATTTAGTACAGTTTCATATCCTAAATAACACACTAAATTGTCCACTCTGGTGCGTTTTCGTTCGCTCCGCCGGAGCCGTCTTGGAAAAATGGCGCTCAAAATCAGTTTATTGATAGCATCTTTTTTCCAGTATCTCCTAGGCAAAAACTAGTTATTATAAAAATTATGGAGGTTTCACTTTTCTTCAACTTTCGTCTGAAACAGTTTTTTGTAAAGTAAACAGTTTTCTAGTTAATATCATGTAAATAAGGGTGTATTTCTTAAAATGGCAGAAATGCTCCCTTTTGACGCGAAATTGTACTCGTTATGGATTATTTATTAATTAATTATCAAAAATTACTTAGTATGGCTTGTTGTCTATCTTTAGTAGGCCAGTCGACAAGTACATTTTAGCGGGAATAATTCCGGACAAGCTGGAATAAATTTTAATCTGTTCTGTTGGGATTAATTTTGCACCCCTTGACAGGCCCGGATTTAACCGCTATGCTTAAAAAAGGTCTAAATTTTTATATTTTTCCTAATATTAGTGAATATCTCGATTAGTATCAACTTTTGAACAAAATACGTAGTTATCAAAATTAAAGAAGAGTAAATTCTCTACAAAAAATGTTCTATACATTTTTGTCATATATTCGCTTGTTTCGAATTCATAGGCGTCGAAATATATTTTTTTTCGAGCATTTTCTTGTTACTTTCTTTTACGATAAAAGAAGTATTGGATTCACCCTAAAAATTCGAAATTGAGTTTTCAACAGATCTTCACGTTTTAAAGTGCCATGAACCCAAAAAACATGTTTTTGTTCATTGCTCTGTCTGTGTGTCGGTCTGTCTGTGTGTCTGTTTGTGAACAGAATATCTCAAAACGAAAAGAGGTATGACGTTGAAACTTCATATATAAGTTTTGCATACTATCTAGATGCGACAGCAAGCTTTTGAAGAAAATCGCATAACCGGATGTAGGTGTTTACTCTTGTGATTTTTCAGTTTTTTTGGACTTTTTCAAAAACGGCTCTAACGATTTTTTTCAAACTTTACAGTTTTATAAAATTTTTAATGTGTATTGATGTGAGCTAGGCAATTTTCCAGTTGAATACCTCTAAACTGGGTTTCTTTTGTTTTCTTTTCCAATTTTTTTATTAACTCCTATTTTAAATAGAACACCCAGTATATTATTACATTCTTAAACTCAGCTTAAAATTTTAGAGAAAATTTGTCTCTTGAACTAACGCTCTATTTTGTATGGTTTCTAAACAAATTGCAATTTTTGAAAATTTTTGACAAATGCTTGAATGTATGTACCTATGTATGTATGTATAATCGATAACCTCGTTTTACCTTGCGGTGTAGAGGATGGTGCTTTATGTGCTTGCATCTGGCGGTACAATGCTCAACTTGCTCAGGATTCGGGATACAAAGTTAAAGATTAAAAATCAAATTTTGGCTAATTATAAAATCACTATGAAAGGAAGTTGTGTGCGTGTATCACACCAGATCTTTTTTTTATTATTATTGACGTTCCACTATTCCAACTTTGCTAACTTCAAGTTTCTTTTGAAGTTGATTGCTCATCAATTTTTTTGCCTTTTTGACGTTGGTGGTTGTTCAATATCACTTTGACTTTCAACAATATCTGTCTCGTGTTCCGAATTTGCTTCATATTCTTGGGAATGTTATATTGATTGTTCTAGATCGATATGCAAGTCCTCGTCGTCGTCTTCGTCGTCTACTTCGATCACGTCCACAGTATTCAGACAAGATTTGCCCTGACAGAAACCACATATTACTGAGCAATGAAAACCTGCTTTGCGACAGCTACAAGATACATTACAACCTTTGGCGCATTTACAAGAAATTAGTTTTAGTAATTCTTGGGGAGCTGCGTCTTGTACAGTGGGAATGGGCATTAATCCATTCTTTGAATTTCTCCATCCCCACTCGAAAGGTGATTTTTCGTTTCCATACCATAGCTGAATTTGGTTGTAAGTACGGAACGAGTGCAAGCGAGCTGCTTCTTAGGTTGGTGGTAATGATGCTAGATTTGGTAAACTTCTGTTAATAGATTGTACGAAACACTGGTATCTATACCTGTTCAATGATACACAGTGTGTTGATCCATACAGAAGAAGAAGAAATTGTTCTCCCACTTTATCTATTTCCTCTGGGGACGCGTTTGGGTCTTTGAAAATTTGAACAGCCTTCTGTAAGTTTTTCTCTTTCTGTAGAAGTTTAACGAATTTCATTTTCCCCTGCCTGTATAGTGCGGAAACAGTATCGCAGCCACTAAATGCATGCAGAAATAAAATGTTGTCCCTAATTGAATCATCCGGAATTACTCCCGCTAACAGCCATTTCAAAAGACTTATCGACTGCCCTATTAGCCAAAATTTTATTTTTAATCTTTAACTTTGTATCCCGAATCCGGGGCAAGTTGAGCATTGTACCGCCAGATGCAAGCACATAAAGCAGCAGCTTCTACACCGCAAGTATTATACATACATACATACAAGCATTTGTCAACAATTTTAAAAAATTGCAATTTGTACAGAAACCGTACACAATAGAGCGTTAGTTCAAGAGACAAATTTTCTCTAACATTTTAAGCTGAATTCAAGAATGTAATAATATACTGGGTATTCTATTTAAAATAGGAGTTAATAAAAAAAATTGGAAAAGAAAACAAAAGAAACCCATTTTAGAGGTATTCGACTGAAAAATTGTTTAGCTCACATCAATACACATTAAAAATTTTATAAAATTGTAAAGTTTGAAAAAAAATCGTTAGAGCCGTTTTTGAAAAAATTCAAAAAACTGAAAAATCACAAGAGTAAACACCTACTTCCGGTTATGCGATTTTCTTCAAAAGCTTGCTGTGGCATCTAGATAGTACACAAAACTTATATATGAAGTTTCAACGCCATACCTCTTTTCGTTTTGAGATATTCTGTTCACAAACAGACACACAGACAGACAGACACACAGACAGAGCAATAAACAAAAACATGTTTTTTGGGTTCGGGGGACTTTAAAACGTGAAGATCTGTTGAAAACTCAATTTCGAATTTTTGGGGTGAATCTAATTCTTCTTTTATCGTAAAAGAAAGTAACAAGGAAATGCTGGAAAAAAATATATTTCGACGCCTATCAATTCGAAACAAGCGAACGTATGACAAAAATGTATAGAACATTTTTTGTAGAGAATTTACTCTTCTTTAATTTTGACAACTACGCATTTTGCTCAAAAGTTGATACTAATCGAGATATTCACTAATATTAGGAAAAATATCGAAATTTAGACCTTTTTTTAAGCATAGCGGTTAAATCCGGGCCTGTCAAGGGGTGCAAAATTAATATATATTTTCTGAGTCCCAACAGAACAGATTAAAATTTATTCCAGCTTGTCCGGAATTACTCCCGCTAACAGCCATTTTAAAAGACTTATCGACTGGCCTATAGGGGGTTTTGAAAATTCTGGACCTGTTATAAACGAAATCTAAAGTTGGGTTTTCCTTTGTGATATTTTATCTCAGTTTTTTGCAGTAATCCATTTCTTCCGTTGCTTTCTTTGAAACCAAACGGATCCTCCTCAGCGTTCTGCACTGCATTTTTTATTCCAGCCGATCGGTTTCCAATTGCGTCTCATTTAATTATCAGTCACTGCTAGCCAATATTAGTTCAGTTAACCTTTAAACGGCTTTTATTATTTTCAAGGAAAATGCTTGTAATATTAAAAATGTAAAAATATGCATTAGATGCAGTTTTTACAGCTGAAAATGTAATTAGAGAAGCCAATAGTTACAACTGTTTAATTTTTCATGTTAAAGGTCTATATGTGAAATCTGAATTAGCAACTTGAACATACAGACACATAGCGCAAGCTGTTTTATAATGCAATTGATTACCCTTCAAAATTACATTTAATGGCACTTGCACATCAGCTTGCTGACCAAAATATGAAAGATGAATGTGTAATTATATTTTAACACGAACACTTTTTAAGCTTGATTTGCCGTTTATAAGACACAAGCTCTAAATTATTTTGTATCCTTAAATTTAGGGCGATAAAAAATAACCACACTGATTAATAAAAGATTAGAAGTACAACACATAATTTAGTCAAATTACCTACTTGATAAAATTCTTGAATTATTAGTAAGTGAAATAACCACTAGTTGGCTCTAAAAATGTACGTACGGCGCAAATACTGTATTATAAAGTGGGAGGAGCCCTCAATATTTAGAAGTAAAACGTGTAACACTTTTAACAGAAGTAGCTTCAAACGAAGGACTAAATATTCTGTCAGGTAGTTGTTTTTCGCAAAGGAGTTATAGTTTATATAATAAATTGTTAAAAACCACAGTAAGTATAGTATGCTAAGTTTATTCCTATTTAGTTTAAAAAAGTTTGATTTTAAATTTTAATTGTAACATTTTATGCAAAGAACGTTGTTGCTTTAGTTTTTAAAATTTTTCAATCAGTATTCATAGCGCTTTTTGAACAACTTGGTTAATTATATAATGATTTGTAGATTAAAATGAAGACCCATATCTTTTGTTCGATAATAATTAATAATATGATATTATTTCACGCCGCTATTTTATTTTGTTCTCTTTGCACCGCCAATTGTAAAAAAATTGCGGAAATTCTGACCAACTGCAGTATGTTTTTTATTTTGGACAATTATTTATTATAGACTGTTTCAAAATTGGGAGAATAGCTGCAAAATACTGTAAACTACTCATAATAACTGAATTGAATGGTTAGAGTCCATGTGTAAATCGAAAGCTGAAAATTTTTAGTAATGTTAAAGTAAGGTGTCCATAAGTTTAGAAAAGATAAACGGCAAGTACCTTTTAAGTAGTAGTTCGCAAGATTTATTTTTCTATTACTTCAGCAAGATTAATGAAATATGAAAATATTGAGTGGCAATGGCCCCCAAATAATATCAGCCACTATATAATAGTTATTTATATATCTAGGGAGCAGAGGTGTTCATTTCATCCAACGTATTTAATTAAACGTGCAAGGTAGGAAATAGCACTGACTCTAGATTTCTGACAGTTTGTCTAATTTTCAAATTAACATAACGTTGCTAAGCTTTGGTGTGGTATCCATCGTGACATAAACACATATGCGGGATGTAAAAAATATTACCTCCCGTTGAGCTGGTCGGAAGTTGACAGTTTTGTTTTCTAAAATTAGGGTATAAAAGCTGAATTTCTGTACAGTGAGTAGAAAATATTACAAGTTACACGTACGACACTAAGTACTTTTTTGGAGGATCCGCAGTATATGGCCAAGCGAGAGCAGCAAGCGAGGCAAATAAGGCGAGTCTAAAAGTCCGCTTTCGTACGAGTTACATATATAATGTTTTATTCTACCGCTTTGGAAGCATTTTTTCTAATTATAAAATGCCAGTTCAATCGAGTAGGTCTGTTTTGATTTCGACCAATGGATATGGTTGCATAATAATTCAAATTCGAGGTTAACAGGTTAGGTTTTGCCTCAGTCTGTGTCAAAACTGACGGAAAACTTAAGCAGATAACCTCGAATTTGACACAAGACTTACAGTGCCACCAACATATTATTCATACGTTTGAATTTCCACAGCCCCTTATGGACCTTTTTAATGAACATGTGGTACATCATACCGATAACGACGGAACTTAATTTAGTCAAACATTTTATTTAGCAATCTAACTAAGCTAAACCTTTTTTGTACCATGTACTCAAACAGAAATTACATAAGGGTTGGCCATGGAAAATGTAACTAACGTCAACAGCAAGACAGACATCAATCTTTAAAATTTTCAATCACGATATCAGCGTAGAATATAAACTTACAATAACAACAACAGTGATGACAGCTAATGAATTCTAAAGCTTGCTGTTGACATTGATTTTGTTTTCCATTGTCAAACCTGATGCAATATCTTTTTGAACACACCGTATATGCCCAACGATTGTATTATGTATAGTATTCTTAATGTAATTTTAATTATCGAGATTATAGAAAAATAAAGCTATATTGCTTTATTTGGAGAATCATCTTTTTGTATTCACTATTGATAGGAGATGTATCTGTACCTTTCTCCCACTACACTTTTTGAATTAGTGACAACGTCAAGGCATATCATACTGAAACCTTAGGCATGAATGATATTAATTTCAAGTTCTAACATGCTGGCGTCAGAATAATATTTCTTTCTTTTGCTACTTTTATGAACATCCTGCGGAATAAGCTGTTTTAAAAAAAAGATTTTCAGTAAAAAGATTTATTGACAATTGTTTTCAAGTCTTCATGTTCTTTGTTTTACCACCTAACTTTTTAGTTTTCCTTTACATTGACCTCTTCTGTTTTGATTCTTTGGGTTTTGTAACAGACTTTTCTTCCCTCTTTTTTGTTTATACCTATTATGAATTGAAGACACATTATTTTCTGTACACTGTGAATGCTCTTCAATTTCTTTACTATTGATTTTGAACAGTCTGCCATATCCTTTTCTACTACACCTTCTTTTCTTACATTAGCAATCGTTCCTACACTTTTTTGTCAGAATTTTTACTTAATCAACTTTGATCTTTCTTTTAGTGCAAACTCAGTTACAGTAATCTCTAGTACATTGTATGAGATAATACTAATTTTAAAGTAATAATAATAATCATTTCAAGCCTCTTACTATTCAAAGTATCTATAGCTATAATCCATGGTGAAAAGTGGTGTAAAATGAAATTATTTTTCAGGCTTGTATTTCAAAAACTGATCTGCTTTCAAGTCAGTTATCACATATTTTTCTAATTTAATTGTTTAGTCGGTTTCGGGTTCTGTAGTTTGTGACATTCATTTGGCATTCGTTTATTTTGTTTCTCCTGAGTTATATTTAAAAAAAGGAAAACTGCTAATAAGGAACACCCCAACTTGCCAACTGCTTAGTCGGGCGAAACATTTTCTATTTCAGTGCTTTATAATACAGAATACACACAATACAATCAATCAACTCATTTAGTTTTCTTCCGTTTATTATAGCCCAGTGGCCTGTTTTAAACACAAAATGGTTGCATCCCTTTTTGTCTTTAGTCCGGGTAGGTGGCTAGCCTTGCCCGTCGAACCCCTTGTTAAGGGTTAACGACTACCACAAGTGTTAGCCGAAGAGCTTAGTTTTAGTTTTAAATTCAGCAATTACTTCCTGTTTTTTGTTTGCAACAGCTTTTTGAGTGATATGCGCCTCATTCAATAAATAATCAATTAACTCCATCTTGAATTCCTTAGAAGCAATACGAGAATTTGGAGAAAGGTTAAACCAAAATGGAAGAAATCAAGGAAAAATATGATATACTGGAATTTCCTTTGACAGTTTTAGAGATTCTTGGGGTGTTTTCCAAGACAAAGTCAAGAAGAGCCATTGTAGTAACTGCGATTTACGTGTTTCTAACAATGTTTGCTATCTTGGTATGCCTATTACAATTTATGTACATTAAAGGGGACATAACCGAGTTTACAGTTAACGCTGAAGCATTGTGTGGATTATTACAGGTATTTCCCTTAAGATTATTTACTCCTATCTTGAGTTTGCTGTTTTATATTCACATACACAAGAAAGTAACTAGTTAAATAAAAGCAAAACGTGGATTTTATTCCAAAGATTAAAATTTGCCTGTAGTCAACTTCAAATCTAAACAATATTTTATATTACAGGGTTGTTTCCAGTTTGTAATAATTGCATACCAACAAAAACGTTTTATTGATCTTTTAACCGCCACTAAATCGTTTTGGAAAATTGAAAAATGTCCAGCTGAACTTAAATCTACGCTTGAAGTCCTTTCAAAGAGAATTCTGCTGTTAGAAAAAGTAATGCTTGGATGCTTTCTGGCATGTACTGGTGCGACGAACATAACTGTATTGTTTGGTATTAGAGAAGTACCAATAGGAATTTGGATAATTGAAGATAGTGATATACTACAAGCTATGTATCTGTGGACGCTAGTGATGTTGATGACGATAATTGGACCGTATCTTGGTGCTTTCGACGGTTTATTTTTAGCATTATGCACCAAATCAATAGTGCAGTTTAGAATTTTAAGCTTCCGCATAAAAGAACTTAATATTTCTAAAGATATCCTGGGCCAAAATACATATGAAAATAAGTTAAAGTCGTATATTAAACACCACATCTTCTTATTGGGGTAAGCATGATTTTACAATAAGCTATACGGTGTAGAATTTGGGTTTTTCAAGGTTTATGAAAGCTTTGAGAAAAGCGTATTCGCCTACTTTATTCGTTCAGTATGTAACTGGCGGTGCCCTAATTTGCATGGAAATGTATGCTTTGCTGGAACTGTAAGTACTTTTGACTTTTATATTAAGAGTTAAGTACTAAGTAGCTTAATACACTATAAGCGTAGATCAAGCAAGTAGCATTTAAAACTTTGAATTATATTAATATACTTAAAATGGCTAAACGTTGAGAAACGTAAATTGGTTGTTTTATTTTCATGGAATGTGACTACTTAGTGTTTCATACTGTTAGAAATATTTAATAAGTAACAATGTTCCGACCTGAGATACCATTAAATGGCGTCGGGACTTCGCACTGCTCTTGAATGAAAAAACAACAGTGCTTTTTTGGGTTTTTGGCCATCACTATTTCTTGAGATTCCTCTTGGTTTAGTTTTTGATATTCATATTGGCGTTTCTCAGAGATCTGCAAGTCCTTCTTGATTGCAATACGAACTGAATACTGACTGTTTCACCAGTAATTCAATAAAGGTTCAGAATATTGGTTTTTGAAATATATATTTTATGGATGGGCGTTAACTGGCTTGTTGCCTTTCTTGGTCGGCAGGGATTATCAACATTCCTCCTCGGTAACTTGATTTCTAGGGATTTTCTAGAAAATATTCCTAGGGTGTGGCAACCCCTGGCTTAATTTCGAGTAAGTAGTCAATGAGTGCAGTGTTGTCTTTTACGACGAAGTTTTCAAAGCAGTAGGATATATCCTGTAACAAGGTGTATTCTATCATTTCTAATTGGTAATTGGGATATGCATAGTAAAAATTTATTTAGAATTTGTAAAGGTTGGGTATTTGTACTGGCACAAACCGATAGTATATGTAAGTATATTTGAAATCTGTAATTTCATTTATATTATTGTAAAGTGTTTCTAAATATTTTAACATAGCTGTGAGCTCCTGGTGCGATATAATGGAATTGGGGAGGCTATTCGGTTTCGAAATCATATCGTATTCCATGTTTTCAATAAATTTTGTTATAATTTCGCAATTCAAATTTATTTGTAAACTCTTTCCCTGAAATGTTTTTTTGGATAAATAATATTATATTTTTTATTTTTCTGTAGTGTGCTAATAGTGTTATATGGTTTACCATCATCTGCATCAAGATTCCGAAAAAGCGATTTATTTATTTTCCCAGTTCCATTAATAATATCTTTTAAAGTAAATATGAGACTACATATTTTTGACATTTCACGCTGTTTGATATCTCACTGGATTTATTTCAGATCTTGAATTAATTTTTCTTTAACCTGACACCAAATTTATGCTAAAATCAAACCATCGTGTCTACATGAAAATATTTGAGGACCGGCCAGCTAACAGTGAAGACGGTATGGATTTATTACAAAACTTGAAATGTATTTGTCATTATAAAAGACGTAATAGGAAACAATGTGAATAATCAAAATCAAAAATGCAAAGGAGCTCATTGACTTCGCTTGATTGAATCGTAAATAACTACTACAGGCATAAAAATATTAACAAGATTACTTGGTCGACTAGAGGACAGCAGTCAATAATGGACTATTTCATTGCAAATTAAAAACTGTTCAAACTATGTTTGAACATGGGTTTTAAGTAAATAGTGTGAAATAAACTTGAATTAAATAAACACAAAAGTTCACGCAATTAGTCCACGAAAACTGCATAACTTGCGCCAGATAAGATATGTGTCAAGTTTCTGTGTCGTGATAACAATTAAATGTAAGCAACACCTGCAATCAAGCGCCAGTTCCGTATTTACAAACAGACGCTGCGGTTTTACAAGTGTAGTGTATCGTATGTCAAAAGCACAACCGGTGCAAGTTTGCGAAGCTACTAGGTCAAGACAACAACTCAAGCGTTTAGAATTACGTTAGTTAAAACATATGTCATTGTAATTTTAATAATAGGTCGTAAACACGGCATCCATTTACTGTATATATAGCTCTGTCATATGTTTTAGAATTCAATATGCTTTTAACTGTGATTGTATATTCATTGATGGGGACAAACACAGGCTTCAAATGTTCGTAAAGAGTTGGCATGGCCTGGCCTTCTCTCCCTATCTCTTATAACAACGAAATAAACTCCATCTCCTGTCAAACAATTAAACTGGTTTTACAACAAACATAAAAGGTGCTAAGTTCCAATTAATTTTCGCCACATTTTTTACATTGGTCTTTCGAGCCGGATAACTCCCCGATCACGAAGAAGCCGGAATTTGGAGAAGACAAAAACATCTAAACTATTTAACGATATTCACGTAGTCAGGGGGACTGATATAAACAGTGACCATTTTTTGCATGTAGCAAAACTAAGACTTAAAGCTAAATGGTGCAAAAACTCTACATCAGTCACTATGAAACATTGCATCAAAGTTAATATACTGAAAGAAGAATCAATTCGAGAGCTCTACCAAAAACGACATCAACATTATATTGACGAAACACCATCCAATGAAGATTTAAATAAAGAATGGAAACATTAAAAAACTGTTATATGAAAAGCAGCTTGGAAATTTCTTGGATACGGAAATATTTAAAATGCCGGAACAATGAAATAAATCGAATGGTGCAAGCTAAAAGGCAAAATTATGTAAAATGGCTTCAACATAGAACAAGAGAAAATATAGAAGAATAGAGGACAATTTCAGCAGAAGTTAAACGTTTTTGTATGCAAGCCAACCAATACAGTTAGGATAAATTTATCTTAGAACTAGAAAACCATATACACAGAAGACAGCAGTTTGAGATAAAATGATAAGACAGTTAAATAGAGACGAAAGAGATAATGCTAAATTGAATAATAGAAGTGCTGAGTACTGGTTAGAGTATTACAAGAACCTGTGGGCCAAAGATGAACAAGTACTGAATGATGATAGTTCCCGCCGCAAAAACAGATAATGTCAGCGTAGATCAGATAAAACTAGAAGAATTGGAGGAAGCACTAACCAAGATAAAAAATAGAAAAACACCAGGACAAGGTAACGTAAACGCTGAACTGATTAAATATGCTAGTATAAAATCTCAAACCAAGTTTCTGTTGGAAAAGCAAAACCATTTCACGAGCATCAGTCACTCTTGAAAATATTCAAGAAATCGACGAGATTACCCGTAAGATGGTCGGCGGCTTTTCGTACGTCATAATGCAGAAACATTAAAAATAAGCATTGGGAGTACGTCGAAAAATAATGCGCTGTTGTTGTTTTAAAATTTTGTTTGTACTATCTTCGTAATAACCAGGTCATAAATCAGTTTGCAGTAATTAAAACCAGTATCTTCATAATAAAATAGATAATGGCCAACAATATTATACATTAATACAAACGGATATACCGAAAAAACATATGATCTAAAATAGTAGTACTAGAAGTAGCACAGCTTTTCCAGAATCAGCTGGCCAACGGGATCAAAACACAATAAACAAATAAGTGTATAAATACAATTGCAATCACGATAAATGCACTAACTAGGTTGTTAAAAATTATAGAAGAAATATCATTACCAAGTCAAATAAAGTGTCGATGAGGCCTTAAGTGTGCTCAGCGAAGGCGTTGCACAATGCAAAATGCAACGTACGAAATTAAAGCCAAATTACCAAATTATAAACACAGGTGACGTTCGAGGAAATCTGTAGGGCTACAATGAAATACACTAGTACTTAGTTCAGTAATCAAAAGGGGCACAAATTAAACTTCACTGGAAATTTTAAGAATTTGATCCAGGACGTGGAAGCACAAAGTTCACAAATTAATAAAATAGCTACGTGTACGACCAAACAGCCGCTCCCTTGACGTCGATTTTAGAGGCTCCTTGGGCAATCGGCAGTAACACACGCCGCAGTAGGTCTAGCTTACATTCCAAATGGGGCTCAAGTGAGGTTATAAAACCACAAATCTAAGAAGGGCATCAAATCGTAAAATTTGGTCAGCTTTACAACTTGCGGGAGCAAGAGAAGTATGGTAGCAATAGCGGCTGAAACTAGCACGCAAATCATAATAATACAACTCGAACCAACGAAACAAGCAAAAGGTTTCCTGAAACTTATTCTAAATTTGAGCCATTTTAACATGAACTTTAACAATGTAAACCGCTTAATTCGCCATCTTGACGAAATAAAAAAATGAGAATCGTCGACACACAGCGAGCCTTGCTTGGTTTACAGCTAAAATGAAAAGGAAAACTCAAAGCATCGTCCGAGTGTAACTTCTCGTTCAAAACAAATGATCTTCGGCAAACCGTGAAACGCGACGCACATAATTCGAACTACTAGCTGAATCTTCTCTTACCAGAAAAGAATAATTTTAACGCAATTATGTTTCGATAATGTGAAGCTGCACACAAGAAAACAACCCAAAATTTCTATAAAATCACAGGGCAAAACGACGTAAAAATCAAACTATCTGTGAAATAACAGGAAATAACAACGCACGACTAAGCTCTGAAACGTTCTCAGCGATGAGAGAAGGAACAATATAAAACTATCTCCCACTGAAGAAATGCAGTTTAAAAGCAAAATTATATAACGACTGAAGCAACGAACAACAAGCAGAAGCTCTTCAAAATTCCACAAAAAGAAGTGCTCCAAAGCACCTCAAAATCTACCAGCAAGCGCACTTTACAATACGAACCAAGTATAATTTGCACGCTACTTTAGCGCTGAGAGAGGAAATACTACGTGACATAGCTATCTAAGGTGACCTTTTCTACATCGCTTTACTAACTACTCTAAAGGGAAAAAAACCATCGCCACCGAACCAATCCCACCACAAGTGTTACGGTATAAATTCATCAGTTTGACAATGATCAAAATTATTATCCAAAATCGGGTACAAACTACAGGGTTCGCCGGTTTTCCCTAGAAAACACCGATCTTAAAGTGCTGGAGCAGATTTTGTTGCTCCGGTTACGCGCGCTTAACTCAGTCGGGAAGGCGTGGTTCGAAGACTTAAATGAAAAACCGACGGGGTACTTACCCTAAGCTTGCTTAAAAGAATTGCCAAAAGGACGCCACTTGCTTTTAAAAAGGGGTTGCTTACGTGAATAAAGCAAGAACTTCACGAAGCTATGAGGAGGTCCTCGCCTCGCTGTCCAAGCATCCACCGAGTCTTCAGGAAGAACACCAAGAGTGGCCATACACAACGACTTACCTTAAAGCACACCCTTGCTAAATAGTAACAAAAAAAACACTAACACTAGCCCAGAGCTTGGGGCTTGCTTATCAAAAAGGCGTACTTTCAGCTTTACAATGCAAATTACACTCGGCCTTTGCCACACTGGATTAAATGATGACCCAGAAGGGGTCCAGACCTCAACAAATAATCAAATTGACTTTAATGGATTTATTAATTAGGGAATTAAAGTTTACACAAATCTTTACATTAATAAAAATCACCCGGAGGCGAATTTAAACTTAATAAAACGAAAAGACACATCCTATATGAACATGAAAGGGATCCCACGCAAAGTTACCCTATGGTCTAAATATATGGTTACACAACGGACAAAACGAAATAGCTTACAGGGGTGAGGCCCCTGATTGGTAATAAACAAAGCAAAACATGGGCTTACGTTTAAATAACGTGCGCAATCTTTACGAACTCTTGAAGAACACACACACAATTATAGTCGCACATTAATTAGGCACAATTGGAGTAATACATAGCTCCTACCTGATAGCTGTAAGTACGTCGTTCGTTTCGGCTATAACCTCGTCCTCGGCGAAGCTTGGAAGGCGTTGCAGAAGTGCAGAAAGGGCTGGAGCCGGACCTGGCCGTGGCTTAACGCCGACCGGCACTCAAAACGCACTGGGATGAAATGGCACAACGAAATCGGAGTTTTCACAGATGCAACCAGAGCACTACGATGATGACACGCGGTGGGCCTCACTTCGATTATGATTTACTCAACGTTGGTAATTTAAAAATGCAGTATGCAAATGGTTTTTTCCCCACAAAGGCACGGGAAACCGTTAATCACAAGCTTAGAGATGCCGTTTCAAATCGTGTCTGCAAATGATGCAAAATTCTTCCCCTGGGAAGAAAAAAACTGTAGGAGACGAATCGGCTTACTTTTACCAACGCTAACTGAAATAATTGCCCACCGCGCGTGTTTTTCTTAATACTCCGCAGGAGTCAACAGTCGTTCCAAAGGTTTAAGCGGAACTCACTAACTTAACAAGAAAACACTCGCGCAAATCAGCGCAGCCCCCGGCTTCCGAAGGCCGGGGAAGTGCAAAACTTTACACACTGACTTCTGTAAGTGTCGGATACTGATTGAAATTTCAAATGGGGCTCTGCCTGAAGAATACGACGGAAAAGAGTTTAGAACTCCGAAATTAATACTTTTAAATGCATCATTCCCTAAGGAGCTATCAATTTTTATTTCCTTCACACAAAGCTTGGTCATCAAGGAACGTTCTAGAAAGAATTCCTGGCTAACCAGCGAATCCCAAAAGTATTAAGTTACAAGGTCAGCTTTTACGAACTTCGGGCGTTGAAGTCAATAACAGGAAATTTCCAAGGGTAGCATAATGCGCTATTGCCAAAACAAAAGTAATCCCAAAGCCTAATTTCTTGGTGCGTGGAACAAGGAAGGGTTGTTCAGAATTGATTAGCTGCATACGGATTTGAAGAATTTGCAATTACAACGACGCCGAGCAGTCGCGAAACATGACGCAATTGGTATATGAAACGGAAACGTTCATCAAGAAAAGAATTACAATATCTATGTTTGTTTTGAATTTAAAAAAGAGAACGCTTACGGGACGAATTCTACGGACCGTGAACGCATCATTGTTTGGGCCAAATTATATTTAAAATGTAGCTTTAAGATCCAGGGTTGAACTTTAGACAGGGCCGTCTTCAGAAATTTTACATAGAATAATTTCAGCTTAAATGCACCAATAACACCCAATCGTGGAATTGATAACAAGGATAGTTTAATGACGTCAAAATCACTTAACACAAGACCAAGGAGCCCTAAGAAGTCGAAAGTGAAAACGCCACTGTAGAAGAACTGGCTAACAATAACCGAATGGCCAGAAAGGGAAATGACTTGAGAAAATAATCGGTTTAAACCAATCTTCGGCACTCTACGCGAGCAACAGAAACTATCCGCAATCCCCAAGCATGCCTAATAGACAAACTAAAACAGGGAACAAGGCTCACTTGTGGCACATTAGAGAAATGGATACCAAAATAAAACTCGAAACATACCCACAGCTGAAAGCAAAAGTCAAAGGAATCTGCAAGAAATGCGTCTAAGGCGAAGGACACCACATCAGCCACACGAACAAACTTTAAACAAAAACTACTCAATAGTCGAAGGATAGGACAAACGGCATCAAACGACCAAATCTGCTAAAGCGGAGAACATCATGAAATCATCTCAAGAGGAAATTTGGTTAAAAAACATCATCGATTCTACAAGATTTAGCAAACTCAACCGCCTAATCCGCCATCTTGACGAAGAAAAAGTACTCCATAACGCAGTTTCCAAGCCAAAATCTTCCCTAATTGTGGGTGCACGGGAATTCTTTCTCAATTTTAATTGAAGAAGTGAGCGGAAAAAACTAGGTCACGAGAAACGTTGACGCACAGCGAGTCTGGCTTGGTGTACAGCGTAAACAAAATAGAACGCTCAAAGCTTCGCTCGAGTGCAACTTCTCGCTTAAAACAAACGACATTCGCCCGAGCGGTAAACGCTACGCGTAGAATTCGAACCATCAGCGCTAAATATCTTTTGACCAGCTACAAACTGACAATTAGGGTTCTTTCTTTCGCGTAATTAGTAGCGAGTCCTTTTAATTAAACAAATTATTTTTTCCTAGAAATAAACCTTCGTATGCTATTTATTCATTGCATATTCTAACAAAAACAAGAAATAGGGTACCTAAAAACAAGTCTAACCTATTTAGAAATGTATTTAGAAATTACTTCTATAATTTAAAACTCGGTCTAATTTAATTTCAAGTTTAGAAAGCACTTACTGTCTATTGAAAAGTTTTGCTGTAAATTAATTTTTCTTTTTTCTAGAAAAGAAGTAGCTCAAAGGGTAAGACAAGGTATAATCCTTATAACTCTTGTCTTGCAACTTGCCTTTTACTCCCTTGCAACAGACTACGTAGTATCGGAGGTAGGTAAGAGAATAATGTGTTGTAATGCATATGTAACATCAGAAATTTTATGACCTTCCTATTTCACAATATTCCTTGTTACTCTTGATTCAGTATGAATAACTTTAATTCTTTTTAGGCTGGAGAAATCTCAGGGGCAATGTATAATTCCGGATGGAATTCTCAACACTCACGGTCTTTAAGAAGCATTGTAACAATAGCTATTCAACAGGCACAACAACAAGTTGACTTTACAGCAGGTGGCTTGGTGGATTTCAATTCCAGGGCTCTGATAAATGTAATTATATTTTTATTGTGGGTAACCGTTTTTTCAGTATCAGACATTATTCTCCTCGTTTTTAACTATTTAAAGAGTTGGTGTAATATCTCTCTATTTTATTTAGTAGTAAAAAGTCAAGGAATTTAGAAAACCAATGATTACTTATTCATTTCCATGGTTTAACAGAGTATTATCTAAATATTGAAGAATAGGCGTAATGTAATGGAAATAACTTAAGGGAACTTGTGGTGACTAACTATGACTTATTCAAATAATATTTATATGTGCCATACAACATCGCTGATAAAGGCGCTTTGTAATTATAATTTTTTGGGATAGGACACTTTCTACTTTTACACAGCTGGTCAAATTATTGTTCAACGCCTTAACTGACAGTATTAGTGAATTTTTAATTCCTTTCTTTTTGATTATTTACCACAGTTTAACTAAAGAAACTACAACGAAAAGGGCTCAGTTTAGAGGCGACTGAAAGGGTAACCTTAATAATATCGGAGAAAGCCGAGATCACGATCCTCACAATAAGGCAGCGATTGAAGAGAGAAAGAGAGAGATAGACAGCTAGGGGCACAGTGTTATATATTTTATTTGAAATCGGCAGTGAAGTACGCCGCAATCGTCATTAAAATAAGAGAAATCGGCAGTGAAGTAATCCATTGTTTTACGACATTTTTGTAGGTGGCGAGGCGGCAGATAAATGTCAACCGACGTCAACATAACCTACAAAAGTTGGTTAAAATGTTGTAATTTCACGATTTCTCGATTTCAAATAAAACATAGTGTACACATCGGCATTGAAGTTTCTTTTTATCTCTCATGTCCCCTCATATCACTCGTATTTGCCTTGGCCCTACGGGCCTCGGCAACTAAATCCACATTCGTGTAAAAAAGTTAAACTTCAGTGCCTTGGTATACAAACTACTATTGTCCAAAGACGTTCTTGTCGGAATCAGGCTTGTTCCTCGTCTTCTATAAGGATCTTCTATATAGGTTACTTCCAGCGTATTTTTTATTATTCTTCTGTGCAGTCTACTAAGAATATTGGTTACACTCATACTTGTTACACTTTATACGGCCTCCTTTCTTGTACAGATTGCTTATATATGCTATTTGCCATTGTTTCGGTAAAAATTTGTTAAAAACATATGTAAGAATTTCGAACAGCGTATTTGGTGTATTTTTTAGTTCTGTCAGTACTTTTGCTGGTCCGGCCTCTCTGCCATTTTTCATATTTCTTAACGTGTTTCTGAATTTCCATAGTGTTATTTCATCTTTCTCTTCTATTAACTCATTTAAATTGCTATGGTCGTTGATATTTTTTCTAGTCATAAATCGAGGCCTATTTAACACCTAGTTGTTACGAGATTTTTGGCCGTTCTCGAACGGAAACATACCGCCGACTAAACTCCGGGGAATGGGTCGAGAATGACTTGCATTAGAATGCGATAAACTAATTTAAACGGCGCCAAGTGGTTCGATTTGGCATGTTCACCTCTGGATACTTGAGACGACTAACCACTAAGTGGCTCAAAGGAAGCCAAAAATTAAATAACACTCAAAGTGTAAGGAATCTAATGTAATAATAGTCAGGAACAGATGTATAAGACCATATGTAATTACTGACATTCCATCAACAAACCATAAATTATGTAAGTGTAGAAGAACTAGAAATTAACATGTAAATACGAAAATTTCGCAGACTATGCATTATTAATACTTGTAAGTGGCTTATATATGTTAAGGAGCTTTGCTTCTAATACGGGGCTTGCCAAAAGAGTATCGACAACAATGGCTGCAAAACGCATCCAAGACGGACCGCAAAATTAACACACTAATGCAATAATGGTTTTTCTATAGACTAGCAATTTAAAATAAGCAAATTCACTGAGTGATTAAATTTTACACTTTTCCAAAATTTTATGAGATCCCTTACAAAAACATGAAAAGCGTCCAAATTACCTACGTACCTGCATATTTTCCTAACACTCAATCGAGATCATCGGTTGAGGCACCAAACGAGCATGTAAATTCATAAGTTATTAGAATTAGTAAGTTCCTAGCTGTTTGGGTATCAGTGTAAAAATTAGATTGACTGATCAGTGACTCAACTTTAGCTACAAAGGCTACCTTTATCCAATATTAAGTTTGCACGTCAGCACCAGAACTACTTCTAACCAACTAATTAACAAGGTAAAGCCGAGGTAGATACAACGTATAAAAAATCGATAATAAAGCTTGATTAATAATAATAGATTTACAGTACAAGGAAAAGGCTCTAGTTACGCACAGATACCAAAATGGTGTGTACGTCGCTGCTATGGCCGAACCTAACTACCATAGATAGTTACACAAATATTGTACTGTGTTTATGAATTACATAATATGTTAATTTTAGTCGAATATATATGACACATACAGTCGCGTAAGGGCCGAAACTACAGCCGACAATACCTACTTTGCATCCCTAAAGAGCGGTGTAATGAACCGACCTCCATTGCACCACGCTGGCAGTTAACAAGAATTCGGGTTTCAAGACTCTGCCATTAGTCAAGTCACTATGTCATATTGGCTTGAAAGTGAACCAAAATTGGACATTTCTTATTTGGGGTGTTGGGGGGTCCAGCACAACTTAATTTCAAGTTGTCGACCAAGATTTTCTATGTGCTATTTGAAGTTACTTGAAATTAAGCTTTGCTGGACTCCCCAACACCCCATAAAAGGAATTTCCAGTTTCGGTTCACTTTCCAGCAAAAGACTTACTTTTGTACATAGTGACTGGACATAAAAAAGGTTAACAAAAAGCATAGTTTTACATGAAAATAATTGGTTATCGGAGTTCTGACCTTAATAAACTCAAAACTAGGAATCAATCGCCCATGCAACATGTGGTTTACATATCGAACTGCATGATGACCTCCTTAAATGCCTTCCAAATCACACAAAACATGCTATGATTGTATGATTACCTCGTACGTTTAGTCTACCAGAAAACAGCTAAAGCGCAAAACCTCCATCTTATCCCTCACGAGATATGATGCCGTGTATCATTGGCTGCAAACATGGCAGGGAAAATGTTCATTAAGAAGACCAATTAATTGTTTGAACAGTATTGTGTTAAAATGAGAAAGTTGTATTCTTTGTAGTAAAATCCATCATTACATAGCAAATTCGCTCGTCTTCACAGATGATTTAGTTTTTTTTTAATTAGTATCGAAACACCGGCTTTCTTTAGTTGCGGATGTAGCCTTGCATCGTTCGCTGCATTTTTCTTTTTTTTTTTTTGGTCTATGTTAGATCTTCCAGATTTTAATTTCGGTTTTATATCTTTTTTATGGCCTCACCTTGTTTTGTGGCAATACCTCGAATATCCCATGTACTTATAATGAGCGTCCTTCTTTGCCTTGGATTTATTCTGTCCGACTGTATTTGATAGAATTTTTAACTTGTTTAATGTTATACACTAACCGGGGTGTTAGCCTAGTGCTGCAATGTCCTGCCAGAAAGGCCAGGTAATTCATTTTTGGTTTATTCTTTCCCTAGGCTCTAATAAACCAATATATGTATACAATACGAGGCAGCACGCTTTCAGCTAGTTAATTAGTTAGACGGAGTTTTGTAGATTAGTGGTTACCACGTCTGCTTAGCATTCGGGAGGTCGTGGGTGCGATTCCCGTGACCGTCTGCTCTGATTTAGGTTTTACGGTGGTTTTCTTGAGTTTTCCTGTAGTATCAGTATAAGAGGAATTTATAGAAAAATAACGATAATAAATGCTCGCGCTCTATCCGAGGAAAAAGACGAAGCGCTAAAAGCGAAATACTACGAAAAACTGGAACGTGTTTATAATAAAATACCAAACTATGATATAAAGATCCTAGTCGGCGATTTCAACGCAAAATTGGGAAGAGAGAATATTTACAAGCCAGTTGTAGGCAATTTCAGCAAACATGATTCCAGCAACGACAACGGAATGAAATTAATTTAATTCGCCACAGAGAAGGATATGAGAATTATGAGTACCTATTTTGAACAAACGTATACACTTAGGCACATGGACATCTCCTAATGTTAAGGTGGTAAATTTGATAGACCATGTAATAATAGAAGCCAAACATTCTAGGCTTGTTGAGGATGTGAAAAGCTACAGAGGTGCTAATGGCAACAATAATCGTTACTTGGTAGAAATGAGAATGGAACAAGTAAAACCAAATCACATAACTACAAACCGCAAAAAAAGAATTAAATATGACAGGAAGAATTTTTTACAATAAGAAACAATGGAGGAATACAGAAGTAGATTGGAAGCCGTATTGAACGATACAAAAGAAGAGCATGGCAATATTGATAAACAGTGGAATACTATTGAAAAGGCTATTTCCGATTCGACAAGAACTATGAGACAAGAAACAAAATAAAGCAAACATCAGGACTGGTTTGATAAAGAATGTAAGAACCTACTTAGAAAAAGAAACGAAGCTAGAATATGAATGCTTAACGATAACACTGACAGTAAGATAGAAAAATACAAAGTATTGAGAAGGGAAGTGAAGAAACTGTGTAGGAACAAGAAACGCATGCACACTGAAGAAGAACTGAAGACAGTTGAAAGTACCTTTAGATCTAAAGAAATAAGAAACTTCTACAAATGAATTAAACAGCAAAGCAAAGAATACCATCCACAAATGCTGTACTGTAAGGATAAAAACGGTAATTTAATGGTAGATGGAGACAACATTTTGAAGAAATTTTAAGAGGTGAGAATGCTGAATTGAACGAGGCAAGAAAGTTAGCAGATCAAAACGAAGACAGAACAAATGAACCAAGCTTACGTGAAGTTCAAACTATTATAAGACATCAAGGGAATAATAAGAGTGCCGGTGAAAATGGGATAATAGTGGAACTAATCAAACAAGGGGGGGGGGGATAAACGGCACGAACGTATACCCCTTGGGGGTGGGAATTTTTTTATATGTATTCCTACACACATAAGCTAACTATCCTAGAAATTCTAGCTTATTATAATTTTTTTCTTCTATTCCACAATAATTTAACTAATTTCCGTGCAAACAGCAAACAGCTGTACACACAATATAGCCCTACACGTTATATAGGGTTTTCCAATAGCGGCGTCAGAACTTTAAAACTAATTGTAGTCATCTTAGATTGGCTGAGCTCTCCATTTTTTTTTAGTTATGTTCAGTCTTCTTTTAACACTGTATAAAAGCAGTTCGTATTTATTATCAAAATTTCTCTTTCTGTTCGAGCAAAGTTCGGCGCTCTACGTGAAGTTTATGGTCTGTCAGACCACAACTTGCCGAATTTTGAGTAAAGACTTAGGCCTTATCCTTACAAGATTTCATTCATCCGATAACTGAAGCTAAATGACCAGTTCGCTGATTGGACTCTGGAACAGTTAGAAATCGATCCCGAATTTGGCAAAAAGTCATATTTAGCGATGAGGCCTATTTTGGTTAAATGAATTCGTCAAACAGTATATGTGGTTGAAGTCGTATAGCGTTCCACAATTATTTGTCAAAGTTGACTAAACACAACTATAAAAAAATTGAAGACTCAACTCATCCAAGATGACTATAATCAGTTTTTAAAGTTCTGACGCCGTTATTGGAAAATTATTGATTTTAAAACAGCGTACGATACCATAATTAGGAAACAACTTTGCGAAGCTATAACCAATCTAGGGATACCGACAAAATTAGTACGACTGACAAAGCTAACAATGCAGGGCTCGGAAAGTAAGGTTATGATTAATGGAAATGTTTCAGAAAGTATTAATTACAACAAGGTCTGAGACAAAGAGATCCGCTATCCTCATTATTGTTCAGTTTAATGTTGAAAAAACTAATGAGAGAAAGTAAAATACATACGTAAGGCACAATTTTAAATCACCTACATCAATGTTTAGGATACGTCGACGATTTAACAGTAATCACTAGAACAAAAAAGAAATTAAAAGAAGTAATAAAACGACTAGATAAAGCGGCAAGGGGAAACGGATTACAAATAAATGAAGAAAAAGCCAAATATATGGTAATGAGAGGAGGAAGTATATCGGAAGAGAGCGACCTACTGGTAACCAGTGTAGTGGACGGTAAAAACTATCAATTTGAAAAAGTGGACAGATTTAGATATATGGGTGTAGTTTTGACAAATAACTTTGATGAAAGTGTGGATATAAACGTAAGACTAAATAGTGGTAACAGAAGTGCGGGAGCTTTATTAAGCGTTTATAAATAAAAAAACGTGTCTATAAAAACAAAAGTCCGAATATATCAAACAGTTATCAAACCAGTGGTCCAGTACGGGTGTGATACTAAACAAAAGTGAAGCTAACATTAGAAATCTGGGAAAGAAAGATACTCAGTAGGATTTATGGAAGAAAGAAACTACATGACGCTTTAGAAAATGGAGATTATGGAGCTATATGGTCACCCAAGCATTACGGCAACGGTCATGTCCCACCGAATACGATGGCTTGGGCATGTTCAGAGACTTTTAGACTGCCGGGTGACAAAGAAGATGTTGAAAAACAAAAAAGAAGAGGGACAGACCGAAAAATAACTGGCTGAACAGGGTAGAGAAAGACTTGCTGGAACTAGGAATCTCAGAATGGGAACAAAAGGCAACCGAGAGAAAAGGATGGAAAAAAATAGTTCAACAAGCCTTAGGCCTACAGGTCAAGAGTGTACCTTCTCTGAGGTGAATACCGTGGCAGTACTTATCCACCTTTCGTGGCCTCTCTTCCATTATCCACCCTTCCTTTCTCTTACCTATCCTGAAATTCGCGTTATTGGCTGAAGAGGACGTCAAGTTGCCCGCCCTCAGTTGGGGGAATTGAAATGACTCTGAGCCTTTACCTTCTTACCTTTCAGTTAGTCTTGTCCGCTTTGTTGACTGTTGAATTTTAGTTTTGTTTACCTCATCACTCCTGAATCTCTCTTGACAGGTACTTACAGATACAGAGAAGAGAATTTGAATATTAAATATAGTGAGAAAAGGTTAAGTATTTATTACGTAAACTACACCTCCTCATGATGCACGAAACATTGTGGTACCTACTCACACTATTTGTTGTGCTAACTTAACTTTTGTCACAAAGGACCTATAAAGGTCGCACTGAAAGGATGCAATTGCCCCATTTCTTGTTAAATTTAAATATAATTCACTGTAAATAATTATACTACGTTTAACGAACGAATTCAGTAAAAGCCCTCTTCACAAATGAGCGCTAAATTTGAGTGAAATGTTGTTATTGGTAAGCCGGTTGTGCACAGCTTAGTGTTATTTGAAATAAAACAGTTGTTGAATTCTCACGAGTCTTTAATTTGTAACGCGTAAAATTTGTTTTGTATAATCGATCCATCTCAGTAATTTGGATTCTGAATCTGTTGGTTAATTGTGATTGCAAAATAATTATATATTTTGTTATTTATTTGTAGGTAATTAAAGCTGCCTGGTCCTTATGCACTGTTATTAGGCGATTAAAGGGATAATCTTCTTTCCGATAAAATTTATTTTTATGGCAATAAAATATTCTAGTAAAATGATAAAAATAATAATAGTAGAAACACGTAGGTACCAAAATAAGTGAACTAACTGATACGCAAATTACATTTATATAATCAAGTAGCTTAAGTACATTTTCGATTGTTGTTCTTTAGAGTTCACTCTGTTAGAAATTATTAAAATAGAACAGCTATGTATTAATTTTCTTTGTTGACTCTTATATAATAATAAAAACTATGCATTTTATTGAAAACTATAAAGAAGGAAAAGCAAATTTGATATAATTCGGTATATCGATCTTCTATGCTGAATTATATGACACTGAAAAAAGGTGGTGTAAGGTTTGGAAGAGATAGTGTACGCAAAGGATGGAGGAATATTTTATGTAATAACTTTTTACAGTCTATATTTTATTATCTGTGGTAAGTTAATTGAAAAATATAAACTTTTTTACACACAAAAGGTACTCTTTCTGGAAATAGCTGAGAGCAATATTTTTTGAAAAAAGCATACCTAAAGATTGAAATTCGCTGCTTCAGGTCATAGCAATGCTTCTCCATTAACGCTCTCAGGGATGTAGCTTACTTAAAGCGCAATTCCAAACCTATTTTTATAGAAATATTTTGTCTTAGTTTGTTGAGCACTACCTACGTCTAAAATTTGGTACCACCTTTTTGGTGTAGTAAAAAGATGATACCAAATTTTAGTAGCATGTAAACAATTGTCTAAATTGCATGTAATACTAAATTTATTAACGATAATTTGATTAAACCGATAAATATTCAAAAATACAGATGTATAGTCAATAAATGTGGATAGCCTCATATTTAAAGTGTTATGTGTTTTATTTGTGTATGTCCTAATTACATTTCTGCAGTAACCCAACGAGAATGAGAATCGAACAATTGATTTTGCTAGCTGAGGACGAATAAAGGTAAGACATAATATAACGCGATAAAACCCTGAGAGTAAATTATTCATTTCAATTAAACTAAAATCATCAAGGAACGTAACAATATATACCAAAACTAGCTGGCCCGGCAAACGTTATTCTGCCCAAAAATAATTTGTCTCTGAAACCCCGTTTCACCACTATAGAGTTTTAATTTTATGTCATGTCCATAGTCTTGGTCTTAAAAATAAATGCCATTTTCGCAATCAACTTCCCAAAAAATCTCAATAACGACACACATATTGATTTTTAGGCTTATTTACCCCCATTTCAGCCCTAAGGGGTAGCGGACTCGACAGACGTTGTCCTGCCCGAACGTTGGTTTGCCTGCTATTATCGGGTTCAACAAACGTTTTTTGTTATATTCGAATTTTAGATTTTTTTATTTTAAAAATATTGGGGGGGGGGGGTGAAATTTTGGGGTTATATGTTCTGATATGCGAGAAATCTTAAAAAATATTAAAAAAATCGTAACAAAATTTTAAAAAAAAAACCTAGAACTAGTGTACCTGTATAATACTTTTTAGGATACTGCATTGGTAACTAGCGTTTACATAGTTACAAACGAGTCCGGTAGATAAAATTTACTGGCCTAGACCAGTAGTAGAATTACCGGCCGGTAAATTTTATTTACCGGACTCGTATCCTAAAAAATCTTATACGATACACGACCGGTAGCATTTTTATGGCCTTGCCAAACATACAGGTCTCGCCCTACGGGCTCAACCTGTAAAGTATTGGCGCGGCCATAAAAATGTTGCTACCGGTCTAATAACGTAAATAGCTATTTTAGGATACTGCATTGGTAACTAGCGTTTACATAGTTACAAACGAGTCCGGTAGATAAAATTTACCGGCCTAGACCAGTAGTAATAGAACTACTACTGGTCTAGGCCGGTAAATTTTATCTACCGGACTCGTTTGCAACTGTAACTGTGTAAACGCTAGTTAACAAATGCAGTATCCTAAAAAATCTTATACGACACACGATCGGTAGCATTTTTATGGCCTTGCCAAACATACAGATCTCGCCCTACGGGCTCGACCTGTAAAGTATTGGCGAGGCCATAAAAATGTTGCTACCGATCTAATAACGTAAATAGCTATTAGTAAGAGTAGAGCAAACAGCGAAAAATTTTGGATCATTCTTTCATGGCTACCAAGATTTAATGATATATTGAAAAACAAGGTTGGTAAAACCGACACGCGAGTTGTCAGTTTCATCAAATTCGAGGTTAGCAGGTTATGTTTTGCGTAAGTTTTGACACAAGACTGACACAAAACCTAACCTGCTAACCTTAAATTTGATGAAACTGACAACTCGTGTCAGTTTTACCAACCTCGTTTTTCAATATATCATTAAATATTGGTAGCCATGAAAAAATTATCCAAAATTTTTCGCCGTTTGCTCTACTCTTACTAAAGTATTATACAGTTACACTACCTAGAACTAGAGTCCCTGTATATAAAAGAGTTGGGACATGTAGGGTGACTTGTTTTGGATCCACAAACCATGGAGTACATGATTTTTTCCAAATTTAAACTTTGTGCATACTCCTTTCAACTAAAACAAATGCAATATATCGTTGCTGCATCACACGGTCCTTGATTTGTGGATCCAATGGCTCAACTCTTAGTACATATAGGAACTCTACCTAGAACTCGATTGCAGCGTCATCTACCGGGTCCAATTGTGAATCTAAACCATTCAGGGACCCACTCAAACACACACAAAAAATTTCATCAAAATCGGTCAAGCCGTTTAGGAGGAGTTCAGTCACATACTCACGTGCAGAAGAATTATATATATATAAAGATATACCAAATTTACTACATCCATACTAATTTAATTAAATAAAATCCTTATTTTTAGTACTCTTCTCGAAGCTGTAGCTTCTATATGACGTATTTACGGATCAATGCTCATCTAAACTGTTTGCCTTATTTTGATGAGTACACGCCTAAAATTTTGTTAATACCTTGTGTAGTGCTCTACCTGTTGCCATTAGAAATTAGGATTTTCATTTGTTATGGTACAAATGCACATTACACGTAAATGGGATAGATTAACGACGAGCTTGAACCTTCAAGTTGTCATTGGCGTAACTAGGATTTTTGTCTGGGGAGAGACAGGCCCTCGCAACCAACCATCGTCAATACATGTACCTATGAAGACCAGAATTTGCATACATTACCTTTTCGACTAAAGCTATTTGTTTTTTATGCTGTTATAATGCTATATGTTTAAGTATCATATCAATAATTATCTGTCGATTAATAAACAGCATAGAAAAATGTATAGATTTCTTCTTGCAACTTAACAAGGTTGGGGCTAAAAAATATTCCAGGAGAAATACCTTTTTTTATAACATTAGTTGATTTCCATTTTTTAGTTATTGCAGTGTTCTAGTGATTATATGAAGCAGGAGTGAAAACGACCTCGTTCGCATATATTTATTTATCAACAACTACTATACATTGCTATGGATAACCATATATAACATATACAACAATAGCACCGTCTGTAAACAAAGCCTAAACAATACTCCCACCCTCCTCCAGTGTTAGTCGGCGGCATGTTTCCGAAGATTAACACCAATTATTTATTAATAGCAGTGCTTTTTTTGTAAAATATGAGGTTCCGGTACTGTAAGCTACCGGGGGTACCCCCCACCACAAAAAGAAGGGAGGGGGCGTTAAAATTTAGACCACTTCAAACTTTTTGACTTCTTTACAAGTAAATACAGGGTGGCTCATAAATATGCGATGAGTTATGACTTATGATTATTTATAGCAATTTTCTCTGGAATTTTCTTTTTTAATGAAAATTTTCTTAATGAAAAAACGTACAATGTTTGGATTGAAAAAAAAACACACACATGTATGTCTACAATCTTTTATTATACAGTCGGTGCTAGGCATTTTTCTGCTTCTACTGCTTCGTCTAGTTTCAATTTTTTCGGTTAACTAAAAATACTAAAATAATTAGTTATTTTGTGAATTGTAAAAGCACGGCACAAGCGAAATTTATGAAATGTAAGAAAAACACAACAGAAAAGTAGCAGGTCAATATTGCTCCGCACTTGTAAAGCTGTCACACTGAACTGAACTACTGAGACTGAGACGGGTGATGCCAAGTGATGCGTATACAGGTGCGAGGTGGGGTTTGGGAGAGGGAGGGGTAAGATGCATGAGTCAACTGGCCACGCGCCGGTACGGTCCGCTCACAAACTAAGTAGAGCTAGTTAAACTCTACAGTCGAACCGTTCATCGTTCCACATCTCCAAAACTTGAAAATTCTTTTTTTTCTGTTTCTTTTTTTTCTTTTTCTTAGAGGTGCCGGTACGGCGTACCGGTGCGTACCGTCAGAAAAAAAGCACTGATTAATAGTATAACATAATAAAGAGTGTAACTAACAGCGGCCGCTTGAATTTTTGGTCAGTTGCAAGCCCATAATATTATCGCTTATAATACCAAGAGTAGTCAAAGTTATGTCGAATATTTCTGTTGTGGTATCATGAATGTCAATTGCTCTTAGATTCGATTAGGACGAGTGCAGTAGCACGAGTCCTAATCTAAGCGAAGTGCACATGAGTAGTGATACCTCCGCAAAAATATTCTATTTAACTTTGACTAAGAATGGCATTCGAGGGACTATTCAATGAACCAAACTACTTTTCCAAATCAGTTTTCAGTAAATCTAGCAGCAAACTACGCAATTTCTATACTAACAGAACACTAATATTGACTTTTTCTAATAAAAATCACATTTGTTTAAAATAGTCAGAAGTAATACTATAAGTACTTCGACATTATCGGGTTATATGTCGATAACTTGTTGCACAATAATAAAAGAGTGTCAGTTTGATAGGTTAAATAGTCCGACCGCGTCAGCGGAAAGATTATTCTGTACCGAGAAGAAATTGAAAATTGTAACTCAAAAACTAGTGATGGGCATAACCGGACAATTTTCATAACCGAATTATTTGCATTCGAATCATATTAATAACCGAATGATTATTTGAATAATCATTCCAATAAATTTTAGCTCTCGATTCGTTTCGATTAAGTCATCTGCATCGACATCGTAACCAAAACATAATATGTACGGTCGGCGCCTTAGAAATCGGGACACGTAATATGTTCTTCTAGTCTTTGGAGTATTCTTGCTCCGGTTACTTCATTAATGTGAGATGGTATTTCATAATTGACAAACAATAAACAATCTGATGTAACAATTAAAACCATAATAACTGTAAAAACCCAGTTTATACACTTAAAAAATACATGCAAAATATATCATAATAGTGTGTAGTGCCCGATTTCTAAGGCGCCGACCGTACATTATGTGTTATGTATTGGAAATTAAGAGGTATTTATTAAGAAGTGTAGAAAGAAAGAAATATGCCGGACTGCTTGCTAATCGCAATAAAAAGTGGTAAAACGTTTATCTTTATCGATCGGGCGGGTTTTAAACCTTTAGAGATGTAAGCAAATAAAAAATTGTTTTATAGCTTGATGCGTTTGCAGTTTTCAGGCGTTCAGGTTTCAGGTCCCCAGAATTTGATAATGTTTATGATAGGAGGTAGTTACGAGATAACCAAATGGTGTTTTCAATACAACCTGCTTTGTTTATGAGTTATGACGTATTTATATTTACAGAATTTTGAGCACTGCGTAGGTCGCTGAGATATGGCACGTAGTACCTTTGAATAGAGGTTTTATATTCAAAGCGTAGTACGTATCAGCATGAGGTTATTTTTTTATTCAAATACTTGGAACGAAAACCGAGTTACATAGGTTATTTCAATAACCGGATAACCGGTTATTTTTCATTCGAATAAGCCCATCACTATCAAAAACGTTTAAATGGTATTGTTTAGGCTTTGTTTACAGACGGTGCTATTGTTGTATATGTTATATATGGTTATCCATAGCAATGTATAGTAGTTGTTGATAAATAAGTATATGCGAACGAGGTCGTTTTCACTCCTGCTTCATATAATCAGAAGTAATACTATAAGTACTTCGATATTATCGGGTTATATGTCGATAACTTGTTGCACAATAATAAAAGAGTGTCAGTTTGACAGGTTAAATAGTCCGACCGCGTCAGCGGGAGGATTATTCTGTCAAACTGACACGATTTGTTATTGTGCAGGAAGTTTGAGACGTATAACCTGTTCGAAGTACGCATTGTATTCGATTTGATTATTTTGTGAGTACATTTTAATATTAGGATCAAATAAATATTTTATTGGCAGCTCGATTTGTTTGAATTAACCTAGCTGAAAGTCATCTCCATGAAAACAACATCAAGTTGACAAAAGTTGTTTTGCGTTGCCTAGTGAAGTTACTATAGTATAATCGATTTTGTATAATCGAAATTATACAAGATAACTTAACTAAATCCAGCCTTTTGATTGGTTGAAATCTCTACGAATAAAATAATCACTAGAACACTGCAATAACTAAAAGTGTAGGCTAAAGCAGGAAGATAGATAAAAAACTCTGTTTTTGGTAAAGGGAAGGTTTGACATTTAAAAAGTGTCACATTGTCACATCAGGTTTCACTTACTTGATCTGCTTGTGGAAAGTACAGTGAAGATATTTAATAATAAGATGGACAAGATTAGATCCCTAAACATTCAGAAATTTGATGGAAAAAATTTTCAACTTTGGAAGTATCAGATGGAGATTATTTTCAAGGCTGAAAGTATCGCAGATTTGGTTAATGGAAGGATAGAACGTCCAGGAGAAACGTCCGACGCCAAATTAAAGAAGGAATGGGAAGACCTTAATGCAAAAGCAATGCTTTTAATATCAACTTCGATGGAATTCGGTCAGTTACAAACAGTTATGACCTGTGAAACAGCTCCGAAAATTTGGACAAGATTAAAAGTAATTCATGAACAGAAGTCAGCAGTTAACAAAGTGATGTTAAAACAACAGTTTTTCAATTACCGTATGTCCGAGACAGGCAGCATTGCACAACATATTAGCAAGATCGAGTCGATGGCACAAGCCTTAGCAGATGTTGGAGAAAAAGTAGCAGATCTTGATAAAATAGCTAAAGTTCTAGGAAGTTTACCTCCCAAATATTTCCCATTTACAACAGCATGTGATTCTTATGACGAGAGTAAACAAACGTTTGACAATTTGACTGCCAGACTTCTCAAGGAAGAACTCCGACTAAGTGAAGCAGATGATGTATCTACTGCTTTTGCTGCAGTTAAAACTCAGAAGACAGCTTAGTCGCAAGCTAAGAAAAATAATTTTAGAAGTAAGAAAAATGTAGTGTGCTTTTATTGCTCAAAAGGAGGTCACTTCAAGTCCGAATGCAGATCACGACTAAGAAACCAAGGTCAAGGAGGTAGTAGTAACTATTATGATAAAAATCAAGCTTGGAGTGCAGAAATTAAAAATATTAGTGCTGATGGTTGTGAAGATATTGGTTAGCTGATAGTGCAGCGTCAAAGCATATGACTTTGCACAAAGAATGGTTTACTGATATTGAACCTCTACTATCTTCAATAGTAATTCAGATAGGTGACAATTCTTTTATACAAGCAGAAGGAATCGGAAAGGTTCAAATTATTGCATCAGTAAATGGCAGAAGAGTACCACGTACTCTGGTAAATACGTTGTATGTTCCTAAGTTAAAGAAAAATCTATTTTCAGTGGGAGCAGTGACAAACAGAAATTGCGAAGTTATGTTTCGCAAAAATACAATAGAAGTTAGAAACTCTCATGGCTTAGTAGTTTCAGGTATAAAACTAGCAAACCAATGTTATAAAATGCACTTTGAAATGCCTCATATTCAACAAGGAAATGCAGCAGAGGTAAATCAAGTGTTATTATGGCACGAGAGGTTAGGTCACGTTAATTTTCAAACTTTGAAACAAATGTCAGATAAAGGATATCTACCTGGAGTAAATATTAAGGAGACAGACAGTTTTTTCTGTCAAAGTTGTCAGTTTGGCAAGCAGCACAGAAAACCCTTTAAAACTAACCTTCAATTACGTGCTCAAAAACCAGGCGAATATATACATTCAGAGGTATGTGGCAAAATATCAAATACATCAACTGGTGGAGCAAATTACTTTATTTTATTTAAAGATGATTGTACGTCATATCGCTTTGTTTATTTTGTCAAACACAAAAGCGATGTTTTCTCAAAGTTTTTGGAATTTGAAAGAATGGTAGAAAGGCAGGACTGATAACAAAATCAAAATATTTCGAACTGACAATGGAAGAGAATATGTAAATCAACAATTTGCTGATCATTTCAAGAAAAGGGGTATAATGCACCAAATAAGCGCACCATACACAGCAGAACAAAATGGAAGAGCGGAAAGAGATCTTAGGTCGATCGTCGAGAGTGCAAGAGCTATGTTAACACCCAGTGGTTTGCCGATTGGTCTATGGGCAGAAGCTGTTAATATGGCAGTGTACGTACTTAACAGAAGACCGTGTAAGCCAGATGATTCTAAAACACCTTATGAAAAATGGACAAATAAGCAACTAACACTCAAACATTTAAAAAAATTGGGAGCAGAAGCTTATGCACATATTCCCAAACAGTTCAGAAGCAAGTTTGAAAGAAAATTTAAGAAGCTAATACTTGTTGGGTATGACAACAATAGTTCAAACTACAGGTTATTTGATTTGAACACAGGAAGAATAACCATTTCGCGAGATGTAACTTTTAACGAAGATACACTTGAAAGAATGTACAATGGTAACACAAATTATGCTAACTTTGAAATTGAAAATTTATCTGAACAAGAACAAGAAATAGCCAAAATGTTTTAAAAATATTGCAGGGGTTAATGAAGTCCCAAATAATAATGCTGTATTATCAAACACTGAAGAGGAACGGGAAAATCCAGAGGAATATTTATGTCGCCTCAGGAATCGAGAAACCATAAAGCCACCACTTCGTTTTGGAGATGATACTTGTGATATGGGATGCTCGACAGTGATAATTGATAAACCACAGACGTATGAAGAAGCTATAACAAGTGACAAGAAAAATGAATGGCAACAAGCTATGCAACAAGAAATTAATTCGTTAAAGAAAAATGGAACATGGAAGCTTGTAAAGTTACCACAGAATCGAGAAGCAATAGGATGTAAATGGGTATATAAAGTTAAACGTAAACCTGATGGAACAATTGACAAATACAGAGCCAGATTATGTGCAAAAGGATATTCTCAAAAAGCTGGTATTGACTATAAAGACACTTTTTGACCTGTGGTTAGGTATGATTCTGTAAGATTATTATTAGCAATGACAGCTGTCAATGAATTAGATAATTTCTAATGACAGTTTGATGTGAAAACTGCTTTCCTCAACGGCGATTTGCATGAAGAAATCTACATGAAACAGCCGGAAGGATTTGTTGAGGATGATTCAACTTTGGTATGCAAATTACAAAAGAGTCTTTATGGCCTAAAACAGTCACCAAGATGTTGGAACCAAAAATTCATTGAATTTATGTCCACATATAATTTTAAGCAACTAGAAGCTGATAAGTGTGTATTTTATGGCAAATTTGAAGGGGAAGAAGTTTTTCTTGCGCTTTACGTTGATGATGGACTGATTATAAGTAAATCTGATTTAATTCTTCAGACCATATTGAACGATATGGGTGCCAGGTTTGAAATTACCATTTGTAACCCAGAATATTATGTAGGAATCGAAATTAAAAGGAACAAAGACCAGAAAAGGATCTTTTTAAACCAAGAGAGCTATATTACCAGACTTCTGAAGAAATTTAACATGCAAGATTGCAACCCAACTGCTGTTCCTGCAGATCCGAACGTAGTGCTACAAGTTTCAAAAGAAAATCATACTGGTAATGAAATTCACAATGTACCCTATAGAGAAGCAGTAGGAAGCTTAATGTTTTTAGCAACTGTAATAAGACCAGATATCATGTACGCAGTGAGTCAAGTTAGTAGATATTTAAACAATTTAAATAAAGAACATTGGGCTGCTATAAAAGAATATTTCGTTATTTGAAAGGAACCAAAGATTTCGGTCTATGCTACAGTGGGAAGGAACTTAATGTGACTGTATATTCTGATGCTGATTTTGCCGGAGACCAAGATACTAGAAGGTCAACAACTGGATATGTGACTGTTGCAGCTGGAGCACCTGTTAGTTGGTCGTCACATAGGCAAAAGTGTGTTTCACGTTCAACTACAGAATCAGAATATATAGCTGCATCTGACGCTACCCAAGAAGTAGTTTGGTTAAGAAGATATCTACAAGAACTTGGTATAAGTTTAAATGGATCCACAAAATTGTTTGTCGATAACAAAAGTGCTATTCGACTAGTTAAAAATGAAGAACATCATAAGCGGACAAAACATATAGATATTAAATATCATTTTATACGCCAGCATGTAGAAGAAGGTTCAGTGTCAGTCATCTATGTTAATTCGGAAGCACAGTTGGCTGATATGTTTATAGAAAACAGACATTTACTTTCAGTTACTTTGCACCTGCAAACAAAGAGTGGGAGTATTGTTTAGGCTTTGTTTACAGACGGTGCTATTGTTGTATATGTTATATATGGTTATCCATAGCAATGTATAGTAGTTGTTGATAAATAAATATATGCGAACGAGGTCGTTTTCACTCCTGCTTCATAACAGGTGGCGCAAAAGTAATCACCCTATCAGAACATGCTCTCATTTTTGCAAATGGCATCTTATATCATCGCGACTTTGACATTCGTGAAGCAAATAGAAGCAGAATACACATAGACAAACCATGGATCGCTATACTCTTCAAGAACGCGAAATAATTTGGATCAATGTTTTTGACAAATAATCGGTCAGTGCTTTTGGCTCCACGTAAAATTTGTTGTCGACTCCCTGGTTGTGTGGCATCAAATGTGCAAACACTTTGGCGTTTAGCCACTCGCCTCGAGGAGACTGGCTCAATACGGGACAGTTTCAGACGTGGCCGGCCCCGGAGTAGCCGTTCGGTTGAGAATATCGCTGCTGTGGCTGCAGATGTCCAAGAGGGCCCTCAAACATCCACCAGACGACGAGCCACGCACTTGGGCATCGGTAGACGGTCTTTGCAGCGAATTTTGGTGAAAGACTTAAAGATGTTCTCTTACAAGTGCAACCGCACACATAGCATGAACGACAGTGGATATTCTGAAGCAAGCTTTTCCCGACCGCTTCATCTCTCGTTTTGGAGATCTGCACTGGCCCGCAAGATAGGCCGATTTGACCGTTCCAGACTTCTTTCTTTGGGGTTTTCTGAAGTCACGGGTCTATACGAACTAGCCACAGACCTTGGCGGCCCTAAAGGAAAACATCTGACTAGAAGTGGATAATTTATCGCCAAAAGTTTTGAGAAAAGTCAAGAAAAATGCTGTGAAACGAGCCCGAATGTTGATCAACTCTGGCGGTGTCCATTTGACCGATATTGCCTTCGAGACTTAATGGAAAAAAAATTAAACGTCTAAATAAACATAATCAACAAACAGAACCAATTCTTTTCATTTACAAACAAAGTTACTGCCTTAGGAAATCGAGTGAGGACTTTTGCGCCACCTTGTATAATCAGAAGTAATACTATAAGTACTTCGATATTATCGGGTTATATGTCGATAACTTGTTGCACAATAATAAAAGAGTGTCAGTTTGACAGGTTAAATAGTCCGACCGCGTCAGCCGGAGGATTATTCTGTCAAACTGACACGATTTGTTATTGTGCAGGAAGTTTGAGACGTATAACCTGTTCGAAGTACGCATTGTATTCGATTTGATTATTTTGTCAGTAAATTTCAATATTAGAAACAAATAAATATTTTATTGGCAGCTCGATTTTTTTGAATTAACCTAGCTGAAAGTCATCTCCATGGAAATAACATCAAGTTGACAAAAGTTATGTATTGCGTTGCCTAGTGAAGTTACTATAGTATAATCGATTTTGTATAATCGAAATTATACAAGATAACTTAACTAAATCTAGCCTTTTGATTGGTTGAAATCTCTACGAATAAAATAATTACTAGAACACTGCAATAACTAAAAAATTGAAATCAAATAATGTTATAAAAAAAGGTATTTCTCCTGGAATATTTTTTAGCCCCAACCTTGTTAAGTTGCAAGAAGAAATCTATACATTTTTCTATGCTGTTTATTAATGGACAGATAATTATTGATATGATACTTAAACATATAGCATTATAACAGCATAAAAAACAAATAGCTTTATTCGAAAAGGTAATGTATGCAAATTCTGGTCTTCATAGGTACATGTATTGACGATGGTTGGTTGCGAGGATTTTTGTCTGGGGAGAGACGAGGCTTGTCCGTAAAATAAGGTCTCCAATTTTTTTTCTCAAAGAAAAACACGTTTATTTGCATTGATTAATGCATTGTTGGAAAGCCTGGACTTTCTACTATTTTTCTACATAATCCCCGTTGCGATCGATGTGTTTTTGCATGCGGTGTAGCATTTTTCGTAAACCCGTGTCATAGGACTCTCCCGCCGCGGCGCGCAGGTAGCGTACGACCTCTTCCTTCAACTCCGCGTCGGTCCTGAAATTCGAGGGTTCTTTAAGGTTTTACAGTAGCGATCAGCGTTTATTATTGTCTCGGTAGGTATAAATTTGCACAACAGTATCCCATTCCTATCCCAAAACACATTCGCCATAACTTTCCCGGCAGACAGTGTTTGTTTAAAATTTTGCGGATTCGGCGACCATGAATGCCACCGCTGACTAGACTGTGCTTTTGTCTCAGGTGTCGTGTAATAGACATAGGTTTCATCGCCCAAATCACATAATGTAACTCACACCTGGCGGTAGTGGCAGGTGCAAGCTCCATCACGAACAGCGACTAAACCAAGGCTAAGCGTCGGAGACAGCTCCGAGTGGTGGGGATTTATAAGTGGGGAACCAAGGTACACGCCAATGTTGCTGGATCGTACGGTGAAAAGTTTCTTGTGACTCCAGTGCCTTAGAGACCATATTTTACGCACAATCCTCGCATAATCTCAGGAACGTTCTATTCAAGGTCAAAATCTCTACAGAACAAGATTAAGCCACAAGTACTTGCAGCACATTAGATACTGACAAAAACACGAGGTAAAGCCAAAGGTAACTCAGCTATTCAATTTAACCAAATGGCACTTCTTCCGGGCGATATCGTGCTGGAGAACATGGTAACAGTTTTACCTACTTAGCTTAAAAAACACAGTGGAGCGCCGAATGGACACTCCTGAATCTCACGGCCTTGAATGACAGCTTCGAAACATCTTTCGCATGAACGAGCTGCTGCACTGGATTTGTTTAATGCCTCACATGGAAGTTTAAGGGGCTAAAAAATTCTTCTACAATCAAATTAATCTTGGGCGTTGAGATACGCAGTCAACTTGTCCTTCACACGAGGCTCCAGTAGCGTCTCCAGGACGGTTTAAGAATTCGAGTTCACCAAAAGATAAAAGACTAAATTAAATCAAAGAAAGAGAAACTTGCATTAACTAACAAAAGGGAGCTTAACAGATGGATCTGCCATTTATCAATTACCAACGACTAACTGCATCGTCTACCACGACATGGCGTTGTAACTTGGTTCCCAAAACTTCACACAAAAGCGTGACGACATAAAACCATTTCTAAGGCCAAGAAAACTTTTGCAATTGGAATAGTTTTATTTCGTTACTACATTTCAGCAAGTGAGAAATGGCAGTGTTCTAAAATTTGGAAATCACGCCGGACGTAACGCCATATTCACCTCTCAGACGTATTACAATAGTTGCATACCTCGCTGGCGAAAAGCTCTTGTTATTTCGATAATAAATTAGTTACAATCACCATAAAATCTCTTTGCCACATGAAGCACTACTAAACATAATATTATGGATCATACTGTTCAAAGGAATTTACTGAACTTTTTAGGCAAAAGCAAACGTCCAAATGGAAAGTCACCGTAAGTATGATCCAGATGAGCCCATGTAGTGATATATGCCCAGCGAATCGTTAGCGAGCCACTCATGTTTAGCAGAACTCATTTATTTACCCGCATATGGAATAATTGCAACTGTCTTTTTATATACACAGAAATCGACCCTTTATTTACAGGGAACTGAAAAGAAACTACACGAAATGGTACACAATTAACTGACCGAAAAAGTATTTTCAAGGTATTAATAAAACTAAATTGCATTTTTTGCACTAATCATTTTTTATTTTGTATATTATTTTTCATTAGGGACATCTATCCAACACACGGTATTTATGCTATGATGTTTTTTAGAAGCCAAAACAAATAATAAAACTGGGAAATTTAAAAAGCGTGTGAGGGTTGCCGCCAGCCCGCTAGGTTTAAATAAGTTTATCTACGACCACTACTAAAAGTAAGCCTTTTAGCGCTAGCTTGTTTCACTAAAAGTGACGTTTTATAGTTTACCGTGTTTAAAGAAATCAGCTGTTTACTTTTAGCACATGTGCTAAAAGTGAAGCGAGGTTCAAAACTACAATTTCGAACTGCAAGTGAAGTTGTAAAGCTATTTTAGTTGCTTCTTGCGTTACAGGTAAAGCGGTTTTGAAATAATTAAAGCGTTATGTAATGAATACAGTCATATGTGGAGTATCAATAATTACATTTCGTAACTCACCTTGACAGCACGGGCGTGGCCAAACAATCGCCACCGTGGCATAGGCTACTATTCATTATGACATAAATTAAAAGCGTCGCAGATGCGAACCTTTCTTAAATCGATATTTATGGATTAATAACGGTAAAATTAAGGTCGTAGATAAAATATTGTATGCAACGCGTGCTAAAAGTCGTTTATGCGCGAGACATGTTATGAAACTCAGCCTTCGGCTTCGTTTCATAATTTTCATGTCTCGCGCATAAACGTCGACTTTTAGCACTTGTTGCATAAATAGCTATTATAAAATTGCAGATTTTTAAATGTATTTTATTTGCATAGTGACCGTGCAAGTCGTCTTTTTTTAACGAAAAATCGTATTACTTTTTTAAACTATTTTATTGAAATGTCAATTTGACAGTTGTCAATTTCGAAGTTCTTTTCGACTTAATTTCGACCGAGAGATCACAAAAAAAAACTACGTGTACAACACGTTTTAAAAGTGCTTTTTTTTCGATCATTTGCTTGAGTAACTCGGGCTTCGTCCTCGTTATCAAATTGCAAATTCATGAAAAAAAGTATGACTTTCAAAAGGCAAGTTGTACTTATAAAGCTAATGTGTCGCAATGCAGTAATAATAGTGTAACCATACCTTTGCTAAAGTCTATGCCATTTGCAGTCTCTTAGCTGCAGAAAGACCACGCAAAAATTTAATATCCCTCTATCCGGTAGTGACACTATTATCAGCATGCACTAGAGTGTATCTTAGTCAAATATAATTTCATATCTGGAAGCGAAAGTAGTGTAAGTTATTATAATAGTATACTCGGATTATGATACGAGTTCTATAAGAAGCATTTTGTAGCATGCACGGGTTTAGGTACGACGAGCGAAGTGAGGAGTGCCTTAAAGGGGTAAGTGCTACAAAATGTCTTATACATGATACATCATCTACTTTGCCACTTTTTAAAACAAAATAATAAAATTTTAAAATCTAAAGAATTTCGCGGCTGTTGGCAATATTTGTGCGGCGCAATAAAGGCTATTGACAGTTCGATATGTACACGGAGCGAAGTACATATAATTGCCAACGTTAAAAAAATTATTACTCTGTTTTTAGTATTTTTATTATAGCATCGCTCTTTGTCTATTACGATACGCAAATGAGTAGCGTAATAACCTCAGTAGGAACGCAAAGTAGATAATACCTATTTGTGCAAAAAGTGCTAAAAGTGGATGTATATGCACGAGACATGAAAATTATTATGAAATTCAGCCTTCGGCTGCACACAATATTTTTTCTACGGCCTTAAATTTATTGTAGTTAATCAATAAATGTCGATTTAACAAAGGTTTGCATTTATGACAGTTATAATTTATGTCATAGTAGAGAGATGGCCTTGACGGCACAGGTGACTGTTTCTGCAGCCGGTAGCTGTCAACCTGCTCTGCTCATTTTAAGACATTGAATGTATTCTTGTGTAAATTAGAATACTTTAAGTCGTAAGCAAGGAATGAAACGCAGTTCTTCTATACAAAAAATTAAACATTTGAGATGTTAAGGACGGAAATGCAAGGGATGTTTCTCGCCTTTGTGTGTAATTTTGTAATTGATAATTAAACTCATATAATATTAATCAATTGCATTAAACAAACAACCTGTTTCTAACAACCTATTTCAAAACCAGTTGAAGACAGTTTTGACAGATGAGTCACCTATAACTATATTTAAAACGTGGAACGTTTTCTTTGTGAACCTGTATTGACACTTCGACCAGGACGATGTTGATAATTCTTCTTTTAAGTAAAAGCTGTCGTCGTGGTTAATAATAATAAATGAACAATAGTTAGTATAGAAAAAACAACATATTGAAGTGGTATGAAACCCACGACTTGGCTCTGACTGCAGTGCAGAATAATCAACTGATTCAAATAAGCACAGAGTTGAGGTAAATAACTGCAATATTAAACAAGAGTAAAATAGTAAATGCATTGATAATGAGATGCGAGAACCAATAATTAGTAGAGAAAGGCACGTTAAGACAAGGCATGTTCAGGGGGTTTTGAATTGGCTCGTGAATTAATAATTTAACATGAAAGGTTTGTGCAGATGCAAAGCCAAACCGCATAAAATTTATTTAACACAAATGGTTTGTTGGCTGCAATTTTAGCAGAGCGTAAGTTTATTAAGTCAAAGCATAAGATAATGAAAATTTGCAAGAGAGCAATTGTTAAATATTGGCAACAGATTGTGGCGAGAGACATGAAAGTGCGGAACTCAATAATTAGTGCATTTATAAAATCAAAGTGAATCAAAGCAGAGCAGTGACTAATAAAAATAAATACCATTTGTGTGTGCAATCGCAAAGAGACAATTTTAATTATAAGGGTAAAGACAATAATTTAGATTTAAGAAATGTTAATTTTGGATTTATGTATCAAACTTTATTCCTTTTCTAACCTTTTTGTATCAAAACTTATTTCTGTAACTTAGCAACCGGATACTAGATTGTTTTAAAACAGGAGAACAATTGAAATTAATTTGTCATGAAGTTTGTAAGAAATTTGATCCACTTTTAATTATGAATTTATCATAATAAACGAGCATATTAACAAGTAAATACTACTGCATTTTATTGCCAATGTGTCAGTGTTCATATGAGAGTGTTTGTGAAGCTTTACACTACAAATACATTTGAAAATTTTACGATCCCATTCCGTGGACATCGGCAGCCGTTTCAACTGAAGAGCGAGATGCCAAGCGTCATAAAAACAATTGCTAGAAGTAGCGTCGTTTCCGCTTCTAAACAATGAAGGAGCAGTCTTCACGTAATCCTAAAACAGAAACGAGTTTAGTTGCCAAGCGGGAAAAAAATTAAATGACTTACCTGACGCGTTTTTCACAATATTTCCACTAGTTTTAAAACGTTCAGATACGCAGTTTGCACCATCAATAAATTTGTGCCATCTGTCAGTTGGACAATTATTTGACCTACTTACTAAGAACCGCACATTTGTACTACCGACTTTGAATTGCGATAGTTAAATTCAGATCAAACTTGAAAATACAGTAGAATTCTGATCTCACCTGAGCGAGTTTCATATTTTACCGATGAGTTAATGCATCGAATTTTGTAGTTGAATGAAATATTAAAAAGAACATACAACCATTTATTTGTGCATTAAAATATTAAATCTCATTTTAAACAGCCGTAATTCATTAAAAGGCGAAAATTGATTAATAGGCTAATTAAATTAAATATTATCATCATTTTCAAATAACAATACAGAGGGTAGGAGGGCCGTTCAGTGCATATTTTTATTTGCACGTAGAGCTTAAGGGCCCCTATTCATTGTAATATATTGTAATGGTACACAAAGGCTGACATTTATGTAAGTCAATGTTAAAGATTAATTTAAATAAAGTCGTTAGATCAATATAATCAAATTGGGAAAATTTATAAAACAACTGCGTGTTTAATTGAAAGTCATTAATAGAATTTAAATAAGATGCAAACTAAGATGAAAGGTATAGTATTTGAGTGAGTATTCTTAGATGGTTTTATAAGGATTAAGATAAATACAAGCTCATGTAGCATGTGACAAATATAAGTTCTATTGAAAGAAAATAATAAAGTAGGTAGCATTCAGATAAGCTAAAGTTATAGAAGGCAGAAATAATTGTAACTTAGCATAGCAATAAAATTTTGTTATGATTATTGAAAAAATAACAGATTTAAAAACAACATGTAATTTGGTATTTTGATGAAAATAAAATAGAAATTTAGCCCTGTTTATTTTAAAATGTATTTCGATTAGATAAAACGATTATACTTCAATCTATGAGGTGAAAGCAAATGAAATATTAAAAGAAGAATATAATAGTTACTCAAGAGAAATTGGAATATGGTTTAACTAAATACTACCAGGAATAAGAAGCAAGAATAATAAGAATTGGATGTAATTGAGTTAATTTTAATACTACAATTTATAAGAAGTTACGTTAATTGGAGGGTTACTGATTGCTGGAGTTCTTGTGGGATTGCTGAGGACGTCAGGACCAATCGACAGACATTGTCGGAATAACTACTGGATGTCGGAGATTCTGTTGGCTGCTGTCGGCGTGAATGGATGGAAGACTAGCTAAGGAAGGAGAAGATTAATTTACATTCATATGTGGAAGCATCCTTACCGTGGGGACGTTGGAAAAAGAGAAGCTGCAGGAGTAACAGAGGCATAGGTGTAGAAAAGGAACAATTTCTACAAACATTCTAAGGTTTTGCGAGTTGGTGGCTGATTGTTCGTGGACAGTGCGTCGTGGTTGAACTGTGTGGGAGTCCGAGTAGGAGATGTAAGGAAGAGTGTCGTCTTAAGGCGATTTGGAGTTGTTAAGAGTGAAAAGAATCCAGGTGGGTTTATAATTAATTATATTAAAGCAATCTGAAATTTAAAAAAATAGAGAAGTATATTGAACTATAATTAAATACTTATCATATAATATTGAGTCACAAAGAGTTGGAAAGGATTTATATTTGTCAAATTTGATTGAAAGTGTCGTAGGGCACTGTTTGAAGTAAAAAGTGACAGCGTATGTCATTAATCAATTTAAATTCATAATCAAAAATAAAATAGCAACTAATAAGCAACTAGATTAATGAACTACCCCTGATAAGAGTCTCAAAGCGATACCGGCATTATTATTAAAATATAATTTTAAAGTTTCAATTAAATAAATCAATTTATAAGAATATCATTTGAGCTATCACTACAATATAGTACCAGAACAAATAAGCTTTCTAAGTCGGCCTGCGGTGATCTGCTGATTGTTGCAATGGATCGCTGTAATAGCGATGAACTGAAAGCAGCATGTGTGCGTAATACATGCAGTCAGTGGAGCCGCTCCAACGGTTGTTTAAAATTTAAGTTAGTTTATTGCTGTTGGTGTGTATTCAATTTTATAAATTCAAAACCTATTTTAATTAGAATAAAGCCACCCATGCGGTGAGCTGAAACGCTAGTATTACTTTCTATAAAAACATTTCTGTAATTAGCGAAAAAATACAAAATTTGATAACGCAATAGAAAAAACAGTGCACACAGAGCGTTTGGAACTAGTTCTCAGCATTTTGTATCGACCGAAAATATGAATTGATTCAATCGCTAGTATTTTTAAAGATCGTGCATTTAACATGCGAAAACGTTTGTTCCGGAGTTTTCAAATTTAATTTTAAATCCACGCGAACAGTGCTTATTTAAAATTTACTAAAATTCGCCAAATTTAGTTTTAAACTGGTTGCCTCTCGTAAAGCTCAGATGTCTAGAATTATTTCTATATAAAATTCTGTATAAAATACAGGAATAACACAGTGTAGAAGTAAATTGTATAATATGTTTCAGTATATACAGAGTTCGCCAGTCAAATGAAAAGATTTGAGGTGGGGTTAAGAGTTTGTAGGGAGGTGTTGGGGAGGAAGGTCATTGACTGAGAATTATCTGTGCAGTCTACCGTTTTGTTTACAATGGATCGTTGGACGGGTGCAAACGCCACGCGATTTTGACGTCATTTCAATATACCGCGCAATCAGCCTGTTCCGGCAGATAAGGCGATTTGAACATGGATAAACAACCTCCAGCAAACTGGATCGTAGTCAAAGGAAAATGGTGGAAGTGCAAAAACAGTTCAAACCCCTGAAAATAGTAGTGTAGTTAGAGAGATACTGGATACTGTCACTGGGCAGGTTTTCTGTGCATGTGTCTGCGTGGGGTTTCTGCGCAGGTTTTTAGCGGTAAATTTAAATTCTGCGCATTATTTTGGGGGTAAATTTGAATTCTGCGCAGGTTTTTGGCCGTAAATTCAAATTCTGCGAAGGACAAATGAACCAATTCAGATTTGGCAGGTGTTAATAAGGGCTATATTTGCGCGTTGCTAGATGTCAGACTTGTTGAGACTTATTTAAACTGGTATGGGTGTCTGGGAAAAATTTACACCGGATGTTATTGTCTGGGAGATGTCATTGCCTGAAGATGTGCACCGGATGTGGTTAATGACCCCCATTATCAGTGTTTGGAAATTTGCGACGAGGAATAAATATACCACAAGCGCCTTAGATCACTCGACCAACCTGACATGTTTCTGTAACGGTTTTAAACAATTGTAAATATAATTTTATTTATTTGTCTAAAACGTACATGTATAAAATTATTAGAAATATATTATGCGCCAAGCAATTATTGTGCTAGAAAAATCTATTAGAATTGTTAGTTATTGAATATACATATAAGTAACTTAGTAACAGGTTAATTTGGATTTAAAAACGTTGAGGTGAGAGGTTATAAAATACTTACGGATTTTAACACATAATAAACACAACGCTTAAGGACGTTACATAAAGCAAGTTGAAGAATTTATAAATGAAAAGCCAACTCAGTAATAGAAATAAGTCTTATAACATTAACGAAAAGTAAAATTCCTGAATAGTACAGTAAAATTGTCGTTTTACCTTAAAAAAATTGGCCGCGGCTATTCGTCTTGCCCAGTGGTTTAAGGTCATTAGACAAGTGTAAAACCAAAAAGGCGTCATCCCACCCCCTGCCAAACAGCCGCCATCTTGAAAACAATAAAATTTGGTTTTTCTCGCGATTAATTGGTCGCACAGAAAAAGTTATTGAACAAAAAATGTTGAAAATAAAAGTCTACACATTTTTTGTTATTACCGCGATACCGAGAAGTTGGTATTGCGAACGGTAGAGGGCGATAAAGTTAGCAAAAATCGGTTTCCGCCATTCTAGCTCTGTAGGGGTGGTTTTTCCGAAAATTTCAAATGTGAAAGTTGTAGTGCTTGAAAAAGGGTGCACGAATCTCTTTTAATAATGTGATTGATTTAAACAGTGTTCGATTGACAGCCCTTCAAAGTCCGCCCGGAGTGGAAAAGGCATTGAATTATGAATATGAAGCTTTGAAAATTAAACTTTCAATATTATACAACTTTGAAAATGAAACATTGAAAATTGTACTTTGAAAGTAAAACATTAAAAATTACATTTGCAAATTAAATTTGAAGATGAAATAGGTATTGAAAATAAAACTTTTGAAATAATTTACCTTTCATGATCTTTCAATTTCCTACGTTTGGCGCGTCTTTCGTCCGCATATTTCTTTTGGCACGGTTTGCGAATGGTAGAGGGCGACAAAGTTACCAAAAATTGTTTTTCCGCAACCGCCATTACTTTTAAAACCAAAATCCGTCATTGAAGTTACTCTTACTGACACAAAAATGTATGTTGCTATGTAACACCTTTAGTTCCTAGTATTAAATAGTCATTTGTACAAATAATTTTAAAATATCATACTTCTAAAACTTGTTGTACACGTAGTTTTTTTTTTGCATAGTGATGTCTTGTATCTCGAAATTTAGTCGAAAAGGATTTCGGAATTTACGACTTTCAAATTGACAATTCACAATCTCAATAAAATAGTTAAACAAGTGTAAAATAACAATTTTTGTTTAACAAAATATACTTTTTTCAAGATTTTTCGTTTAAAAACACGACTTTCGTGATCACTATGCAAAAAAGTACTTATACTTCCTAGGAACTAAAAGTAACTTCCATTTGGTGGGCTGTTGATGTAGTTGCCATAATTTCAAATGTTCGAAACGTTCTGTTCATACAAAGTGCCCGATTACTGTTTTGTTTGCAAAGAAGAAGTCGGCGAGGACCAAAGAGTCGTGACTGCGCGAGGTAGAATTTCTCTTATCAAGGCCAGTGTGATAAGAGAATGATTCTGAGAACGAAAAGTATCGAAAAATCCGAAGACCGTTGTTCGACTCCACAAACCGTGCCAAAAGAAATATGCCGACGAAAGACCCGCCAAACATGCTGCACGTAGGAAATTGAAAGATCATAAAATGTAAATTATTTCAGACGTTTTATTTTCAATACCTATTTCATCTTCAAATTTAATTTGGATATGTAATTTTTAATGTTTTACTTTCAAAGTACAATTTTCAATGTTTCATTTTCAAAGTTGTATAATATTGAAAGTTTAATTTTCAAAACGTCATATTCACAATTCAATTTTCAATATATATTCTTTTTAATTAAACAATTTCTCGGTATCCCGGCAATGTCAAAAATGTGTAGAATTTCTGTAGGTTCTGAAAACCTATTCACATTAGAACTACTTGAGTGACGTGACGATTTTTTCTCGCAAAAGAGAAATGGTTACTTTGCTGCGCCGCAATATGCCTTTCCCACGCCGCGCGGACTTTGAAGGTCTGTCAAACAGACACTGTTTAAATCAATCATATTATTAAAAGAGATTCTGCACATTTTTTCAAGCACTACAACTTTCACATTTGCAATTTTCGGAAAAAACCACCTCTACAGAGCTAGAATGGCGGAAACCGATTTTTGGTAACTTTGTTGCTCTCTACCGTTCGCAATACCAACTTCTCGGTATCGCGGCAACAACAAAAAATGTGTAGAATTTTATTTTCCACCTTTTTTGTTCAATAACTTTTTCTGTGCGACCAATGGATCGCGAGAAAAAACAAATTTTATTGTTTTCAAGATGGCGGCTGTTTGGCAGGGGGTGGGGTGACGCCTTTTTGGTTTTACACTTGTCTAATGACGCCAAACCACTGGGCAAGAGGAATAGCCGCGGCCAATTTTTTTAAGGTGACGGGTTTTTTTCCGACAGTTTTACTGTACTAGAAAGACCTTGCTATTGATCATATTTAACCACCCAGCATCTTTTAGTTTATACGTTATCCTGTCACAGGAGTTAACAAACAGATTGGTAACCTTATTATCAACTTTATCAATTGGCCCGGATACCTGTTTAAAGTTAACATTTTCATGAATTTCCGCTAAGGAACATGGAATTACAAGATTGGTTAAAAGTCAAATACATAAAAGAAAATCGCAAACTTGTTTAAATCATTTCGTAACTAAACAATCACATTATAAACTGTAATAGTGCAAATAAAGCCAAAATTAGAATGCTTGAAGGAAGTACAAAATTTACAGACTATAGAATATACCTGTCCAGACTTGTTTAAACGGATGTGAGTATCGGGGAATGTGTAAGGTTGCTAAAAATAAATGTATGGAGTTTTTTTCTGAAAATGTGCACCGGATGTGGCTAATGATGGGGCTTCATGACTCCCATTATCAGTGTCTAGTGTTCAAACCTGTCCAGAATTGTTCTCATTGAAGGAGCTGTAGGCCTATTGAAAAAATCGCAAGGAAATATGAAAATCCAATTGCTATCCCGTACAAACTAGAGCTGGCGGATGTTAAAGTGGGAACTAGAATATTAAAACAGCTCCAAGTTGATGACTTCAACCTTATGGATATAACACAAGACTTTGCTGGCATTTGCATGGATATGCGCGATTACTTAATGACTAACCACAACTTTTGCCTCCAAGGAGAGTACCAGGAAAATTGTAATGTGATTGTAGACAGCGGGGATTGACTGTCTAATATGGATGAACTCCAATTAAGATATATAACAAATTTATTTGCCAAAAAGTCCAGGAGTTAACAAGGAAATCGAAAACCATATTATTGACGCACGATTAAAAAGAAAGATTTATGTCTTCTTTGGCTAAAGAGCACGGAATTACAAGATAGGTAATGTGTTCGATCCTCTGGAGGACTATTTAAGTGTACTAGTAGGCAGTATTTAACATAATACAAAAGTGTTGGGGCTGGAGAAACATTGGAAAAATCCACATTAGAAAAATTATCTGATCGCTTATTAAAAATCGGTACATGTGTTGAAATAACAGATTCTACACAGTTCTCAGTGCTAAGCAATTTTCAGTTAATAATGGGTTAAGGTCGCAGATGTTCAACAGGCTATGCTAAGAAGTCCACGCCGATCGGCCAAACGTCATGCTGCACGCCCTGGAATAAGCGACACATCGGTGAGAAGAATTCTCCATAAAGATCTTCATTTTCACCCGTATAATATTCAAATGGTGCACTCTTAATCCAGGTGATTAACAACAACGAATCCGATTTTGTGAGAATATGCTTAGGAGGCTTGAACAAAATGACGACCACATAAACAACTTGTGGATGAGCGAAGAGGCGCACTTCCACTTCTCTAGTTTTGTTAATAAACAAAACTTTAGATACTGGGCGAAAACAAACCCTCGTTTACTCTATGAAACGCCTCTTCAGTCCCAAAAAGTAACAGTATAGTAAGAAATTTCTGCAAATGGAATCATCGGTCCATTTTTTTTAGAGGATGAGGCTGAAAATGCAGTGACTGTTAATTCTGAGAAATACGTTGCAATGATTGATAACTTTCTCGCACTACAACTCGCCGATTTTCCAGTTAATGAAAACACACTTTTTCAGCAAGGCGGGGTAACAAGCCACACTGCGAGAATATCAATGAATGCTGTGAATGCTTTGTTTCCGGAACACGCCATCTCTCGAAACGAAAATATCCCTTGGTCCGCTCGCTCTCCCGATTTAACGTCCTGCGATTTTTTCTATGGGAATATTTAAAAACAATAGTGTTTGAGGCCGATCCACCCAGAACAATCCCAACAACGTATTCAGAAAGAGACTGCAGCAATATCTATCAATTTGCTGCGAGAGGTCCTAGAAAACTTCCAGGCCCGACTTCAAGAATGCATAAATTTCAATGCAGAACATTTGGCGAACGCAGTATTCGGAAACCAGTTTTAATTGTTATTGTACATCAAATTGCTACTCTTGTACTTCACATCCTTTATCTAATAGACGTGTCTGTCTGGGACGCTGTTTTGTCCGGGACGCTGTTTTGTCCGGGACGCTGTTTCAGCAGCCAAACCGTAAGAGATAGAGAAAAAAGTTATGAAAGTTATATGTTTGGAATAGTCATGTCAGGTCAGGAACCGAATTTCAGTCACGTGACACTTCCGGTTTTCGAGAAATCACAAAAAGACCGTTTTTCAAATAGAACGCGTATTAAATAAAAACTGGTTCGGCCGCCAAACGTAGCTGCGACCCTCTGCGCCTTAAATCCTCGATCGGTTAGGCAACCACTTTGACACCTTCCAGGTCTGGGTGGTTGCCTAACCGATCGAGGTTTGAAGGCGCGTTAAATGAGACATTTGTCTCACTGGACTGCTAGTTTATACCGAATAAACTAATAAAAAATATTTCTTTTAAAATTAATTAAATTTTGAAATCTTTTCGTTTGACTGGCGAACCCTGTACAGTATAATTCTTAGTTAATGAAAATGTTATGTAAAAATAAAATTCTTTCGGCGTATTAGTTTGGTGTTGGGTTATTTTTTAGACGTGCGGCAACCCACACTGTACGCGGGTTTGACCTGGTAGTTGTCTCTGGATTCTCTCAAAGACAGTTCGAAGATGCTAGGCGAGGTGATCTGTGGCTCTGATGTACTGGAACCAACAGATCTGAAACATACTATATTTGCGGTGGCCAAGGTGGCGTTTCTTATTATAGTTGACGGGCGGACAAATTCAATAGAAAGAAAGTGAATTCTGTACATCACAACATACAATTCACAATGGAAGTTTTTACTCGTTCTAGTAAAATTTAAATCAGTTAGTAGTTTAGGACATGCAGTCTATAAAATGAACACATACAAGTACCTAAATGCTAACTGACACCATCATCCAAAGTAAAAAGCAACAGTTCTTTAGACTTTGGCCACCAGAGGTGTCCGTATCTCAAATACACAAGCCATTCGGAAATCGCTAGACAAGACTATAACGAAAAAGGCTAAAGAAGATTCCGCATCTCTGGAAAGCTTAACATTTCTATCTTACGTTAAAGGCTTGACTGATAAAATAGGACGTGTCCAGAAACGATGCAGCATCGCTGAAAACTGTGTTCACGATGAATGAAACTTTGGGTAACGGTTTTAGATCATAAACGGCAAAATTCCTAGTTTAAAAACAGTTGTCGTATATCACATTCCTTGCTCTTGCGGTTCGACTGGTCGTTCTGTAACTACCACGAATTTTGAAATTTACTTTGAACACTTTATTATAAACATTTTCCTCAGATAAGCTTAGATGCCCAGGGGTGCGTACTCAAATGTATAATTACAAGGAAAACTGTATAATATGTTTAGCTATATATACAAAACAAGTCTTAATTTAAGAAAATGTTATGCACACTTCTGTGCAATAAAAATAAGCACACGTCTTATGACTATTCTTTACAATATTCTAGTTTGTATAAATCTGGTCTATTTTAAATGCCTGGCAGCAGTTTCAATAAATGATAAAACACCATAACTTAAAAATAACACCCTTATTAAAAGACCGAAACTAATACCTTTCGAAAAAAAAACCGCTATTAATAAATGCAAGCCGTGTGTGCTTAATTTTATTGCACAGAAGTGTACATTAATATAAAAATTCAGTTTCTTCTGGCCTCTCGTGTTTCGGGTCCCTAGTCTGTACCCAACCATGATAGCACTTATATTCTGTCGGTTGCTACCTCGAGCAAGGGGGTCCATGTAAGTTTGCTGACTTGTATATGCAGTGCCCAGCAACGACGGGTTTGACACAGATTATATCCGTGCCGGAAATGGCGGTATTGTTTATGTTTGTCGCGGCCTTGAGCAAAAGTCCGTCGGTTGCAGGTAAATTTGCCGGAGAACCGGTGGAGGGAGGCGGGCGATTCAGTGTCCCGACCACGTTACGAAGGCGAGCCGTGTAAATAAAGATTCTGACAGTTCTCAGTTCGGATTAAACCAGTTTTACACGGTGCGCATTTTACGTAAACGTTCATTGCATGTTGCCGTAAAAGAAATTACCGCACAAAAACAACGCTCATTCCTCCTCTAGTGTAAAGGCGCGTATAAATGGTGTTCAACTTTCTCTTCGAGACGGCCAGCCATAGAACGCTTTTCTATCACGTGATATTCACCGACCACGTTCGTTTGTTTACCTGGCTCGCCTTCCTAACTTGGCTAAAGTTTAGTGACAATGCTTGTTGTCAATGGTTTCCCTAGAATTTTGTAATTTGCATTTCCACATGAAAGAAAAATATACTACATCGAATTCTCCGCTGTCGACTTAAAAATAAAGACGGGTTTAACAAATTGTTTTATTTCTGCACCACCTACAACAGAACAACGAATTTTAGCATCTCTTATGATTAATGTGAATTTTTTTTTAAAACCTCATAGAACATATCGATATATTCTATGAGGGGGCAATGACCTCCTTTGCGCCCTCCTCCTCGTTCCTGCGCCCCTGGGTAAAGGTAGCCGAAAAGAAATTTTTTATTCTGAAAATAATACAAAAATACGTGTAAATGCAGCAGGTGAAGCTGATATGTATTAAAATATTGGATTTTTTACTTGCTGTACGTTATAATAACAGAAGGCGCTGATTTGGTACTAATCTGGAATACGGTGACTTATTTGAAACTAGTAGTATTTTTTCTGGACGCGAACAAAAACTGCGGAAATAAACAAACGAATTCAAATTTTGTGAAAACTGTCATTGTGAATCCGCATCCCGTCACTTGCATAGCGTTAGTGAAGTATAAATGTAGCAGGTAAGGTTATTTAATTTTTATTTTATTCTTAATGGAAATGTAAATAATTATAGGTGCAGTGCATGCAAATTATATCCAAACTAACCCTTACCTGTTGATTTCCCTCTTACGCTTTAAAATGCTAGAAATATGTAAAGGTTAGATTTGAATGACAGTTCGGGGGATTTAAATTTCAAACTATAACAATTTGTAGATGTACAGACAGCATATTTAGTATCCAGAAATGATCCCGAATGATCAGTCTACAATGAGACCAATAATAAAAAGGCCCCATTCTATGCCATCTGACAAAATGGTTTGTAGAGATATATTACTCAGAGAAGGGCCTGTCACACGACCACGCCATGTTTTATCGTAGAAATCCAGTAAGGTATAACATATATTTTTTGGGACAAGCAACAAATAAACGACCACATACTAACAATAGAATGGTATGGACTCTCCGGCAAATTTGACCCGTTTCAACGCGTTTTAGTAAACTGGGGATCAAATGACAGGCCGTTCTCTAAATAATGCTAGTCTACCTTGAGATAAAGAAACTGCTGCAATTATAATCATAAAATTTGTTGAAACTTGTAGGATAGGTGTACCACTGTCTGCGTGTCGCATAATGATACACCTTTTCTATATCACGGTATACAGAAGATGAGTACTACTTATCAAAGTGGCATGGTTCTTCCTTCGGTCTTGCCCCTAACTTCATACATGTGTATTATAAATACACCTAAAAATATAACACGTGGTTGGACTGATTGGTAAGAAACAAACTTGGATTATTCCTTAGCTACATTTTAATTTTAAGGTATGAGAGTAAGAAAATCTATAAAATAAATGAAAACGCTGTGAGACTGGACGACATTGACGACTGGTGGTATACAGAAAACGAAACTGTATGCGTGCCAACTATTAGTTATCACAAGGAGTACGATGATATAGATCTCGATCTATTTTTGATCCATCGAGAGGCTCAAGAGTACAACGATATTAGCGATTATCAGCAAAAATTAGACTGCTTTTTTCTGACATCAATTTTGCATCAAGTAGTTAAATATGTGAGAGAGTCATGGTTTGATCTAACACTATCACAGAGGTATGATCTTTATGTCGAGAGAGTCATGGTTTGATCTAACACTATCACAGAGGTATGATCTTTATGTCGCGACAAACCAAATGCAAAACCCTTTAAGATGCCTTTTCGAGCATTTTGTATGGTTTGGATACGATAGCCTTATACGTTCATCTAGTGAAGAGGTTCTTAAAAAGACAGCGGAATATAGTACACTTGTGAAGAATTACTTGTTGTCTTCAGGTATTAAGAAAGATGCCAATGATCTTGCTGTTGATTTTGGTATAAGATTCAGCTGGTGTAATATGCTTATTACACTTGTAACAAACACTTTGAGAAGTCTCCTCGAAAGAGAATGCGTTACACTCGACAGTTTTATAAGTCTTGTTAATATATAACTGATTCTGCTGCACTATTAGCCTTCTATTCAAATTGCTAATGACTGGTGGCTAGGGTTATACCTATGTCAATAATGAGATTACGATGTACCTGTTGAACCAAGTTATTATATGCTGAGGCTTTCAAATTTCTTACAACTTAAATAAATTTATGTATAATTTAATATAGAAAATAAAAACATTTATGTTAGTTTTATTTACGAAATTACTACATCCAAATTATTAATTATGTTTTTTGCATAGTGATCATGAAAATTGTCTTTTAAACGAAAAATTGTTAAAAAAATATACGTTTTTAACTATTTTATTGAAATTGTGAATTTCCAAGTTGACAGTTGTAAATTTCGAAGTCCTTTTTGACTAAATTCGAAGTCCTTTTTGACTAAATTTCGAGTTACAAGAGATCACTATGTAAAACAATTATGTGTACAACACGTTTTACAGATCCCTTTTCTGAAAAAAGGTATGGCTTTCTAAACTAGTTGTACAATAGTTATTTGTACAACTAGTTTGAAAGTCATGCTTTCTTTCATGAATATGCAGCAAAACGTGTTGTAAACGTAGTTTTTTTGTATAGCGATCATTGTAACTCGAAATTTAGTCGAAAAGGACTTCGAATTTACAACTGTCAAATTACCAATTAAAAATTTAATAATATGGTTAAAAACGTGTAATTTTTCAACGATTTTTCGTTAAAAAAATTGATACTTCACGATTCTACGTTAAAAAAAGACGACTTTAACGATTTTAAGACCCACTAGCATTCCGAAAGCCCATTTTTTATATATCTAACTGTAAAGTGATGATTTATTTCTAACAATTTTTTTGAGTAACTACCTACACAATTACAAATAAAAAAAAGTAGAAACAATGTCAGCCACTATATTATTATTGTCATCCGAACTGCATTCTTTCAGCAAATACTGGTGTTGTAGTAGATATAATTTTATTAGCTTTAATCTAGTAATAGTTTAAAAATATAATTAAATTTATAAACTATAAACGACCGACATGTTTTTATTGACTGCTGTCATTGATAGAACCGTAAATCATACTTCCTAAAGCAATTTTAAAATTGTTTTTCTAAATTTTTGGCAATGTGACCTATACGCAAAAATCACCTTACCGCAAGTAAAAAAAATCCGTAATAAAAGAAGGGGGTTGCCATAAAAATAAATTGATGACATCATGCCCCCTACGCGGGTCACCCTGTATATATAGATTCTATTTGAAAAAAATGAGCAAATAAAATAAAAATCTACGGGTTCCAGCGTTTTTTCTAAGAGTTATTTATTGAATTTTTAACGAATTATCCACTACTTTACGAAAGCACTGTATAACACCGATGGAGAAAATATTTTATCGATTGCAGGATATTAATCCCTTGTTTACATATACAAAACTAGGCTCGTAACTAAGTCATAACTGATCTGTAAGTTAATAGTCCATTACCGTACATGGCAACCATTACTATACATGGCAACCTATAACTATTGAACAAACCACGATGTTATGAATGATAACATTCCTAGATATGTTAATAGCAATTACCTGACTGCTATTACTGTACTAGTTGTGTAATGGTTGATTTTATAAAAACCTAATGTTCTTTAACACTAGTTTTCTAAACTTTTGTCAAACAGCGTTTTCAAATCTCAAGGTTTGATGCGTTCGTTTAACTTTATTGGCGATTTCAGGTAAACTTTTATACTGTAATGGTTTATTGCTCATATTAATTCTGATTGCCTGATTAACTAATGAATTAGGTCAGCATGAGCACAGAACTAAATATTGTCTTTATTGCAAGACAATCAGCACTTTACATTAATAAATGCACTTGATGTAAGCAGCAGTAGCTAATAATGTGAGGGATAAAAGTTAGCATGAAATAAAGCAGGTGACAGAAGGTTAAATTCAGAGTTTCAGATATGATAAATGTTCAGAAGGGCCAATGCAATTTAATTTGTAACTGACGGATTTGAGCTTATTTACGTCAAAACATAATGTGAATAAAATGGTACATAATGATTTGTTAAGTACAGTGGGTATATGAGCGTCATGTATTAAAAGCGTAAGCCAGCAAACGGCAAATTAGCTGAAAGGTAACGAAACAGTGCTACCAAAATAATGATTGGAATAGAGCAATGAAAATGGAAGGCAACCGATCGAAAGACAATTAGTGAGATGCTAAAGGAACTAGTGTATCAGCGTATTATAAGCCATAGTGATTTAAAGCAGAGCATAGTGTACTAACATTTATTCCAAGAAAAAAACAATTTTAGTAGTTAGGCAAAGACAGAAAATGTAGTTGCTAAGTGACGTGACAGTTTTTTGTTAAGATCACCAAACAAGCTTGTAAAATTTGTGTTGCGGGCAGATTGAGCTTCACATTCTGTTGCTTAAATTATAAATAAAAAGCCTTTTTAATACCAGGTGTGTGTAAAGTTATTCACCAGTGTGCAGGGCATCTGTGGGTATAGTTTGCCAGGTGTTAAGAGGTCCGAGAGTAGCAGTTTAGCCAGCAGCAAGATTCATCCAAGTGGGAGTAACTTTGAGGGCTCATTTCCAAAAGGGATCAGACCCGGCCAGCAAGAATTTTATGTAAAACGTGTAGATCCGTTCCTCCTGAGTGCCTGTATACAGAGTATCAGGGCAGTAAGCAACCACGAAAATTACCATTGACCAAGCGTCTCCAGAAAAAGTATCCCGCCTACGAAGCAGCCCTTTTCAAGGTAATTTCACAGGCAAAACGTTGGGATAGGTCTATTATTTTTGGATTTCATCAAGTTCAGACTGTCTACGAGGTGTAGCACCAGGTTTCAGGTAGTCCAGGTCCGCCCAGCGTCGAGAAATCTAGATAGCGTCCTTTGAGGGTGCAGGATGACGCGGCATTTTTCAGTTTTGAACGGATGCAGAACAAAAAACGATCGCCCGTCGGTTGTGACATCATACTAGAACAAAGCGAGATTAGCAGTTGCTACGTCACAGTATTAATCGTATTTACCTGATGCTGTCTTGCCATTTTGGTGTTTAAAATGCAATTTTACGTTAATTTGCACTGCCAGATTATCGTATTTGCTGAGTCAAGTTTAGAGGTTATTTAAACGCAGATAGAAATTGTGCATTTGCCCTAATATGCGAGTTAAATTGACATACAACGAGTTATTTGTCATACAAAGTTTTCTTAATTTTATGAACCGACACCCTGAGCTAAGTTTGTTTCATGTTCACCGGAGCTAAGCTCTAGTTTATGGCAATAGATAAAATACAAAATTAGCAATAAACCATTTTATTTGTCGTAACTAACATGCTTTAATTTGCCCTGAATTTGAAAATTTTGTATTGAAACTATTACATTTTATAAAGTGTAGTGAGTGTTGATTTTTTTTATTAACTGTTTTTTGTAAGTCTATAATGAAAGTAGTTTACAGCGGCGGGAAGATGAACATTTCTATAAAAAATAGTGTAATTTCTTATTTTTTAAAATTTTGTCTTGTATTATTTCTGGCTATTTGTTAAGTAGTTAAAATAATTTGATAAACGTAAACTCATTTCCACACCACCATGAGGTAGAATTAATGGCGCTTTTTATTGTCCCAGTAGGCTAATCCACAGATGTTCCAGTTTAGCGATGTTTAATGTTCGCGATTAAATTATTTACTTTTTTACTTCCTCGTCTGAAAGACGAAGAAAGTATTGTAATCACGAAAAAATTACCTTCCGAAATTTCTTCAGATCTTCACGTTTCAAGGTCCCTAGATGACGAAAAAGAGGTTTTGTTAATTCCTTCTGTCTGTCTGCCTGTTGACAGTATATCTCAAAAACTATTTGTCGGAGGAAAACAATATTTTGCATACATATTATATATCTACCTCACATGAAACCGGTACAATTTTATACAAATATATACAGGTAAGCACCTTAGAAAATATAAAATGTTTATTTTTGGGTTAATTTTGAAATAGAAGGAAGTAATAACTTTCACATAGGTCAGGCTTTACATTTGCCGAAAATAAGACTCAACCGATACAGGATAGTGTCACAAAAGAGTAAAAACTTTTCAACAATAACAGCAATTCTCTTAAATAAAGACGCACGCCGCACCCATTTGTAATAGGTAAAAACGATAAAGAAGCCGACCTGCGATTGATTACTAATAATAATCAATGGTACTAAAAAATCGCAGATTAACCCCCTTACAGTTTATACACACGGAAGCTCTGAAAGGTCTTTACTTACAGCGATGGCCGAGCTAACTCACTTTCGGCGATTAGTCGTGGGTCTAATCATCAACTGTATCCCTGCAATCTCTTAACAAAAACAGGGCGTCAGAAATCCGAAGATTTCAAGTAATTACTAAAATAACTACAAGCAACTAGCGTTTATTTAATATCAATTATCAGTTGTCTTGTAAAGTCAGTAATAATCATTAAGATTGATTTAAATATAATCAAAATGTCATAATACAGTGGTGTAAATATGTTGAAGGATGCAGCACGCACCAAGTTAAAACCCCTTTCGGGTTCCAAATTAAGTTTGAATATCAAATCACTCAAGGAATAAGCTTATTGCTCTCATATCGTTCAACCGTTTACCCGGTTATTGAATTCAAGAGGCGGTGTAAGCACCTTTTACAAATTGCCTAATAAACATCAAAATTATAGTTCAATGATAAATACATATCAAATAAAAGCATATGTTAAAATGAACTATATAATTAAGTTATAATCAAGACTGTAATTGCAAACTTGACAGTGGTTGGTTTTGGAAATTAAATTTCTGATATTAATTATGCTTAGTGGTTCCGAGCCAGATGAATCCTAAGGCCGGTTGGTCATCTGCTTTCAAAATGAATGATAACTGCAAGATAGGCACTAACCTTGGATATCGGCGCCTGTTAAGTGTGGGCGGAAAAACTGGCTAGGGTTGCTGTTGTGAACTACCAAGGTTGTCTTAATGGCCCGTGATCGAAGCAGATCAAATCCCAGGTTGAGATGTTAAGATGAACTTCATTCGGCGGAATCGATAATTAAGGCGGCTGGGTGTCCAGATTGAATTTGCTGGTTCAAACTATTATTTAAGAACTAAGAAAGGGGAATTAATATGTGAATAATGAACAAAGAAGCGCAATCATACCTGATTTAGGTTATCAGCTCTCGGAAACGAATTAATTAATTGTAGTGTAATAGCACGCACAATGATTTCACAGAAGTCTGTTGCTTCGTTGAAATGCAGGAAAGAAGTGCTCGCGAAACAAGGTATCGGCGAGAAACAGCTTGAAGAGTGACGCGCTGCTATAACGAACAATTCGAGAATCCAGAATTGGTACCATTGCGCGGAACAAGATTTGATATTATTTGAAATACAGCGGATTATAACTCCAGTGAAAATATACGGGCTGGCCCGAAATAGATGGGTAATTGGCGAAAAAAATAGCCAGAGCTAAAGATTTGTTTCAAGGTTCGGTGAGCAGTTCAACTGTGGATGCAGTTACGATTTCTATGCAGATGTGGTTACGAGAGATATGCTGATGCGGGTGGTTCAAACCCCAGCGGGATACATTTTTTTTATTTGAAAATTTATTTAATTTATTAGAAACGTGAAGATATTTTTACTCCTAACTTAATTGATTTTTAAAATTATTTAGTGTCACAATGTCGACGAGGAAGTTCTGGGTAAAGCCTTTTACAGATTTTTTAACTTTTGACGGTTCCGGTCGATAGATGTTGACGTCTTCATGAGAGTCTTCATCCTCAACGTTATCTTTAAAGTCATTGTCTGTGCTCCTGAGACGCAGGACTTCCCTGGATGAAATCTCCTCCTCTTCGTCCCCACTCTCTATGCGAACTTGTGGTGCATTTTCGCATGATTGGTCTTTACAAAATCCATAAACAATAGAGCACTTCATCTCACTTTTTCTGCAGCCACATGCTCCGCAGCATTATTTTTTGCAAATGCATGAAATTAATTTTAATACTGCTAGATTCTCTGCTATTGTTACTGTTTGGGCCCATTGGTGCCAGCTTTCCAGCCCCAGCCTTGTGCATTTTTTCGATTTCATACCACTGTTGGACCTGGAAGAGTAAAGTAAGTTCGGAAACTTCATTCCATGTAGAAACATGGCCTTAGACAAGGGGATCAGGGTTGCTGAAATATCTCTTTCGATACCCAGTGTCATCTGGCACACCGTTAACGGCGTACTGGGTGATGTGGTTAGCATCACGCCTTCGACGACTGCCTTACTTTCCCTACTTCCACAACTGTGGTTTCGGTACCTAATTCTTAAAGCGACTGGGCGGGCCGCCCACCAGTTGTCAGATGTCAGGATTGAACCCCGTACCATGGCACAGCAGCCTGACGCCCTAACCGCTCGGCCACGATCTCGACGTTGGACCTGGTAATACGTCCTAAATGCATCATACCGTGCAGCGTCCTTCGTTGGTGGCAAAGGAGCAAGATTAAATGTGTTTGTTGTACTTGATTTTGTGAAATGTTGGTAACGGAGTTCTTCCAAGGTGTTTTCTTCCATGTCGCCACCATACAAAGCAACTAGAAAGCGTGCTCCAGCATCTGTGATATCATCAGATCTGGTTTAATGATATTTTGGAGAAATGTTCAACTTTCATCCATTGTAACTCGTTACGTATCACACTTGAAACAAAAATTAATATACAAAAAATGTCAAGAAACGTGTCTTCTTTAATTTTGTGTTATTAGGACCTTTAATCTAAGATGCTGGCTCGAGCTTGGATTTTTCATTATGATCCCGACCTAAACAACATATATAAAAATCGTTTCTACCCCACCTTTTTTAAAGTACTTTTTTTTTCTATAATAACTGTCAAAGTGTTAAAATGTTGGTAGATATGTGATTAAAACGCTAGGAAATTTTTATACCTCGTGTTGGTAGAACTTTTTCAGAATTATGGTTATGTGTCAATTTTGAATGTTTGTAAGTTTCTTAATTTGAACTCTCGACAAATTTCTTTTTTAACATAGAATCATCATCATCAATAAATCGGATAAAAAAAGAAAACCAAGAAATATTTTAAATGCAAAAATGAAGCAAGCGATATTAAATTATGACATATCTATCAAAATGACAATCATTTTTTTAGTGGAAGAAAAGAACTAAAAATCTATATACCAACATTATTAAAACTAGTGACTCTGCAGGAAGGCAACTTATCCCCTAGAAAGTTGACCTTGAAAATTATAGAAAAAAAAGGACTTTAGGTCAAAAACCCTACCAGCGTACATAAATCAAACAAATAGAGACACTCCTTTGATGTCAAAATACCCATTTGGATGACCTTGAACGGCTCCTGGCGGGTACTTTCCGATAGTACTAACAGATGGCGCCACTACTTTGTTACATATAGAGTCCCTGTATATAAGTAAACTATATACAGGATCTCTAGTTACATATATAGCACATCTATTTACATATACCGAGTGACTATAAATAATTGAATTTTTTTTTATTAGGTTGGCACTGTTTATGTTGGTGGAACTGTAAGTCTATGTCAAATGCGAGGTTAGCAGGTTAGGTTTTGCGTCAGTTTTGACATAGAATGACGCAAAACCTAACCTGCGAACATTGAATTTGACATTGACGTACAGTGTCACCAACATAAACAGTGCCAACCTAAGAAAAAAAATGTCAATCATTTATAGTCACCCGGTAGTAGCGACATCGTGGAGCAAACCTGATACAAACATGAAAATACAGAAAGTTACTAAACGGCAAATTTCAGTGTAAACAGTGAAAAATAACAGATCTGAATACCTGAAATCCTTTTCTGCCACTATTTTTACACTTATCGACACAACACCCTGGCATTTCTACGTTATCGACTTCGAATTAGAAAAATGAATAAAAACACGACACAAATGTCAATGTCACATTTTAATTAATTGTGCAACTTTCTTGGCGATTTTTAAATATGCTAGGGACTTAAGCGATACCAACGTGTTTTTGCCCCAGCTGCAACATCAAAATCTGTCGCTACTATTTGTAAATAGAGGGGCTACAATTACACAAAGAATCATTGAAAATGAACCGGGCTATACAACCAACATTACAGTAGTCGATTACGTTTTCTGCATTCCCCTTATCTCTAAAGTAGAATCGTGTTGTTCTAACTCTCTACCCATCCAAATAATAAAATAACGTTGCACGCAATTTCAAAAACGTCGGTTAAGTCAATTTGAAAAGCATAACCCGTTCATTTTCAATAATCGCAAGTGTAGATAAAGAGCCAGTAAAATTTTAAGTAAAATTTTGGATTGCCAACAAACGTCACATTGACGGAATTGTGCTACAAACCTCAAAGTGACGCATATGTCAGAGGAATAAACATGGCGGAGGTGGCGGTACTCTCCTATATACACTGGCTCTGGTTACATATAGAGACCCTGTATATAAATAGTTACATATGATTGGTAGCAGACCTAGTAACTGGCTCTGATTGGTAGAATTTTGTTCTGCTATCTGATAGTCAAGCTTAGAAATACCCCTCGAGTTACTGTCCCAGGCACTCTAGACAGGTTTGGACATTTGGAATGAGTGTCTCTACTTGTTTGATGTATGTACGCTGCCCCTACTGACTGGACTACTCATTGTACAAGGGCTTTTCAATTTCAGTAGCCGAATCTGAGAGGGCGCTGTGATAAAAAGTCAACCTCTTGTACAGTTGCTTTCACATACCGAGAATATGAACCCTGGACACAATGCTTCGATGGAAAGTCAACGTGATACGATTCACCTACGCTAATTTCTCCGAAGGCGGGGATAAAACCACCATCATAGAAATATTAGCGTAGAAAGTGCGTCCCCAACGACGCTTAATTTAATTAAAATAAAGCAAATCGCGACAAACCCGTGAATTCATAACCAAACGCCGAAAATCCAAAAGTTCTAAAAATAAAGTCGTAAATAGCTCGTCGAGGCCGGCCTGTAATAAACATAAAGCGACCCTGGGCCAAGAACCCGCATGTGCGTTCTGGCCCAAAAATTCCTAAGAAACAGCAAATCGGCAAAATTAAGGAAGATCCCCAAACGATTAATGACGCGGCTAATTAAGTCAAAAGGATCACCGGCTTTTAAGTATTATCTGCTGCTAACGAACTAATGCCAGGAGCTGTGACTGTAATACACGAAGCTGGAATTTCACGAGCTTTGAAATATTACAATTTAAAGCCGGAGAAATAAACAGACCGCCCGTCGTTCGGATTAGCCAAGCAAGGGCAGCGCCCAAAAACTCTCCTTTTTCACAAAGAAATCAAATTCAGGAAACCAGGCCCTCGTCGACCAAGATTATTTAGAAGGAGTCCGATAGGAACAACAAATTATTAAACAAATTAGGCAAAGACCTTCCACAAGGCCGGCCGCGTGTCGGAAACTTACTACAAAGACAGCATAACAAAGGAGTTCACCCGAGCGGTCATTAAAGCCGGGTAAGAGGATTAAAAATGCATCTCCAACGCGAGCCCCGAGCTCATCTGCAGCCCGGATAAAGCGCACCAACAAAACACGAAAATTAATTAATCGCATATATCGCGATCGGATTAAAAGCACCGGCGAAATAAAGGTAAGGTAGTCGAGTGGGGTATCAAAAAACTCGCCTTGGCATCAGGACTCCAGTGAGCTACATGAAAGAAAAATCCGGACAACAATAAAAGCGCAAAAATCTAAATAAAGAAAATTGTAACAAACAGCCCCGGAAGCGAAGCAGTTCATCCCACCCCCAAACAAACGGACATCCGAAAGGAAGCAGTGGGAGTACGGACCCCTATAAAAGGAGCTTCCCTGACCTAAACGGGCATCTTATCGAGCTCTGCTCTAGGATCAAAAACCAACTTATCGAGCTCTGCTCTAAGACCAAAAAACTCTCTCAGCTTGGGCCCTCCGGCCACTAGAGAACTCCACAAACGGCCCAAAACCTTCTGTTCGAGCTTTGCTCACAGAAGTCAGCCCAGTGACTCCTGGGGATAACTCGAGCCCTGCTCGTTATTTCTAAAGGGTGTCCGGGTTGCCGCTATCTGCGCCTGCCATCCTCGCTGTCACCGCCTGGAGGAGCGTCCAGCCCCGCGTCAGCTAGAGCCCGACAAAGCCGCTTGCGTCACCGTCCGATCACCGGCCTGTACGTCGCCGTGCTCCAGGTCCTGCCGCACCCGACGATATCGCCGATAGCCGCCTCCGCCGCCTCGCCTTCCCCACGTCACTTAATTTGCACAAGCCAGGATGCCGTCAAAGTAAGCCGTGGACGATCAGTCCAGACACTACGTTAGCCGGAACGCCGACTACGGCGTCGTCACCTTCTCAGGTACGAGATAGCCTTCCGCCCCCATCCTCATTTATTTAAATTACAGCCATCAAGAGCTGCTGGACCGCCTATTCGGCCCATCGCCACCGAGTTCTCCACAGGATCCTCTCCTCCAGGAAGCTCGGCTGCGCCTCCAATCTCCGGGTGCCCAAGTCGCCGCCCCCGCCGAGACGCCGCCCCTCAGCAGCCCCAGGACCCCACAGTCTGGAGACACCCCCACCGGACGCGCCGCCTACGACGCCGTCACTCCTGAAGCACGCCCGCCGCTTCGCGTAGCCCAGCTTCGAGTCACCTGCCGCCCCCAGCTACTAGGAGTCGCCTTCTTCCTCAGCCCGACGGAGAAGGCCGAGTTCGAGAGCTTGTGGGAGGAGCTCAGGTTGGAGGACGACCATCGCCGTCCGCTGCGCGAAGTGCAGCTCGACTCCCGCCGCCCCCGAGACGCCACCGCCCGCTCCACCCACGGACAGGATCCCCGGAGGAACGCCCGCCTACGTCTCCGCTCGCCGTTGCCCCTGGTGCAGGCACCCCGGCGCATACCCCGACGTCGACGCCACCTACGTCATCGCCGCCCCCAGGAACACGGACGGGCTACGTAGACTTCCCCTCCCCCACCACCATTTGTGTACCAGGAGTCAGTGCGGTGTCGTGGACAAGAACTACGCGCGTCGCGAGTGCCAAGTGTACTCCCCCCCCCCCCCCCGAACTGTCGCTTTAAGCCAGAAACAGTTTTGTTTTGTTTTTCTCTTGTGTTTTTATGTGTATTTAGAGTTAAGCCTTATTAGTTTTTTTTTGTTGCCTGAATGATTGTTGAATGTATGTGTGATTGCGTATTGTATTGTTGCGTCAGTGCGTATGGACTTGTCGTTTTTCTTGGTTTAAATATGTGTTATTATTAATATATGTCTTGGGCCCCTCCCGACAGAATAAAATAAATAAAACTTGTACTCCGACTCATCCATTATTTTTCTCGGCCAATAGGCAAGCGCTTTCTCCAGCCTCTTCAATCATTGGTCTACCCACTCATCCACTGAGCTAGACGGGAACGTGTGGCCAACAAGCCACCATCTTAACCCTTGCCACGCCCTCAAGAGCGAGGAGTGTAGCGAGGCGTGTTAATTGACGCCCAAGACGTGAGGCAAGACCTGAGGTGGACACCTACAACAAAGGACACACCACCCCAAAGATGGTGAAGACCAAGAGTAAGAGGAACATGGAGAATACACCGGAGAGAAACAGCGAGGAAGGACCACCGAAAGAGCACCCAAGTGCCAGCCTGCACAGCTCAGAGGTGATAGGAGACAGCGCCTCATTATTCCAATGTGGACAGAGGACGCCTACAAGCCAGCGCAGCCCAATACCGCAGAGGGACCCGCAGGAGGCACAACGAAGTGCCAACATCAACGTTCCCCAACAGGGAGCAGTAACCCCACCTCCATTTCTGGGAATGGATATAAATCCCCAGTGGCGCCCAACAGAACCGACAACCACGTCGACCACCACCAGTCTAGTAACCTTAACCAACGAACAATTCCAAAGCATCATGGCGTCGATAACGCTACCCAAGAAGGTGGACCCCCTCCCCACTTTCAAAGGCGAAGAACTGGACGATCCACAAGAGTTTCTGGACCAGTGTACCAGATACAGGGCACAGAGTCAGTGCTCCGCCGCCGAACTCATCAGAACAGCCACCAACGCCTTCCAAGGAAAGGCCAGCCAATGGTGGAGACCCTACGCATCGCTGCCATTTGCATGGGCCGAATTTGAAGAGAGATTCCGACGAAGATTCGACAGCCCCGAAATCCACGCCGCTCTCACTACCCAACTATACGGCCAAAAACAAGGAGTTCGCGACAACGCCGAGATCTTCTTACTGAAGAAAATCCAAATGGTACGCCGGCTGGAAGTTCAGCAGTCCACACAGGCCCTCGTCCCCATAATGGTGGAATTATTACGGCCCGCCATCCGGCCTTACCTACGATTGGCTCCGCCAACCACGATGGACGAGTTGCTCGACAAAGTCGCCGCCATCGAGAAGGACTTGGAGGAACAGGCACCGCCGCCCACACGGGAAATACGACCCCGAGAAAACCCCCCGCCCGCGCTAGCCAGGTGCTACTACTGCCCAGGGTACCACTTCATCAGAGATTGCCCACAACGACGCCAACCTCCGCCGTCGCGCAATACTCCCCCATCCAGGTCGACCCCGGATGAAGCAAGGCCCCGGACCGAAGCTCCTCTCGCAGAAGCATCGGGAAACGGAGAAAGGCCCGGGCGTGCCGAACGCGAGGCCCCGCCCGTGGTCTTACCCAATGCCAGGCGTTAAGCGCCCCTACGCACCGGCCCCTACCTCGGATTATGGTACGATTGGGGCCACAACAACAGGAGGTGCAAGCACTCATCGACTCCGCAGCCACACACAACTTTATCCACCCGCATTGGATCCTGCCGCAAGACGTTTGCTCATACGAGTACAAGGAAGCCAAGATGGCCCAGGAAAACGCCACCATGACGTTAGTGGGAGAAGGAGTAGCACAACTCACCATCGGGCAAAACAGCTACCCCCTCCGCTGCATCGTGGCTGAGGCTCTAAGGGAAGACCTCATCCTGGGACTACCCTGGTTGACCCAGCAAGAAGCGAGTCTCGACTTTGCACGCGGTTGCATTCATCATGGCACTCACACGCGGACGACCACGTATTGCTTGCACCCCGACCCACCACTTCCAACTCCAGGAACAGTGGACATAACGAGAGTGGCTCCACATGTCCCACCGGAATGGCGAGACCGCCTGGACGACACGCTCAACGACTTCCCGGATGTATGGAGGACCACCGCCCCACCTACTCGGACGTTACAACACGTCATCACAGTCAATTCAGACACCCCCATCCGCAGTCACCCATATAGGTACTCCGAGGAAAAGAAGCGTATTATCGCCGAGCAGATCGAGGAAATGCTAGCCAAAGGCTTCATCGAGCCCAGTCACTCTCCCCACAACTCTCCTATCGTAGTAGTTACGAAAAAGGATTCCACCCCCAGGTTTTGTCTAGACTTTCGACGTCTAAACGAGGTTACCCGGGACGAACCAGCCGTACTACCACTAATACATGAGACGCTGAAGGACCTAGGACCCGCCCGCATCTTCACGTCCCTAGACCTCAAATCCGGATACTGGCAAATTAGCTTGCATCCAACGTCTAGGGCATATACAGCCTTCACTACCCCCGACGGCGCAGGGTACCAATTCAAAGTCATGCCATTCGGGCTAAAAACAGCGCCCATGACGTTCCAGAGACTCATGGCCCGAGAAGTGTTGGTCGGGTACCTACACCGATTCTGCATGGTCTACCTCGACGACATCATTGTATACTCCACCTCCTGGGAAGAACACATTACGCACCTACGTAAAGTTCTGGAACGACTTCAGAACCACGGGCTGATCTGTTCCATGGAGAAATGTCGTTTTGGGGAAGACAGCTTGAAATATCTCGGCCACACAGTAGGCCCCGACGGCAACGAACCGCAGCCCGAACACGTGGCACAGGCATTAGCCACCAGCGCTCCGACCAATAGAAAAAAGCTCCGACAATTCCTGGGCCTTTGCAATTGGCTCCGGGAATACGTTCCCCGCTTTTCCAGCTTAGCAGCTCCACTAACAGACCTGTTAAGCACAGAAAGGAAATGGGTTTGGACTGACGCCGCCCAACAAGCCTTCGAAGCTGTCCGACGCGCACTCGGCACCCCATTGAAGCTAGCCAGACCCGACGCATGCACAGAAAGAACAACGGGCCAAGCTCACCCGTTGGGCACTCTTCTTGCAAGATTTTGCGTTCACCCTGGAGCATTGCCCCGGCAGTCGCAACGAACTGCCCGACGCCCTCTCTAGGCACCCCGCAAACGAGCAGCCCAGCCCCTTGTGGGACGACGCTCGGGAACTACTTCCACCCCTCAACTCCGCCCCGACGCCAAAGGCCAGCGACGCCCCGGAGGTAGCCACCGCCGCAATCCACCCCGAGCCCGGAGGACAAGTTACGCACGAAAGGGAAACTCCGACAAGGACGTCCCGCGAACTACCGGCCCCCGCTCAGCGTATCCCCACAGTCGCCCAACCACAGGTGATAGAATATTTCCACCGGTATCGAGGCATCCACCGAAGCGCTCCGGAGACCACGCAACTGCTAAGGAAGTACTACCAGGAGGACAACGTACTAAGCCAAGTAATAACTCACTGCCAGAAATGCCCCGACTGCACAAGCACCCCCAGCGTCAACCAGATCGAGGAGCAGGCCATTGAGCTTATTACCCATCTCTGCAGCAACAGCAGGCCTCCGATCCCACCGTACAAGCAATCATCAACCAGTGGCACGAGAGCGTCGGAAATGAGAACCCAACGCCAGCCCTTCAGAGATCCAAGCGAACTACACTGTGGACCAGGGACGACTATACCGTAAGACCCAAGACGGACCTCGCCTAGTGGTACCCGAGGGCGCACAAGCAGCCGTACTCCAGGAGTATCACGACCAACCCACGGCGGACATCCAGGAATTGCTGAGACCACACGAGCGATCACGAAGCTTTTCTTCTGGCCACGGATGCGCATTCACATCCGAGAATACGTGAGACAATGCCTCTTATGTCTCAGGTGCAAGAAGGGTAAAAACCAGGTAAAAGCCACGCAAAGCCCACACCAACCCCGCCAAGCCTGGGACACCTTAGCCCTCGACCTGATGGGTCCTTACCCTACCACGAAGAGAAAGAAAAGGTTCATACTGGTAATAACCGACTTGTTCACCAGATGGACCGAAGCCTTCGCCCTCGCTCGAAGCACGGCTCCCATAATCATCCGGCTCCTGGAAGACGAAGTGTTCCCCAGATACGGTTATCCCAGCGCCCTACTCACCGATAACGGTCGACAGTTCACTAGCCGGCCCTGGCAGCGCGCCTGTCAACGATGGCAGGCTCAACCCTGGACCACAGCCGTATATCACCCCCAGGCCAATCCAACCGAACGTAGGAACCAGGATATCAAACGAGGCCTTCGCTTGAACCTACAGGGCCAAGAACACCACAATTGGGACTTGCACCTGCCAACAGTGTTGTTCAACACGCGAACACGAAGAAACCAAGCGATAGGATGTAGCCCCGCCTACGCCATGTTCGGCAAAGAACTTCGCCGACCCGGAGAATGGAGACTCCAAACGGAAGAAGAAGCCGAGCAGAGAACCCCGCCGCCCCACGAGCATCGACGTCAGGACCGAGACGACCAACTCCGAGCCCGGACCAGATGGGATCCACCGCACGAAACCGACCCCAATCAACCCGTCTTCAATGTAGGACAAAGAGTCCTCACCAAAGAGCACCCACTGTCGAAAGCCAGCGACAACGTTCACGCCGGATTCCAGCCCAAATGGGGGGGACCCTACATCATCACCACAAAGTTAGGCGCCCACGTATACCAGGTCGACAAGGACCACGGACCCACAAAGGTACACAGCAACCAACTTCGACCTTTCCCCGTCGTCCAAGAAAATCAAGCGTCAGTCGAAGACGCCAAAGAAAGGGGGGATTGATACGATTCACCTACGCTAATTTCTCCGAAGGCGGGGATAAAACCACCATCATAGAAATATTAGCGTAGAAAGTGCGTCCCCAACGACGCTTAATTTAATTAAAATAAAGCAAATCGCGACAAACCCGTGAATTCATAACCAAACGCCGAAAATCCAAAAGTTCTAAAAATAAAGTCGTAAATAGCTCGTCGAGGCCGGCCTGTAATAAACATAAAGCGACCCTGGGCCAAGAACCCGCATGTGCGTTCTGGCCCAAAAATTCCTAAGAAACAGCAAATCGGCAAAATTAAGGAAGATCCCCAAACGATTAATGACGCGGCTAATTAAGTCAAAAGGATCACCGGCTTTTAAGTATTATCTGCTGCTAACGAACTAATGCCAGGAGCTGTGACTGTAATACACGAAGCTGGAATTTCACGAGCTTTGAAATATTACAATTTAAAGCCGGAGAAATAAACAGACCGCCCGTCGTTCGGATTAGCCAAGCAAGGGCAGCGCCCAAAAACTCTCCTTTTTCACAAAGAAATCAAATTCAGGAAACCAGGCCCTCGTCGACCAAGATTATTTAGAAGGAGTCCGATAGGAACAACAAATTATTAAACAAATTAGGCAAAGACCTTCCACAAGGCCGGCCGCGTGTCGGAAACTTACTACAAAGACAGCATAACAAAGGAGTTCACCCGAGCGGTCATTAAAGCCGGGTAAGAGGATTAAAAATGCATCTCCAACGCGAGCCCCGAGCTCATCTGCAGCCCGGATAAAGCGCACCAACAAAACACGAAAATTAATTAATCGCATATATCGCGATCGGATTAAAAGCACCGGCGAAATAAAGGTAAGGTAGTCGAGTGGGGTATCAAAAAACTCGCCTTGGCATCAGGAATCCAGTGAGCTACATGAAAGAAAAATCCGGACAACAATAAAAGCGCAAAAATCTAAATAAAGAAAATTGTAACAAACAGCCCCGGAAGCGAAGCAGTTCATCCCACCCCCAAACAAACGGACATCCGAAAGGAAGCAGTGGGAGTACGGACCCCTATAAAAGGAGCTTCCCTGACCTAAACGGGCATCTTATCGAGCTCTGCTCTAGGATCAAAAACCATCTTATCGAGCTCTGCTCTAAGACCAAAAAACTCTCTCAGCTTGGGCCCTCCGGCCACTAGAGAACTCCACAAACGGCCCAAAACCTTCTGTTCGAGCTTTGCTCACAGAAGTGAGCCCAGTGACTCCTGGGGATAACTCGAGCCCTGCTCGTTATTTCTAAAGGGTGTCCGGGTTGCCGCTATCTGCGCCTGCCATCCTCGCTGTCACCGCCTGGAGGAGCGTCCAGCCCCGCGTCAGCTAGAGCCCGACAAAGCCGCTTGCGTCACCGTCCGATCACCGGCCTGTACGTCGCCGTGCTCCAGGTCCTGCCGCACCCGACGATATCGCCGATAGCCGCCTCCGCCGCCTCGCCTTCCCCACGTCACTTAATTTGCACAAGCCAGGATGCCGTCAAAGTAAGCCGTGGACGATCAGTCCAGACACTACGTTAGCCGGAACGCCGACTACGGCGTCGTCACCTTCTCAGGTACGAGATAGCCTTCCGCCCCCATCCTCATTTATTTAAATTACAGCCATCAAGAGCTGCTGGACCGCCTATTCGGCCCATCGCCACCGAGTTCTCCACAGGATCCTCTCCTCCAGGAAGCTCGGCTGCGCCTCCAATCTCCGGGTGCCCAAGTCGCCGCCCCCGCCGAGACGCCGCCCCTCAGCAGCCCCAGGACCCCACAGTCTGGAGACACCCCCACCGGACGCGCCGCCTACGACGCCGTCACTCCTGAAGCACGCCCGCCGCTTCGCGTAGCCCAGCTTCGAGTCACCTGCCGCCCCCAGCTACTAGGAGTCGCCTTCTTCCTCAGCCCGACGGAGAAGGCCGAGTTCGAGAGCTTGTGGGAGGAGCTCAGGTTGGAGGACGACCATCGCCGTCCGCTGCGCGAAGTGCAGCTCGACTCCCGCCGCCCCCGAGACGCCACCGCCCGCTCCACCCACGGACAGGATCCCCGGAGGAACGCCCGCCTACGTCTCCGCTCGCCGTTGCCCCTGGTGCAGGCACCCCGGCGCATACCCCGACGTCGACGCCACCTACGTCATCGCCGCCCCCAGGAACACGGACGGGCTACGTAGACTTCCCCTCCCCCACCACCATTTGTGTACCAGGAGTCAGTGCGGTGTCGTGGACAAGAACTACGCGCGTCGCGAGTGCCAAGTGTACTCCCCCCCCCCCCCCGAACTGTCGCTTTAAGCCAGAAACAGTTTTGTTTTGTTTTTCTCTTGTGTTTTTATGTGTATTTAGAGTTAAGCCTTATTAGTTTTTTTTTGTTGCCTGAATGATTGTTGAATGTATGTGTGATTGCGTATTGTATTGTTGCGTCAGTGCGTATGGACTTGTCGTTTTTCTTGGTTTAAATATGTGTTATTATTAATATATGTCTTGGGCCCCGCCCGACAGAATAAAATAAATAAAACTTGTACTCCGACTCATCCATTATTTTTCTCGGCCAATAGGCAAGCGCTTTCTCCAGCCTCTTCAATCATTGGTCTACCCACTCATCCACTGAGCTAGACGGGAACGTGTGGCCAACAAGCCACCATCTTAACCCTTGCCACGCCCTCAAGAGCGAGGAGTGTAGCGAGGCGTGTTAATTGACGCCCAAGACGTGAGGCAAGACCTGAGGTGGACACCTACAACAAAGGACACACCACCCCAAAGATGGTGAAGACCAAGAGTAAGAGGAACATGGAGAATACACCGGAGAGAAACAGCGAGGAAGGACCACCGAAAGAGCACCCAAGTGCCAGCCTGCACAGCTCAGAGGTGATAGGAGACAGCGCCTCATTATTCCAATGTGGACAGAGGACGCCTACAAGCCAGCGCAGCCCAATACCGCAGAGGGACCCGCAGGAGGCACAACGAAGTGCCAACATCAACGTTCCCCAACAGGGAGCAGTAACCCCACCTCCATTTCTGGGAATGGATATAAATCCCCAGTGGCGCCCAACAGAACCGACAACCACGTCGACCACCACCAGTCTAGTAACCTTAACCAACGAACAATTCCAAAGCATCATGGCGTCGATAACGCTACCCAAGAAGGTGGACCCCCTCCCCACTTTCAAAGGCGAAGAACTGGACGATCCACAAGAGTTTCTGGACCAGTGTACCAGATACAGGGCACAGAGTCAGTGCTCCGCCGCCGAACTCATCAGAACAGCCACCAACGCCTTCCAAGGAAAGGCCAGCCAATGGTGGAGACCCTACGCATCGCTGCCATTTGCATGGGCCGAATTTGAAGAGAGATTCCGACGAAGATTCGACAGCCCCGAAATCCACGCCGCTCTCACTACCCAACTATACGGCCAAAAACAAGGAGTTCGCGACAACGCCGAGATCTTCTTACTGAAGAAAATCCAAATGGTACGCCGGCTGGAAGTTCAGCAGTCCACACAGGCCCTCGTCCCCATAATGGTGGAATTATTACGGCCCGCCATCCGGCCTTACCTACGATTGGCTCCGCCAACCACGATGGACGAGTTGCTCGACAAAGTCGCCGCCATCGAGAAGGACTTGGAGGAACAGGCACCGCCGCCCACACGGGAAATACGACCCCGAGAAAACCCCCCGCCCGCGCTAGCCAGGTGCTACTACTGCCCAGGGTACCACTTCATCAGAGATTGCCCACAACGACGCCAACCTCCGCCGTCGCGCAATACTCCCCCATCCAGGTCGACCCCGGATGAAGCAAGGCCCCGGACCGAAGCTCCTCTCGCAGAAGCATCGGGAAACGGAGAAAGGCCCGGGCGTGCCGAACGCGAGGCCCCGCCCGTGGTCTTACCCAATGCCAGGCGTTAAGCGCCCCTACGCACCGGCCCCTACCTCGGATTATGGTACGATTGGGGCCACAACAACAGGAGGTGCAAGCACTCATCGACTCCGCAGCCACACACAACTTTATCCACCCGCATTGGATCCTGCCGCAAGACGTTTGCTCATACGAGTACAAGGAAGCCAAGATGGCCCAGGAAAACGCCACCATGACGTTAGTGGGAGAAGGAGTAGCACAACTCACCATCGGGCAAAACAGCTACCCCCTCCGCTGCATCGTGGCTGAGGCTCTAAGGGAAGACCTCATCCTGGGACTACCCTGGTTGACCCAGCAAGAAGCGAGTCTCGACTTTGCACGCGGTTGCATTCATCATGGCACTCACACGCGGACGACCACGTATTGCTTGCACCCCGACCCACCACTTCCAACTCCAGGAACAGTGGACATAACGAGAGTGGCTCCACATGTCCCACCGGAATGGCGAGACCGCCTGGACGACACGCTCAACGACTTCCCGGATGTATGGAGGACCACCGCCCCACCTACTCGGACGTTACAACACGTCATCACAGTCAATTCAGACACCCCCATCCGCAGTCACCCATATAGGTACTCCGAGGAAAAGAAGCGTATTATCGCCGAGCAGATCGAGGAAATGCTAGCCAAAGGCTTCATCGAGCCCAGTCACTCTCCCCACAACTCTCCTATCGTAGTAGTTACGAAAAAGGATTCCACCCCCAGGTTTTGTCTAGACTTTCGACGTCTAAACGAGGTTACCCGGGACGAACCAGCCGTACTACCACTAATACATGAGACGCTGAAGGACCTAGGACCCGCCCGCATCTTCACGTCCCTAGACCTCAAATCCGGATACTGGCAAATTAGCTTGCATCCAACGTCTAGGGCATATACAGCCTTCACTACCCCCGACGGCGCAGGGTACCAATTCAAAGTCATGCCATTCGGGCTAAAAACAGCGCCCATGACGTTCCAGAGACTCATGGCCCGAGAAGTGTTGGTCGGGTACCTACACCGATTCTGCATGGTCTACCTCGACGACATCATTGTATACTCCACCTCCTGGGAAGAACACATTACGCACCTACGTAAAGTTCTGGAACGACTTCAGAACCACGGGCTGATCTGTTCCATGGAGAAATGTCGTTTTGGGGAAGACAGCTTGAAATATCTCGGCCACACAGTAGGCCCCGACGGCAACGAACCGCAGCCCGAACACGTGGCACAGGCATTAGCCACCAGCGCTCCGACCAATAGAAAAAAGCTCCGACAATTCCTGGGCCTTTGCAATTGGCTCCGGGAATACGTTCCCCGCTTTTCCAGCTTAGCAGCTCCACTAACAGACCTGTTAAGCACAGAAAGGAAATGGGTTTGGACTGACGCCGCCCAACAAGCCTTCGAAGCTGTCCGACGCGCACTCGGCACCCCATTGAAGCTAGCCAGACCCGACGCATCCCGAGCTTTTGTACTACAGACGGACGCCAGCCAAACAGGTATCGCCGCGGTTTTATACCAGGAACGCCCCACAGGAGGCCGAGACATCATCTCCTACGCCAGCGCTCGCTTCTCACCCACTGAACAGAAGTACCACAGCAACGAGCAGGAATGTCTCGCCGCCGTATGGGCCATCAAGCGTTACCGCCCGTACCTAGAAGGACGGAGGTTCACACTCAGGACCGACAACCGGGCCCTGACATGGCTGAATGCACAGAAAGAACAACGGGCCAAGCTCACCCGTTGGGCACTCTTCTTGCAAGATTTTGCGTTCACCCTGGAGCATTGCCCCGGCAGTAGCAACGAACTGCCCGACGCCCTCTCTAGGCACCCCGCAAACGAGCAGCCCAGCCCCTTGTGGGACGACGCTCGGGAACTACTTCCACCCCTCAACTCCGCCCCGACGCCAAAGGCCAGCGACGCCCCGGAGGTAGCCACCGCCGCAATCCACCCCGAGCCCGGAGGACAAGTTACGCACGAAAGGGAAACTCCGACAAGGACGTCCCGCGAACTACCGGCCCCCGCTCAGCGTATCCCCACAGTCGCCCAACCACAGGTGATAGAATATTTCCACCGGTATCGAGGCATCCACCGAAGCGCTCCGGAGACCACGCAACTGCTAAGGAAGTACTACCAGGAGGACAACGTACTAAGCCAAGTAATAACTCACTGCCAGAAATGCCCCGACTGCACAAGCACCCCCAGCGTCAACCAGATCGAGGAGCAGGCCATTGAGCTTATTACCCATCTGCAGCAACAGCAGGCCTCCGATCCCACCGTACAAGCAATCATCAACCAGTGGCACGAGAGCGTCGGAAATGAGAACCCAACGCCAGCCCTTCAAGAGATCCAAGCGAACTACACTGTGGACCAGGGACGACTATACCGTAAGACCCAAGACGGACCTCGCCTAGTGGTACCCGAGGGCGCACAAGCAGCCGTACTCCAGGAGTATCACGACCAACCCACGGCCGGACATCCAGGAATTGCTGAGACCACACGAGCGATCACGAAGCTTTTCTTCTGGCCACGGATGCGCATTCACATCCGAGAATACGTGAGACAATGCCTCTTATGTCTCAGGTGCAAGAAGGGTAAAAACCAGGTAAAAGCCACGCAAAGCCCACACCAACCCCGCCAAGCCTGGGACACCTTAGCCCTCGACCTGATGGGTCCTTACCCTACCACGAAGAGAAAGAAAAGGTTCATACTGGTAATAACCGACTTGTTCACCAGATGGACCGAAGCCTTCGCCCTCGCTCGAAGCACGGCTCCCATAATCATCCGGCTCCTGGAAGACGAAGTGTTCCCCAGATACGGTTATCCCAGCGCCCTACTCACCGATAACGGTCGACAGTTCACTAGCCGGCCCTGGCAGCGCGCCTGTCAACGATGGCAGGCTCAACCCTGGACCACAGCCGTATATCACCCCCAGGCCAATCCAACCGAACGTAGGAACCAGGATATCAAACGAGGCCTTCGCTTGAACCTACAGGGCCAAGAACACCACAATTGGGACTTGCACCTGCCAACAGTGTTGTTCAACACGCGAACACGAAGAAACCAAGCGATAGGATGTAGCCCCGCCTACGCCATGTTCGGCAAAGAACTTCGCCGACCCGGAGAATGGAGACTCCAAACGGAAGAAGAAGCCGAGCAGAGAACCCCGCCGCCCCACGAGCATCGACGTCAGGACCGAGACGACCAACTCCGAGCCCGGACCAGATGGGATCCACCGCACGAAACCGACCCCAATCAACCCGTCTTCAATGTAGGACAAAGAGTCCTCACCAAAGAGCACCCACTGTCGAAAGCCAGCGACAACGTTCACGCCGGATTCCAGCCCAAATGGGGGGGACCCTACATCATCACCACAAAGTTAGGCGCCCACGTATACCAGGTCGACAAGGACCACGGACCCACAAAGGTACACAGCAACCAACTTCGACCTTTCCCCGTCGTCCAAGAAAATCAAGCGTCAGTCGAAGACGCCAAAGAAAGGGGGGATTGATACGATTCACCTACGCTAATTTCTCCGAAGGCGGGGATAAAACCACCATCATAGAAATATTAGCGTAGAAAGTGCGTCCCCAACGACGCTTAATTTAATTAAAATAAAGCAAATCGCGACAAACCCGTGAATTCATAACCAAACGCCGAAAATCCAAAAGTTCTAAAAATAAAGTCGTAAATAGCTCGTCGAGGCCGGCCTGTAATAAACATAAAGCGACCCCTGGCCAAGAACCCGCATGTGCGTTCTGGCCCAAAAATTCCTAAGAAACAGCAAATCGGCAAAATTAAGGAAGATCCCAAACGATTAATGACGCGGCTAATTAAGTCAAAAGGATCACCGGCTTTTAAGTATTATCTGCTGCTAACGAACTATGCCAGGAGCTGTGACTGTAATACACGAAGCTGGAATTTCACGAGCTTTGAAATATTACAATTTAAAGCCGGAGAAATAAACAGACCGCCCGTCGTTCGGATTAGCCAAGCAAGGGCAGCGCCCAAAAACTCTCCTTTTTCACAAAGAAATCAAATTCAGGAAACCAGGCCCTCGTCGACCAAGATTATTTAGAAGGAGTCCGATAGGAACAACAAATTATTAAACAAATTAGGCAAAGACCTTCCACAAGGCCGGGCCGCGTGTCGGAAACTTACTACAAAGACAGCATAACAAAGGAGTTCACCCGAGCGGTCATTAAGCCGGGTAAGAGGATTAAAAATGCATCTCCAACGCGAGCCCCGAGCTCATCTGCAGCCCGGATAAAGCGCACCAACAAACACGAAAATTATTAATCGCATATATCGCGATCGGATTAAAAGCACCGGCGAAATAAAGGTAAGGTAGTCGAGTGGGGTATCAAAAAACTCGCCTTGGCATCAGGAATCCAGTGAGCTACATGAAAGAAAAATCCGGACAACAATAAAAGCGCAAAAATCTAAATAAAGAAAATTGTAACAAACAGCCCCGGAAGCGAAGCAGTTCATCCCACCCCCAAACAAACGGACATCCGAAAGGAAGCAGTGGGAGTACGGACCCCTATAAAAGGAGCTTCCCTGACCTAAACGGGCATCTTATCGAGCTCTGCTCTAGGATCAAAAACCAACTTATCGAGCTCTGCTCTAAGACCAAAAAACTCTCTCAGCTTGGGCCCTCCGGCCACTAGAGAACTCCACAAACGGCCCAAAACCTTCTGTTCGAGCTTTGCTCACAGAAGTCAGCCAGTGACTCCTGGGATAACTCGAGCCCTGCTCGTTATTTCTAAAGGGTGTCCGGGTTGCCGCTATCTGCGCCTGCCATCCTCGCTGTCACCGCCTGGAGGAGCGTCCAGCCCCGCGTCAGCTAGAGCCCGACAAAGCCGCTTGCGTCACCGTCCGATCACCGGCCTGTACGTCGCCGTGCTCCAGGTCCTGCCGCACCCGACGATATCGCCGATAGCCGCCTCCGCCGCCTCGCCTTCCCCACGTCACTTAATTTGCACAAGCCAGGATGCCGTCAAAGTAAGCCGTGGACGATCAGTCCAGACACTACGTTAGCCGGAACGCCGACTACGGCGTCGTCACCTTCTCAGGTACGAGATAGCCTTCCGCCCCCATCCTCATTTATTTAAATTACAGCCATCAAGAGGCTGCTGGACCGCCTATTCGGCCCATCGCCACCGAGTTCTCCACAGGATCCTCTCCTCCAGGAAGCTCGGCTGCGCCTCCAATCTCCGGGTGCCCAAGTCGCCGCCCCCGCCGAGACGCCGCCCCTCAGCAGCCCCAGGACCCCACAGTCTGGAGACACCCCCCACCGGACGCGCCGCCTACGACGCCGTCACTCCTGAAGCACGCCCGCCGCTTCGCGTAGCCCAGCTTCGAGTCACCTGCCGCCCCCAGCTACTAGGAGTCGCCTTCTTCCTCAGCCCGACGGAGAAGGCCGAGTTCGAGAGCTTGTGGGAGGAGCTCAGGTTGGAGGACGACCATCGCCGTCCGCTGCGCGAAGTGCAGCTCGACTCCCGCCGCCCCCGAGACGCCACCGCCCGCTCCACCCACGGACAGGATCCCCGGAGGAACGCCCGCCTACGTCTCCGCTCGCCGTTGCCCCTGTGCAGGCACCCCGGCGCATACCCCGACGTCGACGCCACCTACGTCATCGCCGCCCCCAGGAACACGGACGGGCTACGTAGACTTCCCCTCCCCACCACCATTTGTGTTACCAGGAGTCAGTGCGGTGTCGTGGACAAGAACTACGCGCGTCGCGAGTGCCAAGTGTACTCCCACCCCCCCCCCCCCCCCGAACTGTCGCTTTAAGCCAGAAACAGTTTTGTTTTGTTTTTCTCTTGTGTTTTTATGTGTATTTAGAGTTAAGCCTTATTAGTTTTTTTTTGTTGCCTGAATGATTGTTGAATGTATGTGTGATTGCGTATGTATTGTTGCGTCAGTGCGTATGGACTTGTCGTTTTTCTTGGTTTAAATATGTGTTATTATTAATATATGTCTTGGGCCCCGCCCGACAGAATAAAATAAATAAAACTTGTACTCCGACTCATCCATTATTTTTCTCGGCCAATAGGCAAGCGCTTTCTCCAGCCTCTTCAATCATTGGTCTACCCACTCATCCACTGAGCATAGACGGGAACGTGTGGCCAACAAGCCACCATCTTAACCCTTGCCACGCCCTCAAGAGCGAGGAGTGTAGCGAGGCGTGTTAAACGTCAAAAGCAAAAGGGAAGAACTGCACCTTAAATATATTAAAATGTATTGGCTGATGGGAACAAATTTCTTGATGTCTTCACATACCGAGAATATGGAGGGGCTCCCAGAAATTTTCGGTATGTGAACCTAATGTAACCAATTACTAACGGTTTGCTTCTAACAGTAACATTGTATGCTTCATCAAATAACTAGCAGGACTTGTTGGAGTTTGTAGGCCTGTGCAATCTTGGATAGCAGTAGTTTGGCAAACAGGACCCAGTAACCACAGTCTGCTGATAACATTGACGTGTTCTTATCAGCTCTAATATCCCAAGGACAGTGATAATTACGAAATAATTTTATTGCAGTTTCCGAAAGCACGCTGCTTGGAACAGCTCGACGCAGCGGCGGAGGGCTGTTGCCTAAAGCAACGTGCTTGAAGAAGTTGTAATAAAATTAAAGTATTTATCAATGATCGAGGGATATTCGGTTAGACATTTTTTTTCCCTTGAAACTATTTATGTACATTTATTTAGTGGAAGTGCAATTATGAAAAGAATATAACATCTTAAAATACTTCATTGCAAACTGTCAAAAACTTGACGTAACATAGCAATCCGAACTGGACCGCTGTACACAAAGTGATAACAACCCATGGGTAGGTTTTTAATGTAAGGATAATCTAATTGGTTGATTTTGTCCACATGACTAGAAAAGAGTTAATTTCATTGGGTCACTAATTTCACAAAAAAATGTCACGTCAACATGCTGTTGCTTTTGGGTTATTTTCAACATTCGTACGGCTAAATTCATTATCTTGTTTTTCCGTTTTCCGTTTGAACGAATTGTATTTTGTTTAGTAATTGGTAATAAATTACATCATTCCTTTTACCTTCACGTTTTGTGTAATACCAAGAAAAAGTATGTAACTATCACTAGACCATTTTCATGTGTGAATTTACTTTATTTTACATGTATAATAGATGAAACTAATTGCAAAGGTGTATTTCTAGTGTTTCATTGAAAGGTAAGATGCAAATTACAGTGAGTTGAAAAAGACGTCGATTGACAGATACAATTAAACAGAGGAGTTTTTAATTCGTTATATTGGTGACCATGCAAAATAAAAAGAACTGCGTGAATGCCATAAATCTTAACATGATTTGAGATTCTAAGACAAAGTGCAGGGAAACAATGGCAAGGGAGAAACACTAGAAGCAGATGAAAAAATATAGACTTTACATAACAAGCTGCGAAAGTGGCCTATAACATGCGAGTATATTTGAGAAACGAGGCCAAGCGTAGCGACGCCGAGTGACTTAAACCACTAGCGTACGATCCACTTTCGAGCGAGTTATGTACGCTATTTTCCCATGGCCACAAAAATGACACATTTTTATAATTTAATGAATGACAGCTTTATTGTGCAAAGTCACAATGTCAGGAGATTGTCAGTAGTTTTTAGGTTAAAATGACATATTTTCAGTCGTTTTTAGGTTGAAATGACATATTATCAGCAGTTTGTAGGTTCAAGTGACATATTTAACCCACTGTATAACTGTGAATTGTGCATTTTTCGTAAAAAAACACGTTTGTTATGATAGACTGGGTGAATGAGATTCTAATTTTTCGTGACTACTTGACTGAATGGAAACTATCACTTTCGTATGTGGGAGTGGGAAAAGTTTATAACCTGGCCCTACTAAAGACCATCACGCGTGGCGAAAACTAACATCCTCCTCAAGCTACTGCTGTTTTTCACGATGAATCTAGACTAGAGAAAATCGATCCCTTTGCTGAGGCTGGTAATTTTATTTGATGAAAGAAACTATTTTACCTGTAAACTTTAAAGGAATAGGCGTGATTATCAAACTGATGATGAGCTAAGAAAAAAAAAGACTGAACGGCGTGAAATTATAGACACATTGATTTGTTGTTCGGAATTTTTCTTTTAGTAGATCTCCAATTCTATTTCCTTCTTAGCGAATTAAATCATGGTGTGTCCAAAATTTCACGTCGGTTTTAGTAATTTCCCTTCTTAGGTCGTCATTAGTTTGATCGTCCGGCGTATGTCTTTAAGGCTTGTGGGTACAATAGTTTTCTTTCAAATAAGTTTACAAGCCGCATTGAAGCGATCGATCTTCTCTGGTCTAGATTCATTGTGTTCTGCTGGATAATAGTAGCTCTTCTCCATGCATGATGATCATGGGCAGGGCTACACCATGATGGTCTCTTCACCTACTTCACGGACTTTTGTTATAAATTATCAATTCATGTTATTTAAGTCATTCTCATACTTCTTTTTATTTCACATGGTCACCTACCTCTTGTATAGTCACTATACTACGCTACGGGCATTAATACGAGTATACAGTGACTGTAATCTATCACACGACCAACCCAGATAATTTTAATTTGACTACCTGTTTAATTATATCTTCTTTTTCAGATTTCTACAATTGGCATTTTATCTCTTTAACAAGCAAAAGTAATACATCCTTTCCAATATAATTTTTTTGTTGGTGGGCGAACCAAGTACACTCGAACGTGGTTTCATGATGGGCCCGTTGTGCTAGACTATATTTTTAAATGCGGCTGATAAAGTTATGGAAAGGTTAGTGAATATGGATGCACAAACAGCAAAACGGCCAAATCTGCCTAAGTATCCCCGTTCTCAAGATACTCAAAGAACACGAGCCACCAAAGAGCATGGCCATCGCGCGGGTTTTTGCTCGACTTCACAAGGTGCAAGGCACATTAAGCCAGAAAATTCTGGGTGTTCATATACAAATACTACGCGGTCTAAGCCGAAATTCTATGCTAAGGAGAATAATTCGAGTAACCGCGAAAGCCTCAAACAGTACATAAAGTTATGCAACTCAAAATAATATTAAAAAATTAGAATAGAAAATATGTGACATGAAGTTATTTTATCTACAACTGCTTGGATAAAGCCATTGCACCACTAGTGGTTCATTACCTAACTGAAAAAATAGTGTCGACTGAATTACATAATGACATTTGCCTATTAAAATATTTTTGAAAATGACAGATCTGTCATTTTTCTTAATGCACATTTCGCAATTTTGGGCAGTTGTAGATAAAATTTTGTACAATACATGTGTGATAATGCATCATTAATATACTTGTCTGCTTTCATAAGTCGTGCTACGCACTTGTTTGTAACTTACACACATTAATGATGCACTTATCCCATTTAAATAGTAAATAACTATTATGTGACAGTTTGATTAATGCCATATATTTGTTTATAGTGTATTATTATATGAGCGCTTATGACAGCCATTATTCACTAAGATGACATTTGCGCCACGCGCCTTCGGCTTGTGGAGCAAATGTTATCTGAGTGAATAATGGCCATAATCCTGAATGTAAAATGATATTTTATCTACCCCTATACAATAGGAGTTTTTGTGTTCATATTTCCGAATTATGACATTTGTGACAGCTGTTAACTTCAAATGTCATTTAATAATAAAAATCGTTTTTGTATTTGGCTACAACCTATTGAATAATGAAAATATAATTTTCTGATTGGTAGCAACTTGCAAAGTATTGAATTATGAAAATAGAATTTTATATTGGCTGCAAACCATAAATTATTAATCATAATTTATGGTCATTGTACAGTAGGAGTAGATAAATGTTAATTATAACGCAAGAAAACAACGAAATTATTTTGTTTCTATTTCGACACTCGCTTGAAGAAATTTTTTATCTCATAAATTTATGCGAACAAAAATTAAATGACAAATTGGTACTGTCAAGCTCAAACTATATTAGGGCCTTTCATTCATAAAATTAAATTTAAAATATATTATCAAGTTGACTAGTATAATTGAATAATGAGTTGCAACTTTATCCGTTGCATTAATAGTTATATACATTATACCGTTATATAAGATTTAATTTGCGAGCATAGAAGGTAACTAAGCGAGCGATAGTGAGCATGTTAAATCCTATAACGGTCGAATAATGTATAACGTTTTATGTTATCCTGGAGCTCTTTTTATCAAAAAGAGAGAGAATATACTAACAAATTTTACGTATCGATTAATTGTGTAGGAGAAAATCTAGTCGCATTTTAGGGCAGCAATTGTGTTTTTATAGAAACGGGTAACATTGGTGGCGATTGTTGAAATAATAGACCTATCGGTAAAAATCGTAATGTAGCTTTTACCGGTAAAGCCCTTTATGAACATTTTTACTTTTATAGGGTGATCACTATTAAACAGTATTTACAGTTTGAGATAACAAAAAAAAAGTATACCTCCAAATCTCATGTGTGTATATGATTTATGTATAGTCTTGTTACTCTACCTCATTGACTAGTTTTTAGAGGATAGGTAGGTTAATTGTATCCCATCGTCGAATGGTTACTTGATTTTGACTGCTATCGGTAAATTACCTAGGACCATTTGGAATTCTGTAGTAATCCTAGAGTCCAGTGAACTACAGTTACCAATTGTTTTTGCTATATACATGCTGAACATGTCAAACCCACATGCAATGCAAAAGATTAACTTTTTGCAAATGGAATACAGATAACCATAGAGACCTTTCAGGGCCTCTAGGTAATTACTATTGTCACTGGGTAACCTAATTGTAATTGCTAATTTTTCGCTGAAAAAATCTTTCAATGTAATAGTTTGCACTCTCACCTTTCAAGTTGACACTTTAACGTACTAATCAATGTTAGAAGTTGACGCTTCAGACTTCTTGCAACTGCCGGTTGATTTGAGAGCTACTCTAGGAAGTCATTTCCGTATCCTGCTGACTTGTAGATCTATGTGCTTGCAAATCTCTGGATTTCGCTGATTACGTACGGGATCTTCAGATCGTTATACAGAGTGTCGTTGCTGATATGCAATGGCGCTTTTAGTTGCCTCGCGAAAAGTCTTGGCTTGAAACCTCTGCGATATTTTAGTGTGTAATACCTCTATGTCTCTAGAGCTGAAACTCATAGGTCCATATGGATAATTATCCATTTATTGGTCCAGGATTGTAGTAAAAAGCGAAGGTGTCGTTGCAGGTGTTCTTCTATGGTTTATAGTGTCTCACTAACTGACAGAATAACCGTATCATTTGCGAACGTGGCGATTTAAGTGTTTTTTGTGGTTGATGAGTCGGAGGAATATATCAGGTAAATCAGCGGTCCCAATAGATTGTCTTGCGGAACTCCAGATGTGATTTGGTGATTGTCTGATACTGTATTGTTTATTTTGACTTACAAGAACCTCTCACCTAGGTGCGATTTTAGCACTAGCTTCAACTGCCTTGGCAATTATAGTTTGAGCTTGTATACAAGGCCTTTATGCCAGACTTTACCAAAGGCCTATTTGATGACTAAGAATGCAGTTGAACATACCTTTCTAGTCTCAAGACTCCCATTATTTGGGTGACCATCCAGTGACCTTGATGTATTGTGAAATGGTATTCTCGAATTCCGAACTAATAGGACGGGATTATTTGATCAAAGCATACTGTACCTTTAATTCTTTTAATAAAAAGTCTTTCGAAATCTTTGACATTATAGACGTAGAAGATTTATTGGTTTGTAGGATGAGAGTTGGTTGGGTGGTTTTCCAGGATTGGGAATCACACTGATCTGGTTTTGGGTTAGTTTTGAGCCTCAGACTGTATGCTTTGTTAAGAATTTGGTACCTAGGGACCAAATAAACTCTACGTATCTCTCAGTGTAAATAGTATGCCGCTATGCGCTAGTGGGTAAGCGATGACTTGTTTTTTATGACTACACTTTGTATTGTTTCTGTTTAATAGGATTCCAGTTCAAGGTGAGTAATTGTATTTTTGATAGTAACAGCCGAACCGCCATGACCTAGCATCATATAAACAATAACGTGGTATTTTTATTGATTTTCTGGGTGTTATATAAGTTGATGATAATAGTATTATGTGGACTTTTAGCAATTGTGAAACAGTTACTATCGCTAGAATGCGGTTTGGAATGCTAACTATTAGCGTTTTACAGAGCAATACTTGGTGAAGCCATTTTAAGCGTTTTTGTTTATTATTGTAGGTAGCACATTTACAATACTATTGTTTAGCTAATAAGCTGCGAGAACATTGTTTACAATTCCATGATTAAATTAGAAAGCATCTCGTTAATTTTCATCTGTTGTCATCAACCAGAAAGTTATTCCTTCTTCTTGTGCATGTTTGTGAATAATTTACTGGATCTTGTTGAAATTCCTTTGTTTCGTTATTCACATATTGTTTTGATTCCTGAGGTAAGGAAATTCGCTTATATTTGGGGGTTATTGTTGAGGCAAACTTGTATTTGCTATTTTTCTGAACGATGCGTCTCTGGCTTTCTGAATGTCTCGATATACGGAAGAGCCTCTATAGTTGGCCAGGTGGCGTCCACCACACTTAGGGAGTGCATTTAGGATTTCCTTGTATATGGAAGTTTTGTGTTCTCCGCATGTAAAAGTCTTGTTGCAGTACGTTTTAGTGTGACCATAGTCACAACATCGGATACATAGTGCTCTTACTTATTTTTCTCGAAGCTTTATCAAAGATTATTCAGAATTTTCTGGATATAATGTTTCCTCTTACAAAGTTTAATATTTCTTTTACTTTTCTCCCACGTTTTAAAGGACGAATTTAGACTCATGCTCGGTATCAAATTAAATACTACCTAAATAATAAAACCAAAATAAAATATGATTAAACATGGAACTATTGGTACAGAGCCAAAAGTGTACGTTGTGTAACTTGCGTCTCTGATTTTCTTACTCATTATCGTAAGGCAATTACAAACCAACCACTAGCCGTAATAGAAGCAGATGCCCTTCTCTGTTGCGATGCCCATCGGTGTGTGTGGAAGATCTCAACCGATAATACCATTTGAGAAACAGGTGTCACCTACCTCCTTTGTGAGAATATGGCATGTATGAAGAAAAAGAACTACGATTTTTCGGGGAACAAATAGACAGAAATTGGTAAACTTGCTACTTTATTGCACAAAAATGGCACAAACATAGTATGTACAACAAACAACTCTTAGAATTGCGATTCAGTTAAGCGACAGTCAAGTCGTCCCCATGGCAGTGTAGGGCGGCGGTCCTTAAAATTATTCGTATTTCTTCGCGTCGGGGTCGGGGTGGGCCTCGATCCACTTGAGGGCGCGGATGATGGCTTCGGGGATCGCTGGGCCCTCTGGGGCAACGGGCAGATGAGCGCCCTGGGGCTGGAATCCGTTCTCGTCGGCGATGTACGAGAGGGCGATGGGGGTGCCATCAGGGGCGGTGTACTGGTAGGCTCCTTGCACTTGTTCGGCCTCGGCGTCAGCGTTGCCGGCGTTCTTCAGCTGGCCTTCTTCGTGCGCGGAGATTCCGTTTCCGGTCTCGTACGAGGAGCGGTAGGATCCATCGAAGTTGACCTCCGAGTCTTGCTTGATGATGGGGATCTGCTCGTTGCCGGTGAGCTGGGCAGCGTAGGATACGGCCAACAAGGCAGAAATGGTGATCTGAAATGAAGATTGTTTAGTATTTGTAACAATGGGCAGAATGTTTTAAATGGTGGGCGTGGTTTATGACCTGCTATCCTTAACGAGGGACTGTTTTAAGCAATTTGAACTTTAATATTATTTCAAACATATTGCCAAAGAATACCTTCCTATTCTTCGTCTACGATGGCCAGACAAATGTCAACTATTGTTCAATATGATAGTTCTTATAATGCCACCGTTTCTTTGTTGTGTAATTAAATAATGGAAGTCCTGGTTTTGGTAATGTTAGATCGAATTTATTGAATAGCTAAAATTATATTGAAGTGTTTTTATTTAGAATTTTGTTAAATATAGTTAAACAAATATAATCATTAATCCACTCAAGTTACTTTTACCAACCCCTTCGTACCCAATATAACATTAACAACTTTACTTGTTACTCATTGTTGGGGTACATTATAAACATGTATTAAAAATGTTAGATTCGAAAAACATTTATAAACAATGTAAATAGGAACTAAGGTTATTTACTGAATGACAATTAAAAATTAATTTATATTTTCATGTATTTTATATTTAATACATAAAGTTGCAAAAATAGAAACAAACTGTAGTGAGACACCTCATAAAACATATTCAAATACAAATAATAAATTTAATTTTTATTCTGCTCTTGACACTTGCAGCACCCATATTAATGCTTAAAAATTCTTGTTTTCTGCTAAAAGCATACGTTGAAAAAGCACATTAATGAAAATACGATCTATTGCCATATTTAAACCACTGACCTCCTGCTTTAATTTTAAAACCCCAACAAATTAAAAATTAGTCAAACACATTCCACAGCAACTGCCATTCTACATTCTAATCCGCGTTTAGCTCGTGTTGGCATCATTAACACACCCTGCAGATACACGAGAGGATCGGATAAGCATCTGGCATATCTAAATGGAATTTGCAGCGTATTGTACGTAGTCAAATTACCATGCAACTCTTGTAGGCGATAAGCCTAACATAGCGACATTCCAAGTGCATCACTTGAACTTTAATTCTGTGAAGAGAAAGGAACCTTGACACACGCTCAAGGAATTTTGAAAAGGAGATTATTTGTTTACATCTGGTTTGGGAGGATTTAATGGAGCGAGTTTTTATGACATGTAAAAGTATCGAAGCGAACAATGGCCATTTAATTTTGTTTTTTCGGATTTTTTGAAATGTGGAATTTTATTAAATATATTTACAACAATTTTCGTGCAATTTCAGAAAACTTTAAAATTATGAAAATATGTAATACAATGATTAGAAAAATAATTTTTAATGGTTATTATTATTATTATTATTACTAAATTTCAAACAGAATCTCTTATGTTGTATAGGACAACTTTTTGTCTAATTTTCAAAGAAACGTATGTTATATACTAAATAGTTCAGTACTTTAGGACTTATTTTCATATTTTCACTATTGACAAAAAATCTATTTTAATTTTGCTTACAGTTCGCGAATCAACTTTTTTTGAATAGTATTTTTGGATTTTATCTATTAAAAAGTTTTTCCAGTATTTTAAATCTTAAAATTTGGTTTTATTAAATCAGATTTTTTTATTTATATAACTTATTTTCCACTCACGTACTAAAAATTTATAAAATTTGAAAAAAAAAATGCTTATTGTTTATTCTTTTATAATAAAAAATTAATTGTCTGCTATGAACTTAAAAAAAAGAGAAAACTGCGTCATGTGAGAACAAAAGTAATAGTTCTACTTATTTAAAAAAAATTAGATGAAAATTAAATAGATGACTTTAATCTTCGACAGTGAATTTTTCAAAAGCAATCTTTATTGATAACTGAGATTGAAACTAACTACTACATATAAGATATTGGACAAAATCCCCTACTGTACATGTTTTAATAAAATCTATTACGTATTGACTTTAATTACTTAGTATCCTACTAAGACCATTTTTACTTTAATTAAATTGAATTTTTGGATTCTTAATTTTTAATTGATTTCTGTCCCCAAGAAGAATATTTAATAATTTTGTCGTAATATTTTCAGTAAATACGTAATGAGCACACAATTAATATAATTGCAAATGACACAATTAGTTAAAGTTACAAAAGAAGGGGTTAATTCTAATATTTAATAAATAATCGTCATAGACCACCAACTCACCAAGAACTTCATGGTGCAGATGTGTTATCACTGAATACTGGATTCGATATGGAAGCTCCTCTCCTTCCCTTGTTATTTATAGTGGCGCTCGTCTTCTTCTCGGTAGGCTCTTCAAGTAACATTTTGCAATACATCACCAATTGGTATTAAAATAGGATTTAAATACTTGATTTTCATATTCTACTTGTCCTCAAGGTTGTACCTGAAATTGGTCATAATAAAACGTGAAATATATGCTGGAGGCAAATGTCAGATGCCTCTTTCAGCATAGCAGGCGAGGCGGATTGATAATTAGGCGTAGCAGACAAGGATGAGCTCTCGGGCGAGTAGTTTGCAGTTAGGCGGTGATGCAATATGACCACCGGTTGAATAATTGATAGGGTAAATTAATTCAGATCGTCTTTGGCCGCAGGCGCTGCCACTTTCCTAGGAATTTAGCTTGATTATTTACAATGGGAGGCAGCTTTAACGCCCTTTTGTAGTAATATCGTGTTGATAGTTTTATTTTAGTGGAAAGGAAATGCGTTCAGAAAGTTAGTTTATATGTATATTATATGTAGTACAATGTATAAATTAGAAACAAGTGCCCTAGGACCATGATATTCAGGCACTATAACTTTCAATAAAAGAATTTAAAAGTTTACTTAAAAATTTACTTAAATGACAAAAGTTATTTTGCCAAGAAAATTATTTTAACTAAGTGTCTAGTAATTTTTCAAATCATTTTATTTAACGCTTCAACTTACAAGTTGGGGTACATTTTGCACCTACTAAGAAAATTAGCTAATTACAACATTTACTAGTGACTTAAATAAAAAAGCTGTTGGTTAAAGATTTTTGTTAAAAAATAATTTTTGGTAACATAATATTACACAAGTCAATCAAAAGTGCGAATTCATAAAGAAAAATCTGAACAAAAGTTCTTCTCTGAAATGAAATCTATAATTGCATGAATTGCACTTTTTGACAGTTTTCTCTTTCAAGTGGATCTCACAAACTCATATTTTAGAAATATCACACTAGTAGTCGATCTACCTATCCAGTTTATAGGGACATAGTGCACATCGTCACTGTTTGCGAAAGTGTTGATTATCTACAAGCGTCATTGCAACCCAAACTCTTCTATAGCAGTCCAAACAGATATAAAAAAATATATTTCTAATTTTTTATGTTAATATGTTAATATATTTTATGTTATGTCGCTTAAATATAGTAAATTTTAACTGTCATCAGAATTTTGAGTCGTCTATGCAAATACAATTTAATTTCTAAGCTTCAGAAAAAAAATTGAAGACCGGCTATATTTATACATTTACCTCTCTCTCTGATTTGTAAATTATAATATATATGCATTCAGAGATGAAATGTTAAGGATATTGTAAAATATATCTTTTCTGCCGTTACAGTCCAGAATAATCTGCAGCTTCTTCTGATGTTCGGAAATATGGCTTACAGCTTTATTATGATGCTGCAATGACAGTAAAACAACACATCTATTTTTTTCTCGAAATATACTGACACGGTCTAAAGTTGTTTATGGTTTATTTGTATTGTAAATAATAAATTGTTCTTTCATATCAATATAATTTTAACAGTGATCACAAAATTTTTATATAACTGTATTTGTCTGGCTAACAAAAAATGTTCATTTGAATTGAATAAAATACTATTATCAGTTATGCTGCCCTTTAATTATTTATTTATCGCAATATTAATACTTTTACACGGACTAGCTCTCCGGTTCGTAATCTCGTATCTCAGGGTTGAGTTTCTACACAATTGAAATATTACTCAGTTGTATGATAACTGCACTATTATGGCAAATTCTCTTTCTCATTTTCTAACCTCAAATAAATAGTTACCAAACATTACAAAATTTGCACTACAAGTTTACTTTAATGAAAGCCAGCTATTAATAATTACGGCAAAGGTAAATAACAACGAAACCTCTATAATCACGTATCTAAGCAATACCTGTTTATAGGTAACTAGATCAGAAAAATGACGCCGTTTCAATCCAAAGATAACTGGATCCAATTTCCCAAAAAGACGCCCACTGGTTCCAAAACCTCGCTTGGGCTCGACATATGCTAGAATTTACATAACTGTATCCGCTTGGGCCTCCTCTGCTTTCTATGCACTGTAGTGCTGCTCGCTGGTACCGCTGTGGTTTACTATGCAGATTGTTCCTTCAACGTCGATGCTCGGGTGGCTCACCTTGCTGCTCGCTGCTTCTGAAGAACCCCAATGTTGCTGCTAGTCCTCGTACGTGCTCTTAGGCCTCCTATGCTGGTCCAAATCGCTGTTGGTTTATCGTTGTAGTACTGCAATCCGGGTTTAACTGCTCCAACATCGGCTATTAAATTAACCACCGGAAACACTACTTTTACACAACAACTAGTTCCACACCTGGATTTCAATAATACCACCACTTGGAACCAAATTATTTAATTTATCGAAGATTTAAAGCATTTTTTTATTACGAAGTCAGCCAATAATTTGGCTTGGCTTCCCTTGGTAAATGATTTTTTATCCACAAACATTACTAAGTTTTGCATACATAATATACATCTACCTGGAATGAAACCGTTAAAATTTCATACAAATATATGCAGGATGAGCAATTTAAAAAATAAAATTTTGTTTATTTTTGCTTAAACTGAGAAATACATAAAAGTGCTAATTTTTACATAGTGCTGGCTTTATCTTTGCAATCAAATGGGAATCAACAAAAACAGGATACCTGTTGTATAAAACAAAAATAAACAACGAATAAGTGTGTTACGTTAAATAGACCTGGAGCGCAAGAATTGCCAGCGCGGGCGTGGAGCGGTCAGCGCAGCGGTGGTTTACCGGGAAACAAAGGAATTCAATGTTCGGACTTGTTCGCAGGCACTAGTTCGAATTTCGTTAAGGATAATTTAGTATTATTAGAAACGTGAAGATATTTTTAGTCACAGTTTCCTTCGATTTTTAAAATTATTTAGTGTCACAACGCCCACTTTTTGTCTTTATGGAAGTATCCCCATGAAACTATAAACTAGCCCAGAACAATGTCGCATTGGCAATTGTTTATCGAAAATACAGCTTTGCTCAATTTTGTGTCACAACGTCCACTGCGAGGGAAGTTTTGAGTAAAGCCGTTTGCAGATTTTTACTAATACAACCTCATTAGCATGTCTTACATTACTTCAAATATCCGAGCATTTATCAAAATCATAGTTGCACACAAAAGTAATATAACAAGGGCAAGACATATTTACCGATAATTTTTCACGTGCGAAGGGTCGACTGTTGCTTGCAACGAAAACTGTCCCGAGGACTTGCCCCCCCACAAAACCCGTATGCGAATTATGATTTAAAATTGATCTAATAATGCTAAAAAACTGAAATTGTTTGTTTCTTGCATTTCTATTTCTAATTATGACACTATCTACGGAGTTGATAATCAGCACTAGGGCGCTTATCGCTTGATAAGCAGCACAAGTGCGCTTATCAGGGAATCACTTCGGCATTGGTTGACTTTCAAAAACTGCATGGTTCTCATTGGATATTAGTCGTGAGTAGAAGGGGGACAGAAATCCCCCACCACTTTTAATTCGATTAAGCCAGGCCCCCTTAATTCGCGGAATTATTTGCGGATTTCGCGGAATTTTCGCGGATTGACCCAATTAATTTCGCGGATTGATCTAATTAATCACATATGAAGTTTGATATGTAATTTACATATGTGCTACTGATTAAATTACGCATTAGCTTCCGATTAAAATTACGCGTCGGACTTCGGCGGCCATCTTGGATTTCTGGCGCGAATATTTGAAATTTAAGTTTTTTCAGATTTTTTTCTAAGTCCCAGTTTTTGAATTTAAACTTCGCGGTGTGTCGTCCATCTTTGTTTTCTGCGCGCGCACTTCTCACAGGTGTCGTTTTTAATTTTGAATTTTCGCGGAAATATTTGAATTTCAAACTGGTAGATCTTCCGTCTCCCTCATCGAAGCTACTCTCTCTCTCATGCACGGAGGCCATTTTAATTTCGCGCGAATATTTGAATTTTAAATTTTTTTCAGATTTTTCTAAGTCCCTGTTTTGAATTTAATTTCTCGGGTGTCGTCCATCTTGGTTTTCTCACATTTATTTTAATTTAAAAAAAGCTTCCTGCGATGTCCCATGGCTGGAGTCGAACCAGCGATCACAGCATGACGAGTACGAAGCCTTAACCAACTGGGCTATCGAAGCGATCGAGGTTAAAGGAATTAAACATAGTCACTTACGTGTCACGAGCCCAGCTTTAAACAAACTATTTTTCAAAAAAGGTTATTTATGAAATTGGAAATGCATTGCCTGTGTTGTTAAATGACTTGTAGTAATTTTAAAAAACTGATTTTACGGTTGGATGTGTCATAATTAATAATTTTATAATTTGTGCCAGCTATATGGCTGGATTAACGAGATCCTCATTGTCCCTACCTACTATTGGAAATTTCCGTCTAAGTTCCCTTTTTAAAACAGGTCGGTGCTTGTGTTTTGTTTGGTTTTAAAGGTTTGAATATTGTACCACTTAGCCGTTCTGACATTACACTTCCATATTCATATTATAAATAAATTTTAAATGTTATTTTCGACTGAGTTTTAGCCGCTTATAAATTACAACAGCTAGTTTAAAATTAAATGGGCAATCGGTCACAATTATATATATATCAGCAATAACATGAACAAGAAGATATACGTATTGCTTGAGTAAGAAAGAGATAAACATATAATCCGTTCACGACCTTTTTGGGACAGAGTTGGCTATTATTTTTTCTTTTCATGTTGGACTAACTGATTCGGTGATGTAGCGGATGCAACTTTTTTTCTGTCAGTGTCTGTTCGACATTTTCTTGCCACCACATTGCCAAACTTATTATTTTAATATTCGTAAGAAAATAAATGCTTTATCAAGTGTGTAAAAGTAATTTTAATTTCTGTCAAAGGAAAAATCAAAATGCCCAATATAATTTTGTTACAACAAAAAATTTCCATTAAACGATGCTAGTTGCAGTTTAAAAAGGACAGACCAGATCTAAAAGAACACGAGTTGATGTCGAGACTAGAGAGAGATCCGGCAACAATGTACCTATTCAGAAAATATAACCTTAAACTGAAAACAACCTAACCTAACAGAAAAAGTGTCAGTTTGCATTAGGGAGTTTAGTTGCCGCAGAGGTACTGCCAACAAAATTACTAGATGGTCATAGCCTCACCTGACCCAAAAAGATCGTAAACGGCTTATATTAGCAAGTATTGGAGAAGGCTTGACTAATTTTAATTATGACATTTGTCAACTAAACATAAAATAAATTTGAATAAAAGCACGCAAAATTACGAAAATACGTAGAAAATTTATAAAAATTGGCATCTTGTCACATTAAATTCTGCAAAAACGATAAAAAACAGTATTTTTATACAACTTTCATTAAAAAAATAGTAAAATTTTACGAAAATACGTCTGTGTTGACGACCAATGAAAATAAATTTGAATAAAAATACGCAAAAATTACGAAAAGACGTATGTGTTGATCCCCAAAGTAACAAAAATTTGAATAAAAACGCACAATTTCGTTGAAAATCTTTACAAAGCGACTTCATAGTACCGAAAAATTGATGTAAAAAAGTTTTAAGAGTTATTTCTAAGCATAATTTTGCAAACGTTTAACAAATAAACCGTAATTTTTTAAAGTACATCACACAATTATGAAATCGTAGTTCAATTTATATGAATTTCGATACTTTGTATGTGAAAAATAGCTTCAATTACTAATATTTGAATAAAAACATGCAATTTCCAAAGCATTTCGTTTAAAATTTTAGAAAATCGACAGCATCTCGCATGAAAATTTATAAAAATTGGCATCTTGTCACATTAAATTCTGCAAAAACGACAAAAAACAATATTTTTATACAACTTTCATTAAAAAATAGTAAAATTTTACGAAAATACGTCTGTGTTGACGACAAATGAAAATAAATTTGAATAGAAACACGCAAAAATTACGAAAAGACGTATGTGTTGACCCCCAAAGTAACAAAAATTTGAATAAAATCACGCAATCATACAGCATCTCACATAAATTTTCACAAAAATCGACATCATGTCACATAAATTATACAAGAACTGTCATCATACCACTTGAAATTATACAAAAAACGACATTTTCATTCAATACACGATGAAAATTGAACAAAAATCACGCAGTCATACAGCATCGCACATAAATTTTCACAAAAATCGACATCATGTCATATAAATTATACAAAAACTGTCATCATGTCACTTGAAATTATACAAAAAACGACATTTTTACTAAACACACGACGAAAATTGAACAAAAATCACACAATTACACGCCATCTCACATACATTTTTACAAAAATCGACATCATGTTACATAAACACAATATTATTTTAAAATAGTAGACTTAATCACAAAACACCTGCCCAGTTTCTTTTCTTGCTATAAGAACTCGGATTGGAACACATTCATCCTTGAAAATTTCGGAATTATCTCAATTTATTTACGTAGACTTGTATTATTTAGAGAAGAACATGTCACGTGATCGGAGCAGTCGACTAAAACGCGTTCGGACGGGTCAGACATAGGTGTTTTTGGAGCTAACAACAAATACATTGCCACGTCTGATAATGGAATGATCATAGAGTGGTCCGAGCTCCCCTAAATCAGCAAGTTACCCGTCTGAACGCATTTTAGTAGACTGCTCCGATCATGTGACCTGTTCTTCTCTAAATAATACAAGTCTACCAGTGGCATACGTAACTACTATTTCCAAAAGACTTTAATAATGTATTACTCGAAAACGTACCTGCCGATTTTTGAAATACAGGGTGACCCACGGGAGTATTGTCATTTTCGTTAGAATGGTGCGCGGGTATGGGAGGTATCCGGAGAGTGGGGGAGCGGTCATTACCTTCTTAAGAAGTTGCCATTTCACCTCTCCCGTCGCAATGGAGCGGTTGTCGGTTGAAGAACAGATGTTAGTTATGACGCGTACGTTAGAAATAAATGGCGATTCGGTGATAGCAGCTCAACGAGCATTTCGCGGTCGGCCCAATGTCGACCGGCATGGAACTGTCCCTAGCCGACCTACCATTGTTAAATGGGTTCAAAAATTACGGGGGTATAAAGAAAAAGAAGTCCTCCACGAACGGCACGAACAAAGGAAAATGTTGAGAGGGGGCGAGAGGCAACGATAAACAGTCCTGGATATTCTGCTCAGCCACACGCGGTCGCATTACGTTTGTCACGTGAGTCAGTAAAAGGAATTTTAAAAACAGACTTAAAGTTGAAAGCTGCTGTTCAGAGAGAAGTCGAAATGATCACAGAGGATACATTGGAAAGAGTCTGGAGAAGCTTTCTTGAGAGATTGAAAGTTTGTATCAGAGAAGACAAGCGGAGCCAACCAGACATAATTTTTGCTACGTATCATTAATGGCATATCTTCCTGAACATGTACATCTTTTAAATATTTTTTTTTAATGAAAATTGACTCTGTTGTGCTTCTTTTTAAATAATAAGGTTCCCGTGGGTCAGCCTGTATATTGTTATTACTTCAATATAACCTATATACGTGTTTGTTCTTTCTACGATAATTTTTGGTACACCATGTGTAATTAAAAGCAATGATTTTTCGATCAATAGTTAAATTAATCCTGGAGTCTCTTATTAAATTATTTGAGTTAGTATACCTTTCTGTTACATATCACTATTACTACTGAAAATACCCCGTTGTAAATACAACAGTGATTTAATAACTGACACAATATCACATGGTAACGAATATACTTTATTATAAGTTAAGGTCATGCCAAAATGCAAAGTATAAAAATTAAAATACATGCAATTTAAATAGTTACACATTAATAATTAAAATATTTATGAAAAATAGGTATTAATTAATACCGCATTATATATTATCACAATATAACTTGCATAAGAGTATTATGAAAGGTAAACTTAAAATAAGAAAATAAAATTAAAGTATTCTTTATGAAAATCGTAAAGTACTTTGTAACGCCTCGTTTCAATTTTATTTCAATAACGCGTTATTGCGATTAGCTCCTTTTTTCGGACCACCTTATATCTAAATATTGTAACAAAAGAGCTCAGGTTTATCGCAACAAGCGTCTGCTTTTAGAGATAAACACCTGCAGCTTTTCCTGTCGCAACATGTTAGCGGACATTCGATTCCGAGCAGGCCGATAAAAAACAGTGGAATCGCTCGATTGTATTGATTTTTTACGAAGCACGCCTTGCGGATCTAATTGTTGGATAAGCTGAAGCCGTACTTGTTTTTAAACAAACGAAAGCCGCTAGCGCGTTGGTTCTTCGCAAACGGGTGCAAACAGTTTTGTAAGAATGCTTATCTAATTTTATCTTTGCGTACTAATTCCGATATTTAGGTTGACTCCCATGAGGTTATCATGAGGCCTATTTAGTCTCCCAATTTTGCTTCTACACGTTATCCAGGAATTCCAGAATACTGTGCCGCTTCTTGATGCTGTTCGATGTCTTTTTAACAGTTGCGACCTTAGGATTCTAAGAATTATTCAGCCGATACCGGCTTCAAAGTCTTCTCGGACAAGACGATCGACAAAGGCAAATGCCGCCAATATATCAGTTCTTACCAAAGCCTTAGAAACTCGAACTGAAGCTTGTTTAATCACTCTTTTGGTTCAATCATTTATTAACGCTAAAGGGCCAGAATTTAATTGTTTCTAAATTGCTGAAATAAGCATGTATCTATAATCTCAAATAAGCCTCGTCCTTTCGGCGTTGTGCATTTATGTTGTGCATTGCGATAGCACAGGTGGTTACCCTGAAGTTGTAATTTGAGCTATAATTAGCAATATGTGTCTTGAATACTTGGAAGTTAATTCCTATTTGTGGTTTATTAATTCATTTGATAGGCAATGGTCCTACAAACTATATTTGCTATCGCTTGGCCTAAGGGCTTATGTATATAATTCATGTGTTACTGCGATTTCTGGGTTTAATTAAATGCCCCTATTGCTGCCATTAGTGTGTGTTCAAGCCCAAAAGGTAGATGGCGTATTATTAATTAGCTAGTTTTGTTTTATGTTATATGTAACGACAAAGCTCCCAAATTTTTATAATCTTACTGCTCAATTGAAAGCCCGAAGCTTTTTTGCCTAGTCCTTACACCACGCCATATTCTGCTGACAGTTAAAAGAGCTAGCCGAGGCCATGTTAATCCTTCGTTTATGGGTCGGTACAACTTGTTTTTGTAACTGCACTCTTCGTAACTTTGTGCCTAAACATCCAAAATCGGAACATTTCGAGACATTCACACGAAACGGCGTGTTCAACATCCGTAATAAGTATGGACGTTGGACGGATGAACATCTTTATGTTTGTCATAAAGCTAATCACCAGGTTAGGTTTAGTGTGACCTAGAATTATTGTAGGTAGATGAAAATGACCACATATTTTGCCTGGTCCCTTAAATGCCGAAAATGCTGATTTTTTAACAACGCTTTAGAAGATATGTGGCTTCACCTGGATGTGGTTTCGGCCCAATCAAGAAAAGGAATGGTTAAATAAACCGCTTCTGAACGATGGATAGGTCGTCGCGGTGCGATTCCGTGGTCCCCAAGAAGTCCGGACTTCAACTGTTTAGATTTATGCTTATGAGGGCTTCGTATTTTAAAAGATCTTGTTTACGCAAATGAAATTGAAACCGACAATCAGCGTATCGATCGTATCAATAATGCCGCTGTGAAATAAGAAACCGTAACATGTTGCAAAATCTGAGAGGTAACATTATTAAGAGATGCCAGAGATGTTTAGAAGTAGCAAGTCACTTTCAACAGCTTTTCTAGCAAAACAAATACCAGTTGTAGTTAATTTAGATAACAAGTATTCGGTTTTGAGTTGAAAATTTTGGGGAATATTTGTAGAAAACGTGATAACATACTTGATTAATTTCAGAAATAGTATAGTTTAACAAGAGTAACTATCATTAAGTGAATAAAGAAGAAATGCGTGCCTTCGCTTAGGTTTAATTTGGAAAACGTTGCCAAATAAAACTTTTTAATTGATAATAGTAAAACCATTCGTCTGAGACTGAATTCGAATTAGAATTTTTAGCTTGATTTTTGATGTACAATCGCGTGATGTAAATATTATGCGCCATTTTTAATACACGCTGGATAAATAGAATACTACAAAGGAGAAACCATAAAACAAAAATATATGTAAGTACAATTTGCTTATCGATGTGGATAATTTTTTGTTCCATTCGCATTCTAAGGATACAACCGTACAAAGGCTCATTTCTACAGGATGTTATGGAAATGACAGCAAATATTATAACCCGTAATAGAACTCGCTAAACTGAACAACTTCTTCATTTATCATTTTTTTGAAGACGCCCTCAAAACTGAGTTAAAATTCAAAGCAAACTCTATAAATGCACACCCGCCTATGCATACCAACAAAAACTGCATAAGTACCGATAAGACCTTTAGTTCACATCTGGTCACCAACGTACTGTATCAGTTGAGGTAGGCAAGTTATTGACCGCATGTTTTTCGTGCTAGAACTTTGCAGTTTTAATATAAGTTACTCGTATCGTCCACCTTTAACTTAGATTTGCTTACCAAGCGACTCGTCAAATTTAGGGGAGATAAATGATTGAAAAAGTATACGATTAAATGAAAAACTAGAAATAGAAAAGTTGTTCATTTTGGTGAGCTCCATCACTGGTTAAAATATTTGCACTCATTTCTATAATACCATGTATATTACAATGTTTCTTGCATTAGTATCCTCTTGTTCTGATTCCTCTTAATGTAGGTTAAGATCCTGTTATAATATACAAAGTATGGGAAACTCGCGTTAGTCAATTTTTGTATTGCTTTCGACCTCGACCATTTTTACAAATTTACAATTTTTGCCACGACGACCATTGAATCAATCTCGACAAACCCAAAATTATATTAAACGTCTCATGAAACTACATATCTTTTCTCAAGATAGCAACCGCTTTGGCGTTAAAGGAGGTCGAAAAATTGAGTTTAATAAAATATAATACCCTACATGGATCTAAACACCTATCAAGATATCTTTTGCGTCAGTATGTAGGGAATATTAACGCAAAGAAGTGAAGTTTTGGACGAGATTTGTGATTCTTATTTATAAGGATTGGTATTCGAGTTAACAGTAATAGACGTTAAGTAGTTGTGTCACTACGCTGTCAGAGTTGTTTGGTGTTGTACTGCCGAGCTTGAGGTCGCAAGTTCGAATCTCGGTCCAGGCATGTTTTTCAAATTTTACTTTAGTTTTTACATATAAAATTGAAATTCCACGTTATCGGTGCTCTATGCCCTAGTCCCACTCTTCGCTAAAGGTACTGCTGGGTACACATGGGAAGGGGAGCTCACCAGTGAGCAGAAGACGTGTTTATGCAGTTTGAATACATGTACTCTAGTGGCAAGTACTATTTGACTAGTGTACGTATAATTATATAATAAGTATGTGTAAGTATAAGTTAATTAATTAAGTATTTGTGCCTCTTTCATTGTGACTGTCACTTAAGTCACTAAATTCGTAATCACTGTCACGGTATTCTCCCACATTTATGATAAACTCTTCAGTATGTCCATAAACGTTTCTTTCTGAAGAAATTCGTCGCCAATGGCCATCACTTTCTGACATAGGCTTTTCCAATCTTCTTGGAATGAAATGCCTGTTGAGCCAACTGTACTATAGGGATGGGCGCGTGACGTGAAAACAGTCGTGTCACGTCGGGTCACGGCGGTGAAAAATATTTGAAAATCGTGACGTAAACGTGAGTGAACGTGAGTGAAAACTTCCCGACTTAACACTGAAAATGTTGATTACGTTATATTTTTAAACCAATTTATTGTGTAGATGTGTAGATGAACTTATGATTATAATAAAAGTAATGTTTTGTTTTGTATACTCGCCTTAACGCTGAAAATGTTGATCCTTGTACGTAAAAGTACTTTTAAACCTACGAATTAAAACTATTGGCTAGCAACATATACCTTCTCCACTCATACCAATAAGGGAAACGTCAATTCCAATGACAGCTTTTGGTATTAAAAGCAATGTCTTTGAAGACAGCTGGAAGAAATGTATTTGCGAGAAATCAGTATTTATTCCTTGTCGTAAGTTATTGTAGTAAATTTTTATTTATTTCTTTTTGTGTCAACTATTCTGATTGCAACATATCACGTAAATTATGTCACGTGCAAAACATATTTTTAGTTCTGTTTAGGGTTTTTTCATTGGTTTTAAATTTGAACATTCTGTTCTATCTGAATTTAAATTTTGATATAAAAGCTGCGTGTCACGTCGTGAGTGGCATGTCACGCCATGAACGTGAGTGAACGTGAGCGTGAAACGTGCGTGACGTGAGTGAAAACTCACTCACGCGCCCATCTCTACTGTACTACATCATTGAATTTAACTGTAACGTTTTTTCCCGCTACTTCAGTTTTATCTTTGCCCAAATCAATTCAATTGGATTTAATTCCGGATGATAAGGTGGAAGACGTAATGCGACATGTATATGATTTTGTAGTAGAAAGTAGAGTATCAAAGTAACGATTTTTATGTTCTTTGATGATTGTATACGGTTGAGGTTTATATAACTTTGGCGAAAATGTTATGCCTTTTTGGTGTAACTATGCAATCATTTCACTTTTTCTACTATTGGATCTCGGTGCAAGGTTTAATCGGACACTATGATACGGGGAATTGTCTATAACAACTACGAAGTTCTTTGGTAAATTTGGAGGAAGGCGTTCTTTTATCCATCTGTTGTAATTAATATCGTCGTGGTAATCTCCACGTTTTGTTCCAGATTTAAATGTAAATAAACAATTTGGAATAAAACCCATCTCGCCGCCTGCGTGGATCATGATTAATCGTTGACCTTTCGCAATATTCGAGAGTAACCCTTCGTTGCTATTGTCGCTCCAACTTCTTGATTTTGTATGCCCACTATGAATGAAGCTTTCATCCAAAAAGACAATCGGCTTATTTTCACTTCGGTAATATTTGATATTTTGGAGGTATTCTATCCTTTTTGCACGGACATCGCATCGCTCTTCTCCATTAAAAGTTTTCTGTTGTTTTGCGTTTTCTTCAATCTAAAGCCATTTTTTAAACAATTCTTTTCAATGGAGACTCTGAATTACAGCAACGTACCTACATCTGTCAATAATTTTTTCGCATAAAGCCTTAATAGTGATACGGCGTTCTTCTGTTTTATGGAAATTGTAGATTACCTGCTGAATATCATAATACTCATAATCTTCCAAATTTGTTACTGGATGTTTTCTCGGACGCTTCTTTTTCGGGCGATTTTAATCTCACCGTACCATTATTTTCTCCATTGGCTTCTTTCATAATCCTCTTTCTTGTTCTGAAGGATTTTTTCGTTGCTTTACAAGTTTTTTTTAATCCCTTGAGAATCTCTCATTCTTCCTTCTTTGTTAAAACTACTGGAGAACACATTGTACACTAATTGAGGCGTTTCGGGAACAAGCCATGGTCAAGCGGTTTAAGGAGAACTAGGGCCAAAGGTATTTAGGCATTTAAAAGTGCTTGTTTGTACTAATCTTAATGACTTCTTTATTTCTCTCATTATATTGAATGTGTTTGTGATACTTTATATAAGTATGTAATTATAAAGGCTTGCAAGTTAAATCTTCAAAGACAACTTAGGATAAATATCAGTGGGTAATTTTTTTTGAAATTACTAAACGTCAACACATGTGAATAAATTAAACATTGGTGTCTACCAATTGATAAGAAATAGCAGAAACACTACGCGACTGCATTTTATGCTTTACGCATTTGTGTCTACTCGCTATTGATCGGCATGCGCAGGCCGCTCGCCTTCCCTCGTGGACCCAGCTGTACTGATAAATCGTCCACCAATTTCCTTTGCTTAGGCTTCGCAATTGTTAGTTCCCGACCCGAATTTTTTTAACGAGATCGTGTATATAGCATAATATGGTTACGGTCATACCAAACTGAAAGTAGAAGGTATCCCGAAGGGTACATGTTAAAACGCTCCATGTCGACACTTTGTCGAAGGACTATTCCATCTTGTTTGTTTTGTTATATGGTTTTTAAATATTGGATTGTATTATTCGAATTTTTGTTTCGATTAGTTGTTATTGCTGACGTCCTGCTCAGAAAGAAGAAAAACGTTCTCCAGATCAAGATTCATAATTGACAGTATTTAGATATAATCAATATATTGCTGTGGGTAGAGACAAACATAGGCAGGCCACGATTGATTTCCGTACGCTAACTAATACAAAAAACACACGTGTAGTTTTAATAAAGGCTTTAAGTATCCAGAACAAGGAGATAAACAAAAGGGCTCACAGCAACTCTTTACACTCTAGCTTTTCAGGATAAATTTAAGAATTTAAAAGCTTTCGATTTTGGCAATGCATTTTTCGGAGAGATTTGTTTAATTGGTTTTTGAACACTTATGAGTGGTCTGATCACATAATTATGTACTCAAATCAACAAAAACAAAGGTGAGTTGTAAAATTAGGATTTTAATGAAAATCTACTGAAAGGAACACGAGAAGTGAAAGTGAGGTTATGTGACATGAAGAATCAACTACAAATAATTCTATTCGCTAAAATTGTTAATATTTGTATATAGTTATTATAAGTTAATTATATCGTTTGTTTTGGTTAGATTGTCGCATTCAAATAACCATACATACTAAATTTTAGTTTTACATGTTACGTCATTCGTGGGACGATCTACGAATGGGCTGAGTTTTTAATGACATGTAGTCCATAATGCATACTTGATGTTTCATAGTGTAGCTTTGGGTTTAAATTATTTCTTGTATACCATGTTTGACTTAATATAGCAACGTAGCATCTGAAATAAAATATTATTAAACTATATGTTATAATTTCCTTGTAAGTTAGCAAAAAGGTCTAGATAGATAATTTGAGGCGTAGAAGCTGAATTTCAGGTTATTGATAGCCTAGGAGTGTCTTTAGAGCAGTAATTGTAAACTCAAAGTATTTCTATTAAATTCAGGCCAACGTTCACAAAGTTGTAATTAAAGCTAGGAAGCGGACAGTTTTTAATATTGTTATAATGTAAATTAGCTGAATTTTCAAGAAATTTACAGTATCAAAGATTTTATCTGAACAATTGTGGCTCGCATCGACATAATTCCGATCAAAATGATCTGTTTGACACAAGATTATTATATTAGCGAATTAGGTGTAAGAAGATTATTTGAAATAATATTTAATATTGTTGTTTGGCTTCTTTATTGATTAAACTAAATATATTTTTCATATAAGGAAAAATACGGTCACATCAAGAAAAACTTTTGCTTTTATTGTTGTCATCACAACATGCACAACTTTGATCCCCCAAAGTAATAAAACAGCTAAAAAGAACAAAGATTTTATTTTTTTACCTGAATGACAGCTTCGATTATGAAAATAATATCGGCTGTTATTAAAAGTTCTATGTAACTTCAGAAATGTGTCCGTTAAGCAAGCACATACATAAATAAATCTTCTCTATGAGTTGAGTACAGGGTACTGCCTGGAAAACGCAATAAAATGAATGAGCATATATTCGTTAACTACAGGTGCAAGATATTACCTGAAAAGCTGGTTGGAGAAGTTGAGTTCCTGGAGCAAGATGAGTGCCTGCTACCCTGAATATCCTATCCGGTTTTTGCTGCAGCAGACGAATTTTTCTGATTTGAAGTTACAAGTCAACAAACACGAGACGCCATAGCCCGGCCATCGAAACTACGGCACACATTAGTACGAGGGTAGAGACAGAAGTTCCCTGACAAGTTATACAAAGTAGTAACTTTCATTGTCTGAATAATTTGTGTAGTGCGATGACGATTTTAGCTTCACATTTAGTTTTTTAAACGAATTCAGGTATTAGTATTTATTTAAATTTGAAATTGCTAAGGTCTGAAATAGAAAGGTCGACGAAATAGTTATGTCATGGAGCTTCAGAATCCTTAATATGCACTTTAGTTTCGCCTATGCATTTCATACTGTACTGTATTTTTATTGCCATGGAAGTTTTCGTCAAACAATTTAAAAAACACGATACAGTATAAAATAACACAGTGTACGTCATATGCACATAAAATAATTTCAAATAATACTCGTTTCATTATCCCAGACTGCTTCTTTGCCTCATCGTTTTTCGCTGATACCGGAAAATTTTATTTTTCGGAATTGTAACGTAAATAACTATTACAGGTCGAAAAAAGATTATAAATATGAGACTTGGCACAGTCACTTAATGATTCTCCAGATTTTGAATGATTTCATTACTTACAGCACCTAATTTTTCTAATTTTTATAGAGACCAGTCAGGTGTCGTAAGATCAATTTATTCGATCGGCAACAGCACTGGTAAGTAAGCATATAAAAAAAGACAATCGTGCGAAAAGGTTGCAACAATAGCTTGACCGTTTTGCACTCTTTGAGTGTCCAATTTTATATCTTAATTCAAAGTTAGTAAAACTTACGTCTTCATGAAAATTTTCATTTCTTAGAATTAATCAGACACAAGGACATGTTCTGAAAGCTAACATCTTTGTCAATTAACAACAATTATATTTGAAAGTATGCTTCAATCTAACCGATTACATAATTTTATTCAAATGACCTCATTTCCTTTCCAAATTCTAATAAATTTATTCTTTCTAAAGGTTGTTAAGTAGAAAAGGCACTTTAAAAGTGTTTTGTTTAAGTATAAATAACGATTGTAAGTTTAAAATAATTCTTAGCATACATTTCAGTTTTAACTTTGAAATTGTAAAACGACGTTAGCTTTTACATTTGCTTTTGTAGTTGGTTGTATCAGCAGATGTATCTTAAATAACTTTTTTGTTTTTCAGATTTTTTGAATGACTGTATCATGTTCTTAATATCTATACCGTGTGTCCCAAAAGTCTGGAATAAATTCAGTATTTCCTAACATGTACGTTTCCGGCTAAAATCCTCGGACCCGTCGATTTTTATTTGAGCATTTTTTGAAATAAAATGCATACATAGAGGTATGGCGTTATCGTTGTTTTTTTAAAATGGAAACCCCCTTTTTTTATTATCGAATCTGAGAGAACGCATCTTTTTACTTACGTTAAGCTGATTTTTGAGTATAGATCAGATGATCAAAAATTAAGAAAAAATTTAAAAATTGCGAAATACTAAGCTTAGTAATTTCTAAAACAACTAAATTAAATATACAAATTGTGCACCGTTGTCTGCCTGACGGTAACTAATACGACCTATATGTTTTTTGTTGATTGCTGTCATTGATAAAAGCGTAAAATCACACTTCTTAAAATCAAATTTAGTATTTTACAAATTTAATTTTTTTTCTTAATTTTTGGTAATGTGACCTATACCCAAAAATTACCTTAGCGTAAGTAAAAAGATGCGTTCTTTCAGATTCCGTAATAAAAAAGAGGGTTTCCATTAAAGAAAAAACATCGATAACGCCATACCTCATACACGGGACACCCTGTATGTATGCATTTTATTTCAAAAAATGCTCAAATAAAAATAAAAGTCGACGGGTCCGAGGATTTTAGCCGGAAACGTACATGTTAGGAAATACTGAATTTATTCCAGATTTTTGGGACACACGGTATATAAATAATGTAATATGAATAGTACCACACTACTGAATCGTTATTATGGGCGGAAGTTGCTGGGAGGCATAACTATTTTACAGTTGATGATGATGAGGATGACTGATTGTGACGAGTTGAAGGTTTCCTTAAAAGGGTTTACACAAATAAGCTTAGTTGCGGTTATATAAATCCTGATTTACAATAAAATTAGGAGTCATTATGTTGAGCGTAGGTATATTTTGCATGTGGTTAGATGGAATGCAATAACTTTTCCAAATGCCATCTACATATTTGCCTACAAGACGACCTTTGGCGCGTAAATTGTGAAGTAGAACGGATATAAATATTAACTATAATTCGCGAATTTATACTTTTAGTAGTGTTACTTCACATACTGTTACGCACTAACCTTAATTTACTCACACTTCCGTCAGTCTGAAATGTTAACATTTTGGTTTATTGTTATATATGTTGCAACTTTGTTTTTATATGTAGGCTGCTGATTATAATAGCTTCGAAGGTTAAATTGGAAGTTTGTAAAATCAGAGACAGGCAGTGGATATTGTTGTTTATTCACAAAATACTATTAGGTACTTCTTTGCAAAACTCTGTTGGGCAATAATTGCTGTTAATAAAACAATATTAAAAGGCAACAGATTGACATTTAAAAGAAACTTGAATGTCCTTTTATTGCGTTTGGCTTCAAATATCTATGACAACTTATTTCATAATTTAATAAAGATCACTTAGAGTGATTAACGTATTCAATGGTTCTAAAACCCACAATGTTAGATCTGAAGTGTTTTTGTAACAGCTACAAATGAATTTTATAGCTCAGTATCTTTCATAATTAATTGCCTGTGGTTGGTTTAGGAAAAATATTGGAGATATAAAGCGCTTAATTACATGGTTTTTCCAAATACCACTAAATAAATCAGATTATTTTTAAATTCTCGAAGATGCAATTTTCAATATTGCTTAGATGAAGGTGTTGGTGGAAGTGGCCTATTTTTTTATGAGACTTCTCGACAACTGAATTATCCATCGATCTAATATATATTGTTAGCTCATTAAAAAGTGTTTCCTAATATTTGTCAACCAAGCCATTTGTGCAGTAAATTCTATTTTGACTAAAAGTTATCAAAGCATAATCTCCATACAGAAAGTATCTGCTAAATGACATTAATATAAAACTGTTCCAAGCGTCGAAGAGTGTCTTTTATGTGCTACGTATTGTAGTAACATGAGACCACGGTTTTACATATCTTCCCAACAATTTTATTTTTTAAAACCAGTGAGCCACCGAGCCCTACGCTTGCTATATCATATAACTGCCCGTTTTACGCAATGTGTTAAAAAATAGTATTTCCATAGCAACTTCTGCAATTATCTACCGAAATGAGGGATCAAGTCAGAGTGGGCTTAATTTTAAACAGTAACGTTTGCTATTACGTATCTATGCGTTGCCTAGGTACTATAACGTAAGCAAACAACGCCATGAAAACAAAACACACAAAGGACGCCAACGGAAAAATCACTGAATTTACCTTAGGAAAACATGCCTTTGACCTAGGATTTATGCTTCTGCGACGAATATTTAGACCTTTAAAGAGTCACTAGAAATTCCCTCGATGATTGAGCCTCCTTAATTATCGGCTAGCCTGGCCTGCAAGCCTCCTGATGACCCGCTAAAGCGATGCCTCTAGTTTGATCGCTACTACCGGCTTCAATTCAGCTTCTGTGGCCACAGCTAGGCCCCACTGAAATGCGCGATGGTTGCTGCCTATCCTGCGTTTCAATGACTCCGCTTGCTATTGGGCCACGAACAAAAAAAAACACCAAAACCAGATGCACAGCTCAACACCTTTTACATTTGCAGAGGCGTTAGGAAATAATGCAAAACCTCTGCAGCCTATTAACAACACTGTACTAATGCGAAAATACTTCGTAATTGTATAAATTGGCATTTATTATAACTTCTGCTCTGCTTTTTGTGGGAAGTCGAAATACACACACCAGCTTGTTTTCTGCCCTCCCCCTTTTCCAATGGTGTTTTGTTATTGTTTTTGTAAGCTTGCTATGATTACAGTTTTATTTTCTTAGTCCAAGCTAATACTATTTTACAGTTTCAAATTCAAATTACTTTAAGGCTTATGCTATTTGTTACAGTTTTAAATTCAAGTTATTAGATGGAATATTTTAGACATAATATTTGCAATGCTTGAATTCGAATAATTCCTGTCATATATATATATATATATATATATATATATAAACTATTCACAGCTCGTGTGGTTAGAGAATAGTTTACGTTGTTGACCAGGAAAAGGATAAAAATCCAACCCACAGTATTCAGAGCTTTTGGTTATAAGATATTAAAACCACATTGTATCTTGATCAGACAGTTTCAGAATGCTTTCATTCCGTTTTCAATTACCTAAAGAAAACTTAACAATAGTAACAGTAGTAATATGACGTGCAGTTTAAGTTCTTACCGAAAAATACTAGTGCATATCCTTAACGATGTTAACATGTGGTGATGGCAGAATAGATAAAAGTGATAATTTGCACATAGCTCAGGCTTTATCCGTTGCGAGAATGTGGCCCAACAGATACAGGTACATGTTGTAAAGGAGATAAAAAAGGTCAGCAATAAATGCATTTTATTTAAGGCAGCCGCATCTCACCGATGCGAGGAGTCCTCGGTGACCGATTGCAGCGAGCGGAGGGTTTACTTGGGGACTGCTGACAATTATTGCAATCGCATTCGTAGGTTCGAAGTTCGAATCCCACCGCCGGTAATGTTTTTATTTTAAAATTGATGTAATTCGCATTAACAAGTATTTCCTTGTATTGTTTCAATATTATTACGATCGTGAAGATATTTTTACTCCAATTTTTCTTTGATTTTTAAAATTGTTAGTGTTACTACGTCCATTTGCGTGGGAAGTTCTCAGTAAAGCCCTTTATATATTTTCGGGATTAACGTAAGCGTTGTTGTTAACCAGTTTTCTGTGTTTTCTTCTGTGTTGTAAATCGCATTAAGTAATTGTGTGTCATTGAGCTTCACTGCTTTTTTCATATTTTATTTTTTAATTGCCTTTTGTATTTCTTGTATAGTAAGTGGTGCGCCGTCTAGTTGTTCTGTACGTGTTTGTTATTTTTCCCCATGTTCGTGGTCTTGCCAGAGTTCATGCATATATTCCGCCACCCTTACTATTTGATCTTGTAATATTTCGTCACTCTTACTATTTGATCCTGTATATCCGTTAATGTTTCCGCAAATTTATTCATTATACCGTAAATATGTGTGCCTCCCTGATATTTCTCTAATTGTTTTGTGACAATTGAAAGTGTCATGTTTCGTTTTCAATAGTTCTATTGCTTCACATTTGGGTGTCATCCAGGCATCTCGTGCTGGATTTATTTTGATTTGAAGTATTTTGTGCATTTTTTTGTTGTATGTAGTTTCGCTTTTCGTTCTATATTTACTTCTTTCTTCCATTATGTAGGTACTTACATGTTTTTTCTTCGGAATGTGTAATTTTTAGTCATCGACGATGCCTATTCTCTATTTTTTAACGCCGCGGTTAAGTTATGCAACTCAAAATACTATTTGCAATGTAATCTAGATACAAAATTTTATTTTGAATGAATGTAATCCAGGAAAGCATGATAAATTGTGTGCCATAAAGTTAGGTTATTTTATGTGACTCTTCGGTTAATGTTATATATTTATTTAATGTTAATGATAACTTAAGAAAACATAACGAAGTTATATTTTATTTGAAGTGACACTGTCAAATTGAACTTACGTTAAAATCCTTGATTCGTTTTTTTTTGCCAAGCTGACTAGTATAATTGGATAGTGGGTTGCACAACTTGTCGGGAGCATAAAAAAATAGAGCGCCATTTTGATGAAAGCACTTGACATCTCGTGGCAGGAGTTTTTCTAAGTCCTACTCAAAGAAGGTTTCCGCCTAGTCACTCAGTCATCCGGCGTTGAACGGGACGCCGCCGACTCAGCCAAGTTGGCTTTTTGTTAGTTTATATTCAAGAGGTGTGGTTTTTAGTTATTCTCTGTAGACTTCATTTCGTATTCTATTTTTTTCTAGCCTTACCTTTCATTTTCTTTGTGAAGCTCATTTAGGAAATGCAGAATAGGAAAAAATTATAAATAACCCAACCAACTTACTTTTACTTTTTCATTTCGTTTTTAGTTTTTAGGCCAGTAAAATTAGATCCAAAAAAGGGGCTGCCTTCGAGAAACGGGTGGAGTTCTAGAAACTGTTTTAATTACTCAAGCAGGCCTCTGATATGAATAATCTGAGTTTACTCCGATTTCCGAGCGGAGCTTCAGCCGTGATGTTAAAAAAACCTCGAAATTTTCGGACTTTTTCCGGTTTATCTCGAATTCGTTTGAAATTAAGCTTTTAATCGAAAGGTTCGTCCTTACCAAAAATGTAGATCAATAATTCTGCTTCGATTAAGTAACAATACTTTAGAATTTTATCAAGTGGTCTTGTAGAAAATGTACATCAATGAACGCCAATTTTTCACACTTTTCGAAAAACACTCTTTCCGTCTATAAAACGTACAATATGTATAAATAGATCAACTTTAACGCAAAATGTTGGAGAACCAAAGTTGTAGTGCATCAAATTATGTTTTCAAATAGTCCAAGAAATCGCCAAAAAAGCCAACCAGTAAATACATATTAGCCTTTTTTAATTTTGTGGCAATAGCATGGTTACTGAGCAACATCAATGTTTGTTTTTCCATTCACTGGTGTTTCCAACATTCATTTTTTTTTAGTTTTTCTGAATATACAAGCTCTCACCTACACATTGCTATCGAAATAATGGTTTTGAAGACAATACAATTAGCAGATTAATGTGTTATGTAGGAGAAAAAAAATCGTTTTGAAGGGTATTTGTAGAGAAATAATGTGTTTTTTTTTATTAGGAAAAATATCCAATTATATTCAATTACATTACATTCAGTTACAATTGATTATATAAAATTACAGCAAGATTATATGATAAAACAAAGTACATTCACTAAGAGTAAAAAAAAAACTTCATGTTGAGTTATGTACAATGTGTTTTTTTTTTAATTTACAGTGTTACTTTTTACACGTTTGGAGAATGATGGTCCCAATAACGTGAACTCCAAGTCTTCCTTATTCAAATCATCGTCGAGGTCTCCTCTTCCTTCTTCCATGATGTCATCATAAACTATGTTGCAGTCATCAGTACGGAGAATCGGGATTTCAGTTTGAGCATTGGTGCAGGACTGGCCTTTGCGTAGTTTACAAATGGTGATACATTTCATGCCACTTTTCCTGCAGGTACAAACTCTATGGCAGTCTTTGGAACATGTGCAGCATATGGTTTTCAGGAGTTCCTCAGGGGCTGCTTCTTTAGTAGTGGGAACTGGCAGGAGGCCGAGTTTTTATGTCTTCCAGCCCCATTGCAGTGTGGGTCCACTGAGTTGTTTTTCCACGCTTGAACCTGCAAATACGTCCTCAAGGAATGCTGTCGAGCAGCTGCTTCTGTAGAAGGTAAAAAGGCGAGGTTGAATGATGTCTTTATTATACATTTTCCAAATATTGGAGAGCGTAGCACATTTAATGGCTTTCTTTCATCTTCAAAATACAGGGCTGCTATGCACTTTTGTCCTGCTTCATCATCCTCATCAGCAGTAGCATTGGATTTGCTGAATAGGCCTGCTGCGTTCTGCAGGTTGTTTGTCTCTAATGCCTTGAGGAATTTCAGTTTTCCTCTACTGAAAAGCTATGAAGTCGTATCGCAGCCAGTGAATGCATGTAGGAACAACATGTTGTCTTTAGAAACTTGGAAAACCTTGAAATTTAATGGGCTCTAGACAACTTCGTCTACGTTTTAAAGAGACGAAAAAGGTGTTTTTCGAAAAGTGTGAAAAATTGTCGTTTCTTTGACGTAGCTTTTCTACAAGAATACTTGATTAAATTTTAAAATATTGGTACTCAATCGACGCAGAATTTAATGCTCTACATTTTTGGTAATAATAGACTTTTCGAGAAAAACCGGAAAAATTCCGAAAATGTCGAGGTTTTTTAATATCACGGCTGAAGCTCCATTCGGAAATCGGGCAAAATTCAGATTATTCATATCAGAGCCCTTCTTAAGAGATTAAAACAGTTTCCAGAACTCCACCCGTTTTTGGAAGGCAGGAATCTAATTTGCCTGGTCTAAAAGGATATAACTTCAATTTAAAATAAAATTTGTCTGGTTTTGACATGTACAGTTTTGGTCTCACACTTAAATAATATTACTCTTAATATTGTAATGTTTGTTTTACTTACTTGTTATATATTTTTTGCCTTGATTCAGAATGCACTTTTGTTTAATTAGTCAGTTTTCTCATGGATTGTACGTTCTTTTTTATGTAGGTTATATGTCCAAACTACCTGTTGGTTTGGCTGGTGTATATACGGTTTTCATAGTAAAGTCGGCATTATTGCTAACCTCGTTATTATTGGAGCTACAAAGTCAGTTAAGTAGGTAAACTAGTGGTATTTTTTTGCCAATTACGATGGTGAAAACGGAATCAAAATCGAACATTGTGTCAAAAAGTTCTATTTTTTCAAATGGGACACTCAGTATACAATATTCACACTCGATAAGAAGTTTATATCTGAACAAAAGTGTCCTATGACCTTTCATCCTAATATCAAAAATGACAAAGGTATTGATGATTTTTCAAATTCGTCAAGGTGGCTGTGTTAGTGGCAACTTTGCCTTACCATGAAATAGAAATTAAGAAGAATATCCATGAAGTGAAACAATATCGTTTATTTCAAATTATTCTATGAACTTAGAAAAACAAAATTCAAATTAGATGCTCAAAAACAGCCCCCTCTTGCTCCAAGCAATTTTGAGTCCGTTTGTAAACGCTCCTAGTGGCTCTTTTTGACATACCTCGCGAACATGATGTTCGATTTTAATTCCGTTTCCACCATCGTAATTGGCGAAAAAACTACTACTAGTTTGTCTACTTAACTGACATTGTAGCTCCAATAATAATGAGGTTAATAATAGTGCCGACTTAAATATGAAAACCGTGTATACAATAAATAAATAAAATAAATAAATATAAACAGTTATTAGTGGGCTACATGTCAGAACTGAAAAACGGAGATAAAAGAGGCTAAAAACGAATTAAGAAACAACAATGAAATACGAGCTTTACGGAAAAAATTAAACAAAAGTAAAACTGCATGTGTTAAAGATAAAGCAAACTTAATGAAAAAATCGAGTTAACAGAGAATAAATTGGAGGAACTGGAAGAGGATATGATTACAAACAATTTAATAACATATTGAATGGACATTGCTAATGAATTTTCAGAGAAAATAAAAGAAACCGTGGAAAACTTGCTTGATAGGGTACTAGAAATAAAGGCGACAATCAAAACGGCCCGAAAAATAAGAGAAAACTATGCGTAGTGGAAATGAGCAATTGAATAAACAAAATAAAAGTCCAGAAAAATAAAAACAAAGCTACAAGAATAAAATGTACATTGATTGTGATCTAACCCGCCCTTAAACGCAAGGTTGAGAAGGCCTCGACTAGCTCTTTTAACTCTCGGCAGAATATGGCGTAGTGTAAAGACTAAGCAATAAATGCTTCGAGCTTTTATATCGAACAGAAAAATTATAAAAGATTTGGGTGCCTTGTCGTTACTCACAATATAAAAGCAAAACTAGCTAATTAATAAAATGCCACCTACCTTGAGTCCTTCACTGTATACCTAAATAACTCGTACAGCTTGAGAGGTTGCAGAAGAAAACACAAACAAATAATGGCAATAGGGGCATTCAATTAAACCCAAAACTCGCAGTAACACATGAATTATACGCATTAGCCCTTAAGCCAAGTGACAGACATTATAGTTTGTAGGACCATTGTCTATCAAAATGCCAATTATAGCTTAAATTACAACTTCAGGACAACGCCTGTGTTATCGCAATTGACATAAATGCACAACGCCAAGGGCTCGCCTTATTTGAGATTACAGAATACATGCATATTTCACCAATTTAGAAATAATTAAATTCTCGCTCTTAGTGCTAATTAATGATTGAACTAAAAGAGCGGTAACACGCTTCAGTTTGATTTCCTAATGCCTTAGCTGAACTAAACAGTTGCGACAACGAAAAAAGATCGCTGAGAAGGGCATGTACATATAATTAGTTGTTGCTAAAGTGCAGCGATCGTAGGTGAGATCCTGGTGCGTTGCATCTATACATGAAAACTTCTAAACCGAATTTGGCTTCATAATTCGTAGAAGTCCAAGGTCGCCAGTGTTAAGAAGACAGCGAACAGCAGCGAGAAGTGGGACAGTATTTTGGAATTTTTGGCCTCAGGAGAACTCTCAAGTTAGCCCATAGAGACGAATTTTTATTGGCCTTCGTGTGAGCCTATAATTGCAGAATTTGTATTATCCTCATGTGAGCCCATAATTGCCGGCATACATATTAAAATTAGGGTACGAAATTGAACTAAAAATAGCATTCTTACCAACGGCCTTCACGGTCTATTTGTGTGGAAAACGCGCAGCAGCGGTTTCAATTATTAGATAGCGCAGAGGGATTCAGCCTAAATATTGGAATTAGTTACGCAAAGATACAATTAGATGTGCATTCTTACCAACGTTGAAACGGCTTTGATTGTTTAAAAGAACCAGAACAGCTTTAGTTTGCCCAACAATTTAAATCCGCAAAGCTGCTACAGGAAAAATTGCAGGTGCTTATCTCTAAAGGCAAACGTTTGCTGCGATAAACCTGAGTTCTTTTGCTACACTATTTAGCTATAAGGTAGTCTGAAAGAAGTTGTTAGATGCACTAACGCGCTATTGAAGTGAAATTGAAACGGTGCGTTACAAGGGATACAGAAAAAGATAAGAGAAATTGCAAAACAAGAGCGTGAGTAAAGAAAGATAGTAAAACTAGGCTACCAAAAATTAATAGTAGATGGAAAGGTGCTAAGTTCGAATTGAACAGAGAAGATATTCAAGGAGGTACAAAAAACTCCACATCAAGCAAAAAACTAATGACGACCAAAATGATAGGAGGTTAGAGGAGGAATTTAAAAATCAAATATACATTTACCAGCAATTACAGGAACAAAGAAAGAGGGAAAAATAAAAATAACTGAAAATAAATCAATATTTATATACAGTGCAGTGCCATGTGAAGATAGGGCACGAGCTGGTGTTGCGTGCCTAGAAAAGAAATAGTTGGAGGAGAAAATAAGAAAATGAAAATTTATATCAGAAAGAATTACGAAAATCAGTATGAGACGTTGAAAATCAAAAGTATAGCATATTAATAGTGTGTGCGCTATGTAATGATTCAAGAACATAAGACAATAAATAATTTTACGAAAAGCTGCAGAAGATAACTGAAGACGCAGATGGAGAACTAATTGTATTTGAAAACCAACGGAAGTGGGAAAAAACAGTAAGAGGTCATAGGGCAACAAGGAGAGGAGCAAATAAATTATAATGGAGTAAGAGTGCTTAGCATACTGTACAAATAATGATTTAACTATACTGAACACATGATACAAACACAAAGAAATACACAAGTACACCAAGGCGCAACCCACAAGCACTGAACGATCGATCATTGACTCTATATTAGTGCGAAGTAGGAATAGAAGAAAAGTGAGAGACGTGAGAGTAAAAAGGGGGTATGAGATTGGGAGCTAACATTACTTACTAATAATGGACATGAAGTAGAGGATGGGGAAAGAAAGAGGCGATAGCAAATAAATCAAAATTGCTAAGAAAATAAAATCATATAAATTAAGGGATAAAGAAAAGCATGAATACAAAGAAGTCATAAGTAGAGAAATAAGAAGACAAGGAAAGATGATAAAGATGAAGATGTTAACTATGCTTGGGAAATATTTAAGAATGTATTGTTAACGGCCGCCAGTACGACTTGACGAAAAACAAAATCGATTACAAACAGAGAACTAAACACACGGCATGTTAGACGTTAATAGTGAAAGCAGAAACAAGAAAGAAGATAGTATTATGGAAAAAATACTTGAACACAAAAGACCTCGTAGATTACGAAGCATATAAAGAATCTTGGGAACACTTTGGGACAACAATGAAAAACAAGTTCAACACCAACGAAAAATTATTCTACAGGGTTATAAGACATATACGCACTACGAAGAATGCAGTACAGCTTATTAACGACCGAGAGATGTATTATGAAAAGATGGAGAGAATATTTTGGGGAGCTGCTAAATGGAAATGCAGACGACCGAGAAACAACAGAAGACGTAAGTGCAGAACTAAATGACCGTCGAGAAAAACAAAAAATACTCTTTGAAAAACTAGAAAAAGCAATTACTAAAATAAGGATTGGTAAAGCAGAAAGGCACGACTAGTTATGGCCAGAAATGATTAAATTTATGGGAGAAAACGGCGAAAGGGAATTACTTAAAAAGTTATGAATAAAGCATGGAAAAGCACAAAATACCAAAGGACTAGGAAATTTCAGTGAGACTACCAATCTTCAAAATAAGAGACAACACAAAATGTAAGACAGTGTTCAAGTAAAATATACGAAGGAATATTGAAAGATAGATTTTGAAACATAGTGGAACAACAACTAGAACGCGAACAGTGAATGTCGGGGCAGTATTTCTCCACCTTTCCTGACCTTTCTACCAGTCTCCACCCCTCCTTTCTCTCACCCATCCCGAGTTTCCCGTTCTTGGCTGAAGAGAGACGGAAGGTCCCTATAGCAGCCCGCCTCCCGTTGAGGGAATCGAAATGACCTTAACCTTTTTTTGTGGTTTCAGAAAAAGAAGAGGCACCCAAGATTTAATTTTAATACTTAAACAGCTATCGGAAAGAGCTATCGAGCAAACAAGAAGATATTCATGTGCTTTATAGATGTGAAAAGAGGATTTGGTAGGGTACCGAGGAAAATCTTGTGGGAAATACTAAAGAAAAGGCAAATAGACGAAGGATTAATAAATGCTGTAAATGGTATGCATAAAAGCTATACGAACTATGTAAGAACGGGTAATTGGACGTCGAAAGAATTTACTAAGCGACTAGGGGTAAGACAAGGAGGTACACTAAGCCCGTATATATTTATAATTCTGCTGGATGAAGTAATAAAAGAGTGTACACAGAAAGTGCATGCGTACGAATATAAGTGGGGTTATTTCAGTCATCAGAAAATGTGAACGAATCTTTAGAGGAATTCTACAGATTGTTAGAATTGGCTATAACACTCGTTCCTGAAGATAAATTTAGAAAAATCACAGAGAAGCAGTGGATTACACCAAAATTGAAATCTAACATACACAAAAAAGGTCGATTGTGGGACAGGTATCAACGTACCAAATTACGATCGGATTACGATGAATATCGTGTTTATGCAAATATTTTAAGATTAGAATTAAGAACTGCTAGGAGTAAATATGAAGCGAGCTTAGTGGATACTGGACCTAAGAACTTCTATAAATATATTAAACGACTTCGAAAATCTAAAACACTACCCGTTGTTCTACGAGGGTTAGATGATGATGAATTGCAGAGTGACCCCAGTGTAGTAGCCGAGATGTTTGCTAAACAATTTCACAGTGCATATGTTCGTGAAACTATGGAAAATTTCCCTTCTTTGACAAATTCTACCCGAGTAACATCAAGCATCACTTCAATAGAGTTTAACGAAGATTTAGTATACAAACAGTTGAGCGCGCTAAATTCGCACTCCAGTCCTGGTCATAACGAGCCGTCACCACATTTCTTTAAATCTTGTGCGGCGACTCTGTGCGGTCCACTAGTCTCCATAATGAAGCAATCTCTACAGCAATCGAGAGTCCCAGCACCCTGGAAACAAGCTACTGTAATTCCTATTTACAAGAAGGGAGATAAGCTGTCACCCCAAAACTATCGACCTGTGAGCCTAACATCAGTGCTAGGAAAGTGTATGGAGAGAATAATAGCAGCAGAGCTTATACATTTTCTTATTGTAAATCACGTGATACCCGATACACAACATGGATTCATGCCTCGAAGATCAGTTGCAACTAATCTGTTGGTGAATCTCAACATCTGGACAAGAGCCTTCGATGAAGGCAAGGCAATCGACGTTGTATACATTGATTTTGAGAAGGCCTTCGATCGTGTACCCATTCGGAGGTTGATCTACAAGTTGGAGCACTATGGAATACGAGGAAACTTATTGAGGTGGTTGGAAGACTTCTTAACGAACAGGCATTTCAAAGTAAGAATAGAGGGTAAATTATCACAGACTTACTCGGTATTGAGTGGCGTACCACAAGGTTCGGTTCTGGGGCCCTTGCTTTTTCTCATATATGTGAGTGACCTTTCAAGCTGCTTACGTTCCAATCCAACCTTCTTTGCGGATGACACTAAACTTTTTAACTTCCCGGCTACACATGCAGATGTGTTACAAGCGGACCTAAAAGAACTGGAACTCTGGTCCTCGAGGTGGTTGCTGACGTTGAATGCCGATAAATGCAATATTTTGCATATAGGCTATAATAATCCGAAACTGGACTACATTTTGAATGGAATTACGCTGACAAAAGTAGACATGCAGGTAGATCTTGGCATCGCGATGACTGCAGATCTGAAGTGGTCCCATCATGTCACATCTATAGTGAAAAAGGCTAATGTCATGTTATATTTGGTGAGGTGTGCTTTTAAAGATATAACTCCAGAACTAATGCTGAAGATCTATAAGGTATATATTCGTCCAATACTAGAGAATGTATCGTCAGCTTGGTCACCTTACTTTGCGAAGGACATAGACTTAATTGAAAAAGTGCAAAGACGAGCAACGAAAATTCCTCCAACCCCGAGGAACCTCTCGTATGAAGACCGACTATCTAGGCTAGGTCTGACTACCCTACAACAAAGGCGCGAGCGTGGAGACCTCATTGAAACTTATAAAATTGTGTCGGGTTATTATTCTTGTTCGGTGGGTGTTTTTACGTTCAGCCAGAATGTTCATTTACGGGGTCATTCATACAAGTTAGTCTTAGATCGATGCAACAAGCTACCAAGAAAAAACTCTTTGTCTAACCGTGTGCAAAACTCTTGGAATTCTCTGCCAGCGAATATAGTGCTAAGTGAAAATAAAAACTTATTTAAAAATTCATTGGATGATTATTATTGTTCTCGATGATGTTATTGCGATCTCTGTATTGTTATTTTTGGTTTTTTATTTTTTTTTCAGTTGTTGCTAACTACAACTGCAATGTATATCTATATTGTAAATTTCTGACAGTAATCAAAAATCGGCCTAGCCGCCTGCTTACTTAATAAATAATAATAATAATAATAAATGATTATCTTACGAACGCAATTAATTCAAATACCCTAGCTTTCGTTGACGCTATTATAATTCTAGCCAAAACCGAAGAGGAATTCGAAAGAAAAATGACATGGAAATCAACACAAAGAAAACGAAAACAATGGTAATAGTCAAAAATCCAGGTAAAATAAACATTACATTGAAGAACGAAGTAATTGAGAAAGTTTAAACATTCAAATACTTGGGGTGTTGATTACCCCCATACAATTGTATGGGAGATCTTGCCGACGAATTAGAAAGAAGAAACATAAATAGTAACAAGCTATACTGTGCTCTGAGCAGTAGCATAAGAAAACGAGAGTATGCAACACAATTTTTGTACCAACACCTATATATGGTAGCAAAGCATGGGTTCTAAGAAAAAGACAAGAAAAAAAAACTGGAAACAAACGAAATAAAATCTTAAGAGTGGAAACACGTAATAAATATACCATGTGAGTAAATGAATACGAAATCAAGGTTGGCTTTGAAATATTTGTTATATGAATAATATGTTGGTGGCACTGTAAGTCTATGTCAAATTCGATGTTAGCAGGTTAGGTTTTCCGTCAGTATTGACACCGACTGACGCAAAACCTAACCTGCTAACCCCGAATTTGACATAGACTTACAGTGCCACCAACATATTATTCACACAACAATATTTCAAAGCCCAGCTTGATTTCATTTTCGTGTGCTCACATGTTATAAGAGAGAAGCTAGAAATAACCCCATTACTACGAAAAATAAAACAAAGAAAGTTGAATTGGTTCAGAGATATGTGGAGAATGACAATAAAAGTTTGGGAAGGAAAGATGGCCAAAAAGACTGAACAAGCGCTGGAAAGATGAAGTAGTGAGAGACCTCGGAAAAAATGGCACCCAGTGACCAGAGGCTAAGCCTAAGCGAATGACGCAAAATGGAAAACGATGGAAAACATTTCTGCAAGAGATACAGTGAGGAACCATAGAGCACCTCGACACTGCTTATGTAGTAAAAGACGAAGGATTAAGTAAGTAAGATATTCAGTGCATTCTGTGTTTAAAAAATGTTACGACGCATACAGGTAATGTTATGGGTACTTTAAAGATTGATTGGTAGAAGAAATATTCTGGGTTAAATAACATCATCATTGCCTTAACCAAAATTTCATAACCCGGTGGCGCCCGTAATCTTTATATTGACTTTCTAAGTCAGTTCCGAATTGTGTTAGACAGGAATTCTTACAATTACTTTTAAACTCACCCCGTGTCTCATTTGAGCTATCTGTTTCCTTTTCGCTTGTTAACAAGTAGAAATTTGTCTTTTTTACTCGTAACACTACCTCTGTATAATTTCTATTTGCTAAAATCATGGACATGAAGATCTCTTCAAGTTTATTATCGTTTGCTGTTCCTAATTAAGTTCGTTTGAGTTACATTAGTTGAATAACATTTTCATTATTTTTTTCAGTTAAAAAATGTTTAGAATGACACTTTTATAATTAAAAAGGTAATAGTTAAACATTTTTAATCTTTGTTTATATTTTTATAGCTTCCTATTGAATGAAATTGTTGAATATTGTAGTATGGAAAATAACGCTGTAAATCTGCTAGTTATTCGGTGGGTTTGATACCAACACTAAGTATCAAAATTGATAATAACAGTGTATAACATTAACTGGTTTCATTAAAAGATTATAACGGTAGTGTACCACAAATTCATGGGAAGAGTTTCGCTAAGTATTATGTAAATTATTTTTATCTACTCCAGTGGGATAAGTAACTCATTACGTCACTCAGTTGACACTATTTCAGTTAGGTAATGAAGCTCATTACACCACTCAGTTATGTAATGGTTTCATTACGCAACTGAGTTGTGTAATGACTTCATTACCTAAGTGGAATGGTGTTAAATGAATGACATAATGACATTTGCCTACTAAAATATTTTTGAAAATGACAGATCTGACATTTCTCTTAATGTACTTTTCTCAATTTTAGGCAGTCGTAGATAAAATTTTGTACAATACATGTGTGATAATGCATCATTAATATACTTGTGTGCTTACATAACTCGTGCTACGCACTTGTTTGTAACTTACACACACGTATATTAGTGATGCTGTTATCCCACTTGTATAGTAAATAACTATTATATCATACCAATATATATTAATTGACAATAATTACTCTAACTTGAGGTATGTTATATACAAAACAAAGCCCCTGGGAAACTATTCTTTTATAATGGCCCTAGAGACATTATGAAAAATAAACACTATTTGTTTCCATATGCACTGTTATTTCAAAAATTACAAGTGAAATAACTAGAACAATGGCCAAAGACCCTTGGTCTATACACTAATAATAATAGGCATTTATTTTGGTCATAATACTCTTGATACCTTAATAAGTTTTTGTCCTTTGTTAAAAATAAGAGGAAAGAAAATGTTGCTCACAATATGCATTACAAAGGCAACTTTTTATGTAATAATCAAGCAACGGTAAATGCCTTTGCAGATAATTTTCAGTCTGTGTACGTTGGCTCGCAAGGTAATGCTACAACAATAACATCTACCGAACCAGGTAATTTTCATGTGCTTCCCATTACAATTGGTGATATAAATAAAGCTCTTAAGGCAATGAAACCTAAGAAATCAGTTGGTACGTACAATATACCCATATATATATATTTATAAAGGTTGTTCAGAATTTTTGTCGCATCCATTACATATATTATTCAACTTAATTTTGAAAACTGCCGTTTTTCCCGATCAGTGGAAAATAGTCAGGATATGTCCTATTTATAAAATTTTCGAAACGGTATTGTATAATAAAATTTTTCCATTCGTCAAAAATAAATTGTCTGTTTTTCAACAAGGATTTATGTCAAACCGCTCGACTGTTACTAATTTATTGCCATTTACACAAGACGTAGCTACTGCTATAGATAACAACTTACAAGTGGATGGTATTTATACGAACTTTGCGAAGGCATTTGACCGTGTAAATCTGGAATTATTAGTAGTAAAGTTGACTTCTTTTCAATTTTCACCATCTCTGATTAACTTATTTGTCTCTTTCTGGCAGATGGCAGTATGTGGTATTTCTTGGCTCTGGATCTAATAAATATAAAACACTTTCGGGGTTCCACAAGGTTCAAATTTGGGACCACTTTTGTTTTTACTGTTTATTAATGACATATCAAATATTTTCCTAAACTCTGAACACATACTATTTGCTGATGATTTAAAAATCTGGAGAACTATAAGAAATGCAGATGATTGCATTTTGTTACAACGCGATATTAACGCGCTTTATAAGGCTCTCCGTCCACTGGTCCGACGCGACTGCGACGCGATTACGATGCAACTACGACATACCTACGATGCGATCGCGGCGGCAACTCGTATTATGCACATCAGAGCAACTTGTTTTCAGTCTGCTGCAAAATACTTTCGAATGACGATGATGATGACGTGGTTGTAGCTTACTGATATATACGAAATAAGGACAGGAAACCGAAATGGAGGTTCACGTTCACCCCTATATCAAAAATAATAAAAAGTGCAATACTTGTATTTTGTCGCAGCAAGAGAGCTCTCCCAACATGAGCAAAATCATGCTACCGAATGTCAAAAGAAAGCTTTAATGTATTAGTGAAAAAGGTTAAGTCGTCGATTGAAAGACGCAGCTTCAACAGTTGCGTCGCAATCGCGTCGTCTCAGTGAGCGGACGGCCTAGCTGGAGCGAAACAAATCTTTTATTTAAACATAACAAAATGTTGTAGTATATCCTTCACATGTAATATAAACCCAATAAATTTCAATATAGCATGAACGGGGAACCATTAGTTCAAAAATATGTAATAACTGATTTAGGCATTATGTTTGATGCAAAATTATCTTTTGTTCCCCATATCGCTAAAATTACTGCCGAAGCATTAAAACTGATTGGCTCTATATTAAGGACTACATATGGAATTCAAAATACTGAAGCAACGTTGCAAATATATAATGCATAGGTACGTAGCAAATTAGAATTTTCATCTGTAATTTGGAATCCTTGTTACAATATACACATATTAGATATAGAACGAGTACAAAAACGATTTTTAAAATGTCTCTATTTTCGAAAGACCAAAGCAAATCCTCAATTTATTTCATAGGCTACTATTTTGAAATATTTTGACGTAATGGCTTTGGAAAATCGTATAAACGCATTCGATCTAGTATTTATTCACAAAATTATAAACTCTCAAGTTGACATTCATCCAAACATTATACAACAACTAAATTTTCAGCTCGTAATGATTTTATTTGCCGTGCACCAGAACCAACACACTCCGAAATTCATCAATATATAGAATGTGTAATCTGGTTGACAGATTCGCCAGAAAACTAAATATTTACATGCCATCTGCGATAAAGTTCAGGAGAATTTGTTATTCTCTGTTTACTGATTAGATATCACCATTGTTTTTAAATTATTATATAACGTTTATTTATAATTTTTTTCTATTTTTCTGTTTTATTTATAATACTTCTGTTAAACATTTTTTTTTGTTCATTTGGTGTTTTATCGAAATATGTAATTATGTATTTATTTGTGTACATGTATATATTTAGATGTGTACCACTGCAACACGTTAGTTGCACTTCAATTATTATTATATTTAAAGTGTGTGATGTGAATTAATTTAGTATGCCAGTTTATGTTTGCTTAACTGTGGTCCATTTTTAGTTTTGCACTGTTGGCCGAAGTATAAACCCGCTAAATTAAATAAATAAAATAGCTATTAACGGCTAGGCGATATTCCCTTAACTTGTCGAAAAATTAATGATTACAATAGAACGGTGCTCTGTAAGCTAAAACCACTACCATTTTGAAAAGCTTCTTAACAAATTTATTGGAAACGATGTGAACTCTTAGGCCTTTTAAGGGTTGCTATAAAAGGAAAAGTTTACAACAATCGTAGATATAATACATGGTGTTCTACAAAAAAGGCTCAAGACTATAGCGACTGTAATTGTATTTTAATTTCCACAAACTAACTGAATTCTGGTAGACCCCAAATATCATTTGCATTTTTACATATATCTTTATGAAATTTAGTATGGTGTTTTTTGAGAATAAAGTGTGTCAACATGTTTATAGATGTATCATAAGTGACCTTTTGGTTGCCAGTTTTTTATTAAATTTAAATTAAACTAGAATAAAGGTAAGTAACATTTGAATCATTTATTGAAACTGAAAAAAAAATTTATTTTAAAAACAGTATCATTTAAAAAAACTAAGAAATTCTAACTTCTTAATCTGGAATAGTATCCCAAAACTTATGTGTGTTGCTAAAAATTGCCACCATCAGCGTCTTAACATTACCTGGCTCTTTGAATTACTTCTCGCATAACGTTGTGAAGTTGCTGAGGAGTTATAGTAGATATTGCCGCTGTGACTCGATTTTGTAAATCCTGTAAAATCGTTGGTGGTGTTGAGTAGACAATATTTTTTAATGTCTAACACGGTTAAGTCAGGTGACCTAGCTGGCTACATAACAAGTCTATTGATTGCTATCCAGTCGCCGAATCTGTTATTGAGCAACTATTCTAGCATTATGGGTGGGCTGAAAATACATCTGGCTTCTTACATTTAATGGAAATTCATCTAAATCCTCTTCTATTTGATTTTGAAGGAAACCAAGGTATTGGTCGGCAGTTAATTGGCGTTCACAAAAAATGGTCCTACTATTCGCGTACCCAAAATACCCATCAATGAGTTAAAATCAAATCTCTCTTGAAAATTACCTTGGCGAACCAATCTCCGATTTTCACGTGCCCAGTATCTAAGGTTATTCATTCGCGTTATCACTGTTTTGATTCTGTAATAACCAATTACAAAAATCACATTATCATTGTCATAAATATGCTGGTGTAGTTGATATTTAAATGAATGAAATCCATGTTTCCTTAATATTCTCCAAACAGTCTGATGACTAATTCCTGAAACACTAGCAATTTCTCTTGTTGATGAAGTAGGATTCAACACTGTGTACGCCAAAATATCCGTTTCTGTTTCTTCAGAAATATGGAAATGCTCTCTTGGATTATTATTGTCGGGTTCAGTACGAAATTGCCCCTCAAGTCTATTAAAATAATTTGCAGCAGGATGATGACGATCAGGGTACCTTTCCGCAAGCTGCCAGTGCATTTCTTCTGCACTCCCCAAATATCAGTAACATTTCTACCTTTTCAGTATTAGTATAATAGTAACGTTCCATTTTACGCACCACCAATGGTTTTAATTGCTTAATAATACTGTAATTTGTTCACCACCGCAATGACAGACAAAGAAACAAATATGCAAACAAACATTTAGTTGTTTTAAATCTTGAAGTTTCATAGCAACCTGGTTTTCGTTTTCATTATTAATTAAACAAAAAACTGTTGATTCAAACTTGAACATGTTCGTCATTAGCTTCAGAATTTAAGAGTGAATAAAAAAATGTAAAAATATACAGGGTGTTCTATTTGAAATAGAAAAGTTAAGGGGATTTCTGGTTAAACCTGAAATGGTATTTTAATGACATTTATAAATATTTGTGTATTTTATTTTACATAAGCGCTTTCCCAAATTTCACGTAAATAGTAGCATAACTGATACCTAACTGATAACTAAAAAATATATTTGAGGTCTATTAGAATCCAGTTACACACGTATAATGTTAAATTGGACCTTCTTAGTTACAATTTGACCAACACAAACAAATTTAAACGTAACTTGTTTGTTGTGACGGCACCGATTTTTTTTTTAAATTGGTCGGTATGTTACAGTATCAAACTGATTTAACGACACTCACGGATGAGTGAGTGCCAACTACTTAATTAAGTCCGAGAAACGTCTACACTTACCCGGGAAATCATATGAAACAGGCTAAAGGCCGCGGCTCGAATACGCTCAGGAAGATAGGTGTCGTCCTAAAACGGTACACCACAGGGCAAGCGTGTCGGTATGTATAGGATGTCACAAAATAAATAGGCGCCACACGATTCGATCGGAGTCAACCCACGCTTAACTAAACCTTGAAAGCCAAATGGGGCAGAAATACTCAAATACTAACTCAGGGGAACAACAGCGTAGCGACAGCGCGCCGACCTACTTGTAAAACCCAAGAACCGCTCTCCAGGTCTCACCTTACATCGATCTTGACATAGAGACGGGATCACCCTGTAAACAAACATGAACACGTACCAGGGATAATCATACGACAAATATAATAAACCAATCTATTAGGCCAAAACCCTGGCCGACAGTTACAATAGGGCCGAAATAATCGGCTCACACAATATTACATGCACAGTGGTATAAAAGACTTGCCCTAAAAAAAGACTAAATAAGAACCCCAGTTGGAAGCGCCTTATTTAACATCAGCACTTACATAAGAACAGGTAAATCTAAGAATGCGCGCCCAATGCTTCAGTTAAATACTGTTAGCCAATCTATCTATCTAAGTTCGTAACAGTGAATTGCAGAAATAAACGCACTATACTTTGATCAATGCTATGAGCGCATATACTTTATTTAGTGCACAAAGGTGAAATGCAACAGTGGGTGCACCATGCTCGGGTTAACTACAAACAGTTAACATATCTATTTGATTAAGTTCGGTCAAGTGAAATGCAAAACGGAACGCAGAGTGCCTTGGTCAAACGTGATTCAGCAAACATCTTTTGCTAATTCCCCACAAGTGAAATGTAGGAATGAACACACAATGGAGCGATAAAATGTAATTTAGCGGCGTGTTTAATTAGTTACACACCAATGAAATGTCAGAATGAACACACAGTGCGGCGATCAAGTATAATTTAGCGGGCGTACTTAATTACTTGCACACAAATGAGATGCAGAAATGCCTTGTTTTGAATAGCTCGGCCTCGGTGCGGGAATGTTGAAGACTGCAAGTGGCGGCGACATGTCACTACAGCTGTCATTTGGGCAGGTGAGACTCAAAACGTCCAGAAAATGCCCCTTGTATTTATTCCGGCACGACGGTGTAACGCCATTCGGCGACCACTCGCCTAAGGAGCCGCTGATTTAGGCTGCTCGCTAGAAGAATCTTGTTACCCCAACGGATATATAAGCTAAACAAGCTTGCGTAAAAACTGTACGAGCGGCCACGACGAATTTAGGACATCATCACATAACTCCACGAAACACACAGTCACTCACTCCGCTTGTCGGGCACCGTAGTAGCGTGAAGGCGCCTACCAAATACGCTATCACGACTTTACTCTGCGACGGGCTCAGACTAAATGTCTCGAAGAGCTACAAGCCACGTTTTTGGTTAGCGTTGCTGGCCTCGGGCGAGACAGGTGTGTCCAATCACAGCGCAGGCCGCGTCAGACCCGACAACGCGTAGCAAGCGACAGAGGTAGAAATTATCCTGCCTGCTCTCATGTGCTAAATTTTTGAATAACTTAAAAATAGACGTCCTTACAACCGATGGGGCAAACAGCTGCACGAACAACAATGTAAAGATTGGCGCGGTACGCTAAACCTTTAAATGAAGCCAAAAGCCACGCGAGTGTCTGAATTTTTGTTTGACGTGAAAAGCTGAAGCGTTATGCGATAAACTAAGGCTGAAATGGACGCGATATACAGGCAGACTCGCCAACTCTGTCCCAAAAATATGCGAGATGGTTATGTAGCTATAGAAATTGCAGAAAAATAAAAGGGCCTGACAGGTATACATTTATTGGTGTATTCTTGTAGAGAATTTTATGTACTTTTAAATTGCTGCTCTATAAGGTCATCCTAAAACCTGTCTGGACTTATGGCCTTTCCATATGGGGAACTGCTAGCAACACCAACCTGGCCATTATCGAGAGGTTTCAAAATAAAGCGATACGTGCTTTAGTTAGTGCACCGTGGTATGTGCCGAACAGAGTGTTATTAAGTGATTTAAGTGTCCTAACAGTGAGAGAGGAAATAGGAAAAAATTCTCAAAAATATAAAGACAGATTAACAGTTCATCCCAATGAACTTGTGAACTCCTTAATGAATGATCCCGATTGCCCAAAACGCCTTAAACGATTTAAACCTAACAAACTTCCAGCGCGTTTTAATGTTAATATTTCAATCTAAGCTAAACTGAATTTAGTTTCTACTAGTTAATTTAATCAAATTTTTCTTTAAGTTAAACCATTAACTTGTAATATACGTTAGTGCACTAATTATAGGGGAGTTTATTGGTGCCTGACCCTGCATGTCCATTAGCATTTACTGATTAGTAACTGCTACTTGTATTACTTATGATAAAAACATACGAAATACTTATTGTTCCTTGTTTATAAGGATAGATTGAACCGGGTGGCCATAAACATCTGAGATCCCGGTAGCCATGGAATTAGCTACTTATAAATGTTGGTTAGCATTATACATATTTCAATTATAATAAGTATTGGTATGAAATGTAATAAAATGCAAATAATAGGAGGGGAATGTGCCCCAGAATCTGCAGTTTAGCCTACGACTCGATTATAAAAATCTCCTGTTCTAACTTCAATACTTATTGCAATCTGTAATAATTTTTAACAGATAGGAATTTTAGTTGTGATGATTTTAATGACATTTAGTTGGATTCATCACTTTAATAAAGCGGTGTTGATTCCAAAGGTAATGTGATATCAGATATTTATGGCCACCCGGTATAATAAAGGAATTAAATTTAAAAAAAAGTACTTTTCGTTAATAAAAACAGGGGTTATATGATAAAAATGTTCAAAAAATGCAAAAATCTAATTTTGTAGAAATAAAATAATTACTCATAATCAAAGAACCTTAAAAACTCTCGTTTAACTGTAAGTTAGTGGAATCTGAATGACTATTGCTAATGAGAACACTACTATTAGATATTATAAGTACCACAACGATAATAAAACAGAATTAAAGAAATTGCTCAAACGGTGAGCTATTGTTGTCGATGCTGGCATCGTCTTCTCGCACTATTTACTACTCGAATTCGTACATCTTCTCGAATATCTACAATAGCTTGTCTAATTTAGTATTTTCGCTCGTCTACGGTTTGGAGCAAGTAGTAAAACCTTTTATCTTTTAATTCACTCCACAGAAATAAGTCGAGCAGGCTTGAATCGGTGGAACGAGGGGGTCGTTTAGTTAGGCCATTAGTACTTATCCAGTTCTGCCCAAACATTTTGATTAAACAATTGGTAGTAATATTGGCGTTATGGACAGAAGCACCATCTGGCTGAAAAAAACATATTCTGCCTCAAAATCAGTTGCAGTTCGTCAATATATGCGGTTAAATTGTAACGATTCGCCCAGTCAAAACGCGTTTTTGTGAATTAAAATCAATTCGCGCGTTCCAGCCTAGCGATTTCTACGTCACAAGTTTGAATTTTTCGCACGCGCGGCCGGCTACGTCATCAAGAGATCCCTGCTCTACGTATTGCGCTGCTCCCCACTTAGAAGGCCCGAGGTGGTGGCTTGATGCACGAAACACGAAGAGGAGCTATAAAAGCCGCTTCTCGTCGGATTTCCTGGGCAGACTTCATTCATACATCCTTGCATTCCCTCCCTTCATTCCCTTCCTGACCCTGTCCGACCGTTTAGAGAGAATTTTTCCCGTCCCGATCTTAACATTTTCCCTTAGCTAAGTTTGAACCCGAAGCCTCCAGTCTTGGAGACCGCGTTCCTAGCTATTGTTCGTTCCCTGAGTAAACAGCTTTAAGAAACGACGCTCACCAATGAGACACCGTTTCGCTGTTGAAATTTAACCCTTGTAAATATCCCGAACTAATAATTATTGAAACCGTTTCGTTGTTTAAATTTAACACTTGTAAATATCCCGAATTAATAATAATTGAAACCGTTTCGCTGTTTAAAGTTAACACTTGTAAATATCCCGAACTAATAATTATTGAAACGTCGCTTGGAGGACGTTAGTAAATGATTGCACCAAAATTTCCTGGACGACGTATTCGAAACGTGGGTTTAACAAACCAGGCCGTTTCATATGTCAATTTGGCGATACAAAATAAATCCAGCGTCCAGCACTCTGTTTGCACGGCCTGGAAGGCCATTGTAAGGTTGTGTTTAATTTCTGTTTAACTATAGGACTGCACTTACCGATCGAAATCGCTACCTGTCAGCTGCAGCACTCTCGGAGCCGCGAGCTGTAGAAGTAACCTCCACGAACCGGACCTCCAGGTGTCGGAACGTCAACAACTTCCCACCGGCTGCCAGTCGCACAAACACTTCACCGTGTCCACGAGAATTAGACCGCTAGCACGGAGTTGTAAGGCGAAAAATATAACATATTCGAAATTAACCTATATTTGCAGTTACACGCGGTTTCAACGCCGAAGGGGACATTCGAATCCGGAAGTTGGCACCACTGCGGCTTACTTTGGGCAATTCGTCTTCGCGGTCAGTGGCGTCCGGGCGATTTCTGTAGAAGGCGGCTATTCGGACCTTCCACACACGGATGCAAAGTGGGATGCCAGCACGCAAGGAACGAGCAGCCGGGTCCCCAACATAATTGATTAAACACATTGTAAAATACATTTTATTTGATTTCTAAAGAACAATACCTATGTTTGTAAATACTGAATCTTATAATTAAACTGTTTAAAGTTATCTTAGTGTTTGCTTGTTAATCTTCAAGTGTATATCTGGCTGAACTAAATTATCTCCGACTGATAAGCTACCTGAAGGAAAATTAGTTAAATTCATTAGCCCTAATTAGCAGAGGGCTAGTACCGTTACAAAATCATTAGCGAGAAGATGGCTACAATGTTTGGCTGTTAGTGTGTCGCCCATAATGAAAGGGCCCACAATGTGCCCACCGAAGGTACCGCAGCACCAAACATTAACACTAAATTTTCTCTAAAAATTGCGTGGTCTCAGTTCCTTTGGAGTTTTCGTAACGCCAGCGATAATGCTTGTTTCGATTAAACCTGCCATTGCTGGTAAAGGTACTATAGAAGACAAAAAAACTTGGATAACTCTTGATAGAGAATTTAGCATTATTTGATTAGCTTAAATGAGGCTTTAAACAATTACATTTATTATAACAACTTTGTTTCATAGAATAGTTTAAACATGTTGTATATTAAGTTATAAATACCTAGCAACTATTCATATTAAAGCAATCACGTTCACAACAGACCATATTAAGTGTGTCAGTTTTTTTTGTCTTGCATAGTACATTTGTAGGACCACAACATTTTCAAGGTGGAAATTAGGGTTTTCTTGGCATTAGTTTAAAAACCAATTTGAGAAGGTTATTCGTTTTGCAGCATAATTCGGTTGTAAATTTTGAACTAGATTGACCTAATAAAAACTTGTAAGTAATAAGCTGTAACGCACTTTATAATAACTTAGTTTATGCTTTCTCAAAGTGTGGTGAACCCTGCTAACAGATGCGTTAGTGTTACGCTCAATTTTACGAAGCGACGTTTGTGGTCTTTCTTCGACGTTAGGTAACACATCCAATTCTAAATTTTGGTTTCGAATCGCATGCCTACTTAATTAGGCAACCAGTTCGTCCAATTTAAAGACCAATAATAGTAGATTGCATTAAAAGGCGTAAAAGTGATACTTTTCAGAAGCACTTCTTCAAAGCCTCCGAGTCAACCATATACATTTAGATGCTATTTATGAATCAAATTTTTTCTGAAATCGCTCTTCAAAAATTTAAAAATAAAATTCGATTGCATCAAGGCGAACGGTAACGGTGATCGGTCACCTAAGTAAATTAAAAATGACGTCTTGCAAACATCTCAAAAGTGGCTAGTCCTGCAAAGTTACACTTTTAAGATCAAACTGAGTCTTGACATGACCCGCCTTAATTACGTTTTCATGAAATAGTATATTACATTACAAGGCATGAAAGTGATATTTTGCGGATGAGGAGGCTTGTTGAAGAAGCCTCCGAGTCAAGCGTAGACACTTTCATGCTGTGTAATGTATTACATTTTTTCTGAAATCTCTCTTTGTAACACGTAGCTCGCGTAGACTTCAGCAGCACGGATCTACACCGCTGCACGATTCCAGCCGCCGCCAAGAGAGGGCGCCGAGCGCAACGCTCGCTAGTAATGTTTCAATGGCGTTCGCTTAAAACTTCGCTCCAGCAAACTATCCAACTTCTTACAGTGATAGCGTGACATCTTTAAAAACAGAATTCTATCGCATCAAGGCGAAGGTGACCGGTCAGTAGTACAGTCCCTTTATATACAACAGTCTGGCCATATGAAATGTCACTTATGACATAAGACAGAATATGGCCGCCTCCAGTGGCGGGTCAAAAGCAGTGGCGGGGTTAGTATTGGAAAATAGTTGAATTAAATAAATGCTTAGTATAAGTAAATATATGACTAAATAGTAAAACAAACAATATCGTATCAATGAGATATTATAAATTTTATTTACAGTTAGTGCTCACATAAATAATAATAAATCTACAGAACTTAAAGTGATCTCAAAACTAATAAAACAGTGAGTATACAGCCTAATACGCTTAAAATTACTGTTCATAACTTCCCACTTAATTTATATAGCCTACATTGTGCATTGCCACAGAAGTACAACTGTATTTGCTTTGTTGTGTATTTTGCTTTTTCGTTCTCGTTTCAGCTATTCTTAAACCAACACCGATAACTTTCGATATAATAAACTTTTCTAATTGATTAAAAGTTGCAATATGTTTTACATCAACAATGTGCATTTTATTTATATAAAATGCTTTTACATTTAGATTCTATTCTGACCTTTTATGCTATTCTAATATGCTCGATTAACCTGTTTGACCACAAGCCTCGCTTTTTTATTTATAGGGAAGCTTTTCATCTTAATACCATGTTCAGACCTATTTTTGCATTCAAATGCACAAGACTCCATACCTAAAATTTAAACGTCGATAAAATAAATTTTTTGGAAGGCTAATGTTATTGGTATTTTCAATGGCTGTAGGCTCCGAAGCAGACGATGAGAAAGTAAATAATGTTAGAACAGCATTATCCTTAAGTCTTTTTTGCCACCAACTCGTGCTTTTTCACACATACAATCTGCAAAATGCTTTTCACAAATTCTTCAATTTCTATTTGGGTACCAATTTTCTCTATTAATTTTTTTGTCCATAAGTTTCGCCTGTCCCTATTCCTGAGGAAAGTTTCAGTTAGCACACATTTTTCATATTTGCGTTTGCATCCGACTGCTCATATCTGAAGAAAATTTTTGAAATTGATAAATTTCTTTAAACCTTGTCAGCTTACCGTTAATAAATTATAGTTCTAGTTGTTTCTAAAAATTATGATCAGTTTTTAACTATGTACTCGCATTTTGAACGATTTTTGTTGATTGAATGTCCACTTATTCTATTTGCATAAATGTGACTTTGACATTTTTGAAATTTAAATCTTATTGTCAAAATGACGCAAGACATAAAATGGCGGCACCAATGGGAATCGTGACCATATATGGCCAGACTGTTAACGTTAGTGTATATAAAGCGACTGTAGTCACTAGTGATGGGCAGAATCGAATACTTTTCAGAATCGAATTCATCGCATTCGAATACTTTTGAGAATCGAATGATCATTGGAATGCAAGCAATTTAAATGCAAAATCGCACTCGAATTCAGATTCGAGTTGTGTGCTCGCTCTCGTACTGATACTGAGGGAGTGGTGACGTGTGACACTAGAGATAATTTGACGCTGTACGTGCACAAAGCAAAAATAAAAAATTAATTTGATTGTAAGCGGTTTAGCTTACCCTATTAATAACGTATATTTGTTTTGAAATACTTATATGTTAAATTTATAGTACCGAAAATGAATATGAGAAAAGGACTGTTTATAAAATAGTTGTTTTTATTGTTGTTACGGGCCTATATGTATTTCTTTAAAATACATTATTAAGACAACCCAGCGTTTGTTTCTCTTTCCCTTCGATATATCTGTTTACATTTTTAGTAGATTTAGTTGCTTTTATGATTTTGGTAGTGCTATATCGTTTGAGTGTGCAATCTTCAGTCTGTGTGGTAATATTTTAATTTTATATTTAATTCTGTAGTCTATATTTAACTAGAAACATTACAGCACCAACTATTCAAGTGAGACCTGGACCAAAAAAAAACGGCGTTTGAGAGAGAGTTGATTCCATTCCTGCCTTCTATGGATATCAAAATACCTATATGTAATGTCTATCTAAAGTCGAAACTTTCGGAATAGCAACGGGCAGTTCTCTGTGCATTTATACAGTTGCTTTCGGAGCGAGTTTGCCGCGGCGGGCATTCTTTAAACTCCTATGATACGCAGAGCTGTGCTAGCTAAAAGCGCCGATGCATTCGAATTCAGCATTCGGATAAGAATCGAGATCACGCCGAATTCAGCATTCGGATCGGAATCGAAATCACGCCCGGCGAGATTACAAACATAGATTAAGTATTCGATTCGAAGCATTCGAATACACTCAAAAGAATCGAATGCATTCGAGATCTTGCAAGAATCGAATACTGTAGTAATTTGCATTCGAATAGTCCCATCACTACCGGTCACCTTGTAACGTTTCGCCCAGCAGAAACGCGTTCTTCGGAATTAAAATTAATTCGCGCGTTTTCTCCTAGCGATTTCTACGTTACGCGTTTGAATTTTTCGCCCACGCTGCCAATACGTCATCAAGAGATCCCCGCTCCACGTATTGCGCTGCTCCCCCACTTAGAATGCCCGAAGTGGTTGCTAGATGCACGAAGCACGAAGAGGAGCCCAGAAAAAGCTGCTTCGCGAGGCATTCAGGGGCACTTCATTCATACATTCATTCGCCTTCATTCCAGTATCCTTCCAGCCCCAAATCATCCCCAATCCTGATCCTGTCCGACCGTGTAAAGAGAATTTTTTCCCGTCTATACTTCGGATCCCGATATCCATTAGTATCTTCCCCTGGCTACAGTCGAACCGATGCCTCCAATCTTGGGGACCGTGTTCCTAGCCAGTATTTTAATTAAGCCCGTTCCCCGAAGAATCAGCTTTTAGAAGCGAGGCCTCACGAGTGGGGAAACCGTTTCGCTGATTAAACTAACACCTGTTAAAATACTGAACTTATAATTGTACTAGAATTTCCTGGAGTACGTTGGCAAATAATTATATCGAAATTTCCTGGAAGACATATTCGAAGCGAGGGTTTAACAACCAGGCCGTTTCATATGTCGTATTCGTAATACTAAATAAAGGCCGACTCGTAGCCGACCTCCAAGGCCCTGTTAAGATTGCATTTAATATCTGTTTGACTACAGAATTGTACTCACCGTTCCCGCTGTCACCAAGAGCCCCAGGTGGATAATCGCCGTCGACTTCCCAATCCGTCGCATCCCGCACAAACACCAACACCGCCGCATCACCAGGACTTGCAGCACAATCGCGGTGTCGTAAGGCGAAAAACATAACATACTCGAATTAACCTATATTTGCAGCTGCACGCGGTTTCAACGTCGGACGTGACATTCGAGTCCGAAGGTTGGCACCACTGCAAATTACTTTGGGCAAATCGTGTTCCCTGCCAGTGGCGTTCCGTCGATTTCTGCAGAAGGTGGCCAATCGGACCTTCCACACACAGATGCAAAACGGGTTGCCGGGGCGTAAGAAACTGGCAACTGGACGCCCAGTATAATTATTGAAATTCATTGTAAAATACATTTTATTTGATTTCTTACGAGTAATACTTATGTTTGTAAATATTGAACATTATAATTAAACTGTCTAAAATTGTCCTAGTGTTTGTTTGCTAATTTCCAAGTGTATATCTGACTGAACCAAATTATCTCCGACTGAGAAAGCTACCCGAAGGTAATTTATTAAAATCATTAGCCCTTATTAGCAGAGGGCTAAGACAGTTACAACCTAGGTAATGTAAAGTAAAAATGACTAGTCTTGCAAAGTGACACAAGATCAAACTGGGTCTTGACATGGCCCGCTTTCTTGACGATTTCAGGAAAAATTTGTTTTTTGTATTTGCTTAGTATGGAATAAAATTATCTATGTATCACAGCAGTTATTTCATCTTAATAAACTCGGGCAACTTACAATCTCTCGGGCCTGAGGGCCCTCTGAATTGCAATCGCATTGTCTTCGGTAATTAACACCGGATTAAGTAAGTAAGTAAGTAATACATAATAGTAATTAACGTATTAAGAGGGATAACCCAGTCTTAACATTCGAGCATATTTTTACCACGCGAGCGTGCGCAGCGAAGTGAGAAATGTTAAAACGGTTTCCCCACGAAATGCGTTCATTAGTTTATTGTTCATTGAGGCAATAATTTTGAATCAATAATAATTACTAAAAACTGCTAAATCGAAATCGGACTACCATGAATATGTGTGATGTTGCTATAGTGAATGCATGTTAAATGAGTGGATGCATGTTAAATGTATCTTATCATTCGAGGACGCGATCATGTTAAACACTGTTTAACATTTCAATGAACAATAAATATCTACAAAATGCTCTGCAAGGATACACCAAAAAAGTGATACCGACCAATTAAAAAGAGGTTTGGTGACGTCACAACAAATAAATGAAGGTGTTTGAAAAGCATTCTTTGAAAAGTTGTAGCGAAGATTGTCTCATTTAATAATATACAAGGCGTTTAGTAAACATGCGGCAAAAATGTATGGGGTTTATTCCTCGGGTTATTTTAAGAGTTTTTTGTCCTGGGATGATTTTCGGAAAGAAGCTTTGTTCCGAAGAAAGTTTTCATTTTTTAAATTTTTTATATCATGTGTAAAGATGCTTAATCTACAAAAACTGCTGAAAATGACTACCACCAGCTAGGATGCATGAATCCAATATTCTCGTCATTCACTGCCGAACTCCTTTAACAACACCAGGGTTTTTTCGTATTGCATTACACCCATCAATTATTTGATTTCTCAAATCTTCTTCATTTTTAACTGGAGTAGAGTACACTAATGTTTTCGAATGGTTCCAAGGAATTTAAGTCTGGGGATCGGGCAGGCCATAAGTGAGGTCCACCTCGACCAATCCAGCGATCTTCAAATGTTGCGTTTAAAAATTCACGAGCAACCACACTAAAATTTGCTGGTGCATCATCGTGCATAAACTATATTACAGTTCTGGTTGCTAATGGTACATCCTCTAGAAACCCAGGTAGTGACTCTTCCAAAAAATTTCGATACACCTCACTGGTAGGTCTTCCTGGTAGAAATGCCGGTCCAATTAGGCAGTCACCCACAATTCTAACCCAAATGTTTAATGAAAATTGATGTTCAAAATTATCTTGTGCCGCATATGGATTTTTATCAGCCCATACATGGTTATTATGGAGGTTCTTAATTTCCGAAGTTCCCATTTCTTGAGAAATTTGCTTCATCAGTAAACAGAATCAGTGCCAGTAGTTGAGGGATTTGAACCAAAGTATGCAGAAGCCATTGATAAAATGCAATACATTGAGGAAAATCAGCAGGAATAAGTGCCTGAACGAGCTGAATGTGATATGGATACAAGCAGCCCCACTACCAAAATTTTCCACACAGTCCTATTACTTACATTCAAACCATTTGCTATTTTTCTGATAGAAGTACTTGCATCTTCCTCTACCATGTTCAGCACATTTTCTTTCAAATCTACCGTTGTTCTTGTATTTGGCCTTCATGTTACTCCATTTCGTTTAAATGTGCCTCTTTCATGAAGACGTTGATGAATTCTTTGGATATTTTTACTATTCGGAATATAAGGATTCGGAAATCGTTCACTGTACAATCGGCTAGCCTCTAACGTATTCCCCTTGGCAAGTCCATACATAAAATACATATCAGTCATCTCGCCGTTCATATAGGTAGCGATTCATAATAGAGCTTCACTAACAAAAGTTTAATTATCAAACGAAAATACGAGACGCAATCAATTTTGATAACTTACAAAGAGAGAACATGGCAAGTCACCATGGAAACGCAATCAACAACGTATGAAATCTACGGTTAAACTATAGTTATTTACTATACAAGTAGGATAACAGCATCATTAATATACGTGTGTGTAAGCTACAAACTAGTGCGTAGCACGAGTTATGTAAGCACACAAGTATATTAATGATGCATTATCACACAAGTATTGTACAAAATTTAATCTACGACTGCCTAAAATTGAGAAAAGAGTATTAAGAGAAATGTCAGATCTGTCATTTTCAAAAATATTTTAGTAGGCAAATGTCATTATGTCATTCATTTGACGCTATTTCAGTTACGTAATGAAGTCATTACACAACTCAGTTGCGTAATGAAACCATTACATAACTGAGTGGTGTAATGAGCTTCATTACCTAACTGAAATAGTGTCAAATGAGTGACGTAATGCGTTACTTATCCCACTGGAGTAGATAAATGGTGTTTACGACATCTGCACTAACCTGGTGTAACTGCAAAAAATATTCGTTTTTTTAAATCGGAATGTGGTTAGCAAGATACAAACGCATTTCTGGAAATTTCTTGTACTCGGTAGGCCCAGTGCAATACACCATAGTTTTACTTAGACTACATTAATAATTCTAAAATTAAAAAATCTTTGTCGCCCTGTATCTTTGAAACAACGCGTCTTTTCGAAAATCATCCACGTACAAAAAATCTTAAAACAACCCAAGGAATAACTCCCTCAATTTTTGCTGCATGTTTAGTAAACACCCTGTATATAGTTTGTTGATGGTTAAACCACAATTGAAGTCACTATCGCCTGATGCCCTATTTGTAGAACAGACTGTATAAATAAATTGCCTTAATAATATTGTCATTGAATAAAAAAAAATTAAACGCAAACAGTACAGTATTTTTCGGAACCCTTAAAACGGTAGATTTGTTTTACCAATTTCCTTATAGAGGTAATTTGATGGTACTTACTTTTTAAAACGTTTTATGAAAGGTACAGACATTTTAAGGTGCTGTTTTCTAGCTGCTGGTGTTTTTATCATCACATTATACAACATAAAACTACTAATAAAATGCACCTAGTGGTTCCTTGACTTGTTTATTAATCTTTTTACATTTATTTTGCACTTCAGATTAATTATCATATGGTGATATAGCCAATACGTCGCAGTCGGTCATGACAAGGCTGTCTAACATTACTTACAAGCCGAAAAAGCCAACGGCACCAATTGTAAATAAATAAAAGTTCAGATTAATAGCTGTATTCACCTTAGCCATGTCAAACGTTTAAAAACTTGTTCTCGGAAATTTCTTCACAGAATCAAGGTCGAATTTTGAACTTAATTATAATATCGCCATAAAGATTCAAACAAGTTTCTCTTTAATAATGTTAACAAGTGAATCCGTGACTATCAGAATTACAGTCGTCTTGTGTTGAGTATACTATTGTTGGGAAGCGTCAGTCATAATTACATTGAGAGAAGCATTTATATAAACAGTATTTCATCAATCAATGGCCCGAATAACCTTTATAAGAAAGTCGAGATTCAGTCTAAAGAGCACTAACTAAATTAACGCCGCATCTAGTTAAACGATCTGACGTTTATTAAATATAAAACTAATTTATATGCTCTGCCAATTCATATATTAAATACAATTTTAATTGCATTTAAATTAATTCGCGGAAGCTTTCGTTGCGGTTATTGGAATATATTCAAATTCCACTGAGGCTAAATGCTTGGGAAGGTCGTGCATATTTAGTTAATATTTAGTTTATTTAGCAACTCATTACAACTAATCAAAAATTACATGTGCTCAAGAAGAACCAATTAGATAAAACTACATAGTCAATTTTCGTCTGTATTTCACCATAAAATAATTAAGATATATCATTAACTCCGCAAACAGTGGCATTCACGAGCATACATTTTTGAGAGACCTTCGTAGCCTATTAAACAAAATGTGAACAACTATTTCATTCAACGAAAATTACAAAAATGTTGCAGACTGAAGCTTATATACAGGAGATATTTATGCTTTTGAACTTTAATTTGATGATTGAAGATTTATCAAAAGGTTAATTGTTTTTTAATAGTAGTAATGGCTTAGTTAGAAATCAGCGTCGTCTAGACTAGCTTATTTAGATATTAAAAAAAATACTCCTTAAGGCTTTGCAGAAATTATAATCATACCTATCTGGAGCAAGCAGAGATATAGAATCATGCAATTATATCATTCCAACGTACAGAGTGCTTCAAAAAGAGTTCTTCATAATAGGAAAAAATGATGAGGAGACGGAAATACTTCTCTCTCCTTACTTAAAAAAAAACCTTCATCAGCTTCATAACCCTAGCAACTTTCTTTTACGAAACTTTATCAGTTCTTTTCATAAGGTGGATTGGTAACTTTCTTGTTTTCGTCTTGTCTTGATTGGTGACTGGCGTGTTTTTGCATTTTCTCTGTTTTTTGCCACTCATTTCTATCAAAAATCCCTTTTACTTCAGTTCCTTATATCCACTGTTTTAAAATCTTCTGGTCCTCCTTCAATTCATTTTATGCGTTCTTCAACGTTTTTGTTTTTACCTTACGAACCTAAGGATCTTGAGAGCTATGCTAGCAGTAGCGTAGCTACTGGTAAGGTCTCCCATGCTGGACTGGTCGAAGAAGAAGGGTCGGACGAAGAGAATGAATTTTACCCGGTTTATTCTCAGTTTTCTGACTGCCCTTGACGATTTTATCCATCTACCAGTATAAATACAACTTTGTCTTAGACCGGTCTTATGTTTCGAATATTGGTGAGATGTTACGCCTTGTCCTTGCATAGTTTTTGCATTTTTGGTACATACTTTTTATTGCCTCGGTTAGACGCGCCCGAACTTGTATTTCTTTTAAGTGGTCCCAAGCCCTACCTCTTTTCATTTTATCAAAGGTTTTTCCAAGTCTGAAAAGGCAAGGATAATTCCCAATAGCACTAATTAGCTTCAGCCAAAAATACCCGAGTCGAGTGTGACGGGTTCCATTTGCTGGTCGCCACCGCTTGGCGTTCAACGCAAACATGCCCACTTACAGGGCTCACTGAAATTCTACGCGATACCTTACAATTTTAAAATATCTGAACATTTAATACACTGAAAAACATGTTGTTACGTAAGTATTTCGAAGAGAAAAATTGCGTGAGTAGTACATGAACAAATAGTATACAGCATTGTACATACAAAAAAGTCTAAATAGATAAAAGCGCGCAGAATCGATTTAAGGCAGTCTAAAAAACCCGACTGAAACAAGCTCAATCGGCGCTTTAAGAAAGCTATTTCCACAATCCACGTATTGCGCCGCATGACGAAATCTCCTCGAACCGACTCAGGAACAAATTATTCTATTAAGAAGAAAGGTCTGCACATAATCGAGGAAAAGCTCACGTGTATTGGTAAAATAAAACATTTATTACTCTCAAAAAGTATATATTTGGCTTGGAAGCAGAACCGCATAGCTATAGTCCATACGTCCACATGGGATTTAATATGTAAATTAAGATTTTGTTTTCGAACGATAGGTATGATCTTTACCTAACCATTCCATACAGTTGTCATAGTTTCGACGCAAGCCACTTCAGTTTGGTATATATATAGTGTTTCCAGGTAATCCAGCGATCCAGCAGTAAACCGACAATTTTGTGTGACCTGAAATGTTGAGGTTGCTGACCATTTAGCATGTACGGATTTGTAAGACGACTTTACTTTATGCTCTGTTTCCCCACCCTCAGTACAGATGAATGTATTTTAAAGTTACCTCACTCGTGGCTATGAAACGTCACTACCTACCAAACAGGAAGCTGCTCGGGTGTTATATATTGTAATGGTCTTAGGCCCACGACTCGACTAATAAAAAGTAATAATTTCTTGTGATGGAAAAGTAAACACTAAATAACCTCAGTTGGAAATATTTTTAGATAAAATTAATATTTACTGATTTATACACAGCATACAGTAGAGCATCGATTATCCGAATCAATTGAGGATTTAGATGTCCATAAATCGATTATTAGGATAATCGATCGACTGGTTAATGTACCACAGAGAAATGCATGTTATTCAGTTTCGAAGCTCACCACGGGAATTTTGAGAACGGTAAAAGATTTAAGGTCGTTTAAATTGAGACAATATTGTTAAAAAATATGAAAAAATAAGTTCAACCTAATCGTCGCCTTCAAGTTTGCCAAAAAAACTAGATTTTGGGTTTTCTAGTTATGTCGATTACTATATTACTTAGAACAAAACCATTTGACATTATTAGGACACTTTGTCCGCCATGCTCCTTGAATTTATGCAAGCCTTTGATTTGTGTAGTTTCGTGGATTATTTCTTGCACTCGTTCAGAACGCACTTCGGAACATAAATTTTATAGTTATAGGACCAGGTTATGTGAAGAGTAAAGAGGTTTACACTTTATGAGGGAATAAGAGGTTGTAAAATAAGATGTGAATGGAGTAGCCAGGCTTAACTACTCCTTAAGACATTTGTAGCCCTTGTCTGTTCACAAATGAATACACTGCAGAGTTTAAAAGTATATAAAAAAATAAAGTAAAATACAGAGCTTTATATACAATTAAAATTATGTGGTGTTTTGCTGTTTGGTCTGATAACCTACTATTTGCATATGTGCAAAACACAACGCTCGCAAAAAATTCCTTGCTTGTAAACAATGTGCATGACTCTTAACCTAACGATACCATTCGATACAATTGTAATACCGCTGTCTGCACAAAGACTCCTTATTCGCAATAGTAATATTGAAACTTGACCCAGTAGGCCGACACCAAAGATGATTCTTGCGTACAGACAGTTTAAATGGTACATATACGAAGTAGTTTTATATTCTAATTTGTTTCCGAATACTTTCACCCAATTGTCGATTGACAGATACTGGTACTACAGTCGTAGACAATAAATTCGGGCCAACTCTTTAGGCTATTTTGGGCTGAATTTAAATTCTTTAATTGTGACTTAGTAGATGACTATAGCGATGAAGTGTTAGACGGTTTAAATCGCTTCAGACATCACGTTTGGCTCATCCATTAATTGATTCTCTAATTCGTTAGAATGTGATTTTGTTTGCACTATACTTCGTACTGCACTTTTCAATCTTCTCGTTCACTAGAGGCACATCTAGCTCACTGTATAACATTGCGTTCTCTATGTACCATGCCGCCTTGACTATTATGCGGAGCACTTTATTCCGGTATCTGTGCAAACTCGCTATATTTGGCTTGGAAGCAGAACCGCAAGCTATAGTCCACACGTCCACATGGGATTTAATATGTAAATTAAGATTTTGTTTTCGAACGATGGGTATGATCTTTACCTAACCATTCCATACAGTTGTCATAGTTTCGACGCAAGCCACTTCAGTTTGGTATATATATGTATGTGTTTTTCCAGGTAATCCAGCGATCCAGCAGTAAATCGACAATTTTGTGTGACCTGAAATGTTGAGGTTGTTGACCATTTAGCATGCGGTGGATAATACTCTTTTCTTGTACGGATTTGTAAGACGACTTTACTTTATGCTCTGTTTGCTCACCCTCAGTACAGATGAATGTATTTTTAAGTTACCTCACTCGTGGCTATGAAACGTCACTACCTACCAAACAGGAAGCTGACCTGCACCTCGGGTGTTATATATTGTAATGGTCTTAGGCCCACGACTCGACTTTGCTAGCAGTGCAAATTAATGAACATTTTAATAAGCACAGAGTTGAAGTGTTTTATATAACTGCAATGCTAAACTTAAATTTCAAATAATAAATGCATTGGTAAAAAGATGCCAGTAATGATAAAGTAATCAAGTAAGGAACGCAAAAGGTAAAGCTCGTTTTTCACAGGGGTCGAAGTTGACTTTAAAATAAATTAAATAATAGGTTTGGGCTTAATGAATAGCCGAACCGAAAGAAATTAATAGTCACAAAAAGGTTTGCTATGTGCAAGTAAAAAAAGCGTAGAATTCAATAAAGTTAGTCAGTGAAATTGGTGAGGATTCTAAAAAGGTAAAGAAGCCATAATAAGATAACAATACATTGCGAAAGAGCAATCTGAAAAAGCAGGCAGGTGGACATGGGAAAGCAATTAGAAAAGCAGGCAACAGGATAAAAAGAAAGCAATTGAGAAGCAAGGAACTCTTAAAATAATCAGTGCATTGAACGATTCTGAAAAGCAAAGCAAATAATATAACGTGTTTGTGTGTGCGGCGCAAATAAACGATTTTTAAATCTAAGAAACAGACAATACATTTTGTTTGTAAGAAATTTGAAGATTTAAAACTATGTTATCAAACTTTTTTCTAGAATGTATTTAAATTAACCAAAACTTATTTCTGTTTGTATTGTAACCATAGCGATAGATTCTAATTTGTTTTAATAACGGGAGAGAACAAATAATATAAATTATTGAATGACAGGGCAAATTTGTGCTCCATATTAAATACTGTTGTAATATAAAATAAAGTGTTTTACCAATATAAAAAGTACCCAGTTTTATTGTACACATATCAGTGCTTTTGTACAAGTGTTTGTGGCAAGATCCGCAAGAAATTAAAATTTTTCTTTCGTCTCCGATTGTGGGTTCGGGAACGAGCACTTCCAGTTTCCGATCATCGATTGCTACCCAAATTCCCATCGGAACCAAAAGATCAACATTCCAGGGCTTAGTGCAGCTCGGTAACAACGTCTCTAGGAGATTTGACTTCAAGGGTGCCGGTAACAGCGACGATGTTCCAACGGCGTCATCTCGAGGACCCGAAGCAGTTCGGCCGATTACTAGGTACCAATTTTGCCTAAAGAAATATCCGTGTTAGCGCCGGGAGATCACACCTTACTAAGCAAGAGTCAAGCATTTCCAGGGCCACAACAAAGGCGCAGTTCGAAAAATAAGCGGTTTCCCAAATTTGAGGTTATGTTAAGGTAAAACAGTTGCTAAATTTCCGGCCGCGTCTATCTGACGTCACGGAACAAATTAATGCCTGTAACAAAAGCTGTTAATTACCGCCAAAGTGCAAAGATTTAAATATTTACCGTGCAAATTCTCATAATTTCACTGATTTTAAACGTCAAATACCGCAGACTTGCATACGTACTCCATTTTGTAGATTTTTTGACAGTATTGCAAACAATTAGCTACCGTGCATTGGAACTAAATGTGGTGAACGGGACCGTATCAGATAATTTGTAATTTACAAACGACTTGGAACCCAACTGAGTTAGAGTTATTGATATACTGAGAGCTAGCGTTTCATAATTAATTGCAGATAAATAAAATATAAAAACGGGCACATAACCATTCATTTTGTACAAGTAAATGAATTACGGGTCACACTTTAACCAGCCTAATAAATTGATAGCAGGCAAAGTTCCGTACACAGTAAAATATTAAATCAGTGAATTGTGCATTTTGAATTTTGCTCTAACTTATAAATTAATTTATTAAAACCAATTTATTAAAATTAGAGAGCAACCATTGCAATATATAAAATATATATCTACTAAAAATTGGTACGAATTAACAACATGCATTAACCTACGCACAAATGCCAAGACTACATGTATTAACTGAAACTCAATTTTAATTCCTAGTGCAAATTATTTCGTGTACGTATTTATTTGACTATTGATCGCATTTCCTTCCGATAGCGAACCCTTCTCATGGTCTTCAGCGAACCGTTATGGAATATTCTCACACATACGGCGGGGAAGTAACTAGCTGCAGGCTACCTTGGATCTCTGGCTGATTACGTAAAAAAACAATGTGGACGCCCGAAACCCCTTTGGCGGCGTCGTAAATTGGTACTTGCTAGGCACACGGTTAATTGGCACTTACCTGAAAAGGCGAACACTGGCTTGCTGCGTACTTAAGCAGTATAATTTGTACTTACTGCAAGGATTCAGGCCGCTTTATTTAGGTCGCTGTATAAGATTTTTACTGCGAGCCGCTGGGGACATATTCCTTGAGGTGTGGCATGCCCGAGACTGACTTGATAATTCTCGCGACCGCTTTTGGATTCCTATTGATTGCTGCACATTCAAAATCGAGTAATTCAAGCACTGAACGTAAGGGTGTTGATTTAATTGTTCCTCTTATGATCCGTGAGCTATTGTTAAGCTATTTGACGATTCTATGAGTATGTACGCTATTTATTCAGACCGATGCACTATATTCAGCTGCGGAATACACTAATCCGATAGTTGAAGTTCGAAGGATATCTGGAGATGCTCCCCAATGCTTGCTAAATTTTCCTGACTGCCTTAGGGATTTTTAAACAATAAGTTAACCCAATTGCCAAATCCGCATTAGCGAACGTTTTACCAGTGGTAACACTTCAAAGTAAGTGATGCTTGTATATAAAGCAAGGCCGTTTAATTTAGAAGAAAACATCAGCGCAACACTAAATGTATAAGGCTTGCCACTTTGCAACGCGGCTCCACAGAACTCAATCAACGAAACCCAAAGGCGGAATGGCTCTTCACATGATTATTGGACAAACAGGTGGGGAGAAGTAAAGTTTCAAGTATAAACTGACTTAAATGACCGTTATGTTTGCGTTCGGGGCTGCAGCACGAAAAACATCTGGGATGCTTCAACTGCCGTTGTTAACTGCCTTCGTTCGCGGTAAAACTTAAGCGAGAGAGTCGCGTTTCCCCTCGGGGCAATTTGAGCATCTTTAGCTATCTTACTTCAAAAATAAAAATTGCTTTGTTGCTTTTACAGAGTGGAAAGTGTTTAGGGTGACCGCTAGCAACGGCGACAGAGTGCATGTGGTGTTGAAACAACCCATTTCGACACGTACTCGTTTGGCTGGCAAATTTTCTTAAGAAGTGTTCTTGAATGGTCGACAATTGGGCGCCAACGTGTATCGAGTTACAGTCTGGGTGACGTCAAATTTCAAAGCTAAGGCTATGTTAGCCATTGGTAGAACTTAAGTAAGCGCGACATGCGATGAGCAAAATCTTTAAATTATGGGCCGCTTACGCAGCATTCTGCAGAATAATTATGAGAAAACGAAAGGAATACCGTTAGTAGTTTTACAAATGGATTGGATTCAGGAAAAACATTAAAATTTAGTATTTTTCCTCGGCAATTTGAGTAAAGGATTAATGTTCTAAACATCTCATATGGAAATTAGTGCGAGTTTTTCCCACTATTTTCTTAATGGTTATTTGTTATCGTTATTGGTTTCTAGTTCTTCATTTGTTAGTATACTGTTGTTTAAGTATTTCGTAGCTGATAATTGTCAATTTTGACATGTATTTGGAATTTTGGGTTATCCTAAGGACTTCTACAATGTTTTCTGTTTGTGCCTATTTACCATTTACTATTTGATGGTTTTGATAAAGATATATTTTCAATAGGTACCCAGCAGCTCGCTTGACTTGCTATTGGTTGACTTACCCATATCTGGATATAGATAATATTGCACTAGATACGTATGGGGTTGATACATCAGTTGTTAATTGGCATGCATTTGTGTATATTCATCAATACAACATATTGCATACGAATTAAAGACATTAGCCATTCTATTTAATTGTTTTGAGTTTGCTTATTCGCTATTTACGGCTTAGAGATTTGACACACAGCCAATTAGTAATTAGGGCATTAACAATCAGCTTTAGGCCTGCTCGATTCACAAAATGATAATAGTGATGTGTTGACCTGGCGTTTATCGCGCGTGATAACTTTTAAAACTTGAACCTTTCCGCTGAATTATGTAACTTTAATCTAATTTACTCGACTCAGTGTGTCTTAAGGTAAATATTTAAAACATATACACGGAAGTTGAAGCAGCTTCAAAGATGCCTCAAATAAAAACTGCTGTCGTTTATATTTTTGACTTCATAATGCTCATTTATTCATTTAAACTGCACTGACATTTTATGTTCTAAATTTTGAACAAATAGTTCCAAAATGTTTAGGTTTATTGATATTTATAAACTAGAATTAGAGCTGAAGCTGTTTTTATAAGATTAATAAATCAGTAAACGATATAACCGAATTATACTGCCTATAAATTGTTGACTTCCGTTTCAAAAATGTAGTATAATAGTCCACAGCATGATAATTTTATTTATATATCTATTATCATTATTAATGCGTTAGCTCAATTCGTAAACAAATATTAAACTTTTGTTAGTCAATGCGTGCCATGAAAGCTAGCATTATCTTAATTATTTGTACTGCTTTGAATTATATCGAAAAAATGCCCAAGTGCATTTAAAATCAGTATCAATTTAGATATAGTGGTTAACGCAGTTTATTTTCCATCGCTGCTCTGACATCAGGTGCATATTAAAATGGTTGGACGTACTTGGAAATCGACTGAAAACGGTAAGAAAAGAATTAGAAACGACATCATAGTGTTTCCTATCATGTATTTGACAAAATATTTTTTAGGCTTGTTCGAAATCGTGTCCATGACCCCTGACCTACTACCAGACGCTATGGAGGTGATGCGCGGATCATTTTTTCTACATGAAAAAGTATGCATAGGGGTAGAACTATCTCGACATCCAGAAGCGTGCAAAGAACTAGAAGAGCTTAATACAAGGATTGCTGCAGAAGGAGTGTCGTTAGCTGCCGTTGAGAAGAAGACTGGAAGAGTAGTGGGAGTTGCTTTTAATAAATTACAGGTAAATATCTTTCCTCAATGACGCAACACTATAATGTAACGTCGAATGTTTCAGGTAAAAACAGAAGGCCAAGATAGTTATTTTGAACAATACATAACCGAGTGCAAAACCACACCGGCGAAAGCATTTTTGCAGTTCATGATTGAAGCAGATAATGCTGCAAATTTGTTCGATTTGTGCAACGGGAACTGCGTGTTAGAGCTGGTATCTTTAGCGGTTTTGCCTGAGTTTAGTGGTCAAGGCATTGGGAGAAAATTGTTTGAAATTTTTGTTGGTCTTGGCAAAGTACTGGCAGGTGATGAGAATGCAAGAAGAACTTTTGACGATCATCGTCTGTCTTCTGAACTGATACCAAAAGGAATATCAGCTACTTGTACCACTATCATCACACAGCATTTAGCTGAAAAACTAGGGTTTTTGCCAGGCTTTGAATCGAGCTACCAAACCTCCATGTTCGAGGGCAAAAGCCTTGCTAGCCGAATTGGATCTGATACACTATCTGCAGTTGTTGAATATAAAATTCTGTAACTTTAATCATTGTAATAAGTAATGCATTACTTATAATAAAGGTAGAATTATAGTTATGTTCTGAAACTTTAATTACGTGTTCAATTTACCTTTTGGAGGACAAACATTTTTAATCACACCACTTATACTTTTCTGGAATTTAACGGGGGTAAATGTATAAAGATATTAAATTTTACAGAAAATGTTCTGTACAAGCAAAGTAACTACTAAATCAAGGCACTAAATTTCTTGTTCAGTCAAAACAAATGCTATAAGAATTATAATTGCAAATATCAATACGTAGTAAAAAAATACCTGAAAAACATTTGCTTTTTAACAATAATAGGAAAAATGCAGCTTTCAAATGACACTGGAAATAGAACAGAACCGCATTTATTGATAAGGTTTAAAACCCCCATTACAATATCACTTTCGTCTGTAGTGTCGATATCATCAACTTTTGTCAACTAAAATGTGTTGTCTCAACATGTTTTGTACTTAGCTATCCAACCAGCATAACATTCTTTCATCAACATTCCAAGAAAATGTTCGACTATTTTCTTGGCAGTTACAGTGCGGACAGTATCCGAGGAATTAATATATTCAAACTCTTGCCAAAATCCATATGAGGTGAAGACTCTGGTTCGACATCTTCAATCCTTAATAATCTTGACAGTCGTTTTTCGATATTTTTTAACTGGGCGGTTGTTTAATTCTCGTACTGCCGAAGCCTGGTCAAAATTGCCCAGCATCGATTTTTTTAAATAGTTTGTTTAAACGGTTATATGTTTTACTAAGCCTTTAAGTTATTCTGATTATACTTTTGTCTATTGAATGGCTGAAATTAAATAAGTAATTTATGCTTCTAGTCCCTTTACTTTAATTGGGTCACTTTTGACCTGGTTTCCGCAGAGCAATTCTTCAAAGTAATGGTATCGTCGTATAACTTACCTTACATTACTAGTTTCTTTGTGGAGACGTGGAAAGCTATTACACTGGTAGTTAGAATGACTGAATTCCGGAAAGGCGGAATTTTGCCATTCAATATAAATATTATGCGGAAGGACGTTTTCCCACCAGAAACTCATAAAAGATGGAATGTGAAAAAATGTTATTTTCAGTTTTTGGCTCACACATTGTCCTTGTAAAGAGATTAACTTCCTGTATCTTTTAAATTTAAAAACCATGATGTATATGAAACCACGGAGTAATTTTACTATATATCTTACAACTGCCTTAAATCTCGGTATCACATTTGCTCTTACAAAAATTTCTGATGGGGCAAATGTGATATTAGTAAAAAAATCTGGTGTGATACACCCACACAACTTCCTTTTACAGTAATCTTATAATTAGTCAAAAATTCGTTTTTACCTTTCCTACTACATTATACAAAAAACAGAAAACCCAATTTAGAGGTATTCAACTGGAAAATTTATCTCACATCAAAACACAGTAAAAATGTAAAAATAGTTAGAGCCGCTCTTGAAAAAATCGAAAAAAACTGAAAAATCCCCAAAAGCTTGCTGTCGCATCTAGACAGTGCACAAAACTTGTCTATGAAGTTGCAACGTCATATTTTTTTTATTTTTGAGATATTCTGTTCATACACAGACACACAGACAGACAGACCAATAAACAAAAACATGGTTTTACGTTCATTTTGAATTTTTGAGTTGAATCCAATACTTTATTGTAAAAGAAAGTCAATATATCATCATAATTCTTCAATCATAATAATCGGGTTGTCTAAACGACATAAATAATATGGTACAATAAATATCTGAAAAAAGAATTTCAAATAAAAATATATAAAAGTATGTCGTCAGACCGATACCAACTTATGCGGTGGAAATCAGACCAGACACGGCCCAAGCAGAACAAATATATGGAGACTCTAAGCAAAATAGTTGAAAAGACAAGACTGGACTGAGTTATAAAGCAGGACATAATAGAAGAATGTGGAATACAAGAAATAGGAGCCTGGAGAAAAATAAGACGAGAAGAGTGGAATGGCCATATATCAAGGATGGACAAGCGCAAGAAGTATAGGCAGGCTCTACAAGAAGCGGAAAGACTGCCTACCTGAAAGAAACAGGCCTAGGCCTAGTAAGTACAAGTAGAAGAAGTTAATGATTAGTAAAGTTTAAACATATCATGTGTTCCAACAAACAAAAAACTCATTTAGAGCAGGCCTTGAAAAAAAGAAAAAAAACTAGTCATGTCTTAACTTAAGTCTGTAGGGGAATGTCAGATTGCATTTTGCTTAGGTAAACATTTGTCACTGTGACAGGCAAAAGTTTACTCTGCATTAAGTTTACTTGATTCAAGCGAAAAAGGATATAGGATGGCATTTACTCAACAACAAAGAACGTTTTTATTGGAAAGTTGCTTTCGGAATGGAAGAAAGGTCGATGAAAATTGGATTTATTCTATTGAAGACATCTTTAGGGAATTCAACAGGAACTTTCCCGCGGCAGCTATACAATATAAGACATTTAAGGATGCTTTATCAGGAATGGTCCATAACTTCCGCGATACTGAAATGCGAGACAAATTTTATAAGAATAACCACACGTATCTGTTCTCCACTTAGGACAGCAATTACATAACTCAATAAGGATAAAATATTAATCATAACTGTCAATAAAAATTGTTATTATTAAGAGTTTTGTATATTTTAGGAAAATAGTTCAAGATCAAGTTATGAAAGTTATGGAAAACTTTAATTTGATCATGGCATGCTGTTTTTTGTTAAACACTCGACATATTATGACAAATGATAAGTTTAAAAATTTTAAACAAGACTTGCCTCTTAGATATAAGCGCCAATAAAGGGTTTCACACTGGTATCAAATTTATTGATTAATAATTAATATTATTGTACAGTGCCTTCAGAAATGACCGAACGCTGATTAAGAACGTATGTAGGCAACCCATTTAACAGAAGTTGGTATTACTGTAAACATTTTAGTTTTCGTGACAGTGGCGTCCGAGTGAGTACTGGGGGTAAAGACTTTATTATGTTACCATTTATTAATTTCTCATTTAGTGAAAATAAATAACATCAAGTCAACGTAGCTTTTATGAAAACAGTCTTAATTATTCAAATCATAAAATTTTACCTCGCAAGGAATAAACTAAAGTAAATCGGAATAATCTTATACAATACATTTTTTATTATAAAAATTTTATTGATACAATATTTCGTCAAGTGTCTTCATGTAAAGCGGAAATTCCAATTTCAATCACATCAATTCAATTTTCACTTAAGATAAGTAATTAGCCTATTGTACTCTAAATTCTGTTTAAAAGACTACCCATGCTCCCGTCATCAACAAATAACGATAACAACTTAAAAACTGGAAAACAGGAAACACTTATCTAATTGTACTGAAGTTATGATGAATTGATCACTATAGCCAACTGACAGCCGACTTAAAACACACCACAATAAGGATACAGAGATTGTATATAAAACTTGTTGAAAATGTTGACCATTATTTTGTAGACACAAATTAATCTGTCGGCAATATTGCATTAGCGATCTCCAACCATTTTCAAATAATTCTTGTACCACTGTTATACTGTACGGATACATGTGGAAATTTTTCCTTAAATCCTTATGACACAATCCAACAGAAATACCTAAGTATAAAGGAATAAATGCGTAAATTACGCTGTAAATGAGCAATTTATTGTTTACGTGTGTGGTATGCCACTTTGGGCAGCCAATGTGGAAACTGATTTGTGCGGGCTTAGTTGCATTCGATTATTAATGTCAGCTACCTTTTCTTCGGTTAAAACAGTAGGTCTGCCTGTTGATTTACTTTCGGAGATGCCGTTTTTGTCTTCGAAACAGTGAGTAATAATTCGTTTATGGCGAGCAAAAGCATCGCACATTTGGAAACGCCTCAGTAGATTGTTCGATGAATGACTGAATGGAATATGACCATGAACCATGCTGATTTCGGGTTCCACTGCGAAAGTGAACCATTAGAATAAAAGCATCTAGTTCAGGTGTGAACAAAAAATTTGTAATATAAAATAAGAATATAACTTCAGAACTTAAAATTTGTTAATTAGTGTATATACTTACACCAAATTTAAATACGTTACTTAGAGAAATTATTTTTGCAAAAGAGTAGTACGCTGAAACCGGCTGTAAGCTTCGTACAACACCTTGAATAACGAACGAACGCCAATGAAATATTTCAACGTCAAAATATAATACACAAGTAGCCAACGTCAAATAGTTAAAATAATTGGCGCCAAAATAATGACCATTCAAAAACGTTCGATCATTTCTGAAGGCACTGTAGAAATTCGAGCATTTTTTTGAACAGAGTGTTATTGGAACAGTATACTAACTAAACTAAATATTTGGCACTTTTTTATTGAACTTGGCAAACAAAGATTTAAACTCGATGTTATTGATAAAAGACAATACAGCTTCTCAAAAATATCTGATTCACTTTTTAACAAAAATCTAGCAAACATATTATTTAACGTCTTTGTTAGATTTCGATGCTGCTGTTATTTCGCCCCCTCTCCCCCCATTTTCTAATTACCTCCAAAATCTAATCAGGTTTAATTTTGGACTCAAACAATTTTTGGTCAGTGGACTGCTACAATGTTACTTCTATTTACGCCACTAATATCTACTACGGGAACCAAATGCGTTGGATTAATTTTTGCGCCTTAAAAATTTGTTGAATTTCATTGTTTAGCTATATAATAACAACAAAACCAAGCTGTGAATTAAATTTAACAAGAATCAAATCTTCAACATCGCTTTGTAGTTTGAGGAGATATGACTAAATCTCTTCATTAGAGCGTGCAAAAAAACCTAAATCATCAGAGATATGGTCAATTTCAATAAAAACATCAGCATCACTTGAACTGAAATCTTCTTTGGTTTCAATCTTTTTTCTGGTTTATACAAAACAATTTCTTTTTTACTTCTGATAGCTTTTTTTTAGTTTTACGATTTCTTGCTTCGTTCTAATAAAATAAATGGGATATAATAAATAAGATGGGATAATTATGCATAGTTGTATAATAGTCGTTAAAAGAAACAGACAAACTTCCCATACATATGTGGTCTACACCTTTCCTTTCTGTGGTATAGCCATCTTGAGTTTATTCAAATCAGATCAACATCCATAGATGCTTTAGGTAATCTCAATGAATGCTGCTCGCTTGAGCATGGACTGCCTCACGTTGCAAAATTCCTCTAATATTCCGAATTGTTTGACACCCTCTTGACGTTACATATTACTACGTATGTACGTAATTCATCATAGCATAACCTAGTGCCACAATAGGAAAAACATTTTGCAAGTAATTGCCATTTTACGTCCTGTTACATTTAAATTATTTACTACTTGAAGTGAACTTGAACACCATTTTGTTGAAATGGCTAATTTCAAATGCGATGCTTGTCAAATGATCTTTTTAAATATTCAAGACAAATATAAACTTAAATGAAATCTTCAATTGAGATATTTTTGTATTCTACGTGATTCTCCCAATCTAAAATATCTCCATAATAAAAGTTTCACAATTAACAAGGCACCCAGTACCAAAAGATAATTTCGAGGCTATATGGTCACTAATTAAGAAAGTAGCTGCAATTTCAATTGTTACGAAGATACACAAATTGGTGTATTGTATAATTAAGATTCTAAGCTTGAATTTCTTCATAAAAGAGTTGAAGTTTACGCGATGTGTCAGCCCTTCTCTAATTGTGGGCCACAATCAATTAGAAACATTTTAAATTATATGTGGCAGGATTTTTTCGAACTCTCCTCGGTTTTCCTCAACTGCAATGAAGATCAACTCAAAGTACAGGTGGACGATCCATCTTCAACTTAAATTAGAAAAAGCATAGAATAGGTACAACATAAGTTAACGAACATATCAGAGTCCATGGCGGAGTTCCAAAAAAAGACCGAAATCTCCAAAACCTCCAGTTGTTGCTTCTTCTACTCACAACCGATTGCAATTCAAACATCAAGGTCTTATATGTCAGTTGATACTCAAACAACAGAAATATCTTCTAGTTGAGTGGCCCAAAATTCGTGTCAAATGCAACTTTACCATTTCAAGATGAAAAATTAGGCAAAAGCGAGTGGTAGTAAAATTTTGGATTTTCTTCTCACCTTTTCCTGCCATTCGTTTCTATATTCTGCCGCAAAAAGGCATTCTTTTGTGAAATACGTTTCTGAAATAGAACGTTGCATTAATTGGGTTTATTTACGTACATCCTTGTTTGGAAATTCACCTATAGGTCCCTGTTCCTCTCGGGATATTGTGATGACGTTCCTGTGAAGGTTAGTTGTGATTTTCCAAGACCATACATTGGTTTGGGATATGGTCGGCATGCGGCACGTTTTACTCTGGCGAAAATAAGGGCAAAACGCCCCAAGGGTATGCTTTAGCTTCTGTTTATTTGGTGTAATCTTATCGTTTCCCTTTCTGTTTCTACCCATGAAACATCATCGCCGAAAGCTTACCTGCAGTTCCGCTGTTCGAATTTGCAGCATCGTCACCTGACCTCCTCGACGCTGTTCTACAGGACTTCCGATACGTGTTTTGTTACCTGGGGGAATTAGTCACATAAGGTCTGTCTCAATCCATTCTGTTTTGCCCCTGCGTCGGGATGTCGGCCACCGAGATCACCTACGGTTGGAACACCTTTTAATATGTTGTTTTTTGTGGTTGCGTTAGCTTGATTTACATTCAGAAAACCTTAAATTGCCTTCGTAATCAGATGAATTTAGTGTAAAAATAGCACTTACCTAAGTAGCACAGAATTATTAAATTTATCCAGATTGAGGCGTTTGTTTACATTGTAACTTATAATGTGTCAAACTAACGTTTCCAGCGGAAGTTTCACACGGACCACTCACGTTAATTTTAATTGTAATTTTGGATTTGTAAGGCAACCCTGCCTAAAAACCTAATTTGATATCGGATTTTCACGTTAGATTAGTGAAAAATAACTCGGTTGAATCGAACTTATGATTAATCCCGCACTTGGAAGAATTTTCTTAAATACCTACCATTATTCGACACATTGACACGGATGAGATTTAAACCAACTACAAGTTATATTCCGGGCTATAAAGCTCCCTATAGTCAGAAACAAGATCTTGAGCCTGTGAAAACAATTTTGTTAATTACTGTAAACATCTGAATGCTCTTGCATTAGTGGGTTGAGGGTCGAATTCAACTCGACACTCAACATTTACCCTTTAATAATATTGTCGTGGGCATACGTTCTACCAACAATCTTCTGGTAATGCAAATTGCCTTGACAGTCAATCTGTAATTTTCTTCTTTACAGTATTTATTTACATTAAACATTTATACATTAATTAATTAAATTATATATAAACTTCACATTCATACTTTAGTTAATTATATCTTCTATACAAATAAAAATCAATTGCGACATGTATGTTACATCATCACTGGAGAACGGCTCGACCGATTTGGCTCATTTTTCTATGTTGTATTCGAAATTGCCAGTACAAGGTTTGTATGATAGAAAATTTTGGGAAAATTCACCGGAAAAGTAGGAAAATTCGGAAAATCAAAAGACGATTTTGTATGTTACTTTTGTATGGCATTTCGTTTCTCAATGGTTTTTCGAAGAGAAAAATGAGAAAATCAAAGTGGAAAACTCGGAAAATTATGAAAATTGGAAAAAATTTAATTTTTTTCAGGATTGAAAAACCGTATGTATGAAAACATACACGCATAGGTTTACGTAATATTATACCCGGGCAACGCCGGGTAGGTCACAGCTATGGTGTATACAAGGAATAAGGAAGGATATTTCGAAATTCAACCCCTAAAGGAGTAAAATGAGGGTTCTAATTTTGTATGGAATTATAATATTAAATAGACATTTCGACTTGAAACTTCGTAGGAGTACTCCTAAAAACAAATAAGCAAACACGGATTTTATGATTTTCCAAAAATCAATACCTTAGGGAGTAAATAAGCCTAAAAATCGATATGGGTGTCGTTATTGAGGTTTTTTGGGACGTTGATTGCGAAAATGGCATTTATTGTTAAGTCCACGACGGTGGACATGACATAAAATTAAAACTCTATAGTGGTGAAACGGGGTTTCAGAGACAATTTTTTTTGCAGAACAACGTTTGCCGAGTCAGCTAGTTATATATAAATATTTTAGTGAGTCTCTTAACCATGTTGTGACATTTTACCTGTATTATTTACGCTAAACATTTATGAATTAATTACATCTGGTTTTCCGTATTTGTTTATTTATTTTTTATTGTTGTACTAGCAAGATGCCCGTTCTTCGTACGGACTACAAATGTTTGCTTCTTCTTCTAAATCTTAAATGAATTATGGAGCTTTCCTCCCCCTCACTCAATATTTTAAACTAACAAAGGCTTGAAAATAATATTGTAGGTAAAGTACCCCCTGAAAATATGTATGTAATTGTCGTTACCCTTGTATAAATTGATAAAACTAAAGTTTTAGTATAACAATAAGATAAAATCAAAAATACATGTACTTATTAGAAGTTGTATTCATAAATTATAGCAGTATACCCGTTTCCATCACAGGGGATGGAATTTCAGAAATTCTATTTTATTCTAAGAAATTCGTGAAAATACAGTTTACCCTTTTTCATTCCTTAGGGGTAAAATTTCTAAAAATTCTTTCAGATCGTTTTATCCTGAAATGAACCCAGAAAGAAAACATAATAATTTTAACCCCCTACCTCTTTTCAGTTTTCTCTTTTTACCGCTTTAGCGGTGAAATTTAAAAAAACCTTAAAACCCCTTTCTAAAGATTTGAAAAAACACATCTATATGCTACAAAAGAATGTTCTAACTCAACAAACAAAGGAGATACGAGGGGCTATATAATTCACCCCGAATGCAAATTGACACCTTTAGGGTTGATTAGGGCAAAATCCTGAAATATGCTTTTAGACATTTGCCTTGGATACCCATGCAAGCAAACACCAAATCGATATCTTATTAGGTCTAAGAGATATTGAGGAATTCGTGGGAACACAGTGTAGCCCTTTACAACCCTTTGGGGGTAAATTTTTCAAAATCCCTTAAACCACTTTTTAAATATTTTAAAACTACATCTATACGCCAAAAAATAATATTCTATCTCAATAAATATAGGAGATACGAAGGGTTCTTTAATTCACCCCGAATCCATATTTGCACCTTTATGGGTTGATTAGGACAAAATCCTGAAATACGTTTCTAGGCATTTGCATTAAAAATATTTGCAAGTAAACACCAAGTCGATATCTCATTGGGTATAAGAGATATTTAGGAATTTGTGAAAACATATTTTACCCCTTTTCACCGCCTTAGGGGTCGAATTTCAAAAAATCCCTTCTTAGCACTACCTTACGTAACCAATTGAACCTTTCACCCAAATTTCAAGTTCGTAGTACCAGCAGTTACGGCTCTGCGTGGATTAGTCAGGGTTGTGACTTTCCTTCATATATGTATAGATACATTTTTAATATGTACTACCCTTACCTCTGTTGTCTTTCAGGATTGGTTAGTAGCACCTATCGCCATGTATCTTTTTGATTGGCAAAGTGCCGGGTTATCGGCTACTTGGCGCCCGTATTTTGTTTTGTTATTTACAGCTCAAGATTACAGTCTTTTGTTTGACTCACGACCAGCTCTGACTGAGAAGTCGGTTGCATTTGCCTTTCTCCTTTTACAGTCATAGCGATGGTAACGCACCCCCGCGCACATCCAAATTCTTGAAATAAAAATAGTAAACTTCTCAAACTGGTTTAATTGCTACGTCAAAGTTTTCTTGTTTTGGTACACTAGTATATGCAAGTTTTAATTTTAATTATATTTAATTTTTAACACTAGTGACTTCGAAATTTCTAAAATTTCAAGTCTTAAGCCGACATAGTTCTTGCGTTATCGTTTTCGAAGTTAAATAAATGTAGATTTTACGTTAATAATTTGCAAGTGACACTCAGATCTCCCCAATTTGTTTTTATACTCGAATTTAGCCGCGCCCGAAAAGGTTTTTTAGTTGTCGTTCGCTAAAGGTTTGTCTTGTTGACCTAAATGGCGGTTATAAGCAAAGCAAAGCGGTTATGCCACATGCCTTTATAGAAGAATAAATACTTTTATTCCGGAAATTATATACAAAAGACCGCGAAATAATTAAAAAAGGCGGAAAACCTACAACTCAGTAATTATTACACTAATTGTCCATGTAATCTTAAAATGTATGTACGTTTTATCTGAATCACTAAACGCCGGTGCTGCAATCTATTTTCCAAACAAATCCCTCGAATGGCTTTGACGAAAACCGATCTGCAGACCTGTCGAGCCTTGATAAAGCCACCAGGAAGTACTCACCGGGATGACTGCCACACCACCACTTCATTGCCTTAATATTGATTACCAATGCAATCCTATGACTCGAATTATTGTCCCAATCGGAGTTGATCCAGTTTCAGCTGTGGGAGGTACAATTTAGCAATCTCCTTATTTTCTCGCTTATTATGAGTTTATTTGTTTACCGGGTTACATCAAGATCTTTACCATGGTTTTCCTGTGCTGCTTTCTTTACCACTTTGGAAATGGCTCGAAATCTATGCCGAAGCTGTCGACTAACTCTTCGGGACTTGGAGGTATTTTGTAAAGATGCCATTGTGCCATCCATGTATTCTGTGATCTGCTCGTGCTTCACCAACTGTTCTTGCTACACGACCAATATACTACACGCGGTACTACACTATTGTTAATTCACCCATTATAGTTTATGCTCGCAGATAATATAGTCTGATATCATTCGCCTACATACATAACTTCCTATTAGGAGTGTTTGTTCCATTTAAGAGAACAGCTTAAATTAACTAAGTTGCAAGGTTTTACGATATGAATATCATATTAAATGCACAATTGTTGTAATTTTTAATATGGAGCTTTCCGCTAGTTTTTAAATAATTTATTAATTGTTGTTATGTATTGCACATGTTTTCTCAGCATCCCCGTATTTCTTCAAATATCACTTATTTAACTTCAAAGGCTCTGTCATCAGTTGTTTCCTATTTGTAACTATAGTAATACATAATACATTACATAATAAAGATTAAAAATTAACTTGAATCAGATAGTTCCTGGCATACTTTTTTTTTGTAGAAAATAAAATTGCTATCATTTTTGCGGACAAGGAATTGTTGTTTATTCATTACCATAGCACTTTAATCTCTAGTGATGAAAGTTGGACCTTCACATAAAGTACTACTGCAAAAATAGCTACTTGCATATACAAATTGTCTGTAGGTACTAGGTATACACGGTGACTAGATACAGGGACAAATTTTAAGTGGTTGTTAGGCAACAAACCGTCTCTGTATCTAGTTACCGTGTGTACTTAGTACCTGCAGACAATCTGCATATGCGTAAAAGATCTACACATTTCCATGTGATTACGTTGTATAATTTGAATATTTCGGACATTTCTCTTCACCTTCTTTTACCACACCTGGAATTTAGTTAGGATCTTTAGTACCAGTATAATAAATGACAAAAGTAATATCCTAGTTTGACATTTTAAAACTATCGCAATATATATTTTCTAATAAGGAAAAACGGGTATCACGATCTTCCTGCAGGCTGGTCTATAAATTCTGTAGTTTATCATTCAGACTTAAATTTGAAGAGGATAAATTGTTTGTAACTTTGAAACGAGTTTTCACTAGGGACCGCGATAGCAATTTGTAGTACTATTTTAGGAAACAGATAAAAGGATATAGGTACTACAAAGCTCTTATTGTTAGGTTGTGAGATTCACTATATTTATTTCTTCGTTCAAGCTTAGCTTAATTGCGTTTGGTCTTATTTTAATTGTATGTCTATTTACTTCATACAATAACATACCACAAACTAACATAGTTAATTTGAGGTTTCTCGATTTAATATATTATGACTGCTATTAGATAATAAAATGGAAATAAATATCGTTACAAATCATTCCCTCTGATAAAGAACTATGCATGTTGAAAGAAAAACACTTTATGCATAATGAATGCAACCATTATAACATTTCTCATGTCATTTATAAAGCTTCCGCTTCCTATTTAAATTCAACACAGAGAAATAATATTCGGGATTATGTAAATTAATAGCGTCTACAAATTCCAATTCTTGTTTTCATGGCAACCACTACAACTATCTCGTAAAATGTCTATAAATAGAATATTGATATTTGACAGTTATCTGCACTATATAGGAAATTCGTGGATCCATGTATATTCTGTATCTTAGAATTATTAAGTTGCCATCTAGCGCTACTCAGCTATTGCTTGCAATCTTGTGAATTGATGAAAACTTTAGATGCGTTGATTTCATATGGCATTAATTAGCACTGAATAATGAAGCATCACTGACTCATTTAATGTTAGTTATATCTTATATGTAAACACAGTTTCGTTGAGGCATTAGTTTAAAATTAATTACATTTCGAATTCACCATCTAGGTCAAGGTGCACATAAATATATTTAAATAATAATAAAACGTAATAGGAATTCATATCGAAGAGCTGAGTTTTTACACGTACATATTGTTAGATATCAGATATAGTGTTTAAAAGCTGCTTGATTCTTTAAAATAACTTAAATAAAAATTTCGTTAGTAAATGTAGCAGTATAGACTACAAAGTAACCTAGAATATAAGTAAATAATCCATAATGGAATATTACTAAATATTTATTTGTCAGCGATGATCTGGTAATGATATAGTTGTTATAAATAGAAATTTAAAAAAATTATTGAATAGCTATCCTTAAGTAACAAATTCATGCAACTTATTTTTGAATTAACACTGCACTCGTATACAAGAGATTTTTAACAAATGAAGCTCTGTATCTGAGTATTTACTGGTATATAATAATACTTAAATTTAATCCATACCAGATATTATATGTATAGAGAAGTAGCTACATTTTTAGCCGAGAATGAACTAGTATAAGCTGAAAATACCCACGAATATGAGTTTTTTTTTAAATTAAACTATTCGTCCTTCGACTACATTTTAAGTAATTCTATGTAACTGTAATTATTTACTATGTTAATTTTTATTTGTTACGTTTATCTGTACTCTAAGTTACTCAATATAACTAACGTGTTAAGTTCAAATTTTAATTTTATAAAAAAATGTACGTACTTAAATTTTAACTACCTTTTTAGCCCACTACATAAGTGGCCTTATTCTAATTTAAAACAATTTTATATTTTTAAATAGGATTAATTGAAGAAGTAACTGAAGAAAGCGGCGCAAGGAAAACAATATTCCTTAAATCAAATAACAGTTGAAAGGTGTACAAAGTAGGTAAGAATATTATATTGTTTCTAATAATACTCAAACAGTAAAAGGGAAGATTTAGTAATGCAAAGTACATTAACTCACAAAGAGCCAAAAATATATTGACGTCAGTGGTATTCGAAGCTGCACTCCAGAAAGAATATGATTTGTAGGCAGACGCCTTACGAGCTGAACCAGGAATGCTAGAGCAATGCTCATTCTTTGGTTGCATTATGAAGAGCACAGTGACAAGACCGATCGTGGACGAGCTACGCTAGATCAGTAACGATGAAATGTAACAGACGCAGACAGGCACAGCACACATTTATATATAAGTATTACGTATTTTCTGATTGTGGGGTACCATAAACTGAAAAGAAAAAGGCAGGAGTGTGTTGTCTAATTAAAAGAACATCTAAATGAGTTAATTACATAGGCACTTTCGTCGAAAATTATTGCAGTCGCATGCAGAATAAAGAGAATAACCATAATCACGTTGACAATGTTTATGGCCCAAATGAGGACGAAAAGGTGAACAAAAAAGTCGCGATTTGCTATAAACTATAACTGATAGTAGAACCAAGTACACAGAAGGCAAGAAGTCGTTGACATAACTGTGGGCACAGCTGCTGTCGCTCCTTTTGTCAAAGACTGGCAGGTATCGATGATACCTTCTCTCTCAGATCACCGTCATATCACATTCAACATAAATTTAAAGCGTCTGGCTGTATACTAGTTACCAAGATACGCTTACATATTTTGTTAGTTGCTATGGATTATAGACTGTTTTATTCACTAGTAAATAAAGTAACCCTTTATTCACCCTCATAATTACAATGTTACTTTACCATGGAGATTTTAATGGATAAAGCGCCACTTTACAAATAGGTATGAGAAAAAAACATGTACAGAATTTGTGTAAAAATAATTTATTTCGAAACCATTTAAATAGCAGCTTGCATCGAAAATGTAAACAATAAAACGTCTGAAGAAATAATTAATATATTCTATTGTTTTTTTACTTCCCTCGTTTAAAAGACGAAGAAAGTATTGTAATCCTGAAAACATCACCGTCCGAATTTTTTTCAGATCTTCACGTTTCAGGGTCCCTGAATGACGAAAAAAAGGTTTTATCAATTCCGTCTGTATGTCTGCTTGTCTGTCTGTCCGTCTGTCTGTCTGTCTGTCTGTCTGTCTGTCTGTATGTATGTATGTCTGTCTGTCTGTCTGTCTGTCTGTCTGTATATCTGTTGGAGGTATAACTCAAAAACTATTTTTTGTAGGAAGACGATATTTTGCATGCAGATTTTATCTCTACCTGGCATGGAACTGAGAAAATTTGAGAAGAATATATACAGGGTGAGCACCTTAAAAAAATTGAGAAACATATAAGTGAGGCGAATATCTAAATTTTAAAATTAATATTTTATGCACAATTAACATTAGGTATCCAATAAGCTTTTAATACTAAACGAGGCGAAAAATTATTCTCTTTAATTTAGTACCACTACCATTTTCTTCCATAAAGATGGTGAGCAGGAATATGCACAACCGTGATAAACCATGTAAATTGCCTATGTCCAGAGGTATATACCTGGAATGAGACTAATATATACAGGGTGAGCACCTTAAAAAATTAAATGTTGTTTATTTTTGCGTTAATTTTGAAATAGAAGACAGTAATAATTTTTACATAGGCCAGGCTTTACACTAGCAAAAAATAGGACTCAACAGATAGAGGATAATGTCACAAAAGAGTCAAAACGTTTCAACAATAAGACCTTTCCCTTAAATAGAGGCGCGCGCCGCACTCATTTCAAATAGCCTCGATGGCGCAGTTCGACTTGTGGATGCAGTTACAATTCCTACGTAGGTGCGGTTACGATCGCTATGCAGATGCGGCGGGTACAAACCCCAGCGGGATACATTTTTTTTATTTTAAAATATATTTAATTTATTAGAAACGTGAAGATATTTTTACTCCTAACTTAATTTGATTTTTAAAATTATTTAGTGTCACAATGTCGACGAGGAAAGTTCTGGGTAAAGCCTTTTACAGATTTTTTTTCTATTTCGGTAGTACCAAGGTGGTCTACATTGTTTCATGCTACGATACTGACTTTGATGCCAAATTTTCTGCTGGGCCATTCCAAGACACACTAAGTTCTGAAAAATTAAATTATATTTGACTTTAATAAACTATTTTGATGACAGTTCATATCAGTAGCAAAAATGGCTTTGAAGTGTTGCGTACGAAGCTATAAGTAAAGTTAACTACGCTTAATCAGTTTGCTTCATATATTAGCGTGTACAGTGACACAAAAATGGTAACAAGTTTTGAATTGAGTGGACTAGTGGATTGGAAAGATTCGTGTTGTTTGTGAAAAGAACTTTAAAAATCTGTAAATGGGTTTACACCGAACTTCTCTCGCGCAAATTACACAATTTGCAAATAAAAAAAAAATTATCCCGCTGAGGTTTTAACCCGCCTCATCTGCACAGCGATTGTAACCGCACCTGCGTAGCTATCGTGACTGCATCAAAAAGTCGAACTGCGCCATCGAGCTCAATTGAAATGAGTGCGGGAACGGTCTTATTGTTGAAACGTTTCGACTATTTTGTAATATTATTCTGCATCTGTTGTCCTATTTTCGGCAAGTGTAAAGCCTGACCTATGTGACAATTACTAATTCCTTCTATTTCAAAATTAACGCAAAAATAAAAAGAAATATTATTTTAAGGTGCCCACCCTGTATATATTTGTCTGAAATTTTCCCGGTTTTATTCCAGGTATATATATATAATGTGTAAGAAAAATATTATCTTCCTCCGACAACTAGTTTTTGAGTTATACGGCCAACAGGCAGGCAGACAGACAGACGGAATTGAGAAAACCTGTTTTTCGTCATCTAGGGATCCTGATACGTGAAGATCTGAAGAAATCTTGGACAGTCTTTCAGACGAGGGAAGCAGAGAAGCAGATATAAAGGTTGATAAGATGAAAGAACTTGTTCCGAATGCAATACCACTAGCTTCCACGCAAGTTATTTTGAAGAAATTACTGTTTCATATGAAGTAAATTACTAGCAATTTACTTGCAATAAAGAATTAGGTACTTATGTAACACTGCCTTTTGTCTAGCCCTACACCTACTGAATTATTACGTTACAATGCCCTGGTTCGATAGCTTATCGGAGATACTAATATTGTTGGAGTCAGTCCGTTGACACCTAAAATGTTGTACTTACAAATGCAAACACCAATGGTAATAAAAACCCAGTTTACATAAATACATATAATCTGTAAGAAAATGATAAAGACACAAATACCTGCAAGCAAATACATAAAACAATGGCGCACTGCGCATGAGAAAATATATTAATTAAATGCTTAAAGTTCAGTTAATTGTGCGAATACAAAGTTCACAAACGCGAAGTATGAAATAGTTCGCGCGCACCAATAAGTTGAACCCGAAGTTTTTGTTTCTTTATAGTGCCTCGATGCATGGAAATCGAGTTAGCATATGTTAGCATATGACGTGATGCGCTGCCGGTACTTCCCCGTTATCAGGTAGCGAACACCTTGCCAGCAGTTGCGTAATTATTTATTACAATTGCTAACTGCTTTCTTATTTCGTCGCAAGATTACAAGCAGGAACTAATTTTGTATACGGTCATCAAAGAACGGGGACAACGTTGGATGGCTTCTTTAGGTTGAAATCGCCACTTTTAGTGATGTCGGACTAGAACACCACATTCTCGCTTCTGGGCTGCTTTACTTGAATAGCTGGCAGCTCGGGCTCGGCTAGCGATGCCCTTCTTCTGCGGTTTACACTCGCAGAACCTTAACGACCCTTTTAACAGGTCGACCCGCGCTCTTTATTAATTTGGGAGCGCACCAGGCGATCCCCGATTTTCACCTATTTGAGCGCGAATGCCTTGCCTTGCAGACCTCAGCGTTGTTTCAATTCTGCTGCTTCTTGTTCTCCGAATTAGCTTGGATTGTTAGCACATTTTCTCACTTAACACTAGAGCGTTAACACTCGGGCCTCCTTAGTTCGCGGTCGGGTTCACAGCATTTTTTACTTACAGTGAGATACTACGTAAATAAACATACGAACACATACTGCTGAGCTTTATCAGTAATTGTTTTTAAATAGAATATTATAGTGAAGTTACGCACTACGATGTAAATAGCAACGAATCTAAAAACATTTTCAACTGGCAGGTATCAGAATGACAAGGACAGTGCACTGACCGATTGTTCATTTACTGACCAAAAGTAGTAATTTTTTTGTTAAAAGGTTGGCGTAGCCATGTTGCCAGATTGTTGTAGGCCATTCCATTTACTATATATGCCCAATGTCATGGCCTGGAACAATATAGACCGCCTTGGTAATAAACTTTTGGCAGCTTATTCTTGTCTATTCTTTCTATAATCCATTCACAATGTTTCCTCCCAATAGGCTGTTATATGTTTTTATGAGGATGCACGCATGAATTGTGATGGAAGTCAAACTGTGATATTAAAAACCATTTTTTTACAACTAATTTATTTCCATTGTTGCAATTTTAATGCCAAAATGCGGAACATTTTAGGGAATGTGTTTAGGAACCAAACATAAATTTTAATCTTTTTAATTTAATTAGGCGTGTATGTCACAAACACATATTGCATACGGAAAATGCTTAACAAAGCGTCAGCAGTAATGTAATCAGTGCTCGAATGACCCGGTGAACAGCCTGCAATTCTGCACTCTGCAAGTTGGTTTATTATGAAATTAGACACGCACGTAGAAATAACAGCTTGAACTAGGGCAAATATTAAACTTTGTAAGCTAAGTCAGTATTTTTATATGTATAAATAGAAAAGAACTAGTCATTAAATTAATACAGTTTAAACTCTTGTTTCACTGTGTTCACGCTGCCCAAACGGACCCCAAGTCTTTTGTTACATCATCTCGTGTGAGACCGCACGAGACCGTTGGGTAGCACCCTTTTTAATTCCTGCACCCCTAAAACATATCCTGTAATTTGTCCAAAATAAATTCATACAGTCCACTACAAGCTCCATCCTGAACATTTTGGTCCTTCGAGCCATTAAAACGTTCCTGCCTCTAGTATCTGATATTTCGAGCCTTTCAACGTTCCTGCCCCTAGCATTTGGTCCAGTAATCCTTTAAACGTACCAGCCCTCTTCGTACAAGCGACGGGAGATTTTCAAAACCCAAGAAGATTTAGCAGAATCCATTCGCAGGCAGATTATCAACGTGAAGAAGGATGGCCCATCAAGAAAAAATGCAGCATATATCACCGCTCGCAGATCCACCCTAAAACAACTTTGGGAAGAATTTGAGGCCAACCATTCAGACCTGGTGAAGGAAGTCGAGGAAGAACACCCTTATTTTAAAAACATTTTTTTTCAGCAAACCAAAGACGTTTACAATGAAGGGGTTGCCCTGCTCGACAAGTGCGAAGAAAATCTAGCCACACTAGGTGAAAGTGTACAGCATCCAGTAGCGCCAAAAGAGGACACGACCACAGTTGCTGACAAGGAGGGACAGAGCCGAATAAGAAGGCTACAGATCAAGGTAAATTCACTCCAAAGCGACATTCAGGAAGTCTGTAATAGGTTGAATGAGGAATGCAGTAAAAGGTATTACGAATACAACATTAAGAACATCAAGGATGATTGGGATGACATCAGAGCTCTAAACGAGGAGATATTATCCCACGGTAGCTACGACGACAAGGAGTTCCACGAGACCAAGAAGATGGTCAACGAAATAAGTGTGCTCCTGTACCAGCACATCCAGGATGAAGAGGTTCAAAGTGTCAAGAAAAACAGCCATGCGAATATAGTGTTACCTGTTCTCAAAATTCCAGTTTTTGAAGGGACCTACGAAGCATGGCCTAGCTTTCATGACATTTTCCGAAGAATTGTTCATAAAAACCCACGACTAAGTAAGGCGGAAAAAATGCAGTACTTGAAGTCGCAGTTACGAGGGGAAGCCAGCAAGTTAGTGCAACACCTGGAGGCAACTGAAGCCAATTACGAGTCTGCATGGTTCATTATAAGGAACAGATACGACAACACCAGGCTGCTACTCGCGAAGTATTTGGATGACATATTCAACCAGGCAACCCTGTCGTACTAATCTACAGAGGGGATCAAGAAACTCTATGACACGACTGCAGAATGCCTAAGAGCAATTGAGAACTTAGGATTTGAAACGGCCACATGGGGGCCTATCATGTGCCATATAGTGACACGAAAATTGGACAAGGAAACCAATAGACTATATGAGCAGTCATTAACGGCACCAAGAGAGGTGCAAAAATTCGAGCAGTTACTGAATTTCTTAGAAACAAGATTTCAGTCGCTGGAAGCTGTGCAAAGACGGAACAAACTCGAACTCAGAAAACAAGGATTTGGGAAACTATGGGAAAGTCACCAGGATAGGTGGGCAGTGAAGACGTACCACACTAATGACGTACCGTGCTTCCACTGCGGAGGATCACACAGCATCAAATCCTGCCCAAAATTCAACAATCTAAAAGTATCCGAACGTTGGGACGCTATAAAGAATAAAAAACTTTGTTCTAACTGCCTCAAGCCTACAGGAAAATATAACTCCAGACACTTTTGCCCAGGGAAATGCAAGGTATGTAACAAAAAGCATCATTGGCTTCTGCACGAAGATTTTAGTAAGCAGCAGCAGCAGCTTTCCAAGACCACGGCGGCGACTTCCAGTGCGACAGCAACCAAAGAGAAAGAAAACATTGTTGCAAGTCTAGTAGGAAGACAGCATCGCAACGTTTTGCTGGCAATTGCCCTAATTAAGGTCCAGTCACCCTCAGGGAGTTTGGAGTATCTCAGAGCCCTGATAGACTCCGGATAACAGGCATCATTCATCACAGGAGATGCAGATCAAACGCTGGGTCTACCAGAAGAAAAGGTGAGAGTGCACATTTCTGGATTAGGCAAGAAAGGAGCAGGTACAGCCCGAGGACGATTAACTGTAAACCTACGTCCACGATTTCCAAGCAACTACACAACCACATGTGAGATGCTGATACTGCCATAGTTAACCAAGTCACTTCCAGAAAAACCAGTCGAAAACTATCAACTTCAGGACTGTAAGAATATGCTGTTGGCTGATCCACTATTTCAGAAACCTGGCCCAATAGACGTTATCCTAGAAGCAGACATCTACAAGGAAATCATTGTGGAAGGAGTACGAAAATTCAACGGAGGCCTGTTAGCGCAAAACACGGAACTTGGATGGATCATCACGGGGAATGCAACAGCACCATCAGAAGAAAGGAAAATTCTTAGCATGGTCGCATGTGCTGCAGAAGATGAACAACTCACAAAATGTTGGGAAATTGAAGAAGTTGTACCAGAAAAGATGATGTCCAACGAAGACAAGGAATGCGAAAAATTCTACAACTGCAACCACCAGAGAAATTTTTATAGTACATATACAGTGAAAATTCCGTTCAAGGAACCAATAGAAAAGCTTGGGGATTCGAGAAAGAAGGCAATCGCACGGTTCCTTCAACTAGAGAAGAGAAGCGATTAGAAGAAAATAAAGTTCTAGGTAAAGAATACAAGACATTCATGAAGGAATACTTAGAACTGGAACATATGAAACGAGTTCAACCAGGAGCCAATATACGACAATCCTACTTCATCCCTCATCAAGCGGTAGTGAAGGAAGACAGCACAACCACCAAGTTAAGGGTAGTCTTTGATGCTATTGCGAAGACCACTACTGGACTCAGCTTAAACCAGCTAATGACTGCTGGACCAAGATTGCAACAAGACTTGAAGCAAATTCACCTAAGGTGGAGGAAACACAAGTTTGTATTTTCAGCAGATGTTGAAAAGATGTATCGTCAGATCAAGATAGCCGAAGGAGATTAGGACCTCCAAAGGATAGTATGGCGGTTTTCTCCAGACGAGCCTATTCAAGAGTTTAAACTTACCACTGTAACTTATGGAACAACAGCAGCACCATACCTGGCAATCCGTACCCTGTTGCAGCTAGCTGAAGATGAAAGACAAACATACCCAATAGCTGCAGAAGTAGCAACCAAGGACTTCTATCTGGATGATTTAATGTCGGGAACTGACTCCATAGAAGAAGCAAGGCATCTCCAAGTAAGTCTAATCAATATATTAAAAAATGGAGGGTTTACCCTCAGAAAATGGGCAAGCAACAGCGCAGCTCTTGTTGAAGAATTGCCAGATAACTTACAGGACAAGAACTTACTCGAGATCGACGAAGGAGAAACAAGAAAAACCTTGGGAGTACACTGGAGTCCAAAGGCAGACGAATTTAAATTTTGAGTCAGTCTTCGAGCTGATGCAAATCCTACAAAGAGGGTAATCTTGTCAGAAATATCCCGCTTGTTTGACCCATTAGGATGGTTACCGCCAATTGTAATAAAAGCCAAATTAATAATTCAACAACTTTGGTTACAACAGCAATCATGGGATCAACCAGTGGCCACAGAAATAATGAACGAGTGGAAGCAGTTTCAAGAAGAAGAGTTGCCATTGGTTGAAGGCATATCCATTCCAAGATGGTTAGGGTACCACAACAGCATCCGGGAAATGGAGCTGCATGCAATCTGTGATGCGTCGGAAAAAGCTTACGGTGCTGTAATTTACAGCAGGGTAATGTCTCAAGACGGACGCATTCAAGTAAGTCTATTGACAGTCAAGTCAAAGGTTGCACCTATAAAGATGAAGAAAACGTTGCCAAGGCTGGAGTTATGTGCAGCATCGTTAGCAGCAAAAATGTTGAAGGAAGCTATTAGTGCACTGGACATCCCCAGCATCTCCATCTTCGCGTGGTCAGATTCCATGATAACCTTATCCTGGATAAAAGCAGGTCCGGAGAAATGGAAAACATTTGTTGCAAACAGAGTAACAGAAATATTGGAAGTAACCCCCAGCGGAAATTGGCATCATGTGCGCTCAGAGGACAATCCAGCAGACGCTGTATCCCGAGGGCTCACCCCTCGGCAGAATGTTTAGGAACCAAACATAAATTTTAATCCTTTTAATTTAACTAGGCGTGTATGTCACAAACACATATTGCATACGGAAAATGCTTAACCAAGCGTCAGCAGTAATGTAAGCAGTGCTCGAATGACTCGGTGAACAGCCTGCAATTCTGCACTCTGCAAGTTTGTGTATTATGAAATTAGACACGCACGTAGAAATAACAGCTTGAACTAGGGCAAATATTAAACTTTGTAAGCTAAGTCAGTATTTTTATATGTATAAATAGAAAAGAACTAGTCATTAAATGAATACAGTTTAAACTCTTGTTTCACTGTGTTCACGCTGCCCAAACGGACCCCAGGTCTTTTGTTACATCATCTTGTGTGAGACCGCAAGAGACCGTTGGGTAGCACCCTTTTTAATTCCTGCACCCCTAAAACATATCCTGTAATTTGTCCAAAATAAATTCATACAGTACACTACAAGCTCCATCCTGAACAGAATGAGACAAAAATTTAACTGACAACATTGCAAGCCTTCGAAAATCATAACCACAGATTGAATACAACATAACCCAATTTTGTCATATTTACTGATTTCGCATATGTACCAACAAAAATGTCACCCTTACAGAGTCCGCTGGAAACAGGAAACATCGAATTATAAATGTTCTAACTAATTTTGTCTGCTCTTTTATATTATTTCTTGGATGTCGTAGGCGTATGTACCAACGGACACAGAAATGATCTTGGTTTGTAATAATACTACGTGTAAAAATTAAATATTCAGAATGGATTTTCGTTGCTTTATACTACCAGCTAATATTTCCCATTTTTGGAATAAGTCAGAATGTATGTATGCACACCTTGACCGAGATGATAAATTCGAGATGGAATTAATTTCAAGGTAGCATCTCTAGTGTACTTTATTTAGATATAACTAATATTAAATGATTCGGTGTTACTTCATTATGCAGTACTAATTAATGTCATCTGTAGTCAACGCATAGAACGTTTCCACTAATTAACCTAGACTGCAAGCTACAGCTTAGCAGTATTAATATACTATGCATATTACATTACAATTTAATTAAGCTACGACACAGCAGATACATACACGAATTTCCTATATCGTGTTGATAATCATTAAATATCAATGTTCTATTTATAGGTGTTTTGTATAAAACCAAGAATTGGAATTTGTAGGTGTTATTAATTTACATAGTGTGAAATATTCTTTCTTTGTGTTGAATTTAAATAGTGCAAATTTTATAAAACACATGATAAATGTTAGAATGGTTGCATTAATGATAAATAAAATTTCTTCATTTACAGCGAATATGGTGTAGTCATTTATTTTCCACTTTATTATTGAACCGTAGTCATGGTGTGAAAAAAGAAACCAGAAATTAACCATGTAGTACTGTATGAAGTAGATAGACGCCGGCAATAAAAACACAACCAATAGCAATTAACCTTAGCTTGACATCTGTATATCACAGAGTATAAAGAGTAAATATAGATAATAGATAAAGTAACCTAAAAATAATATGGTCGTAATACTTATATTTCCTAATTTGTGTAGTAAAATATTTCTAACTGTTTGTTGTCATTATCTATAGTAAAAAAATATACGTACAGTTAAAAGAATTTTTAGACCAGTCTACAGGGGAATCCCGGAACTCGTTTTCATTTATTAGATAATGTAAATAATTCTATAGTTTCAAAAGATCAAATTAGGACAATCCGTTGGTCGTTTGTTATATTAGTACAAAACTAGTTAAATTGATGCATATAAAGAAGGTGGTAATGAGGAAAATGAGAATATAAAAATGATAAATTATATATTTCAGCAATTTTGCATGTCAAAATAATTCGATTTTCTGAATTATGGAATCAGGATAAAATGACAGTATTTTTATATGTTCATTAAAAAAGTCCATAAGGGGCTGTGGAAATTCAAACGTATGAATAATATGTTGGTGACATTCTAAGTGTATGCCAAATTCGAGGTTAGGAAGTTCAATAACTTACAAGCCGGGCTTTGTTGAACCATGCGGAGCGCGTGAACTATACTACGAACACAAAAGAAGCATCATCAGACAGCAGCAATTAATACTTCGTTTGTTTACAATAACAGTGACATAGCATCCGAGTGTTGAGAGGAGGCAGATTACGGTGATATGCACAACAAGAACATAATATCAGAATTGGATGCACTCATTAATGAATTAAAAATTACTCTGTACCGAAATGCAAAACGATTTCAGAGAGAAGAATTATTTTTAAAGCGCTTAACCTGAAAGGTAAGTGTAGAAACAGTACACGACGCCAACAAAGAAATTGTTTTGGCTGATCCCGTACTGAATCAATTCATTGAAAGTATTCGAAGTTCTAAATGAAGGAGTACGATTTATGCTGCAACAAACCTCTGAATGAATTGTCTTGGTGTCGATAAGGCATTGCCAAACGTGATATTTTCACAAAAGCATTAAATATTTTATCGGTTAAATTTCATCGTTAACCTTCTCTATAATAGTCGATTAATTCTCGAAAATAAAGGCTATGGCTTATTACAATTGCTAATATTACACAGAATTAAAAGGGTTAGACAGTGCGCAGAAGGCAATCACTAACAGAACAATTCGTTTTAATACAAAAAGTATCTAATGGTCGAAGCCCACTTGAAGTAGTTTTTAGTGGCGGGCCTAAATTGGCGAACTCAGAGGTTTACCAGATGAGACGCCCAAAGCGCGTCGCTATACAACCAAAATCGTGAAAAAAATGTTGCTACAATCTCAAACAATGAATTCCAAAACGTGAAGGAGAAACAAAGAGTAGTTTGACATAGATGAATAAATCAAAACTGAGTATGGAAAGGGAAGTCAGGGTATCTAAACCTTGAGTTTGCCATTAGAAGAAATTATATTAGCTAAATATTTGTTACGTGCAAAAAGCGCATTTAACGTTAGAATGTATTTTGTGGCATAAATCTTGGTGGTGCAAACATTTCTTTATTTGGAGCACCTTAATTGTGTAAACGTAGGTTTATTGGCCTTTCGCATATGCACCGATATTATCTTATCTGCAAAGCTTCACTAAGTGGTTATTAGGATGTTAGTATTTATTTTACGTTATAATCTGTATCGCGTCTCTTTGTTCAGCTTTTCGAGTAACGAAACGAGGTTGCTGCTTGAATAGCGTCCTCTTCCGTACGTGGCCTCTAGTTAGCAGCAGGCATGTAATTGTCATTTTTCAGAAAAGCCTGTTGTACAGGGCGAGCGGTTACTTTATTTTTGTTTTTAGTAGCGTTGTGCAATTAGCTGATTGCGTTCTGCGTTTCTAGATTTTCCCCGGAGGTTCTGGTTTTTTCCCAAAGATTCTAAGGCACCGACTAAGCCTGCTTTGAAAGGCTTGAAATCTGCACTTGTGAGCCAAGATTTCGCTTACAGCGGCCCGTATTTGGAAGGCGTATGTTTATTGCTGGTGATTTTGAAAGACCCTTGACTCGCTGTTGGCGCAGTTGTCTTTTATCCTGGCGACGGCTTTTTCCCGAATCTTGGAGTAGTTAAGAGAGCCCCTGTCCGAAGGCTACATTCGGCTGTGATTTAGTGCAGTTAATTTGTCACTACCTCTCTGAGCTAAGTATCCAGCAAAACGCACTCACGAGGTTGAATATTTGAACCCACCGTTTACGTGTGCTTTTTGGGTTAGCGAGTTCTATTGCCGTAGCTTCTTCAAAGATTTAGTGATGCCTCTTAATTGTTACGTTCTGACTTTTGTGTTGGCCATTTATGCCGACGCTCTTGGCGGAATCCATTCAGGGTTTACCAAGTTATGTTAGTTAACTGTAACGTTAGCCTCCGCATCAAATTTATCTTAGGTGCAAAGAATGTGCTAGAAATTTGAATGGCGCTAATTCCCGTGACAATCTTCACTCACATTTCCATAGCGTTCGGATTTTCGATAAGGCGATCCTAGCCGGTATGCCCGGACGTAGCGGAAAACAGTACGTCACGTAGTTTCTTCTCAAACTCCCTCTAGAAATGATCCGATAACTAGGTGGCCGAAGAGCATAAAAGCAGAATCCGAAGCTAATTACGACACTTGAGACTTGAACCTGCACCTTATCCTGACTACCAGCTCTAGATCCCAGCACCGGTTGATTCGTCCCTATCTTACCAGAAAACCCGCTTAATGTCAAAACCAGCTGATTTTCCTAGGGCATTATTATCATAACCTTTTAATATATGTAACCTAAAACACGCATTACCTACATATTGGGAGAAACCTCCAGGCCATCGGCATATTACAGGTATCTCGTCTTAGACAAATTGGTTCGTTTCCCGTGAGTCTGAACTGACCGCGAAGGCTCCGGTGCTTTCTTGGCGATTCCAGCTGTTAAATGCGGAGTTTGCGTAAGGTAAAAATGTCCAGTTGGTATTATTCCGAGTGGTTCAAATTTATACACATTCAGCCAGGCATAATACATTTGCCGTGAATATCACAGCCAACGTAAACACGTTTTTTCTATTAAACTTGTTCGCCCGCCAACTATAAATAACAAATGCCATATTTCCCGCAGCAAATATAGTCTGTTTTAGATTTGTTGGTCCCAGTCCATCAGAGCCACAGATCACCCGTGCCTACCGTCTTCAAACTTCCTTTGAGGGGATCTAGAGACAGCAACAGGGCCAAGCGTGTAGTATGGTTGCCGAACGTCCCAAAGACAACCCAACGCCGAACTAAGACGCCGAAGGAATTTTATTTTATAATGTACATCATATTTTCATTAATTAAGAATTATTTTGTATATACTTGAACATATTAACGAATTTGAGCTTTACCTGAGGCAACCAGTTTGAAACTAAATTAAGCCAATTTTGGTCAAGTTTAAATAAGTACCATTCGTAGGAATCTGAAATTAAATTTTGAAAATCCTGGAACAAAGCCGGGTACATTACATAAACGATATTAATTCTGCAAGTTTCGGGTATATTAACGTAGAGAAATTAAAGTCAGAATGCTTGTACTAATTACTCTTGGTTCAATATTTAATTGCTTAGTACTTTGAATCTGTTCCTAGTCTGTAGTTTACATCTAAATTAATTAACTCTTTATGATTATTCTTAGGATAATGCTTTACCTTTAATTACTTAATTAATTGTGTTAGTTACTAGTGTAAAATGCTACTTGTGCGTGCACCTTCCGCGTAAGTAATGCCTTTAGGATCTGTTGTACTGACTATTATATGCAGCGTTTTTCTAATAAATTCAATGCTCTGTTTATGTCATTTATTGTCTGATTTAGCTATTGCTACATTTTGTATTTCAGATATTGTACAATTGTACAAGTTCTCGACCTATCTGAGCATATTTGTTGTAAGTAAATACTTGTTGGCGCTCATAATATCTGTTATTAACATGTTATAAAGCACTACACCCCGTTTTCTTTGATATTTGTAATACTTGAAGATTTAGGAATACTATAGTTAACACATTGTAAACGCATAGTGTTTGTTTACGAGAATACTTCAGAATGATATGCTTCGGAATTTTTATGTAATACGATACTAACATAATAAAACTATTATTGCTGCTGTTCAACGCACTTATGTAATTTCTATGGTAACTACACCTCTGAAATAGAAGCTTTTGACTGAGTGCCCAGTCAGTTTGCCACAATTTTTTTATTTGGTCATAGTCTCGAAAACCTACTAATATTAGTGCTTCTTTCAAGGGTCTAAAAAGGGGCAATCGCATGGGCGTAATTACAGACTGTTAAATTATTAATTTCTAAAGTACCGCGTTTACGATGGACGATCAATTAAAAGTGCTATAGTTTATTTTTAAAAAATTTTAATTTTATTTTTATTTAATTTATTATTTTTATTTTGTGTTCAGCCAACTGCCGTTAGGCCAATTATAGGCGTCCCTGTACACTTTATGGGGACCTCCAAACCCACTAACGACTGTCATGATGTTATTATGACATCCGGGACCAACTATTTCCGTGGCAGCCTTACGACGACGCGCCGAGAGAAGCAGCCGTGAAACTCCTATCTAAATTCTGACCAGAAAGAGCGTTGCTTAACTCTACTGATCATACGTGAACGCTTGTTTAAGCTGCACCCAGAACCTCTAAGTCGACTTGTCGCCACGATACCGTCGATTCTTTCGATCAGTCCCGAGTGTATACCTATTCTGCAGACGCGTAAGCCATCTAACATAGTTGATTAACCCTAGTAACCCCACAAAATTGAGAGCACGCCGAGTACCAAAATGGGTCATTTTTGACACACTGGATAATTTTGCTGTTTATAATTGTTTAAAACATTTTTTTTTGCTTTCCTTACATATATAAAATATCTAATACGTTTCTTATATTTCTTATTTATCATACCTACATAATAAATAAAAAGCGAAAATACATCAAGAACACACTGTACATTCATACTGCATTGTGGAAGTCCTTCGTTTTCAAAAAGTATATTCACTTGTTTAGATTTCCTTTTTGGATTGGACACATATGTCCATATTCTTCTATCTATTTTGTCATTATTAGATCCAGAAACTAGTTCATAATCCGACTCTTCAGAACCGGAAACCGCACTTCCAAATTCACTGTCACCGATTCTCTCAACTTCTTGATTATCGTTTACTTCGCTGCACACTTCAGGAAGGTCTTCGTCACTATAATTACTTTCTTCTAAAAGCTTAGCTAGTGGCTCGTCAGTTAGCGGAATTTTATTTGGATTCATTATCAACTGAAAGTAAATTTTGAATCCTGCTTTTATATAGACATACGACAAACATGTAAACTGCAAGTGACTAACGTTTAATTAGTAATCAATAAAATAGTGTTGTAGTGTCAGTAGTAAGTAATCAGAATAATTAAAATGCAAATAATGTTATAACAAAATTGTGTACGTAAACTGAAGGTTACGACACGCATAAAATCAAGAACCCCTTTCGGGTTATTTTAATAACTTTACCAACAAATCATTCGTGGCATAAGCTTATCACAGTCATTTAATAAATCCTTCTGTTTGGGCTATTGAAAATAAAAAAGCGTGACTGTACCTTTTACAGAGGGTCAATACACATTAAAATTGCAGCTTTAAATACTGAGCATAATTAACTATAAGCATAAAAATTCAAATGTAAAAAGCAAGAGCATGTATGAAATTGAACATTACATGTTAATAATTGCGGAACGTGTGAATTTAAATTCCAAATAATTACGGGTTTAAAATGTATAAATGTAAAATCCAGGTATTGAAGATAAGTTGATATTTAATCCCGGAGTAGCACTAACTAACCTCGAAACATAAGCTGGACGTAAACGGCTACAACCATTGTTGAAATCGCCGTGGATGCGCCGAAAATTGCTGCGGAAGCATCCTCAAAAGGCAGCAAATACGCCGAACCCAGCAGGTGTCGAAAATGCGATAAGGCTAGCGCCTTGGCCTCCGAGATAAACTCGTGGTTGAAACTGGTAATTAAGAGCTAAGAAAAAATGTAATTACTATGCGAATAACAAAACAGAAAAGCGCCATCGTACCTGATCATAATCAGCCCTTAGGAACACAAAGCTCATAGAAATCGGTTGAGAGCACGTAATTTGACTTAAACAAACATTATTTAACCACGCCGGCCAAAAATAGCAAGTGCCAGGTACGAACAATTCGTTCCCAAAGGAAGGCTCGCACTCTGATAAGAGATAGCGCGGGTCGAGAGTTCATCGCGCGAAAGATAGAACTTGAACCAGGTACAAAATGCGCTGGTTTGGAAAATTTAAGAATTTGAAATGCAAAGGATTTATAAATCAACTAAAAATATACAGGTTAAGCCTGAAATAATTGGATAACTGGCGAAACAATTAGGCGAAGCCAAAAAATTGTTACAAAATAGCATATCTAGAAGCTCAACGACGTAATAGCACCTGAAAACAAAATGACACAAGAAAAGTCGAATCCTGGGTAATTTTTGACCCGGTTTTGGGGTTACTAGGGTTTTAATATATAGCCAATAACATTTTTAAGTAAAGTGCAGACACAGAGGAAATGTCTCTCTGCAGTTTACTCAGTGTTTTCACTTTGACGTGGTATTTCCTAGTTTTCTGCGCAGTCAAAAACTAGTTATTAGTTCGTGCAAAGACCAATTAGAGTGTCTTTTAAACTACAGAGTGTCTAAATATGGAAAGTATGCTATCAGCAGACTACGAGTACAGATTCATAAACGATGCAACTCTTAGATTAAACTAAATTTCAAAGACTAAGTTGGGGATAACATTACATATATCAATAGTTCGACCAACGACAGTTTGTAGATCGAAAACATTTTGGAAAATATACAAACCAAATTTTGTGATTAAAAAAATTATTAACATCTCTCGCATTTCAACGAAATTAGCATTATATTATCTTTCAGACAGATGTACTATATTTTATTTACGATTTTCAACTAAGCCTTTTTGTGTTGGCAGATATTAATTCTTTTTGTACGACCTAATCACAAAATACAACTTCTTCTAAAACGATATTAAAAGTAAGCTGTTTAACGTTTGACTTCAGAGTTAAAATGTAATTTTATGACACTAGTAGTGATGTAAAAAAACGCGTTTTTTTTAAATCGAATAAAAAACCTTTAAAAAACACTACAATAGTAGCGTAACTGGCGGCACGTTTTGATAGGTATGGTTGGCAGTAGGTAAACAAACGACAAAATTTAAACTTATTTTGGTTTTACATGCACTTTAAAGTTCAAGAAAACTACAGCACAGACTAGACAAATGTTTAATAAATAAAAGTAACATTTTATACCTACTGTCTACTCGTATTACGTATTACTCACAGAACAGCAAAGCGTATGCATGCGTCTATGCGAGCACCCCTGCCCCACCCCCACTGTTGGAAGTTGTTTTAAGCTGGACCTAGCTCTGAAACTGTCGAGCTGATCGACGAATCAAGTTATGTTAAATATTAGTGACTCATCAAAGTCATAAGACAGTGACATGGGCGACGTAAACTGCATGGATACTGACTCCGAATCAGTTGAGGAGTCAGCCATGTCTGTTAGCAATTTCTGCATTATTATAATTTCCACTTTGGCTATGAAATGTAATACATCATTTTTATTTAGAAATATCTGTTTTTTTGTTTTTCCAAAGAATATTACTTGGTATTCACTACACTTTAATTCTGAAAAAAATCTATTTTAAAAAAAACCAGACTGCTCGTTTTTTTTTGCAACAAAAACAGGTTTTTTTTAAAAAAAAGAAACGTTTTTTTATGGTTGCATCACTAGACACTAGCGTCAAACGTAAATTTAGCTTCAAGTTAGCGTCCAATACAGAAATTGCAAGCTTTGTTGTAAATTTGTTTGTAAATGTGTTTTACATCATTTTTGGTTGAAAAGAAACACGTATGCATAACATAATTTTCTATTCTCCTCCATATGGTTCACTTACCATTTCAATACAATAGGTATGATCAGCAAACGATGCATTGAGACCATGTTTGAATAATTCAATATCGTGTTTTTTTTAATTGACCTATGAAGCAATGCTGCCCCTGTTGGGATGGTATGGTTGAACCATTTTTTGTAGCGTGCCATAAACACGTACTTTTGCACTTGTGTTATAAATAGCTATTTAAAAAATATATTACTGCCACTTTTAAACAAGGACCAATGATGGATCCACCAACATATTTCTTAAAAAATAAAATAAATTTATTTTTAAAAAGATTTATTTTTTTCACTTCATATATTAAATGCAGAGTTTGAATTCATTTTAACAGTGTCATTAACTTTACTTATTACCGTCTCGCAAATCTTGAAAGAACATCAATAGAGTACTTATAATGCCAACATGCTAAAACAGAAACCAAAGTTAGTTATACCTTGCATACAATATATCAAGAGATCCAAAAAAAACTGTTCCTCAGCGGGCTGTGGAAATTCAACGTATGAATAATGTGTTGGCGACACTGTACGTCAATGTCAAATTCGAGGTTATCAGGTTAGGTTTTCCGTCAGTTATGACACAAAATGACGCAAATCCTAACCTGCTAACCACGAATTTGACATTGACGTACAGTGTCACCAACATATTAGTCATACGTTGAATTTCCACAGCCCGCTGAGGAACAGTTTTTTTTTTGGATCTCTCGATATATGACTTACCGATATTATGACGGTCATGTTCAATGGGTAACAACCAGCTGCATTTAATCTTAAATTTGTGTGCAGCATCTGGAGCAACAGCGAATTGTGCTAAAATATGAAGAGTTTACTCTTTTTGGTTACAATTCTGTATAAAACTAAAATAATTTAGTAAAGTACGTAATCATAAATTAATGAACGAATTTGGAAAAAGTTTCCTGTAGAGATTTATATTCCCCCTTTACTTAGAGTCTGGCCTAGAAAAAATGCAACAAATAAATACGAAAAACTGAAGAAACACCACAAAGTGTATGATAGCTGTCAGCAAAAGATATCATAAAAACTAATCAATGTTACTTATGTTTAATAAACCAACATGTTTACAAAATCTTGTTGGCAAAATGAAAAAACTGAGTATTTCTGCATGTACTAAATAATACGTACCCGTTTGGAAAGAAATCCGTTATAATAGATTACTTTTATTTGACATAATGCTCGGCCTGTTCTTTTAACCTAAAACTTTTTCCATTAGAAAAACATAATGGTGTAATTAGTGGAAAACGTTTATGAAGTAAATTCGGAATTTTTCTTAAAACAATGATAAAATAAAATAAAAATTTTCGTATTAAACCACAATCAACACTTTGTTCTTCAATTGTGAGACGAATTACTTAATTTTAGGCAGTATGATGTATGAAATGATTAATATTCAAAATAAAATTGAATTTTTTTGTATGTCGTGTATGCACCAATTTATAAATTTCTGAAATTATTTAAAAATTTTCACTTTTGGTAGTTAACTCAAGACTAATGTACCTGCAACATAATAAAAATAATGCAGCTTTGACTTGATACCCACATTGCATAATATTCTGATTAATAGGTTATTCCCGCAGACATCTATTTTCAAAAAATAAGCAGTCTAAGAGATTAATGACTCGGAGAAAAGAAATTCGAGGTTAATTTAAAAAAAAAACATGTATACCCAAGCAACTGTAATATTCGAAGAGGCATTACTCTCCTCAATGTCTCAAAAAGTATTTAATAAAGGTATTGGAGATATAATACTAGATTTAAAGTAGATATATTCTAAAACAGAAATCAGCCGTAGATCAAATTGTTTTCCAAAAATTATAGTTGAAACGTCAATTGAGTGGAAGCCACCTTTATATTTATTTGTATTTCTAGATTTTGTTTTACTTATTTGCGAGGTAACGTAGCTCAAAAGATTTTTTTAAATCAAGAAACATACTAGAATGCTTTACACAACGACAAAGAATAAAATTGTAAATGACCATGATATAAAGTAGTTTGAAAATCTCTAAAAATGTTACAGTGCCGTTTAGAGAAAATGCGCCATAGAATATAATATCTTTAAATAGATACAATAAACAGACAGCGGCAAAAGGTTTCATGACATTTTATAATAGGTCACTGTCTAATATTCCGCCATTCGGGGAACATATACAAATTCTATTTATATTGTCTGATAAGTGGTAATTCGATTAATAGCATTCAAAGATTATGAAACAACCCTACCTCATAAAGTACTCCCGAGCACAGTGCTAGCGATGCTACAACTGCTATAGAATAGATTATTTGTCCAACTATAAACTGATAAGTTTTTCCAATATTGGTATATTCTATCGTCACTACGGCCGTGGTGAGTTCAGAAAATGTAGCAGTGATGTGAAACCACATCGCCAAGGAAAACGTCTTGTTAATCTGCTTTGTGGCACGACATAGAAGGGTGTGCAAATTTCCCACAGCCGACAAAGCTTCACCAAATTCTTCAACATTGTTTATTGTAGAGTCCATTTGTAAAATGTACCTGTTCAATAGCCGGAGGATATCGTAGGCAACCATTAAAAAACAGTTGAAAAAATAAACTGAAATCACGCGAACCCCTGTAATCAATGTAAGGTTAACAAATTGCCAAAGCAGTTTTTGAAATTCAAATCCAAGAAATCCTCCAGCAATAAGAGACGCTATCAAATCCCATATAGGAGTTACCAAGATCAACATAAATATTGGAAGAATAAAGTACATAGCCACAGTAACACGATGTATAGTCTGATACGAAACCGTTACACCTAGAGTTTTAATCACTTGATCGGTTTTGTTCATCAATTCAAGTGCTTCCAAAAAGTGCGTTTGCTTGAGAGTGAACTCCACCATAGTCATAATTCTGGTCACTTGGATTCCCAGAAATACGTATAATATCATGAAATCGGTAAATCCCAGACGATGAATAGAAGTTTCAAGATGTATTCTTAAAGTTGCTGAACCTAGCATAGCCAGTGAGATAACTGCAAAAAACATATAGAAATAAGTGGATCATAAATCAGTGCACAAACTTTTTACAAGAGTTAGCATGCATGTTTCTGATATTCGTAAAATCCTACGCATCGTTCGCATAACGGAGTCACATTCTGAGCTCATCTCTGTCTGGGTGTGCTACTTGCTATTTGGAACCTAGGCTGGCTTGCTACTAGTCCTTCAAAACGTATTGTCTTTATTGTCTAGGCGAAATGACATTACACGCTTTAGGTAGTTTAAGATTGTCGTGATACGACTCCTACAGCTGGCCTCCCAGAATTTTCTCTAGCTTTGTGTATTTGATATAACATGATAAGGTTGCAACCTGTATTGTGAAGCAAAATACAGTACGCAATTTCAGGAGTATAACATTTGAAGGACCTCAATGCAAAAGTAGGTCTATTACGTGTATCGAGTGCGCATATATTCCCGAAACCAAAAGCCAGGTTTTACACAGTAGGACCTCAGTACCGCACTGGCGGCGTCTAACCAATAATGAACACCTTTTATACTTCTTTACCGATTTGTTTTTTGCAAGCAAACACTTACATCTTCAGATTAAGTCCGCGTCTATCCCACTGCATTTAACTTCCTGCAACACCTTTTAAGTTTGCTGCAGACAGTAACCACGTTTTTACTTGGTGACGTTTGCTTCGGCCCAAATTGACTCTAAAACACAATTATAGTGTTTGAATTTGAGCGCCACCAATTTCAATTACAATTGTTGTTCAACCCTAAAAGATAGCTCAGCTGATAGACAACCAGAAAGTATAAAATCAAGATGATTGGCATGGTAAACGCACTTGATTCGAGCTCTCCAGCCTCCAGCATTAAGCCCCAGTGAGGGGCATAAGCCCCGAAGCCTGCAGCCATAGAAGACCTGTGCCCTTGCTGTAAAAAGCCGCCCGTGGTCTCGCAGCCTGCTAGTATTGCCCCACGTCCAGCGCTCTTCAGTTGTGAGTTTAAAGCCTTCTCCTAAAGCCTCTCCTGATCCTGCCTTCAAACCCTAACCGATTTGCCGGTGACAAACATACATTGCTAAATCCATTTTTCAAGCCTAACCGATATACCAGTGGCACGATTTCCTGCTGGACTCGCTTTACCAAGTCCAGCCGCTATGAGGTAGGTGGCTTTTCTCTCTCTGGCACCGAGAAAATCACCTGAGACCCTACCTAAGGCAACACATAATCACAGACCACTAAGGTGGCCCTGTCGTCTCCGACATGGCGTAAAAGCACGTAGTGTTCCTATCTGATGCCCCAGACGTCTAATTAGATGACTTATAGTGAAATACAATGGCCAAAGAGTAAAGCGCTTATTTACAACGAAGGAGGATCATTTGGTTATCGCCAGCACCACAAATAAGCAAGAGATCGACTTACTTAACGAAGAAAATTCCTATTTAGTAAAAAAGGAAGGCCATACGGCCTTTCCAGGCGGACTTAAAACAACTCGCAGAATATCTGGGAACACAGCACAAAGTTCTGCAAGGCGCGTCGGCAAGCGTCCGAACCATTGGCCGAGTTTCGTTTAAGGCCTCTTTTGGCAGCGTAAATTATCTAAACACGATCCATAGCCCAAACACGATTCCTGGACACCAAAATGAACACACCCAGTGGTGTTAATTATCTTTAAAACCAAGAACAAATACAGGACCGAAATTTGCTTGTTTTTAAAACGCAGCCATATCTAATTACTACAGAAATAACCGCCACGCACACAGCGCCTGGAGCTTGTTTTAGAAGGGAGATTGGTGGCGTAAACCTGCAGGCGTTCAAGGTAAAGGCGATTTTAGCAGCCTAACTCAGCAGACTTTCCAGATGCTACTGGAAAGTCGAAGAATTATTTATTACAGTATTATAAGTAGATTATGCAATTACATTTAGTTTGAGATTTTTTAATTAGAATGTTTATTGATCTATTCGCTCCAGTATAATAACAATATCTGGCTAATGTAAAGCTACCGATTAGGGAAATTAATTGCGAGAAGTAGGTTGCTAAGATTATTCTCATCAGAGCTAATTATTACAACTTGTAACAAGACATCAACTTTTTCATAAAATAAAAATACAACAATAATAACTAATCAACGTTCATAAATTATAGTTTATGCTAATCACCACTTATAGCTACCTATCAAGAATGTTTTAAGTTTATAAGCTTCTTGTAGTCTACTCTTGGATATAGGCTTCTCCTTGTTCCTTCCACATTATTTTGTCCAACGCATACCCATGTCCAGCTTTGTTGCAGTATTCTTAAATAAGAAGCATAGTCAAAGGATGCTTCAGGTTCAATATTTTTAGATTTTTAGTAGAATCTTCTAAGTTAGGTAATAGTTCAACTCTAATAGTCTAAGCACGCCATCATGTTCACGATCATTAAAAACTTGACTTAACCTGCTTTCTTTTGAAACGGATCTCTTCCATATTCCTTTGAACTTCCTTAAGACAGAGTAACTTTGCTTATCTTAATTGATGTGACATAACGGTCCTCCAGTTGTTATTGGACTTCCATTTTGCATGCGTGATAAATTGAAGAACATACATCATACTAATAAATCGCCGTCATGGCGAGAATTAGCTTGGGTAAAACATGCCACCACTATCATATGTTACGGATAAACATATGACTTTATCCATGAAGTCGACCATCTTGTCATTTTAGGTTCTTTTGTTCAAAACAAAGAAGCTTTCTTTAAAAACTCTAGACCATGAAACCATCTACTACTGGAGCATAAATTTATGTTTGGCTCTTGAACGGCTTCATCTGGCACACTTCGAACGAGCCTTGACCAAAGAACACGAAATTAAAGTTTTTGTTGGAGCTATTCTTCACTGCTGACTTGCACTACAGAAGACGTGCAGTTGAATGCTTTCAGTTATTAGAATCCGCAGGAAGTAATTAATACCTTGAGACTTTTATCCCCGTTCTGTCTTCAACTTTTGCAGCTAATGATTCCACTCGTCTACTAGGATCTCATCATCCCATCTGATTCTAGTTCGTCAAATGTCCTGACGTAAGATATTGACTTCCACGGTGGACTGCAAAGGAAAACCCAAAAGATCGAAAAGTGACATGACTAACCGACGAACTTCTCTTCGAATCAAGCGTCTCTGTCTAAAATGATGCTTGTCATCAACCTTTGGAAACTTAAATCTGAAGGTAAATTCGTCGTATTTAAGATTCTAATTCAACCCAAGAGCTTGTTACAGGAAAAAATGTATTTACGATATTAAACCAGGCGCCACATTGATTACATAATTAGTTGACATTTCTTACACAAAACTGATAACAACTTTATTGTGTTAATTGTATGACGACAAATCGGGAAAATATTAGTGCTATTCGTCCCAACGACGTTACGATGTAAGGAAAAGGTTATCCATACATTTTTATGACGTCATAAGGCTGTTAAATGATACTAAACGTAATTACTGACTCTCATTAAATATTTAGGCATAGGTTGTTCGTTACTTGACACAAACTAAAGTTTAGGGCTAAATTACGGTGTTATATGGGTATATTAAAGAGCGACGTTCGTCAATTAACTAACTGCAACACTGTACACCGTTAGCACTTAAAATTATGGGAGCATAATACCTTATAGGACCTTGGCTGCTGCTCCTGCTGTGTCTGTGGGGCGTTGCTCAAACCGGCACACACTCAATTGCCGTCGGACACATTTTATCTATATGGGATGACTTGGGAATATTCGTTAGATGAGGGGTGAAGAGTCTCATCAACCGAAAGTTTCATTAACCAGGGTAACGCTGTTGAGATCCTCGAGGAGAGATTGGAAGGCGTACTATGCAAATCAGGAGTTTTGTGGCAAACTCACTTCCTTAAAAAATCGCTAGCATAATGGAAGTTTCCTGCTAAATCTGCGGTAAGCGGCCCGAAGATTGGATCCTTCGATATGGAGCTCAAGGCTGCGATAATATTTAGCGTCACCTGCAGGTATCACCCCGACATGGTCGCCAGGGCTAGGGCGCCACTAATAGGAGTACGAATACGAATACCGAAGTACCTTCCGCCTGGTCAAGAGCTGGCCACAAGTCCTCTCATTTAATAGTTAGGACGGACTTACTCAAAAACCCGGTAAACAACGAACATCTAGCGTCTCCATCCATCTCTCCTACACATGTGCAATATGTTTGTTACATAAGATTGCACAATGGTTTGCAAGAAGACAGACGCTCAAACGAAGACGAAAGCCTCAGACAGGTTGAAGCCTGTCCCCCAAAGAGCGACTGACTGACGCCAAGAAAGTCGTTAAAATAAATGACGTAAATGGGTATACGCAAAATTTAAATCGCTATCTTGGGCGACCTTTTTTGTTAGGGGCTCGAAATTTAGGTGAGAATAATATGTTTCGTAGATTCGTAGATATTTTAAAAAATCCTTGTTACTTCTGTTTTACCTGCTTGATATTAGTTCTTACATTCTTCTCAAAGCATGTCTAGTTTCTGTAAGTTCTTTTTACTAAATGTGTTTTATCGAGTTATAATCGGCTGTCTAAGTAGTATTGTATATAAAGAATTCAATATAATTTTAATTCAACGTACCATGAGTTACATTTTACTCCTAAATATTAATTCAACTAGTTAATATTTACAGTGCGCAGTATTAACGCTATTACCTAATATTATATTGTTTATATTGGTATTTAACGTTTCCGTAGTAAGAAATTTCAGTAATTTGTTTATTATTATATTATAATTAAGATTATTTCATGTTCGTCTTGCCTTCCTTCTTTCCAGGCTTCTTCCAAATAAATACTTCTGCCCCTTCTATACATAAGTATTCACACCACTTACTTTTTCAATATTTTTCATTTCTGCTTTTCTATGCTTTCATTCTGTTTCCCATTTCTGTATTTGTAGCATAACCCAGCCTAGACACTGTCGTATTTCTATATTGAGCTTCATTCTTATGCGCGTTTTAGCATTTAGCAGTTATACGGAATGAAACTAAAACTTTCTCATTCAAAATAGATTACCTCACCGGTAGTTGTTATAAATGAATCATGCCATGCAACCAAAAAAGTAAATTTGCTTTTAGGGGTGTTATATATAATTATTTTAACGATATGATGGCAAATTTAGTTTTTTATAAACTCACCACAAATTATTATCATTTGTAGAGTTCCAGTTTCGGCTTTCCCATAAATTATTTTATTATTGTGGTCTCTTTTCCTCGTATAAGGGGCCATTCCGAATATTTTTAGGGGGTAATATAACAAATCAAAAACCTCATAAATATTTGAAGAGCTTCGAACACTATCCATGCTAACCTTGGACGATGACAACTGTTACCTTTGTTCGAGAATACAAATTGTAAACTAATACTTTGAATTTAAACAAAAAAAAACACTTCGTAAAGGATCGACCAACATCGGTGACGTAATTTTATGAAAGTTTAATAGTACTGCAAGTATAGAATATTGTAAATATCTATGCAGTCTTTCACTCTAGATTTCTGTTTTAATATTCATGCCGCATACAGTAATTGCTATCCACGTTATCTTATCTGTATTGAAATTTTGTTACACAGTACAAACAAAGGCATATATGCTAATCGCACTTTTTTTGCTGTTCGGAAAAATATTTCTTCGTAGCTTTATAGTTTGATAATATTTGAATGCAATTGATATATTATAATAAATTATAGACATATTTGTAGTAATTAGGATATATGTAGCAGAGTGCTTGTGCATCTTGCTGTGACAAAAATAATTATATTAAAAAATACTTTTTCGTTAACTCTCATCAGATATTTATAATTATAATAGCACATTTATAAGACGAAATAAAATTAAACGGGAATGACACCACTGCGAACACTATAAGAAACTTCATATTCCCGAATGATATGCAAATTGCAGCTGGAACTCTCGTCTACCCGTAGCTAAAGAGGGGTTCTGTTAGAGCTTCTGTGGTAGGCTGTGCATGCGAGTTAACAAGTTAGTGTCACATGTGGCACAAGTTAGATATGAAACAAGTTTTGCTTGAAGCTGGGGAGACAGACCACGGAGACATTTGAAATATTAACCACTGTGTACGGCGACGAGGTCTTATTCCGAGTCAGGAAGACCTTTCCGATGATCCGAAGCTAAAAACCCCAAAAAAGTCCGACAACTTGTGGCCACTGAAAGAACAACCAATATTTGGAATTAGCTGTGTAACCATTAGTATTATTTTGGAGAACGGTTTGGATAGAGCTGGGCAATATATCGATATTACTTCAATATCGATATTTCGATATTTGAAAATATCGGATGTCGATATTTATCGATTCGATATTCTTCGATATCACGATATTTATCGATATATTGGCAAATCTCGGAGATTGATATATCGAATATCGATATTTATCCATTAGATATTTATCGGTATCTCCATATTTTTAAAAATATTTATCGATATATTGACAAATATCGACCAAATATTGATATAATCTGGATATCAAATATCGATAGGCATCTCCCAGACCAAAAAAATGTTGCCTCCAAAAGTCGATGGTGAAGACCATGCTGATCACTTTCTTTGACAATCAAGGCATCAATTACAAGGTAGCTATGCCATCAGGTGTCCCCGTCACTAATCATGTACTGCAAGAGTACAGGAAGCGTTTACTGCAGTGGTCGTATTTTTTTTACATCCAACAAGTGGTATCCTTTACGCGATAATATCCTTGTGCAAGCTTGCTCTACGAGCTCGGATTTTATAACATATGTGGCAGTTATAATACTCATAACATTCCTAGATATGTTAATAGCTATTAGTGCAGCTGTAAATAATATTTCTACAGCTGCAGTAACTACCGTTTCTTCGTCCCCAGTTTCCATGCTCTTCATTCCATGGCCATTTCTTTGGTCAACTCCCTAGCTGACACTGCCTCCTGTAGTTCAACCTAGGCCTTCCTCTTTTCATTTCTTCTGGCAGTATCTAGGTTAATACTAGCTTTGTCCATATGTTCTCTGGCATGTGATTTACATGACTAAACCCTACCAATAATTGTTGTCTTTCCATCTCTTCCACTATATTTGTCTTTATATTCATCCATCTTCTGAGTTCATCATTCTTAATTATATTCAGTCTTGACACTCGGACAATAATTCAGTTCTAGAACTAAGATTCTTCCCTTGTTTCTCTTACTTATGTCCCAAGATTCAAATCCATATGTTGCTATACGCTGAACTATGGTAGAATAGATTCTTTGCTTTGTGTACTTTTGTATATTTTCATCCCATAATAGTGAATTTATAAACCCCTCTTTCTTTATTAACCGGTTCGTCAATCTCTTTTTGACTGTTTTCCGTTTTATTACAGATTACGCCCAACTATTTATATTTCTCGACCCCATTTTAATATCCTCCGTCAATTTCAAGATTATCTATTCCTATTCTCAAGAACTCTGATTTTTTCATATTGATGTTTAATCCGGTCAGTTTATATTGCTCTTTCAGTTTGTGCAGCATATAATTATGGTCGTCTTCATCTTCTGCAATTAAGGCTGGGCCATACGCAAAGTAAAGCGTAAACAAGATATTGTCATTTATATAAGGCTTTATACTGTGTTTCCAATTTTTGCAGTGCAAAAGTATTAACAAGAAAATGAGAGTAACATTTATACTTCAAGTCATATCAAAAAATGTTATTAGAATAATTATCGATAGAACTCGCCGGGGTACTACTAGAACTCCCATTAGAACTATCGAAACTTTAAAAAAAATTGCTTACAAGACGTCGTCGTTTTGTACCATGTGTTCAAAAAGAAATTACATAAGGGTTGGCCATGGACAGCAAAACTAAGGTCAACAGCAAACTTTAAGAGACAGCAAACTTTACAGTTTCAGATTATAATATAAACTTATGACAACAACAACCATGACAGTTAATGAATTCTAAAGATTACTTTTAGTTTCCATGGTCAACCCTTATGTAATTTCTTTTTGAACACACGGTAAAAATACCCACCAACAAAAAAATTCGCGTTATTCTTTTTTAAATAGTTTTTTTGTAACAAATCTAGTAGCACGCCTACGAGTTCTATCGAAAAGTGTTGTCACATTTTTCAATAAGTATGACGGAAAAAGAATTGTAGTGCCCAAAATTTTTATTTCACATTTTTGTCTTACATACATAGAACTATTTTTAAAAATAGCAAGGAGCTCTAGAACTCCTAGGGGTGCAACGGAAGCTTGAAAAAAATTACATTTTATGAACTTGTGGTGCAAATTTCACAGATGTAATACTCAAGGATAAAGGGAAAACATTGATAGGAGGTGAAGACGGAATATAGGAAAATATAGGAAAGATGAATAGAACACTTTAGGGTGTTACTAAGGGAAGAACTAAATGCAGAATTATTTGAGGAAGAACCAAAGACAACAGAAGAAGAAGAACGAAGGCAAATGGGAGACAACGTACAAGAAGCAATTACATAAAATTATAGAATCTTCCACCTCTGAAGAAGTAATGAAGATAGTGCAATAGTGCAACCAATAAAGTTTTAGTACAAAGAATTAAATCCTTCACCGAAAATCTAAGAGGGAAATACCCTCGTGTTTCAGGGAAAATACGTCTACAAGTGACCATATTTCCGGTTTAAAGCTAATTATGGAAAAAAGCTACGAATTCAGTGTAGACGTGCATCAGCAGTATGTAGATTTTATAAATGCATATTACATAATAAACAGAAAATACTTGTAGGAAAGTATGAAAGAACTTAATATCCCAGATAAAATTACCAGATTAGTACAAACCATAATGGACGGAGCTACACATAAAATAAAAGTGGATGGAAACTTAACAACAGAGTTCAGAACCACTCTAGGGCTAAGGCACAGAGACTTCCTGACAATAACTCTGTTTCACAGATATACCTAGTTTTAGAAAAAGCAATACGAAAAATAATTAGAAATCCAGGTAGCATAACGTACGACAGAGGCATACAATATTTTGCCTACGCTGATGACATATTAATAATTGCCAGAAGGAAGAGAGCGTTCGAAACTGCTTTTTTACAATTAGAGAAAGAATTAAATCGAGCAGGTCTTAAGGTAAACTAGGACAAGAGAAAATATATGTTAAGAACCAGAGTGAGTAGAACAGAGACGTTTAATTGCACAAATGAATTTTGGAAATAAACGCTTTCAAGAGATAATCAAAATCAAACACCTGGGAAGTATAATAACAAGTGGCAACAAAACAGAAGAGGAGATAAAGGGTAGAATAGCAACAGGCAACAGAAACTTTTGGGCTCTACGGGCCGTTTTTCAACAAAAAAATATAGAAAAGAATGCAAAAGTCAGAATATGCAAGATAATATTGTAAAAGCGATAGTAACTTATGCAGGAGAAACATGAGTCTTCAATAGTGTTGCGACAAGACGAACTTTAAATATATGATGTGGTTATGAGGTTATTTTAAGGTAATCCTTGTAAAAACTTTATAAAACATCTGTAAAAGACTTTACTCAGAACTTTTCTAGCAAGTGGAAGATGTGGTACTAAATAGTTTGTAAAATCAAAGGCAATTAGGAGTAAAAATATCTTAACGTTCCTAGTAATACTGACACAGTAAGAGAAAATACTTGGTAATGAAAATTGCATCAATTTGGAAATAAAAAAGTGTTGCAGACGGGATTCGAACTCAACGCGATTTCAGCGCCTACGGAAGGCATTTCAATGGAAAGCAAGCATGCCGTGCGCCGCGCACCTATCGATTGTATCCTGCCATACAGCTGTGCCTCTTATCGCAACGCAGCGATTGTATTACATTCAACAGCTTATTGTTTCGCATTTTTTATTTGGATTCCATTTTGGTCAAGGATAAAGTCTGAGCTACGTGCAAATTAATACTTTTATCCACAATCACCTTATAACTGAAGTTTTATCCACACTTATGAACCGTCTAAAGTGCCACTTTATCCACTAGTGGGATAATGAAATTACTTTATTCCACTTGTGGGATAATGAAAAATACAATCTTAAATGAATCACATTTTATTTATTATTATTATTAAAATTAACATTTATATTAATGGATATTTCGTTCTTTGTTGTATCATATTTCACATCGTTTCCATTAATAACAAGCTTGTAGTTGTCATTGGTTTCAGAACGCTTAGTGCCTGTCGAAGTTTTTGATAAATCTGTAGAAACAATTGATGTCTTCTCTTGTAAGGAACGACTAGTATACCAGGAGAACCTTGGATTTTCCTTGCGATACCAAGCTTATTAGATATGGAGTCCTCAATATAACTTTCTGCTATAGCGGAGCTTTTACACCCACTATGTCGTTTAATTGTTGTAAGGTCAGCACATAGCACATTTATTAGCCAGTAAAGTTGTTAAAGTGTACCTCATACAATGGCCGCTATAAGCTTTTGGGTTTGCCAGATTCAAAATGAAGCAACTCGTGAAGGAACTTTCGACAAACTGTTGATCCCAAGAGGTTGCGAAGTACATTTTTGATACAAATATCGTAAAAAGAATCTGTCGTTGGATAACGTCTTCGGACGTAAGAACATGCATTTTCTATACGTTTCCACAGCATTGATAGAGAATCCTTCTTCTATAATTGTGAATTTTCGTGAAATGCCGGTTTTGGTATCTGGTATCGAAACAAGCCCATACGCGCCCATGTCTTGTACATCACTGATTTTCAAATTCGTTAATTCACAGCATCGACAGACACCAGAAACCCCTTTATTACTGCAAGCTAAAATATTTCAAAATTTATTATCTATAATGTCTAAAAGGTTAAGAAATATTACCTTGATCATCAAATATTTTTTATCGCAAGCTGACAACAAAAAAGCTGATTTGCCGTTAATTAATTAAATCATTAACGATGGTAGCCAAAACCGCAGATCAACCTTCTTGCTGCGCATACAACACGGAGGCTCTGAAAAATTTTGTACACTCACAGCGATAGCCGAGCTAACTCAATCGGCGATATGGTCGTGGGTTCAAATCACCAGCTATGCACCCTTGTAAAGTCTTAAAATAATATTGTATGGCGCCAGAAACTAGATGGTTTCGATTAAAGATATTTAAAGTACAAGTAATCAGAGTTTATTAAATATTAAATAATCTTGCAGTCAATAACTGTGATTTACGCAATATAGAGTTTATTCAAAATTTGCAATAATACAAGCAATCAAAATAAAGGTTGCCACACGCGTTAATACAAATAACCTAACCCCTTTGCGGGTCGTTAAATTAATTGAAATAGCAAGGTTAATCGAGTGATATGCATATCGCTGTCATTTAAAAAAAAACCTTTTTGTCTAGGCTGTTGTAAGCAAAAAAACGTGGGTTCTCCTTTCACAAAAAAGGCGTAAAGTGCACATAAAACTTCAAAGCTATCTTTAATTAAATAACAGTCAATGTTCTACTCAATGGGAAACAAATTGAAGTACTGGTATAACCAGCCCGGGTATGCTTGGAGGGCACGGCAACTGTTCACAATTAACGTAGCTGTATTAACAACCGAAAGCACTAACCTCTGGCGTCCTGTACTTCTTAAGGTGCAGTGCAGTCGAGGGGTTGCTACACAGGATTATTCTTAACGCGATACGGCGGCTTGACCAAAATCAGACCAGATTGCAGCATCGACGCTGAAGGTAGCTGACGGCCGTTTAAAATTGTGACGGGAAGCTGGCCTCCAAGTGTAAAATTATCAGGCGAAAATGGTTACTTCCAGAAGAAGATTTCCAAATAAAAAATAATTCCAGGCGAAAACGATTCCTAGTAAAAGCTAAAGAAATGCAATTAATATGAGGATAACAGAAAGAAAAACCCATAGTACCTGAATTACATTTTCAGCTTTCAAACACAATCGTCGTGGCGTAATTAGCACGAAGAAAGTTCTCGCAATCAAGTCGCTTGTTTGAGGAACTAAAATATAATGCCTCCGCGTTCGGACAATCGAAATGGGAACAGCTGCAAGCTGGGCCTTTGAGATAAGCCAGCGAATGTTTGTAGGGCTTTCCAGAATAGGTACGAAGTGAGCGAACTAATAAAGTGAAATAATTCGAAATACAATTTGATTATTATTCGAAAACAATATACAGGCTAGTCCTGAAGTAATTGGTATATGGAGAAAACATTCGAGAGAAGCCGAAAAATGGTTTCAATGCCCTTGTCAAAAATTCTTCCACATGTCCTCTTTCTAATACTGCAGCTTTCTTCGCCTTGTATTCTCTCGACTCACTTTTCAGGTAGGCAGTGAGCTTACTATATTTTCCAATGTCTATGTTTTTATAGACTTTTATAGCAACCTTCAGCATCGAGTACTTCGACTACATGGATGAAATTGCATACTTCTTCAAATTTAAGAAATGCGATAGCAGGACTTACTCATTTATTGTCATCACCCCCCGTTTCTCTTTCTATTCATTAAATTGAGAAAATACTTTTTCACAATGTTCCTTGGACTTCGCGGGCAATAATTGGAGAGTTGCTTTTTGAGCTTCCTCAAGGATTATCTTAGGAACAGAATCACTTTCTTGCATTTTTCACCAACTTCACAATTTTTTTCATAAATATGTCATAAACAACATATGTACCATAGCAACCAGTACGGCAAAGACTGTCCCGTTCATTGAATACCGAGATCATGCGCGATACGAATATTAAAAAAAATAAATTCCGATAATTCTCTCCATAATCATGGTGATTGTGGATAAAACTTTGTATTGCATTCGTGTTTTAGTTGCGTTTATCCACTTAAGAAAATTAAACGTTCGAACTGCGTTCTCGCGTTTCAACATCCTGGCCTGGATAAAACGCCATCTAAAACACTTGTACAATAAATAACTATTATCTATTTCTCAGTTAATGCAAAAATAGACACAGTTTTGTTTTTTGAAGGTGCTCACCCTGTATATATTTTCTCTGTATCATGCCGAGTAAAGAGCTAATCCGCATGCAAAATACCGTTTTCCACCAATAAATAGTATTTGAGTTGTACCGGCAACAGACAGACAGACAGATAGACAAACTGAATTGAGAAAACCTGTTTTTTTGTCATCCAAGGACCCTGTAGCGTTAGGATCTCAAGAAATCTCAAAAGGTGATTTTTTTGCGATTACAATACTTTCTTCGTCTTTTAAACGAGGCAGATCACATTTAAAATAAAGTCTTTTAATTGTTCTATTTGGCTAATGTGGATTTGGAAAACTGTCGAGATCGATAATTTTGTTAATCTTGTCTCGAATATTCGAAAAGTTGATGAGTCTTATCTCAAAAATTCGAGACGAGATCGGGAATTTTCTCATCTCGGCGGTATCACTAGTCTTAAGGATACAGAGAAGAAACATGTGGAGAGTAAAAACAAATGAAGAATTAAAAGAACTATAACAGACATAACGTAGTACGTAACTACAATAAATAAACTAAGACTAAACTGGATAGGGATTGTGGTTAAATTGGACAGAAACAGAATACCAAAAGCGGTGATGGATAAGGAACCAGAAGGTCGAACACAAAGAGGTAGACTAAAGAAAAGATGTATTCAAGACATAGAGGACCTAAGTACATTACAAGTAAGAGGTTGGAGTAGAGTAGCAGGAGACAGAGGCGAGTGGAAGCAAGTTGTGGAGCAGGTTCTTCAAGAATCGTAATGACATATATAGATAGATAGATAAAAGTGATAATCACAACACTGTAGTAAGCAAAATGTTTTGTAGACAATAATATTGAACTTAATATGAAGTAGAGGTACTAGGTTTTTATCACACCACATAGAGGAGTTAGTATATTCTAATTAAAATAAGTTTTGCATTTTTAAAATTAAATGTAGGTACAGCAACGGCAACCAACTAACTTAGTTTTAAAAAACTATTCCAGCAGATCCACTGATTGCACATGTTACATACATATTTACTCCATTGAAACTATCAGCAGAACACCAGCGCCGCAAGCTGACTTCCAGTGCTTATTTGTTCGACTACTACTATACTATAGCATTGTCCGCTACAATCACTTGCTCACTACAATATGTTGGTTCTTCTCTAACAACTATTTGTTTATTTGCAATTTTCTGCAAATTTAAATGGTGGCAGCTTTCACTTAAAAGGATTATCAAAGTCGACCTGGTGGAACTCCCAAAATAGCTGACGAAGAAAAACGCTCACGTTTTAAATGTTTGCACGAGCCTGCACTTCAATATATAACCAAAACGGTAAAATACTCTACATTTTTCTTACACCGCTACAAATAATTCAATATAATCTATTGCCTATTAGGCAAATATCATCAAGTTTTTGTTGTTTTAAGTTCCATCATTACACAGAATTTTAAAGTAAATTTCTTCGTACTTCATTTCACCATGTCTCATGCTTTAATTAAAATCCATTAAAAATGCAGTTTGTGTTGCAAATTTATACCCACAACAGAAAACACTTAAATTATCAATAAATATGCAAGGTTTTCAAAATACTTAATGACCCACCAATAGAGAGCGAGTGGAAAAAAGTGTGTGACTGAGCTTCGAGATCAGGCAACCCAGTCTACTCACCGTAGGTTGCTGCGACTTAACTTAAAATATGGTATCTATAATTCTCTTCTGCTTAAATATTAAGTTAGAGCAGTATCCTATTGTAAGTACATGGGATTGTCTATTCTCAAAGCGCAAACTCGTACTCTCCTGCATATTATAAACAACTACCTATATTTAAAAATTCAGCTATGGCAAATGTAATCATTTCTCTCACGTACAACGCCTCTTTAATATTTGAGGTGATTGTGTATTGTACCTACAATATGTTTATTACTGCTGACGTGGTTAACAGCTCTTCTAAATTCAACAAAAATTGTACCAGACATAAACTTGAACATTTAATTATTGATTGTAATTCAAAATACACTTATTAATCAAAAATTGTAAATTCTAACTTAAAAAATAGTTCAACATAGGTACAATGAAAAGTATGGTGCGTACTTGTATAAACCATTGTCCGCATCCTTGTAGAAAGCAATTGGTGGTATTTCTGGAAGCAGTAAGTGTGAAGATGAACTTCTTAAATAAATATATATTGCGTGACTTTTACACAGGTTGACTACATTGTCTTCCGACTCTATTTGCATTATTGCGTATTATGACCAACTTCATCTAAACATACAGCTGTATTTGAAAGTCCAACTGCAACATTTTCCAACTATTCGCCACTTCATATATTTTCCAACAACTGATGATTACACAGTGTTCACTAGCTTTACAAGCAATAGCCATCACCATTTTATCCTAGCACATTTAGCCTGTAGTTGGTATTATTGTGCAATTGCATGCGGTTGGGGAATCAAGATATCTTTTCTTGCAATAAATCTTTTCGTCTTGGACAATGGTACAAAGGTAAAAGTCTTACTAATCGCATTGCCGACTGAGAATTATGACTACCTCACCTGGTTCCCTTTTTGATTCAATTTTTACATTTGTGATAATAAAATGAATCAGCGAAAACCTACTGGAACATCTGTCAAGCAAGAAAATCATCGATTACTCTTTATGGAAAGCAACCCAAGAAATTAAAAGGCCTTAACTCAAATGCCACCAATAAGAAGTGAAAACGGTTGGGCAAGAGACAACAAGCAGACAGCAGATGCTTTTGCAAACCACCTCGAAAATATATTCCAACCGAACCAACAACGAGTGCAGAATGAAGCATTGGACACAGAAGCTTGAAGAGAAGAGAAAAAAATAAAGTTAGTTATTCCAAGAGAGATAGCAAAAGCATTAAAGAGAACTTAAATACAACGAAAGCCCCGCGATTTGATCTAGTTACAGGGGAAATATTGAAACATCTACCTTGAAAAAAAATAGTCAAACTAACAAACATAACAAATGCAGCATTTCAACTGAAATATGTACCAATCGTTTGGAAGCTGGCCGAGGTAATAATAATTATTTAAAATCCAGGGAAACTACCCACAGAAATAACATCATATCGGCCCATCTTCCTTCCACCAATAGTATTAAAACTGTTTCTCAAAAGGTTTAAACCTATTACAGAAAGAAGAGAACTGATTCCTACACACCAGTTTGAGTTCAGAAATTAACCTTCAACTGTAGACCAGGTCCAAAGGATAATAAACACCATCAAGAAAAGTCTTGAAGAAAAAAGTCTGGTAAGTGATCTTTCTAGATGCTGCACAGGCCTTCGATAATCAGGGATTAAACTATAAATTAGAAAAAAATATCCCTAAACAATTTGCTGAACTGCTAATGTCTTACATTTCGAACAGACTCTTCAGGATTAAGAAAGAAGATGAATGCTCCGACTTATACAAACTAAGGCAGGTGTAGGCGCAGGGGCTTATGATATGCGTCATGAACGGAGCCTTCTGGATACCAGGCGCCCTCCAGAAGTATTTAGCCAAACCTTCTACAGTTGCATTAAATACTCACTTGTATGGATTTATCAACTGCGTTTTTACAGGGTGAAGACGACACGCCGATGGAGTCATCACCGCTTCCGATCACTGATGCCCAGACTTCGGTGACCGAGACAAAAATGGAACAGTGTGCCTCTACTGCAGAGTTGACAGTCCAGACTTCCAGTCAAAGACAGTCTTCCGAGCAGAAAAAGGCCGCAACCGGAGCGGACATAGCCGATCAACTTGGCAAAGTGTCCCTCAAAAAGGTCCAACTTACAGCCAAGGAACGCAGAGAACGCGCCAAGCGAGCCTGCGAAGCCAAGGGCATTAAGTACGACCCAAACTTTAAAAGAAAGCAGAAGATGGAGAAGAAGAGGGCAGCAGACCCAGCTTCGAAATCTGAAAAACCTGCAACCAACCAGGGACAAAAGAGGCAACGCTCTGACGAAGCCACTCCCTCCCCGGCAAACGCCAAAAAGAGGCCTAGGCAGAAAGTAGACAAGCCGACCTCACCAAAGGCAGGCACCAGCAAGCTTGATTTTGCTGAGGCAGCCACTACGGTGAAGATGGCCATCTACCCTGCTGCATATCCAGACGTCAAACTGACAAAGGAACAAGGTGACCTAGTCAGAGACAGTCTGATTAATCTCATCTTCCAGATGGAAGAAGAAGAGAACACACCTCTCTTTACCAGCCACTATCTCGAAGCTGGTACATACGTGGTTGCGTGCAAGGACGAACTCACAAAACATTGGTTAAGTGAGCAAGTACCTAAGCTGCACCCGTGGACCAATGCCAAGCTGGAGGTAAAAGAGCGGGCAAAAGTTATTAACTCCGTCCGGGTAGTGTTCAACGTCCCCAAGTGGTACGACAAACAGAAACCCGAGGTTATTCTCCGTTTGATCGGAAAACAGAACAAACGGAAGGCAGACCTCCAGACCGATACCTGGAGAATACTCAACGTCACTCCACTAGAAGATGGCGGTAGAACGTTCGCAGCAATGATAGATGACAGGGCAAAACAAGCACTAACATCCATCAACTGTGTAGCGCACCTAGGCCTCAACAAGGTCACTTTCCTTATCCGCTCCAAGGATAGGAAAGAAGCACCTGAAACTAGTCCAAATTAACCTCCACCACTGCAAAGCAGCCACTGCAAATCTAAGCAGAAAGCTGCTAGCAGATGACATCGATTTAGCACTGATCCAAGAACCATGGATAGTTAAGGGACAAGTCCGTGGATTAGGGGGTGCTAAAGGTAAGCTTATTTATAATCATGCAAGTCCTAGAACATGTATACTTATAAGAAATAATCTAGACTGTTTACCACTAATGGAATTCTGTTCTAGAGACATAACCACAATTAAAATAAAATGGAATAACGATGAAGGTTGTGACCAAGCCATTATAAGCTCCGTCTACCTTCCATCCGATTCCAGGGACCCACCGCCTAGCGAGGAACTAGAAAACCTAGTATCATCTGCCTCCCAAGACGATCTAGACCTCATCCTAGGCTGCGACGCAAATTCTCACCACACCATTTGGGGCAGCACCAACTGCAACATAAGAGGTGAGTCACTTTTAGAATTTATCTTAACTAACAATCTAGTAGTAGTCAATAAAGGTAACACTCCAACCTTTTATAACGCTAATCGACATGAAGTTATAGATATTACCATAACCACAATGAGAATTAGTCGATCAGTGAATAAATGGCAAGTTTCAGACGAACCATCACTATCTGACCACAATTATATAACCTTTGAACTGTCTCAACGGGAAGTAAGCCAAAGAGTTTACTACAACCCAAGAAAGACAGACTGGGACCTATATAAACAAAAACTACAAGAGAAGATAGAACACCTAAAGTTCAGATCTTCCAATAAAGTAGTTTTAGACTCAAATGCTGACCGGTTAAAAGAGGCCATGATTGACTCCTTTCAGAGTAGCTGTCCTCTAATAGACCCAAGTCAGCAAAGAGCAAAAAAACACACAAATTGGTGGAATAAAGACCTAGAAAAGACCAGACAAGAAGTCAGACGTCTGTTTAACAGGTCTAAAGCCACAAATAACTGGGAGAATTATCACAAGGCTCTCACAGACTATGGCAAAAAGATCAAGGCAGCTAAGATAGCAGCCTGGAAAAAGTTTTGCCAGGAGGTGGAGACCACGCGATCCACAGCTAGACTTCACAAAATCATCTCAAAGCAAGCCATGAACCCAGTAGGCACTCTTAAAAGAGAAACCGGAGAATACACTACAACGGAAGAGGAGACTTTATCTCTTTTGATAAAAACTCACCTACCCGGAGCAGTGGAACAACCTACTCTGGCTGAACCCAATCATACCCCTAGGAGGGAAGACTGGGAAACAGCTAAGAGAATAGTCAGCAAAGAAAGGATTAGATGGGCAACTAGCCTCTTCAGTCCTTTCAAGTCTGCTGGAAACGACGGCATACAACCCGTAATGCTGCAGAAAGGGATAGATATACTGCTGAACCCACTCAAAGACATGTTCCAAGCAAGTCTTGCCTTGGGTTACATTCCCCAATCCTGGAGAGTGACTAAAGTAGTATTTATCCCTAAGCCTGGTAAGAGCAGCTATGCAGAAGCTAAATCTTACAGACCTATCAGCCTAACGTCATTCCTCCTTAAAACGTTGGAAAGATTAGTAGACAGATACTGGAGGGAGGAAGCCCTAACTTCACTCCCGATTCACAAATATCAACATGCTTACCAAACAGGGAAGTCATGTGAAACCGCTCTACACCAACTAGTGGGGAAAATTGAGAGAACCTTGGAGTACAAGGAGTACGCAGTCGGAGCATTTCTAGACATAGAAGGTGCCTTCGACAACACCTCCTACCACTCTATTGAAAGAGCAATGACAAACCATCAGATCGATAACACCACGATAAGATGGACTATGGCAATGCTCAACACCAGAGTTGTAAAGGTCAAGTTATTTGACAAGGAAAAGACAGTGCAGGCGACAAGGGGATGTCCACAGGGAGGAGTTCTTTCTCCACTCCTGTGGTGCCTCACAGTTGATGAACTGCTGATCCAACTCAATAACAAAGGCTACTACACTCAAGGATACGCTGATGACATTGTCATACTGATTCAAGGTAAATACCAAAGAACCGTAGACAATGTAATGAAATCAGCACTAAAGATAACCGAAGAGTGGTGTCTAGAGAATAATCTTAGAATTAATCCCAGCAAAGCCACTCTCGTCGCTTTCACTCGTTGAAAGAACATCACAAACAGAATCAACATAAAACTGTTTGAGACAAATGTCAACTGGGAGAACGAGGTTAAGTACTTAGGTCTAACCATCGATTCCAAACTAACTTGGAACTCCCACTTAGACAAAACAATCACCAGGTGTATACAAACATTAGTTATTGGAAAAAGAGCCATAGGTAGTACGTGGGGGCTCAAACCGGAACTGACCCTCTGGCTGTACAAAACCATGGTTCGACCAATAATTTCATATGGAATAATCGCCTGGTGGCCCAAAATAAAACAAGCAACTGCGATCCACAAAATCAGCAGAATACAATATCTAGCTAATCGGTGCATCACTGGAGCCTTTAAAGGCACCTCAGGACAAGCACTGAATGCTATTTTAAATCTGCCACCTCTGCACATCTTCTTGGAAGGTGAAGCCAGAATGGCAGCCTACAGATTACAAAGTACTGGTCACTGGATGACCACAGCTAATAATCTAGGACATGGCAAGATCATGTCACACATCAACAACCCAATATTAGAAATGGGTTCTGATCTTATAATTAAAGCCTATGACTTTGAAAAGAACTTTACTGTACACACAAGTTGGAATCCGGACCAACTACCAACTCCAACAAATAAGAACATCATTTTTTACACTGATGGATCTAAGTTTGAAGGGGGTACAGGCTCCGGTGCGTACAGTACCAATCCTAGAACCAACGAAAAAGTCAGTCTAGGAAAGTTTTGTAACATCTTTCAGGCTGAAGTACAAGCTATTAACGTATGCGCAAACATCAGCATAGAAAAGAAGCTGCTCAATCGAGACATACACATTCTCTCAGATAGTCAGGCAGCACTGAAAGCGCTAAACGCTTTCAGTACTTCATCGAGACTGGTCAAGGAATGCAAATCCAAACTTCAAACCTTAAGCCAGGGAAATACAGTAAAATTATGCTGGATCCCAGGTCACCAAGGTATTGAAGGAAACGAAAAGGCGGACAAGCTCGCAAAAGAAGCAGCCCGTAATGCAATGACCGGTCCAGAACCTGGTCTAAGCATTCAGAAAAACCAAGCCCGCTCAGCTATTAATGAATGGGTCAACACCGCACACCAACTAAAGTGGAGAAACTACAATCAAGCATCACACTGCAAAAGATTGCTAAAAACTCCGAATCCACAAGCCACCAAAACCCTGTTGAGACTGAACAGAACTCGAATCAAGCAAGTAGTCAGTCTACTAACAGGCACTGGAGCATTCAGAGAATTTATGCACAGGATCAATATCTATAGAGATGAACCTGTTTGCAGACTATGCCAAGAGGATGATGAAACAGCCTATCATATCCTCTTTGAATGCCCAGCATTAGAGCGTAAAAGACACCAACTCGATTGGAGCCTTAACTCTATTGACAACCGCAAGCTAGTAGGGGACATTGCAAATCTAGTAAAAGATACAGATGTCGGCCTGCTAACTTGAAAACTCCCGACAGTACAAAAAGCCCAAAGGGCTGACGTGCGCATGCCAGCAAAAGGCAGTCGTGGATCTAAATCTAATCTAATCTAATCTAAGGCAGAAGTGCCACAAGGCAGTGTTTTGGGACCAATACTTTACCTCTTGTACACAAATGACATTCCAATAGCAGACGAGGCAACGATAGCTACCTTCGCAGACGACACTGCAATAGTAATGGTAGGCGAAAGTACTGAAGAAACAACAGAGACACTACAACACGTCATAAACGAGGTAGATGGATGGATTAAACGATGGAGAATCAAGCTAAATAAAAGCAAATCAGTGCACATAAACTTCACGAATAAGAGTAATCATGTGCCAGTGACAACAACAGCATGATATCGCTTGCTAATACAGCAAAGTATCTTGGAATGAACTTGGATGCCAAACTACGCTGGGTAGGGCACGCATAAAAAGAGGGAAGAACTTAATATAAAATATTAAAAAAATGCATTGGCTGCTGGGATTTCTGTACAACCAAATATCAAAACCAGTATGGACATACGGTTACCAACTTTGGGGCTCTGCCAGCAAAACTAACAGTAACAAATTCAAAATTTTCAATACAAAGTAGTACTAAGGAACATCGTGGATGAACCCTGGTACGTCAGAAATAGTAATATCCATAGAGATCTAGGCATAAAAACTATATTAAAGGAAATTAAAAACTTTGCTCTTAACATGAGACTAGGCTTCATCACCATGTAAACGTCGAAGCCATCCAACTCCATGACAATGCAGAATTAGTGAGAAGGTTCAAGACAACCAAAACTTTTGAGCTAATGTGATATGTGGTATCAGTGAGAAAAGAAAACAGAGCAAAAGTGAAGTGCTAACATGTAAAAAGAGACGATGGCAATGGGGGAATTCTTAACATAAGCAAGTAGACAATTTAAGTTAGATAAGAATTGCTGGTGTAGTGAAACAAACAAAAAACTAATAAGCAAATCCACCGATTCCAAAGCAAAGACGAAAAAGGCAACAAACATGCACAACGATTTAGGAAAGAAAATATGTAAATTTACGAGGTAAAGAAATGGAAATCGCAGAAGAATTGGAGAAGGCAAGTTTAAAACTAATTGGACTAACAGAAACTAAAAAGAAAGGGAAGGGTAATCAAATATTATCAAATAGTGTACTACCAATTTACGGAGGCATAGCTGAAACGGAAAGAGCACAAGCAGCAGTAGCATGCATAATTTGGAAGGAATTTATTGAAACAGTCAAGGAATGAAAGTCTAACAAGGAACGGATTTTAAAACTTGTATTGGAGGGTTATAAACAATTTTTATTAACAATCATTATTGTGCACGGACCAAATGAAAATGAAACAGCAGCGGGAAAGAATAGATTTTGGACTGATCTCCAAAATTCCATTGAAGATTATAAAGGATTTTTAATTATGCTTGGAGACTTCAATGCAAGAGTTGGCAAAGAACACAACCAATGGGATGGGGTGATTGGCCCATATGGAGAGAGTGCTCGAAACAATAACGGTAAACGGTTATTAGAATTCTGTTTAGATAACGGACTAAAAATAACTAACACATTCTTTAGGCATAAATTAATTCGCAGCATAACAAGAGAAGTTCAAAACAGGCAGGAAAAATTTATAATTGATTACGTAATAGTACCAAATGAAAACTTGAAAAACATAAAGGACACAAGAAGCAAGCGAGGATACGAAATTTGGAGTGATCACTTTCTACTACAAACCACAAGCAGGATAAATATCCCAAAAGAAAAGAAAAAGAAGGAAGAATCCTAGCAAGCCAGAGATAAGGAAAAGATCAAAAATCACAGATTAAGGGACAACGGTGTTAAGGAAAAATACAATGGCGCATCGGGAAAAGAATTTGACCTTACCAGATACAGATAACGCATAGAAAAAAGATAGAAAGTCTTCACAGGAGTGCTAAAGAAAACTGCAGCAAAAATTTGTGGGACACATGCAACAGTTAGAAGCAAAAAATAAACTGCATAGTGGAATGACCAAGTAAAGAAGGCAGTGAAAGAAAAGAAGAGACTATGGAAAACCTATATTAGGTCAAGAAATGGCACAACGTATACAGTACAAGATGCAAATAACCATAGCTAAAGATTCTGTGTTAGAAGCCAAAAGAAGATCGTGGGAGGAATTCAGGAAGCAACTGGAAAGAAACAGCAAAGATAACTGAAGCTATTTTATAGAGCACTAAAGTCCCTCAAAAATAACAGAGAAGTGAGAGTAGAACAAATACACGAGAAGAAAGGGTACATAATAACAGAAAATAAAAAGTTACTAAACAAATGAAAAGAGTACTTTGAAGAACTATTAAAAGAGGATTCACATAACAACTCTACATATCATACTGAAAAACAACACATGAAAGAACCTGGCAAAAGGACAGAAACAGGAAACAACATAATAATGAAAGAAGTACAAGAAGCTCTAAGAAAAATAAAAATGAGAAAGGCGGCCGGATATGACAGATTTACACCTGAAATCATTAAATTTGTGAGCACTAAAGGCATACGAGAACTTCACAAGGTCTTTAATATGGCATTGAAACTAAAGCAAATACCAAGTGATTGGCAGACAGCAATAATTCTACCGATCGATCCATGAAAAAGGGAACTACTCCAATTATAGGGGGATCTCCTTGCTAAGTGTGGCTGCGAAAGCTTACAAAGGGAGAGGCTTCGTGCTGAAATTGAAGACCACCTATACAATACACAAAGTGGATTCCGCATAGGATAAAGTGTCCACAACCATATTTTTACACTCCAACAGCTGGCTGAAAAAACTCTTAGTAAAAATAAAAACGTATATCTATGCTTTATACATCTGAGCAAAGCCTTTGACATTATCAAAACGGACACTATTTGGGAAAGCCTTAGAACTAAATGGGTGAATTCAGATTTAATCCAAGACATTAGAAGCACATATAAAACCACAAAAAATATAGTTCGAACAAGAAACAACTTATCTGACACTTTTATTACAACCGATGGTGTTAGGCATGGAGGTGTACTGAGCCCCCTCTTATTGATATGCGTGGTGGATGAGATAATAAAGAAGTGTAAAACAAGAATGAAGTCATACATAATAGGCTACCATAATCTATAGCTAATTAAACTGGAAATATATATATACTTTCACGGATGACGTTGTGTTATGTGCGGAGTTGAAAAAGCATCTACAAAGTAATACCTATTAACATATGGAAGGAGGTTCTTGAAAAGTACAATCTGAAATTAAATCTAGAGAAAACTAAAATAGCAGTCCCAACAAATGACATCAAAATAAATATTAAAATTGAAAATAAGCTTACTACCTATTTAACAACCAACACTATTGTATGAGGCAGAGAACTGGGTCTTAACGAAGGCCAACAAGCAGCGACTCCAAACTGCTGAAATAAAGTTGCTGAGAAGGATTCACAGGAACAAGAGAACCGACAAAATAAGAAATGACCATGATTTCGGAGGCTTTCACGGCCATTCTCATTAAGTAAAATACGACTTCCGGGATTGGACCGTGCCATTATTGAGGTCGAAGAACTCAGCGTTTCGCCCACTTTCGTAAGGGGCTTTATCAGGAGGAAAAAGCAAAAAGAGCACGGTAATTGAACGTGTTAACTACGTCAGAGACGAAATTCGACTAACAATCGGAAGGAGAAAGGCGAGAATTTATAGGCAAGCTCCGCCGAGGATCAGCAAATTCGGTTGCGGTGGGCGGGGCTTGGGAATTAGCACTTTCCACATAGACGGAAAGGGAAAGCCTTCGTCTCGATTGAGATTGTTAGGGTGTTTGTAAATCTCAATGGCTTTGCGAATCTTTCTGCTAAAGAAGAATGGGGATTTGCAGATGATGGAAGTTTAATCAAAAAAGATTTTATGGCTAGTATCACGGTGGTGTTCGGCGATGGCTGATGATGAAAAGAGACCCGGCTTGAGACAGCGCTTGTGCTCAGAGATGCGAGTTTTCACTGACCGTCCTGTTTCACCAATGTATACAACATTACAAAAGCAAGGAACTCTATAAACACCTTTAGATGACATAGTGTTTAATTTATCTTTAGATGAAGGAAGAACCTGTGAGATTTTGCTCGGGGGTTTGGATACTGTTTTAATGTTTTGTTTTCGAAGAAACTTTCCAACGCGATTGGTGACTTGGTGGATATCGGGAAGAAAGACTGTTGCTGCAGGAGGATTGGTTTTTGGAGGTTTGGGTGGCCTTGGATGAAGATGGCGGTTTATGGTAGACTGTACATCCCTAGCACGGTAACCGTTGTTCCTAAGAGCTTTCCGAATTTGGTTTAATTCAGCGTGGACATTATTGGGTTGGGATATGGAAACAGCCCGGTGTACAAGCGAATTGATGACGAAAAGTTTTTGTGTAGGATGATGGTGGGAATCGGCACGCAGATAGCGATCAGTGTGAGTGCGTTTGCTATATACAGAATGACCAAGTTTGGCGAGAGACCTGTAGGTACATCGAAGAAAGGAAGAGAGCCGTTATTTCTATCTCCATGGCAAAGTTCATGTCTGGATGTTGACTATTGAGATGATTTAAGAAGACGGATAACGTGTCTTTACCATGTGGCCAAATAATAAAGTTATCATCGACGCATCGGAACCAAACCTTGGGTTTCAATTCTGAAGATTCCAGAGCTAGGGTTTCGAAAGCTCCCATGAAGATATTGGCAACGACAGGTGAAAACCAAAAATTGGGTGTCCGAATGGGTGCAAATAGACAAATCAAAAAGATCTAGCAAACCAAACTAAGAAAGGATGACCAAGACGGACCTGGAATGAAAGTATACTCACTATACTAAACGAAAGAGGAATTTCAAGGAACAAAGCAACACAGATGACAACGGACCAAGCAAGATGAAGGAAATGGATAAACAAGTAATTCAACCACATCAACACCTACGCGTACAACCGCACCTAACTATGTATAGTCTGTTTTTTTGCTTTATGATTCAGAGCAGGCTTTGCATTTGCATTTTTGTAACAGTGTAGGTAGTTAGTGATAAAGGAAAAAACACTAGTTATGTCAGAAACCATTAGAACTGTCAATGGGTTAACGTATAAGCACTATTATACTTAATAAGAGCTAAAATTACTGAACCATTGACATTAAATAAGGTATTGCTTTATTTTAAGTACGTTTATTTAAGCGTGATTGATATCTAACTGTACAGAAACGTCATAAAATTTCTAGACATCTATCTTTTATGTACTAATGTAAAAATAAATATATTATTAATAATTTGCTGATGATTTTTGTTTGTAGAACTGTGTTGTACAAGTTATTATTTATGCTACACATATAACAGGCATTTCAAAATAAAGAGATAATACAAAATACTCTGATAGAACCATTTTCAGAGATATAATTTACCAGGATTTATATGGATACACTTCAGAATAATCATCCAGAATCTGATTCAGAAGAGGAATACAACTCGTTTTCCGATTCTGTATCAGATTCTTCCAACCTAAGAATAACAGGAGGTATGTCATCCACACCACTTTAACAATGTGCTTTGCCCAGTCACTTTATATTAGTAGTTCACAGTGTTCAACGTTTTTTCCCATATGTTTGCTGTACACAGTGATAGAGATTTAAGCCATAAATTAGCAATTATGTCTTTTGAGGGAGGCTGAGAATTTATGTCCTTATTATAATAGTTCTTACATAAACTCCATGCCAATTCAAATGGATTGTATTGACAGTGGTATGGAGGTAATCTAAGAACTTCATGCCCATGTCATTTTTTGTCAATTAAGTAAGTATTGCTTTTGGTCAATATGTAAAGTAAAATTAAACTCCCATAATTGTCGCTTTATTATTTTTTCATCAAATTGTACGTCACTTTTAATTAACCATTCCTGTATTTGTAGTTTATTGGACGAGAAATTGGGTGGTTTATCGATAAGAACCGAATTATATGGTGCATTATCTATAATTAACACACATTTTCCATTCAATTTGGCCAAAGCAGGGATTAACTGTTTTTCAACATTGCCTATAAATGTCACCATTTATACACTTATGATAGCCCCTGTCGTTATTGTCCGAGTCCAACAGTAAGTCACATCCTGGTAAAGTTTCATCCAAAAACATGAATATACATTTTTCACTATAATTTCGAAATTGTAAATATTTCCTTTAAAAGTAAAAAATTCCAAATTTTCTTCTTAATATCTTCCCTGAATCTCTGTTCCTCCCAAGTTAGAAATTCTTTTTCTTTATTCATATTATCATTCGGTTATTGCTGGAGTTGTGATTTTGCTTCGTTTCGATTTCTGTGTTGCATTCGAAATCTAGCATTATAAGAAATTGTCAGAAATGTTATATCTGTTTAATTCTTAATACTTACATCGAAGATTAGTAGAACGGCATTTTATAGCCTCTTTAGTTTTACTGTTACCTAATGCTGCTTTTTCGTGGCATTTTATTAAGATTTGCTGAAGTGTCAACTTGACAATCCCGGCGACCTGGATTTTGACATTAGTTATATTTTGTAACTAAACTGTTGTACACTGCTAAAATAATATAAATGCAAAGCCTGCTCTGAATCATAAAGCAAAAAAATAGACATACCTAAGTAGGTATGTATAAGAAAGTCTTAGACTATAGTTACTAGTTGCAATATAATTTGAACAATAAATTTGTTTTTACGTTTTCTATTAGACATTTATTGGTTCGTTTATCTCTTATTATGGCAGTATGCAAAATCCCTTCTGATCTAGGAACGTTAAAAGCTTGTTTAAGAAGAAATCGTTGAAATATGATGATCTTTCAGATTAATTGTACTGTAACTAGGTACCTATTCAATAGTACTGACTGAACTATTTGCTGATCATAGTGGTACGTACAGCTGGGTCCACAATCGTTACATAACTTATACATTTGGTACTCTACTACAAAATCATGGACATATAGTATTACGTCCTCCACCTTATCATCCGGAATTAAATAAGACTGAATTGATTTGGGCAAAGATAAAAAATGAAGTAGCATGGAAAAAACGTTACGTTTAAATTTAATGATATGGTACAGTCCCAAGATGACTGGAAAAGCCGATCTCAAAAAGTGGATAAAATTTCTCAGAATGAAACGTTTTTGGACATTCATACTGAAGAGTTATAATCATAAAGCTGGGAGAAAACAGTGACAGTCATAATGAAAGCGATAGTTAATTAACTTTTACTTACATATATTTATTATACAATTATACATACACTACTCAAACACTTAGTTTATTTATAAAATTATACACACACATTACGCCACTGTACTGTAAGTATTCAAACTGCATAGACACGTCTTCTGTGTACTGGCACACTCGCCTTCCTTAGTGGACCCAGCTATATATGTACCAATAAGTTGGCCACAAAGAATAAATATTGAAACTCTTTGAAATTGCTTATTTGATATTAAAACACAGCCATTTACAAGAGTAGTTATAGTCAAATTATGTCGCACAAATATAATTTTGTCCCACTTCGTAAAGAAAAACTGGCGATGTAGAAATACATAATTTTATATTCCAATCAGTATGTACTACAATACCTTCGCAAAATATTTTTTTATTTTATTTTGGTACTCAGCCAACAGCCGTTAGGCCAATTATAGGCGTCGCTGTACATTTTATGGGGACTTCCAACCCCACTAATGACTTGTCATGATGTTATTAAGAAATTTAATAATATACACATATACAGTGCACACTCATTGGTTAAGATAACAATCATATAATACAATTTTATATATTATAACTTACTTAAACATGCGTAGCTTACAAACTAGTGCAGGGTACTGATAAAACATTAAATTTAAATATCAATGATAACAAACACCTCAAATCTATTTTGTTCCGGTTCATTAACAATTTGCATTGCAGAGTACGTAATCGCTTTAACTTCAGTGCCCTGGGGGTGTTTGCCCAAAGTAAATTCTTCACCATAACATTTGCACTTTGCACGGAAGTCCTCGCCTTCAGTCACAAACTCCGTTATAACCACTTTACTACAGATCAAGTATGGTTCACAACTGAACAAGAATAGAAGTTCGTCTAGAAAATGAAACAGTAAACTTTCTATATCGTGCCCCGTTGCTTCGATTTCCCGAACATCCTGGATTTCAACTGTGGACAGTGTCGTCATGTAGCCAAACATTGCTATTCCGCACTGCTCGAAGGCTTCGGGTAAGCTGTTTCCCCATGCATGCAACCTAAGCAAATAAGAAAATAGGATGTCGCTCTTAAAGGATCTGCGTAACTACTCACTGAACATCTGCAGTATGGTCTAAATCTGAAAAATGACCGATTAATATCAAGGGAATTTGTTGTTGTATCTAAGTACTTACACTCATATTTGCAAGGTGCTAGCATTAAATCCTCTTCGGTTATGTCTTCCATTCTTGTTATTTGTTTAAAATACTGGTTGAGCTGAATACCTTATCATAAACAGTAACCGATTTCATAGGTTATGTTATTATTATTGCACCACATGTTGCACTTGTAAATCAGCTGCCTGCTATATTGGTTGCCTATATTCAGGCGCACAAGTGTAGGTGGCCTTGTAATATCCACAATTCAAAAAATCTGGTGTGATACATGCACACAACTTCCTTTTACAGTGATCTTATAATTAGCCAAAAATTTGATTTTAAATTTTTAAGCAATTCCGGTTCAAGCGTTCAAACAGTGCGGACGTATGCGGCGAGCTGATATCGTGTAGTGAACCTTGAACTAAGTGATTGCAGACGCAACAAGCGTTAAAATTAAACCAACTGTAAGTGATAAATATTATTTTACTTATAAGGAAGATACCACCACTGAGTGCTGCAGAAGCGGCCACAAGCAAGTAATAATGCTGCCAGCCGGCGGCGGTGGCTACAATGTCACATATTTTACTTATAATCAGCAACCGCCAGTTTTTGCACAACAAAACCCATTCCAATCAATCCAAGAGCCTTTATTTAACCAATATCAGCAACAAAATCAACAAATATTCCCACAATATCTACCCTCTCAGTATCAATCAAATTCACAACCAACCCACTCACAAATGTCTATTTCCCACCAGCAGAATATGTCAGACAACCATAGGAAATATCAGACAACCAAACGAAACAAAATGTAAATAGCCCCCCTCAATACTCTGAAGACGAAGACAGAAATCGAAAATAATCCCAATAATAGTTGGCAGAAGGTCACCGGAAATAAACGGAAGAGATTAATAAAACCCAGAACCCAATCAATAAATAACGAAAACCAACCACTAACAGCCCACCCAAATAAATTCTCAGCACTACCACTAAATGAAAACCAAATCAGCGAGACCAACGATAATCAAACGACAACCTCAACACCCAAACCCCGCCCATTTTTATTCATGGAGTAACAGATTACGAAAAGATGACAGAAAGTCTGTTGGCAGTTGCCGAAGAAGAACAATATTCAACTAAAAGTCTGTTAAACAATGTAGTCAAACTAAATACAAAAAATTCCGAAACATACCGAAAACTAATTAAGCACATGCAGGAGAACAAGATTATTCATCATACTTACCAAATGAAGGAAGACCGAGCGTATAGAGTAGTACTGAAACATCTGCACCACACTACACCAACAATAGAAATTAAAAATGCTCTTCAAAAATTAGGACACCGCGTATACGAAATATAATGAACATAAAGCAGAAACAAACCAATGTCCCGTTACCCATATTCTTCATAGACCTAGAACCGTCCACTAACAACAAAGAAGTCTATGATATCTGTCAACTACAGAATAAGAACGTGCTATTTGAACCCCCAAGGACAATCAAAGACAACCATACAAAAGCTTACTGCAATAGACCATTTGCGTGCATCAAATGCGGCGGTCGGCATGACACTAAAACCTGCAAAAAACAAGAGAAACTCAAGCTACATGCGTACTATGCGGAGGATGTACAATCTATCAAGAACTGCAGAGAAAATATCAACCTAACAAACAACCACAAACTATAAAACCTCCAGCCTTAACAGAACGAAATTTTCCTCTCCTACGAACACAACAAAATCTCCATTTTTCTCCCAGCCAGTCAGTTTACACAAATCCAGCCAATTCACAGTCCTCCCCTGCCAATCAAGAGTTAAGTCTTAGTCAATTTCTCAACGAGTTTAAAAGCATGTTTAATCAACTCATACAGCAAAAAACCATGATCTTAAACATGCTGACTACCGTCATCAACAAAGTAATTCAATAATGGCCCAATTCCTACGAATTGCGCTATGGAACGCCAATTGCTTGCAGCAGAGATGCAGAGAAAGCTAGAAGTCGAAACATTTTTGCACATGAATAACATAGACATCATGCTAATATCAGAGACCCATTATACAGAAAGAACATACATAAACATACCTCAGTATTCTATTTATCATACAGAACACCCAGACGGGACGGCCCACGGAGGCGCAGCAATAATAATTCGAAAATCACTATCGCATCACGAACTGCAGCCATACAAAGCGGACTACCTGCAAGCTGCAACAATCCCAGTTCAAAAACTTCCAGCACCATTAAACATTTCAGCCATCTACTGTCCACCTAGACATAACATTACGAAGCAAATGCTACAACCTTTCTTCGACACCTTGGGACACAGATTTATAACGGCGGAGACTTTAACGCTAAGCACATCCACTGGGGCTAGCGTTTAACTACAACGAAAGGCAGAGAACTATACAACCTTATAACAACTAATAGATATAACTTCCTTTCCACAGGCAGCCCAACATACTGGCCAACGGACCCTAGGAAAATTCCTGACCTATTAGACTTGTTTATTGTCAAGGGCCTTGCATTGAATTATATGGAAGCCGTCTCCAACTACGATCTCTCATCTGATCACACCCCAGTGATAGCTACTATAAGTGCGACAATAATATATAAAGAACCTAAACCCACCCTTAGCAACAAAAGAATAAACTGGGAAACGTTTAAAGAGCACATTAATGAACATCTAAACACAAGCTTAAGATTAAAATCACCAGAGGATTTGGAAACCGCTACACATCACTTAATAACAATAATACAAGAAGGGGGGTGGCATGCTACATTACAAGCTATTAAAATCAAAATTAACTCACCAAACATCCCTAATGAAGTTATGGAACTAGTGAGAGAGAAAAGACGTGGAAGAGCTAGATGGCAACGAAGTCACAACATTGAAGACAGAAGAAGTTATAACCAACTAAACAACAAATTAAGAAGCAGACTAAAAGAAATCCGAAACGAAACTTTCCAAACTTACGTAACCGGTCTCTCTGCAGATGATCATTCAATTTGGAAGGCTACCAATGGTCTTAAGCAACCAAAAGCTCACCTACCGCCTTTGAAAGACCAAGTAGGCAACTGGGCAAGATCGGAGAAGGAAAAAGCGGAGGCATTCTCAAAACATCTAGCAAGAGTATTTACGCCAAACTCTGAGGAAATCGATCAAGAAATTGAACAGAACCTACAGACTCCACTACAGATGTCTCCACCTATACGAAACTTTACCGTCAAAGAAATAACAAATGAAGTGAAATTACTAAACAATAGGAAATCACCAGGATATGATCTCATAGCTGGCGTTGTGCTAAAACAACTGCCAGAAAAAGGACTTAAATTTATTCAAATTCTCTTTAACAGTATACTCCGTCTGACATATTGGCCGCTGCAACTAAAATTTGCCCAAATTATCCTCATTCTTAAGCCTGGCAAGCCTCATAACGAAATAAAATCCTACCGTCCCATCAGTCTGCTCCCCATAATTGCAAAGCTGCTGGAAAAATTACTCCTAAAAAGAATCAACGAAAACTCTCTGCAAGACGAATGGATGCCCAATCATCAGTTTGGCTTTCGTCATCAACACTCCACAATACAGCAGTGTCTTCGACTGACAAACATAATCCGCACAGCATTCGAATCAAAAATCTATTGTACCTCAGTGTTTTTAGACGTGAGCCAGGCTTTCGACCGAGTGTGGCATCGAGGACTATTGGTCAAGTTAAAGAAGCTATTCCCCCACCAGTACTACCAAATATTCCAATTATATCTTTCTGACCGCTACTTCCAAACAAAAGTCGACAGTGAAACCTCGAAAATGAAACCAATAAAAGCAGGAGTTCCCCAAGGCAGTGTCCTCGGTCCCTTAATGTACTTAGTATTTACCTCTGATTTGCCAACCACAGAGCAAACGAGCACGGGAACATTCGCCGACGACACAGCGATCCTTGCCAGCAGTCATGACCCAGCGATAGCATCTTCAAGACTACAAATCCATTTAAATCTAATCGAAATATGGTTGAAAAAATGGAGAATTAAGGTCAACGAGGACAAATCGGTACAGGTCACCTTCACGATGAAAAGGTTAACATGCCCACCAGTTACCCTAAACAATAAAGTAATTCCTCAGTCAAACGAAAAGAAGTATCTGGGATTAAACCTAGACAGACGATTAACATGGAAGTTGCACGTAACCAAGAAATGACAACAAATGGACTTAAAAATTAAAAACATGTATTACTTTAACCGGCAGAAAGTCTACTCTGACAATAGAAAATAAGATACTATTATACAAAACCATAATCCGCCCCATATGGACGTACGGCTGCCAACTCTGGGGGTGTGCAAGCAGGTCAACAATAGACATAATACGTTTTCAGTCTAAAACCCTGAGATACATGTCCGACGCCCCATGGTATGTATCAAACCAGACATTGCACACTGTCTTGAAAATTCCATATGTCAGAGAGATTATTAAACAGAAAGCTACAAAACATCACCACACCATAGAACTTCACTCCAACACAACAGTCAACGCCTTAACTGCAGAACCTGAAGTACGAAGACTGAAGAGAAAGTGGCCAAAAGATCTACCGGAATAAATAAAGGACGATACCTCTGGGTGTCTATCCTACATCTTACATATATACTATTAGCGCATAGAATGTGTAAATTATATTCTGATTGCTAATAAAATTATTTAAAAAAAAATGTTAAGCATTCGTCAAAAATTTTCAAAAATTACAAATTTTACAAAAACGGTACAAACGAGGGTACAAAATAGAGTGTTAGTTCAAGAGACAAATTTTCTCTAGAATTTTAAGCTCAATTCAAAAATGTAATAATATACCGGGTGTTCTATTTAAAATAGGAGTTAATAAAAAAAATAGAAAAAAAAACAAAAGACACCCATTTTAGAAGTATTCAACTGGAAAATCACCTATCACATCAATACAAGAAAATCGAAAAAAACTGAAAAATCACAAGAGTAAACACGTACTTCCGGTTATGCGATTTTCTTCAAAAGCTTGCTATCGCATCTACATAGTACACAAAACTTATATATGAAGTTTCAACGCCATACCTCTTTTCGTTTTTAAGATATTCTGTTCACACACAGACACACAGACAGACAGACCAATGAAAAAAAATATGTTTTTTGGGATCAGGGGACTCTAAAACGTGAAGATCTGTTGAAAACTCAATTTCGAATTTTTGGGGTGAATCCAATACTTCCTTTATTGTAAAAGGAAGTAAAAAAACATTGCAGCTGCTTTCAATTCTACTTTGCTCACACTTCTAATAGTATTGTTCCTGCTTTATAACAAGTATATTTGCATATTTGTAACAAGGAACGATCTGAAAGAAGACCCAACTGTATTTGTAACGTTATATAATTGAGTGATATATATTTCAAAACGTCAATAATTTATCTAAGAGTTTAACAGGTCAATGTGAACAATTACGTATGCTTCATAATAAAAATAAAATGAATCTCTTGAAAATGTTTGCTTTGTTAATACTGGTTTAAGATAATATCCGGTTTTACAAAGGTTTATGCTTAATGCAATTTTTACTGTCCAAATCTGTGTGTTTTCTTTCTATATTCTTCTTCAGTTAATGCATGTAAAAAACTTTTTTGCTTCAAACGTCAGTAAAATGTGTTATTATACTGCTGGATAGATGATGCTAAACTGTCATTTTATTGCCATGCGGCAGATAATATTATCTGCCGCTGACGACCGGCATATAAAGTTAATATCTGCCGCTGACGACTTTATATGCCGCTCCTCGGCAGTAATTTTCTTCGGATTTTGTTATAAACGTTTGAAGAAAAAATGCTATACTTAACTGCCTTGCAAGCTCGGCAGATAAACCGCCCAGCCACGCCACATAAAGTATAACATAATATACTAGTCTATTACATTAATTTTACAAGACAATCAAGCCATTAAGATACGAATGTTTTTGAAAAAGATATTTTTTCTTCAAACAGCAGTAAAATATGGCATTATACTGCTGGATTGATGATGCTAAACTGTCACTTTATTGCCAAGCGGCAGATAATATTATCTGCCGCTGACGAGCGGCAGATAAAGTTATTATCTGCCGCTGACGATTTTATCTGCCGCTCGTCAGCGGCAGATAAAGTTATTATCTGCCGCTGACAACTTTATCTGCCGCTCGTCAGCGGCAGATAATATTATCTGCCGCTGACGAGATCAAATAATTTTCTTCGAATTTTGTTCACAAATTTGTAAATAATTTGTTATAAAAACGTTTGAAGAAAATAGTATATTATGTTATTAGGAGCAAAAGTTATATTTTATGTGGCGAGGCTGGACGGGTTATCTGCCGAGCTTGCGAGGCAGATAAAGTTGTCAGCGGTAGATAATAACTTTATCTGCCGCTGACGAGCGGCAGATAAAGTTGTCAGCGGTAGATAATAACTTTATCTGCCGCTGACGAGCGGCAGATAAAGTCGTCAGCGGCAGATAATATTATCTGCCGCTTGGCAATAAAGTGACAGTTTAGCATCATCAATCCAGCAGTATAATGCCATATTTTACTGCCGTTTGAAGAAAAAATACTATATGTTATTCGGAGCAAAAGTATCTTTATGTGGCTCGGCTGTACTTACCTGCCTGGCAAGCTCGGCAGCTAACCCGTCCAGCCTCGCCACATAAAATATAACTTTTGCTCCTAATAACATAATATACTATTATTAATTAGGCGTGTGCATTTTATTAATAAAATTAGAGTTATCGAGTTTCTCAAAAATTTTACTTGACAGAAAGCAGTTTTTATAGAGAAATGAAAATAAAGTAATATCTCAAATTGAAGCAGGTAATTATAATCATATTTCAATTTCCAAATCGGAGAACTGTAAATTAGTAATTGTTTTTGTGCTCTTTATATTCCATATTTTCTAAATTCATTTGTTTTGTTAACTCCCATAATAGTTAATTTGTTATAATCTGTCCGTGGGGACAATAAGTGAATTATACAACAATTAACAGAGATAACATTAACAAACATGTAAGCAAGCACCTATTGGTCCGTGCATTCATGCTTATAGTACTACCGCCTTGTATCAGATTTGTTTATTTACTGAACTTATTTTATTAATACGGGGTTAGCAGTGTAAATATCTGAAATCTAATAAAACAACGTTTTGTAACAAAAAATTATTTTTATTATTGTTTTTCAAAATATTTTCCGTTAAACTCTATGCATTTACGCATCCGATAAAACCAATTTTCAAAATATAAATTCCACACAAATCGCACACCACACGTTTTATCCTTCAATCGCGGAAATAAAAAGTAATCGGAAAGTGCTAGCTCGGGACTGTGGGGGATGATTTGGCAATTTTAACCTGGATTGTTTAATGTACAGTATGGCATTGTGGTGCAGAACGATCTCACCTCTTGGGCACCGTAAATAGACTTTTTGAATAACGTCTGGAAGATATACCGTTATGTACCATTTTACGGTAACCGTACGTTTATTTTCAAGCACGACAGGGGTGATAGGTGCTGACTTTGAAAAGAAGCAAGCAATACTTTTCTTAACACTTCGAGGTCGCTTCACTTTAACTGGATTAGGCTCTGTTGGAAGCATCCATTGTGCAGACTGCCGCTTAGCTTCGGGTTCAAATGTACATATTCAGCTATCGTCACTCGTTGTGATGTTGGAAATTTAGTTTTTCTGCTTCTGTTAAACTGTGTGGTATTCACCGACAACATGCTTTTCTTACACCCAAATGCCATGCCAATGCCCAAGGTGCTGCTAATAATTCTATATGTGACTCGATTGTCCCAGTGAATAATTCTTTGCACAGCGTCTCAATTCGTTTCGGAAACTGCTGAAATTGGCCTTACTTCTTGAAAATCGTCGCTGAGTGAAACTCCTTCAAATTTAAATCAGATAAACCAGCTATAAACAGCCCTCTGCGAAAGCATTTGGTCACCAAATGTCATAATAAATCATGGCTCTAAAATTTTCCTTTGTTAAATTAATTTTTTGCACAACACTTATTCCAAAATTTACTTGTAAAATTACGGTTGTAATTATACAAACTAATTTTGAACTGTCAAACTGGAAAAATGCAAACATTTGTTTCGTCGCAAGTTTGATTTCCATTGTGCACTTGATGTATTAGTTTATAGTAATTATGGGTGCTAGGTGCTACCCTCGTATTACTTAATTAAACGTGGTAGCTATATCTATTGACTTAAATCTCTTTAGTCTAAGCTTATCTGCTTGTTTCGTTAGTAGTCTCCCAGCTAACTTATTTGGATACACTCTTAGTCTCTCATTATATTTTCTTCTGCAGGGATCTGTGAATCACTTCTAATGATTTGGATTGTAATGTATTATCATGTGGAGCAGTACCTTCCATTGATACCTTTCCATTATTTTTATGTTAGAGAATTAGATATAGACACTGTGCCCTATAGATCAGGTAGTTGACTGTATTTTCTTGTGGTAATTATCTGTTTATTGTTGATCGATACAGAGGAACATGTTTCTTTTCGCATTGTGAATGTCGTCTAAAGAGACTTTTGTCTATTGCCTTTAATTTACCATTTAGCCAGTTTTGAGTTACATTGAGTTGATGAGTCTAGGAAAGTTTGCCCACAGAACCAGTGTCTATATGTATGAGAGTACCGCCATTTCTTGATCCGTAAAAATGCCGCTATCATCGCCATCTTTACTCCAGTGTTACTTGTCATTTATTGCGATTTTTTGAAATTCCGTGTTTTTGTGTATTAAACTGCAGCAAATGCTCCGAAAATGGTGTAAGATTATTTTTACTACCTCAAGGGATTTAAAATAATAAGAGAAGGAAGCAATGCATATATAATATTGCTAGAGAAGATTTTCCAGATCGAGCTTACGTATTTGAGGTTAGTTTTTAATAATTTTTTGGTGTGGTTTTGAATCTTCAGAAAGTATAGCTCACTTTGAATACTTACCATTATTGAAAGTACTAAACATTCTAACTGCCTTCGTACAGCATGTTGCGTTTTAGAAACATTTCACCTAAAATTAATTTGGATACAGTAGAGATGATGGGAAAAGATCACTGCGTTTTCCAGTTCTTTAAGGAAATTTAGCCATAGTACCTAATAATAACACCGAAGAAGGTATGAAATTGGAAGTATGTAAATGTTTGTATCTTTTTTAGTATTCGGTGGTTTTCGCATAGATTTCAATGAAGTACTAACTGCACATGCAACCAAAGCTGTAATTGAAATTATGGGAGTTAGTTTATGTGTAAAAATGAAAGAAGGTCCAGTCTAAATTAAAACGCAAGTTAAGTTTATACTCAAGAAAAACGAGAATCTGAACAAAAAATCAAAAACTTATAAGAATACATTCGGGCTGTTTTGATGCCTTACCGACTGCTTAATTTTTGGGTTCAATAGAATATGTATCACAATAATGACAATCTGCAATCGATAGCAGTCAATGTCGAACTTCGCTAAGCTTTGAAGTTTTAATTTCGAATTGTAAATAAGAATAATAGCTATATTATTGCAGTAAAAAATAATTTAGTTTTAGTAATTTTGATAGTAGCAAGTTTTTTTGTAGGTACCCACTTTGTTTCTATTTAATAAAGGCATTCGAAGAAAACAAGGTTTTATTTAAATTTCATCCATATAACCGCTCAGACGACCTACTGAATTATGAAACGAACCTCATTTTTACGAAATTGTGTGACAAACATCGAAGTGACGCTTACGACATAGGATTAATAATGGCGGACGTGACGGTACTCTCTTACATAACTGGCTTTGTTCGCCCAATAGCCACAACGCCGAAACAGTGTTGCCAAGTTTAAAATATTGTTTTTCGCATCTCACCAGATATAAAAATGCCAACTTGAAGCCAAAAATCCCCAACTTTCAAGTTTAAAAATGTGTAACGAAAATCCAATCTTTATACAGTGTGTCTGCTTAAGTTCCCACCATATGGAAAACTGTTTTATTATTAATTTTACGAAAAAAAGTTATTCTTTATAAAAAGTTCTGCATGGTCCAAAACTTAAAATTCAATCATCAGATATCAATTTTTTAAGCCGTATACGAAGAATGTCAAAAAATATGGATTCTCCTCAAGAGTAAAGTACCTTTATTTGTGGCAATATCGACAATTGTTATTAAGAAACGTTGATTAGAATCGGAAACTAATGTGAGAGGACGCGACTTATAGGTTATAGTAATGGACACAAACATGAACAATTAATGTTAGATGCTTAAGTTTTTCGTTTGAATTTGGTAATTACGAGATGTAGAATGTGTTTTTCCAATATAAGGAATTGTTGCACGTGCAAGCATATTAATGGGTAGATTAAGGTTTTGACTTTTGACCCTCAGCTGCGACTGCGGGCATATTAAGTTACACACACAGGGCCCTGGACCATTTTTGCTTTCAGCTTAATAGTGAAATATGTGGCCACATAATTCACACTTTTCTTACAGGAAACTGGAGATATTTGGGCATAGTCTAATTGGGAAATTCGTCACGCGGAGAAAGCCAAATATGATTAAAGTGGCAATTTACGACTCGGGGTGTTAGTCACCCACATCGAAGGCACCGAAAATATTAAAATACGATTTAAATTGCTGTAGAAATACTGCGTCATAATGGAAACATTATGATTGGATAATTACCCAGCGGAAACGCTGTGATTGGTTATAGGGTGGAAACACCACTGGTATTTCCGAGAGGGGATACCCAATGCGAGGGCTATTTAAAGGGAAACCCGACAGAGTCAAGACAACAGTTTTTGGGCACCTTACTTGATCCCTAATTCCGCGGTTGTCGCTACATTTAATCGGCGGGCGAGATCCTCGCTATTGCAGGTTAAGGGCAGACGACGGTGGTTTTCCTTATCCCTAATTCCGCGGTTGTCGCTACATTTAATCGGCGGGCGAGCTCCTCGCTACTGCAGGTTAAGGGCAGACGACGGTGGTTTTCCTTATCCCTAATTCCGCGGTTGTCGCTACATTTAATCGGCGGGCGAGCTCCTCGCTACTGCAGGTTAAGGGCAGACGACGGTGGTTTTCCTTATCCCTAATTACGCGGTTGTCGCTACAGCAGGTGGAGAGCGGCGGCGCAATTTCCTTCACTGATAAATTTCCTTTACAAACTCTCAAGTCCTTCCTTGCACTGACTAAGTCACCGTATTGCTATTATTACACCAAAAATTGAAGAGCATTACATTTCCCATTGGACTGTGCCCACTGCAGAAAGGTAAAGGGAACAATTTGGTTGTTAAATTTAGTTTTATATACTAGAGTATAGGGTTTATTTCTTTAATAAATGTATAAAGCGTTTTTGGCGTTTTATTTCATCAAAGTGTGTGTATGAGCCTATTTAAATAAAGAACTTGCAGTTACAAGGGTTATAAGAACCCTAAGGGTACACAAGTTACGAGAACTTGTTTAAAGCATTCATAAAATCTGTGAAATTAATTCAAAGTGATGTACACAACGTAGGGGGTTATAGATCACTAGAGGCCATCAGAAGACACAGACGTGCACATTTACGACACCACAAGTCTGTCTCGTTACACTACGTTTAAATATCCAATTACACCTATCTACGATAAAAATCAGGTTTTGTTATTTTTCACATTTTTTTTAAGTTGTTTCATATGGAAAACTTTATTTTTGACAATATCGGAAACTTTTTTCAGTTATGTCTTTATTCGTTAAAACTTTGATAACCTTTACGTCTCGTAACCTCTATGTTGCAATATTTTGATGATTTTCCATGTGAAACAACTTAAAAAAAAGTGTGAAAAATATCAAAACCTGATTTTTATCGTAGATAGATGTAATTGGATATTTGAACGTAATTTTAGATTCTAATCAACTTTCCTTAATAACAATTTTCGATATTGTCACAAATAAAGGTACTTTACTCTTGAACAGAATTCATATTTTTTGACATTCCTCGTATACGGCTTAAAAAAATTGATAATTGATGATTATCTTTTAAGTTTTGGACCATGGAGAACTTTTTATAAAGAATAACTTTTTTTGTAAAATTACTAATAAAAAAGTTTTCCATATGGTGGGAACTTCAGCAGACATACTGTATAATATAATGTACCAAGTTAAAAAATAAATGTGTATTTATAAAAAATATAAACTCTATATCAGAAATAGAAATAAACGGTATAGACTATACGCAATTAAAGAAAATACTGTTAAAATAAAACTTTGGCCTTTTTAGTGGCAGTTACATTAAAACCGAAGCTCCATCTATTTTGTGTTTAAATAATTTTTTGTTTTACTGCATCGAAAATCTATCAATTCGACAGCGTAAGCGCCGAAACTTCTTAAATTAGTCGAAATTATTACTTATAGCAAGTAACTAAATTTAGCAGTAAAAAAATACAAAAAAATAACAACCATTTCCATTGGTCGAAATCAAAATAGACACTCCCATTTTGCGGTATGATCATGACCTCCTCGACCTTTCCCAACTTTCTCGATTAAACTGGCAAAAGTAGTAGAATAAAAAAATATGTATGTAACTCGCACGAAAGCGGACTTTTATATTAGCCTTATTTATGTGCCTCGCACGCTGCGCTCGCTTGCCTCTAAACTGCGATTCGTCCAAAAAGCCCTTAATTTCGTATTTGTAACATAAATAGCTATTTTGAATGCAGTATGGAGGAAAGCATAATCGATTTCTCACTTTTGTTTTGTTCAAGTTGATGGTACTGACGATTCTTTCTGCAGCGGCACTACTATACAGTAAAGATAAAATTATTGCAACAAAAATTGCGGCACTATTACCTTAGAATATAAACAGTATTATATTCTAAGTCTATTAGCGTTTTCAACTAAGCTAATCATTTTCCAGAATTGTAGAAAAATCAATTCTCTGGACACTGATTCATAATTTCTTAGTAAACGCCATTCTCCATCTATTATGTAGATTAATATTTTTTGCAGTACATACGAGTAGACTACATAGAGCCAGAGAATGACATATGGCATTTAAAAGATATACATTTGATATGTTATGTGTTACATGAAAATGTTTGCTTTTGAGTGTGTTTTTGCGAAAGGTTGTGTCTTTTAACTGCAAAAATTCGACCTAATGATCTTCCTAACATTCTGCGAAGTAAAAATGCATTTCACCATTTTGCTAAAACAAATCCCAACTACCCTTATTTTATATGTACTTGTGAATAAAATTCTTATTCTTTTTCTGAGCCCCAGGCCCATTGTTTTCATGGAATTATTGAGACATTAGTCCTCTGTGCTCAACCCAATGCGTTTTATTAAGATATCCAAATAGTGCTTACCTTTTCTATTTCATTTAAACCCTTAACACTAATCTACATGCAACTCGTTACTAAAACCCTTGTTGTTGTTATTGTAGCTGCATTGTATCTGATTTTTAAATTACTAATATACGTACATATACTGACTATGGTAACTACCAAACCTGGCCATAGGGATTTAACATGGAAAATAGCTTCTGGATAATTTCTTGTATCTACTCCCTTAATTTTTGTTAAACAGCTCATTAACATTAATTAACATTAGTAAAATGGTCAATGTATTAGAAATATGCATAATTTTAAATAACCAAGTTCGGTGGTTATCAAACAACTATTTCCCTATTGCCAGCTTTAGTAGTTCTCACTCGGTATGTAATTAAACAAAACGCACGATCAGTTATCAACTGTATTGAAATATTGGGAAGAGTTTAATTTTTGTATACCTGGGTTGTCTGAAGTTTCTAATTTTAAACCACACATGTAAAAGTTAACGTCTCACTTAAACTGCTGAGGCGTAATATAGTTTAAACAGCTCCTTAATAGTGTTACAAAAAGTTTACAAAAAATCGTCACTTTTATAGAATTTCTAGTTATATTCCCACCATATTAGAAAATCTCCAATTTGGCGAATAATTCCCAACTCTGAAAACATTGCGCCGAAAGCCCATAACGCCGCAAGACAAATATGTCCGTATTGCTGAAATCTCTCGGCGTTGTGGGTATCTTTCGGCGTAGTGTCTCTGAACAGTTTTTTCGGTGTAGTATCCTTTGACAGTAGTGTCCTTCCACATCTTTCGGAGATGTAGGCATCGTTTTGCGTAGTGTCCTTCCACATCTTTCAGCAATGTGGGCATCTTTTCGGAGTAGGCTCTGCATATCTTTCGGCGTTGTGGGCATCTTTCGACGAATGAGCGCTGGACAGTTTTCAGCGATGTGAGCAACGTACGGCGTAGTGTTCCTTTGCATCTTTCAGCGTTGTGTGCATCTTTCGGAGTAGCGTCGCTGCATATCTTTCGGCGTCGTGAGCATCCTTCGGCGAAGGAGCCTTGTACAGTTTTCAGCGATGTGGGATCGTCGGCGTAGTGTTTTTTTGCATCTTTCAGCGATGTGGGCATCTTTCGGGGTAGTGTCCTTCCACATATTTTGGCGATGTGGTTATCTTTCGGAGTAGCGTCTCTGCATATCATTCGGCGTTGTGGGCATCTTTCGACAAAGGAGCCCTGGACAGTCAAATAAATGTTCCTTTTCTCCCTCTAGGGTCTCTATATCTGATATACGAACCGCTCTAGTCGCCAACTTAAGAACTGCTGCGTTTTGCATTGGACCAAATCATGGGTGGCTTGTAAGAGTTCACAAGCAACCAAAGAACATAACCGTTACACAAACTCTTACTTGAATTCACAAGGTGTTAGGCATATTAAGCCAACAAATGCTGGGTGTTTATTTACACAGACGAAGCGGTCTAAGCCGAAATTTAATTCTAATATCGACAGATTGATTTCATTTTGCCTTATCATGTGGTGAGCAGGTTTGCTACTATTGTTTTCTTAACTTTCTTTCCTCTTTTATTTTGTTTTAAACGTTTCTAGAGCCATTTATTAAATTTTCAACTGCTATGTTTTCAGGTGTTGTCTTCCATGTTGTATTTTGTTACTAATATTTTCAACAGCTGCCTATAGTTCTTTAGTTTTTAAGGATATATCACGACTGATCTCTTCTAGTAGCAACTTTCTAAATGTGTCCCTATTCGTACGCTTACTGTGTAAAGAACGTTCCTTCTGTTTTTTATCGACGTGGACACTTAAAGTAACAATAATTGAAAATGATAGTTCCAAGCAGGATTAAGTATTAAAATAATTGTCAGCTATTCCTTCGACTATGCAGAAGTCTTTGACATCCGTGCTTTTCTTCGATCAGTTGGCCAATATGCTGGTTATTTTGTTGCTACCGGTATTAAGTTATTTTCTTGCATAGGGAAATATAGTCGTAGATTTTTTGGAGAAGGATTATGTGATCTAGATTCCCGCAAAGCTTAGTGTTGTAATCGCTTCCGACGATAAATGTATGGCGCAGGGTCTTGACAAACTCAGAAAATGGCTGCTGCTTGATTGTTATTGTCCCTATCCAAACTTTCACTGTAACACTAGTTGGTTGTATATAATCGCACGAAGTTTTTGTTTAATTGATGTTTAACCGATGCTTTGATAATAATCAGTCACGGCGGTACGTGGACAGTCTCGTCCGAATACTGAGGTGGTTTTCTTGTGTAAAATGTGTTTCGGAAATACAGCATTATATATTATTGTTAGTGAAGGATGTTTTAAATTCTATGCTTGTCCAATTTTAGTTGGACTAGCCGTTAATTGGTTTTGCTAATAACGTAATTATACCGTTTAATAAGAAATCCAATTTCTTTGCTAACTTACATAGATACAGTGTTTTCCAGCTTACATAATGTATCACTATGTGGTTGTGATGCCACTTGAGGCATGCATTGCTCTTAATATATCGGTTGGTGTTGATTCCCTTTATTACTAATGTGTATGAAATATTTGGTTGTCTATAGGTTGCGTGTGGGTTTAACTGTAGGTTTACTTGAGTGTTTTGTTGAGTATTTCTGATGGACTCTTTCCGAAGAATGCAGCCTTTGTAACTAACCTTCAGAGTTACAAAATTTCACATCTCCTTTTTTCTTTGCACTCACAATTCTGTGTGAGGTGATACCCTGAATGTATAACACAGTTTGGGTTCCTAATACAATACTTTTCGTATGACCATCTTTTTGGCATCTTGTGTATTGAGAAATATTTCATTGTGTAGAGGGTTTACTATCATATTATGTAATAGGTGTTTGATATTATAAATGTCTTTGTTATTTTCTCTTCGTTCTATTTGCACAAAGAATGTCTAAGGTGTGCTCTAATATCTAGACAATTTTAATTTTCTGAGCAACATATGGTGTTTATTCTCATTCCATTGTAATTTCCTTCTTCTATTAGGTACTTCTTTTAGTTCTTTTGTATCTGTCGTTGGATGCATGATCTTCAGTACAACACTAAAGTTTCTTTTTTCCTTCGTTTAATAGGTGTAAAGCTGAGTGTTTTTCTTATTTAACTCTGCCATTATAAGTAAATATTTCATATAAATACGGCATTTAAGTTCCTACTTCTTTGCATAATAGCAACATTTTAATTTACTTCAATAGCTTCCATATAGTAATTATTATGGTATCCATATTTTTGTTTCCATTTTTTTAAAATCTTATTGGCAACTGTGCTGGCTAGATTCCAATAGCCCACTCTTAGATTATACCTAGCATCTCTACTTTATTTTAGTATTTGATTCATAACTAAATGAATAACAGTGGGCTCAGTGAGTCTTCTTGTGTTATACCCTTCTTCATCTTAAAACTCCCCGATTCGTTCCCGTTTATTTTCAATCTGCCTTTAGTTTTCTTAAACATATATCTGATTGCTTGTTTGTAATTTCTTAGATATATTCAATTGTGAGCATATAGATTTGTGGACGTATTTACCTACTAAGTTTAGTTCAAATCAAAGCAATTCTGTTTTGGTAGCGGTTTGAAGAGAAGAAAAATAGTGAAATTAAATTTGGAACCGGAATAAACTGCTCAGAGAAAGATGTTCGTATAAGCAACTTCAATTTAACAAGAAATTCAAATTCACAGCCTGAGAAACAAGAACGGAGAAGACTATAAAATCATTAAAGACCATAAAGACATTGAAGACCATTGATGGTGACAGATAGAATAAATATGACAATTACAACAAATGAAGTCAGGGTTGTCAGAGAGAACCGTTTGGAAGATGTTACATGAAGGTCTGGGAATCAACAAAGTGTCAGCATTGTTACACGTGAGCAGAATTTCTGCAGGCGATTAATTGACGATGAAAATTTGATGGTTTTAAGTGGAGGCAACACGGTTCTTTCAAAAACTATAACTATGGATGAGACATAAGTTTATCATTGAAACTCTCATACAAAGCATAAATCAATACAATGAGATCACATGACCTCCATTTACCGTTTTCTTTTGAAAGCTGGTGATTGCAGTGTCCTAGCCCTGTAGCACTGCTACCACGCTGGAGGAATCATTTTGATTAAATACATGCAGAAAGGCACCACTCTTGCAAGAGATCAAAAAATTTACTTCTCTATTCCACTATAACTATAAATTGTAGAGTGCACAAAGTTGCTTTGGTACTCGACCAGTATTGTTTATTTCCAAAACTAAAAATGGTTACATTCTTCCGATAAGTATATTGCAGGCGTACCATTTTTTTTCAAGAAAATTGCGTTGTTGGAAAAGCGCAGGAATAAGCGTGTGCTTGTAAATGGGGCTCATTGGAAATAAAAAATTAAAAAAGTCCAAGTCGTTTTGTTAATAACTAGCTAGATTATATTAAAAAATCCCGTCGTACATAAATTGAACTAAACTGTTTAAAAAAGTACTTAGTTGCCAAAATGAATGACTTGGAAATATGGGAAAGACAGCTAAAATACTTAACTGGATAAATCCTTCATATTTGCTTCTCCAAAGACTCATGGGCGTTGGCTGAAAGAAATCGTCGTATACAAGAGGACGACACATACCAGATAATACTGAAAGACAGTGTTTAAGTATACGAGATGACCTGCTGGTATAATGAACAGATGCTATTTATTGAAAGTAAAATTGAAGGGCTCGATCTAAAAAAAAAAATGTGGAACCTTTAGAAATAATTCAGAATAATTAGCTGACGTCACTTATATCAAGCGTTATAAATTCTAGAGCAGTGTAAAAGCTGGCAAAGGTTTTAATAAAAAATTGGAAGAAAACTGAACAAATCTGGTTTATGAGACTGCTTTTATTATTGCATTCGAAGAAACATCAACAAATCCAGATGGAATACTAGACTTTTCATGTCCTGAATTAGATGCATTACTGCATAATAAGTATGACGATATTTTGTACTGTTTGAGGCTTTCGCGGTTAATCGAATTATTGTTGTTAACATACAATTTCGGCTTAGACCGCGTAGTATTTGTAGACAAACACCCAGCATTCCCTGGCATAATGTGCCTTGCACCTTGTGAATTCGAGCAGGGAACTACATGATGGCCATGCCATGGCTCGTCTTGTGTGAGTACCTTGAGAACGAGGATACTCAGGCAGACTTGGTATTGTTGTTTGTGCACCCATATTGACTAACGTTTCGCAAGACTTTGTAGCTTGCATCATCAGAGTGAAAGTCGTTCTAAGAACCGAAGGTCGGTGTGGAGCTATTTATAGTCTTCTGTGCTAGCCGCGAATATTGTGCGTGTTTATTCACATAGACTACGCGGTCGAAGCTGAAATTCTACGTTAACAACAATAATCTGACGATGTTGCTCTTGACTAGATGAAGTGAAGTTTGCAGAGCACTGTTTCTAGAGGAGACGGCATAAAATATGATTTTCTAGAAAAGTGGACGGAAAAAATACAGTTCAATATTGTACTGGAGTTAATACACATTAGAAAATTCTTCAGAACGTTGTTTTGCAATCGTCATCGCCGCCATGCAAAACTGAGACTGGAACGACGAAATTATTGACACAAATCTTTTACGAAATTATATTTATTTCTCAAATATCAGAATCAACAAATAATAAATAAAACGTAAAGATTTTATTGGAGTTTTAACGTTTATTAAACGAGTCTATTTCGATTAACAGTATAGAAACAGTACACTATCTCGGTTAAATTCAACAATTAAGACTAATATTGAGGGTAAATAACCATATCAAATAGTATTTTATCTACTTTTCATATCTTAATGTGGCTGTTAAAACACAGACTGCATTGCTTTTCTATGAAAAGCTTTAAAACAGCCTCCTTTGTTTCAGACAACGACCGATTGTCATATTTATAAAATTTTAAAATTCTAAGTGGTTCTATGGAAAGTACCATATGCACTTTGGGTTTTAATATACTAATGCCACATTTAATATACGTTTCCATCCCCAAGAACATTTTGAACTGTTGAATTTAACCGAGATAGTGTTATGTTTCCGACCTCTTAGATATGATTTCTAGGAGGGCGTATGCTGGTTAGAGAAAAAGTGATTCAAAATGGCGGCCGCGCCGTTTAGAATTGATCACACTGTTCCTGTAGAGTCACTGTAATTATAATGAAGCAGAGTAGGAGTATGGAGTGATTATAATAACGCAAACTTAATACGTTTAATACTCGAGATAAAGGCGCATAAATGACGTGTTAGTCGAAATACACTCGTCTAATAAACGACTTACAAAAACACTCTATGTGACCTTTCAGTGCTTCAAAGATAAATTATGAAAAGTAAATAAAGCAAAATAAAAGAAAAGAGAGAAAACGAAGTGAAGAAAATCCAAAAGAAAGAAAACAACAAATGTTGAACATCAAAGTAATATTGATAAAGAAAATGGAAATAAGACTACTAAAACTAATGAAGCAAATATATATGTGTTGGTGCCTATAAGCATTTTAAAATCTGACAACAGCTAGTATCCGTTTAAAATGTTAAAATTACGTTAAGATTAGGCATTTTGTTCTGCCATGTTTCGAAGTCGTGGCTCAAGAAGGTTGATGCTCTATAATATTCTTATGTTGACTTATTAGAAATAATTCCTGTACTAACAAATATTAACTCCAGAGGAAGTTTCTTGGTACCTGAAATGGAGATATATGAATAAATAAGTAATTTCAATATTTGTGGAACCGTTTCTACATAGGTAGCTATATGTTTCAGTAAATTTTTAATGTGTATAAATAATATTGTGTGTACCGACACCTCAGATTTAGTGTTTTTTTTTCACACAATATTTTTGTAAAAGAATTACTTTTAATGGATTTAGTAACTGGTGGTTACAGGTGGTTCTCGCTGGTGGTCATATTTGGAGAATAAGTGTCTAAACCTGATGAAAATCGAAATATTTAATTAAAGTGTTTGATTTGTACGTCAGACTCTATTTGATCACTTTCTAACCAACGCTATCAGATTATATGCAGTGTGAGGTTTTCTTATCAGTTTTGACATGTAGCAAAATAATTTTGAATTGAAATAAATCAATGATTAAACTTACATTTTGCCTTAAGGTGGCTATAACTGGTGCTTCCACCACACGTACACATTTATTTGAGTCAAATTAAAAATACAATATTAAAAAATACATTAATTTCAATTTGTAATTGAGTTTAATTCCCATTTATAGATGTGGCCACGTACAAATCTATGGGCGACAGTCTGAATTTTTATAATTGAAAATGTCTTTAATTAATTCGAATATGTAAGACATTGTTGATGAATATGGCTTTATTTATTTTTTAACTTTCAGAAAAATGTGTTGCGAACAGGTAAATAAATAAAAATCCAGACATGAGCTTAAATCTGCACAATATACCTGTATACCGTTTAATACGTACGATGACCTTTTATGTGTTAAAACAAAGTTATCGAATGACATATTTATTTAAACAATATTAATAATACCATACCAAGAAATTTATAAATATATAATAAATGCTACACCTTTCGTCATGGACAGTCGTATTCCATAAGTTACAAAAGGTTTGGATGACGAACTGAAGTTGTCCTATGCCTTAGCTTAGAAGCAAATTAAAAATGCTTTAATGAATTCTAAATAAAAAACTGTTAATAGCCTACATTTATTCAAATCTTCTTGTAGCAATGTAAACAATTAAATTCTAAAGGCAAAAATTGTAGCTCAGTAGTTGAAAGTAAATTTATATTTACTCTGCTGACGTTAATGATGATTATTTATACATGTTAATGACATTCTTATATCATATCAATGAGAGTCTTTTATACAATCTTTCAAATTATTGAACTGTTTTGACACTACAGTATTGTCCTTAAATGTCCATTGTATAATAAGTTCATTATATTTAACATTTGAACGTAATTGTATAAATCAGTGCTGACATAATGAAATCTGTTTACAACAAATGAAACTTGAATAATTTTGAAAACTGAGAAAAAAAAAACTAGAGCAACTAAATTCGGTATCAGGTAATCAGAATAATAAATACACTCGTAGTAGTATATAGTTTCCAATATTAGTCTTCTTCCTCCTTCAGCGATACGTCATTAGAACATAGCATCGGTTTAAAAAGGATATTTTGGGTTTTATTCAAAGGTAGAGTATCACTATTGTACAGAATGCAAAAAGAGGGTTAAATTCTTTCGAGCTTAGTGAGTATGATTCGGTATCGAATGTTGGCGATTCTTCAAATAATCCTCAAATTTTTGAGTTACTGTAAATCATCTATAATCATAAAATATGCATATAATCAAGGAAATACTCTTTTTATTAATATATTTACCTTATATTTCCATGTATGAGTCTATAACATTATTTAGTGCTTATTGAGTAAGATCCATATCGAAAATAGTCGATTTTACAAATGATTCCTAAATTTTTAAGCTACTGTAATTATACAATTCTCTATAATTAGAATATAACTGTAATAATAACAAATACTTTTTCTAGGTTTGACATATAAAGTGCCGTTTTTTAATTAAATTGAATAAAGTTTCGAAACGTCACATTTTCATAACTAGTGTTGTAATAAAAATATTTTACAACTAATGATGAACAGTTTATTTTTACATCAAAGTGACATGCAAAAAAGTGAAGCGTATCTATTTAATTTTCAATAGATCCGAACTTATGAAATAGCCACTTTTTAATTATCTATATACTTCAAATGGCAATATAAGATATCTAATATTCTTTGGTACTTGCTGAGTAGGATTCTATATCGAAAACAGTTGATTTTACAAATAATCCTCAAATTTTTAAATTACTATAGTTATTAAATTTTCTTTAATTAGACAATGAACATGATAATCATGCAAAATCTCTTTAATTTAGCTACCAATATAAAAGGTTTTAACATTCTTTGGTGTTTAGTGAACAAGTTTTTATACAACTGGTTTTTAAAATAATCCTCATATTTTTGAGTTGCTGTAGTTATAAAATTTTCTATAGACAATGTACATGATAATTACGAAATTAAACTTTTGTTATTCACATATTTACTTTAGATAGCAGTGTATGAGGCTCTAATAGTTTTTGGTGCTTCTTGAGTAAGATCAAAAACTCAAATGACTTTTCAAATAATCCTCAAGTTTGGAGTTACTGTAATTATAATATATTATATGGAGAGAAGATGTTCATGATAACCAAGAAATATATTTTTTTATTTATATCTTTATCTTCGATAGCAATATAACAGGTTTTACCATTCTTTGGTGTACTGAGTAAGATAATATATCGAAAACACAATTGATTTCTAAAATAATCCGTAAGTTTTTGAGTTACTGTAATTATAAAATTTTGTATAGATAGAAAATGTTCATGATAATCAAGAACTATTCTTTTTTTTTATATCTTTACTTTAGATAGCAGTATAAGAGGTTTTAACATTCTTTGGTGCCTACTGAGTAAGGTATATCGAACACGCAATTGCTTTCTAAAATGATCCTGACGTTTTTGAGTTACTGTAATTATAGAATTTTCTATAGATAGAAAATGTTCATGATAATCGAGAAATATATTTTTCTATTTATATCTTTATCTTTGATAGCAATATAACAGGTTTTACCATTCTTTGGTGTACTGAGTAAGATAATATATCGAAAACACAATTGATTTCTAAAAGAATCCTCAAGTTTTTGAGTTACTGTAATTATAAAATTTTCTATAAATAGAAAATCTTCATGATAATCAAGAAATATTCTTTTTTGATTTATATCTACTTTAGATGGTTTTAACGTTCTTTGGTGCATATTGAGTAAGATATTATATCGAAAACACAATTGATTTTAAAATAATCCGGAAGCTTTTGAGTTACTGTAATTACAAAATTTTATATAGACAAAAAAGGTTCATAAAATTCAAGAAATATTTTTGTAAGTTATATCTTTACCTTAGATATAATATAAGAGGTTTAACATTCTTTGGTGCCTACTGAGTGAGATATTATATCAAAAACACAATTGATTTCTAAAATAATCATGAAGCTTTTGAGTTACTGTAATTATAAAAAATTTTATAGATAGAAAATATTCGTTCTAGATTTATATCTACCTTACATAACAATATTCATATTCATTTTTGAAATAATCTTCAAATTTTTGAGTTACTGTAGTTACAAAATTTTCTCAAATAAGAAAATATGCATGGCGATCAACAAAGATACTCATTTACGTACTTCACTGATATGCATTAACCTTTAAAGTTTATTTTTGATGCATTCTAGCCTTCTAAATGCTTGTGTAGTTTGTGTTACCAACCAGATAAAATTTTACTAGAAACTACTGCCCTATTATGGGGAGTACTGCTACAAAAAGTAAGTTAGAGAAGCTTGCAAGGTGTGTGTGTTTTTAACGAAAGATGGACATCAGATGGGATATTTTCATTATGATCGTACTCGCAGTTGCACGCCGATATTAACAAGGTGAGTTGTAGACACATCATTTTACCAATAGAGTTAATTCATTTTGTAGTTACCGACGAAGACTCTAGGGAAGTTGGGTGGGGGTTGGTAGAATGAGTAGAAACCACCGGATATCTGATAGAAAATAACAAACAACTTCTGTTCATAAAAGAAAAACTGAAATGCGACCGAATGGATCGCGATATAAATGATAACCAGCCAGAGCCATCAGCTCATGTTACTACATGATGACATTATCAACAGTTTGATGGAAGAATCAAGCAAATTGCAGGTTGGGGAATTGCTCATCACCAAATATTCAGGGAAGAAATGGAATGCTACATAGCAATACTGTTTCTTCTAGGATATGTTGTTTCACCTGGAAAAAGATTTTACTGGGGGACAGATATGCACAAAAATTCGTCGCGAAAGCTATGTGTTAAGATATATTTCTGCAGATTATGGGGCTTATTAGTCATTTCGTAGACAATACATAATCAGTTAACTTGAAGATTTTTTTAAATTTCTTTTGGCCAACACAAAATCATGATTGTGATGCAGCTATGGTAAAATATTATGGACGTCAATCTTGCAAGCAATACATAGACGTCAAACCTATTAGATTTGGGGTTGGTTTCTAAATATTAACGAATTGTGGCTATTTAGTGAAGTTTGAGATTTATCAAAAATGACAATGATTTGTTTAATGTCGAATTTTGAGCTTGTATCTCTTGGGATAATCGGTTTACTAAGTTTCCATTACTTTGTTGTCTAAGAAATGAGGCTATGGTGCTATGGAAATAATAATGAAGAATCACCTACTTATATTCAGTCTCTTCACTGATAAAAAAAATGAAAAAGTGCATACGCTTTGAAACTACGATATCTAGAGAAACTGATATTTTGCTAATTCATTGGACCGATAATGCTGTTATCACTGTAGCATCTACTAGTCATTCATACTCCGAGAAAAAAGTAGTTTGAAAATTTTATAAGCATGGGACAAGAACGGACAAGATGAATGGAACATCATTGCTTACCAAATTTCAATCAGAACGAAGAAGTGGCATTGCCCCATTTTTATCTTGTTACTTGAAGTCGCCTTCCGTAACTCTTGGACTTTATATAAACGCGAGTTCCGACAAGAATTACTATACGCATATTTCACACATCATAAAAATCCGTCAAAATGACATGGTGGCATATCTTTGTCAAGAAACGGTATCTCACTACTCGGATCAGTATCAGGTGGATATCATCGTCCTGATCATTTCGTAATACTGGAAAAGGATGCACTTCAATAGTTAAGTTGAAGACTGAATGTAATGTAATGTTGGTAATTGTGTACCCTGCTTTGAATTATTTTGTTCTGTTACGTTACTAAATTATTAACATATAAGTACTCGTAATGGTTGCTTTTCAATATCAAATACGTTAAATAACACGTACGCTTACAACTTACTGATATTTTATCCTTATTCTTTGCTACAAAACAGCATTAGAGCACATGTATCTAACCAGAATGGTAATATATGCTTTAATAAGGATTTCAACGCATGATGCATCTAAAGGAACATCTATGAACCACATCATTTATCACCAGCTTTCTGTTAATTTCTAACGGTAAATTGTACGCAGATTCGTTTTCTCTCATGTTAGTTCCTCTATACGTACCTATTTACTAATAGGATTGGTTTTGTTCAATCCCTAGAGATTTTGCTATCACTTAGGAATTATTCCATTGGTCACTTGAAGGTGATTATTGTTGTGAAGATGAAGGTAAAATTTGTGCATAGTTTCAGCTTCGAGGCACTGGAAATGGAGAAAACCAAGGTTACCTTTAAGAAGAAGAAGAAGAAATACTCCCAAAACATAGCGAAACATACCAAAAGAATGTAAAAAAACAATTGTTACATATGCTCAAACGAAAGCAAAGTAAATCGGAAAACAAAATGATAATGAATATTCTCCCGAAATGCTCTTTATTGTCAACTGTGCTATATTAACAGCATGAATCAGGGCTAGTTTAAATTTTTTATTTCATCGTTTTTCAATATTATAATACTTTTCACTAATAAAAAAACTTCAACCTTAACTCAATTTTCATGGGACTTATTAGATAAACCTTATTTTAAGTTTCTGCAACGTTAACTTAACTGCAACACCTCACAGGTAACGTTTCCACAAAAACATACTATGTCTAACGAGTTAGAACCTAGGCGAAGCGACTATCTGGCGCAAATATCCGACTCTTGTTTATTGGTGTTACAACAGTGAAAGAACCAGCAGAAAATTGTTACAGTCGCAGAACTAAGGCGAAAAATCGTTTACGGGTATGGGCCACATGTCATTGTAGCTAAACACGATCCGGAATGGAATTTTGCAACCAGGTAAGCCTGGGACAGGAGAAATGAAACCGAACGGGTTGATCTGCGCTTCAAGGTCCTTTTATCTTTCGGAAAACAGTAGATAAGAGGACCCTAAGGATACGATGTGCGTGCTACAAAAGTTTTCCGCGTTCCTGTTGCATTTGTGTAGCCATATTTGATTATAATTGCGAGATGGGTTTTATTTTTGAAATTTTTGGAATAGAAACTGAAAATGCATTTTAACCTTGAAAACTGCCTTGATAATGACAGGAAATTATTTGAGGTTATGTCGTTTTTATAATTTCTTTCAGATGTAATACTGTCAAGTTTCGTAAATCAACAATGTTTTGAAAAAAAAAAACAAGTGATGCAGTAATAGGTATGTCAGACTACAGAGGATACAGCGGAAAATTTTAAATTTACATGCCAAACCAACTAGAAAGCAGTTTTAAGGCAACAGAGCTGCTTTAGGTAAAAAAACCGTCACTGAAGAATAATTCTGAATCAAATCAATTTAAAAATAAACTCCAGGAAAAAATCTAAAAATAAAAATGAATATTGGAGAAGGTTTAACTGCTTTACAAACACAGGGCTTTAGCTTTAGCTTTTCTATAATATTCCTTTAAAGCTGGGGAAATAGAAACGACTTATTAAATCATATAAAAATCGTCTAAATTTAGCGATATTGCAGTGTTTTAAAATAGCTTGATGATTACCTGTGCAACCTTGACGTTACAAATTTAGCTGAAAACATTAAATATAGAAGCAGAAAAAAAGATCTTCCTTTTAAAACCTTATATATCTCTTAAAGCAGTTTCTAAACACATTAGTAATATTTACATGCTTTAAGTATAAAGTACAGGGCCATGTAATTTCAAAATTACCGCTGCATCCGCCATTGTTTCCCCAATGACGTTTGATTACTATTACGTCACTACTGTGTATTGCCTCATTAGTCGTAATTGATAATCATTTCACTTATAAAAACTGTTGCATGTCTGCGACTTATTCGAAAATGTTTATAATAAAATTTAATAATGTAAATAGTGACTTATGTGAGGGTACATTGTCGTTGTTAAAATTAATTATTTATGCCTACAAGTTTTTCTGGCGATTTTCTTCAGGAAATAAGCGGCGTTTCAGCCCAAAATTATTTCCCTTCTCGCAAATATATTCTTATGGCGCCACATTTTGCGTTAGCCCTCGATTCACCCTCTCGCCGCGCCGTTACTGACCGTATTCGATATGTTGCACTCAGTTGGAGAGGCTTATGCGAGCGGAAGGGGCTGGAATGAATGTTTTTGCCACTTCATTTTTTCCGTAACTTATGGATTGCGGATTAGGGCGAGCAGGACGAGGGCGACCCCGCGTTCCAAATGTTTAAGGCGGGACTGTAATAATTTTCTTGGCGACTATACCTAGAATAGACATTTTACATAACAACAAACACACTTATACATGTACAAGTAATAACGGCGCCGTATATTATAATTTCTGCTTTCACCAGTCAATATCTTATCAACCTAATCTATAAATGTACATTAATAACAATTTATTTGTAAAAACTACGATATAAACGCTCACAGATTCATCCTCATAAGTGACAGTTCACGCCATAAGAAACTAGAAATCAAATCGCTGGCGTTGTAAAAACACAAATACATTTATAAGTCTCCTATGCGTGCACCCTGAAGGTGCACGCGTACGAAACTTTCAACGAAAGTGTACAGCAAATGCGACTTTTCGTTTTATTTAAAAAGCCGATGAGCACAAAAGTAGATCATAATTAAGTGGGTACATGCTCATACAAAAACTTGAGCTAAATATTATTGTTTTTAATAAAATAGCGTACTTTGTCCTATAAAAATCGTGCTATAAGTAGTACTAATCTAATAAATAGTATTAAAAGGCCTTTTAAATAAAATATGCTAACATTTTCTAAATTCAACAACAACAACGCTATATCAGCAACAATAATTATATATTTTCTGAACAACATAACAAATATAACGATGCAAACTCGAACTTCGTACATCGATAGATAGCTCTGTTTATTGCTTGCTGTTAGGTCTACTCGATCAAGTCACTGCAGTTTGGTTTTACGCTAGGTACAGGCAAAAGAGCTAATGTCGACTTTAATGTAAAACTAACATCCAGGCAGTCGATTTTGCATCGTTAGGTATAATATTACACTTAACGTACATTATTGAGCTATCCTTTACAAAAAGCTATTTCATAATGCAGAACAATCTGCCATAGTTATTTATCAGTATAAAAGAATATGTTAAAGGTTTGTTACTAATAAGGATGGGGTACCTATAGAGATCTTGTTTGTATAATTTAACTTCTTTTCATACTGAACTTTCGGAAATAACATGGAATGGCAGCATTATAATGTAATCCATTTATTGAAAATACTTATTCCAATTTTAAGACACCGCTGAAATGCGAAATGCTAATAAATTCTACAAGCTAACAGATAACCTGCACAATTCTATGAAATCTCAAATTCAATACACTCACATTTGAGGTCAGGCTGGCTCTGTTGTACTTAGCTGTTCTTGTAACATGAAATTGAGGTAAAGACGCTGGCAGTGAAATTGAAGAAAGTCGCCTTAATCTCAAACAATTTTTAGGAATACAGAAATAATTCCCTCCATTGATTCACAAAAAATACTACCGTTACTATGTTGAAGCATCTGCATTATTGAGAATCTAGTTGACATAACTACCGAAGTGAATAATCTTTCACCTGAATTAAATCATTTTAAGCCCAACAACTATTTCTGTTTTGTTTTTACGAAACCAAGTACGCACAATAAAGTTTATTTATTGCTAATACTTGCAAGTCGGTTCTAATACTCAATTTTTTTTAATATGTAGGTGAATCTTGAATTCTTAAGTTTTGTACTTATCCTTATGGTGTTTACAGTTTAATTTCTGCATAAAAAAAGGCAAGTCGACTAATTTAAATATATATATCGACAAATGCATAACCTTGAGTCAGATTCAGAAGCAAATTGTTTACTTGAAGCAGCAACTGAATTAAAAAAGTCGGTAAGTGGTTCGGCACTTGATACTGGTGGTTTTATCCTGTACTACTATTTATTGGTAAAACAAAGGACCACTCTGGAAATACACATGCAGCAATGCTGCCACCCCACTGGTTTAATGTAAAGCAAACAAATCAAGACAGGCCTGGTTGCACACAATATATTAGCTTTGTACTACGTTACTGGGACCAACCCAACTTTAACATATTCCTTTATAGGTACTTTTAACATTTATTCACTCTATAACAACTGACGGTATAATTAATGTAGTATAAATGAGCAGTGTTTTATTTTATACAATGTTAGTACCGTTCGAGTCGGATATTTACTTGTACATGCTTCATTTCGGCTAAGAGTTTGTTTCCCTCACCAGTAAAAGTAAAGTAAAAGTAACAGCTTAACCTTAACACATACAAACATCTTAATGGAAACGTTACGACATACGTTATGAATAATCGCGACGAAGTGGCGCTTGTGGTTTTGGCCTTGCTTGCTTTGTACTAAATTGGTTCCACTGCTTAAATCAACTCAAATCAACTGTAAACGCGGCAAGCCAGCGTGGCTGCGACAGGACCTTCGAACTCGAATTATCAAAAACGGAGAAATATTGCGTGTTAAGGCTGGCCGACTAGCATCTGAGCAAGGCGTTTCGTGGTTTTGCACAACTCGACATAAGAACTGCAGCCCCCCAAGCGCCACCTTGCCCTTCACACCGTTTGCAGAGACTCTACCGAACACAGCTAGTAACACTTGACCACTAGCGACACTCGCGCTTTGCGGACGAATCTAGAACTCAACTACGTAGAATCGTTCCCAATATAATTATGTATATTTTATATATATTTTTGATTTCTGTACTAAAACATACGCACACAAACATTTTTCACATGGTTTTCTTAATAATACAACGTGACCTGGCGTATTTACGTGAAGCTATTGATGTTTTACAAAGAAAACTGTACTTATGTATACTTGGTGCCTCAACTATTGCGCAGAGGATCACTGCAAATATTTTACAGGCTACTGTTACTGCACATATTTGGTTACGAACTTTTGTTTGTGCATTTTCCGGGGGCTGCACCTGAATTGCTTAATAGTTATAAGGTTAAAATTGTCTTTCAAATCAGCCATGAGGAGCTGAAGCTGTTAACAATGCATAAATAAAGTTGACGGTATCATAGTATAAAATGCAACTAGGCAATTTCTATCTAAAAAGAGAACATTTAATAAATCAAGATAGCATTACAGTTTGCAGCGTTTTGAATAGATGCTTAACTCATTATGAGTAGTAGCAAAACAGCAGCTTGGTATTGAAGCAAGTATGCGCGATGTGGCTAAACTGCTTATATTAGCGCGTGTTTGCGTATAGCAACGGTTTTACAAAGTCAAACTGAATTAAAGCGAGCTTTCGTCAAAATTCTGAGTCATCTGTTTCGTGCCAATAGTCAATAAAGTGGAATGATAAAAATATACAGTCGTTGACAGTGATAATAAATTTAAAGTGCTTCCCTCGGTGAATGCACAGAAAATATGTTTATTGATATTTTCATGGATTGAAGTTTCGAATAGAGCAGTTTTGCGTCTAGTCTAATCTAGGCCAAATATGTGCCACTACAACGTTTCGAAATACACCAAATATTATAATAAAAATAAGGGGAGCTATTTTAAAATACTTGGTCATAGTCATAAGTAATTTACGTATATGACATTTGTTTCCTTGTTAATATTATTGATATTGAAAACGAAGGGGTCGTCGGCGGTGAATATTTGTAGTATCCTCTTGTCGAAATGATACAGAATACGCGTTAAAGCTGTTAAAAATTTATGTTACTTTATGTAAAAATGATCTTAACAAATAGATGACTGTGTATATAAAGGCGCAACTTTGAGAATTTGGTGGAATAGTCATAATAAGTCGCCATGATAATACCAACATTATAAGTACAACAAATATACACACATAAATATACCCTGATTAAAATTATTATAAAAATTCATGATTCCGCGAAGCATACTCGTTATCGTTATAATTTACAAGTCACAATGCAGCTTTATTTTACACAGTCATTAGCAGTACTAGACAATACTTTAACAGTACCTAGTAGTAAAAAATCAAATACGAATTTATATCAGTTTATATTCTGGTTTGGTCGCAAGTCAGACAAAATTTGATTTCTCTACGTTTATTATTAGTACAAACAGTTTGACATAGTTCATTGGTGAGACAGCTCAATGAGATTGTTTGGTGCAACTGCTACCGCGATTTATAAAACATATCGTAGATGTATCGTTTTGAGTTATAGATAAGAATACATTTGAAGTCCTACTCTAAATCGCACACGAATTTCTGGCTGCTGTAAGTCTACGTCTTAGATTTACATGCTAGGGCCGCAGTAGCGTTGCAGTAAACAACTCGATTTACAAAGTGGTCCATACAACGAACGAGTTTCGGTCGTGTACCTCTAAGGTTGTGCGGAACGTCGCCAGCGATTGTTCTCGAGTTGAGCCAAACTATGTAAAGTATTGCCTGATACTTGTCGGTTGAAAGGAATTCCAAGTAATGTTGAATCTGCTGATATGAAGAACTTGTGCCATTGTGTTTATCGTTGACGTTCGGAGTCTTTAAAATAACACTAAGAGTTACAGGTAGTATTCACTAAGCACTCGTGAGATACAATGATGGCAGTCGGGAAACATTCTTGCACTGAACCGAAAGTGTGAGTGGTGTTCTAGTGAAGTATATCTGCTACCAGTTCAAGTTGGCTATTTCCCAACTTCTACGGAGATCTCACATTTAACAATATTTAACTTTTGCTCTGCATACGTCTAAATTGCCATACGTTGTATTAACTAACAGTAAAAATATAAACTGATACAAACAGAAGATGGATCGCATCTATACTTTTGACTGCTTCTTGGCTGCTTGGCAAGTATATTGTAATAGGTCGGTTCTTAGCTATTTACGGACAGATTGTTGATTTACAAAATAACTTTGGGATTAATTCATTATGCGGCATCCAATCACAGCGCACCACTTTTATGGCACAATAAAATGCGCCGTGATTGGCCCCTTATTGATATACCATTAATTACTTTATTATTTGTTCTGTTGTCACGAATAAGTTAGAAAAATGCATTAAAAAATTATTCACGCGTTATAATATAAAATATTGCAACAAAGTTTTCATTAGTATCAAAATAAATCAATCAAAATCAATAATATCTTATGTATTTTCAACATCAACAATATATTTTTAATAAACTTCTTAGCGAATCATATATACTTCGCAACAGCCATTGAAAAATGCGAGTCAGTTAATACCAATCGTTTATTCTCGAACTATTAGATAACAAACATCTTTCTAAACAGTGGTATACGAGATGTATGCAATTTCCTTAAACGTCTATTTCATAACCGAAATTATAATTGACGCGCCGTCGGTATTCTTCTGACTCTACATTTGCATTGCAGTCCTAGACAAGTTCTATGTGCATGAAGATATTTCTTCTAAAAAAGTCCACCTACATTTCTGGTCAGTTGGGAAAACCATGCGCAACATCATTAAGCCTCCGCAAACTATAAGTACGCTCCCTGTATATTTTCATAAAAACAACACAATTTTTCATTAAACTCGGTTAAAGTAAATTTGGATTGTGGTATTATATTACGATACTGACTGATTTTTATATAGCGATAAAGCATATTCTAAAAAGATCGTTAGTTGTAAAAAGGTTTCAGGATTTAAAATTATAAATCCATACAAGATTATCCAGGAGATATGTAACTGGTAGCTTCATATTCACCATAATTACTAAAATGCACTATATTAAAATTTATTTGTTAAACTCGATTATTACCAGAAATGGTTGTGTTTATCAAAACGAAAACCTTCTGTTGACACATAACCCTAGTTACACGTTACCCCTTTATATATATAAAGAATGCCCTTGTCTTTATATATATGGGTAAGATGTTTTATTGAAAAATTGATCGCTCCAGCTGGTTAATAAATAGAAATGTCAATAAGTCTAATTGAAAGTAGAACACAAACACAAGTATTAGCCAAATATTTGGCTTTCTTTGTGTTTACCCAATACAACTTTTCTTTCAATCTGAACAATTAACAAACTTTGCCAAATTAATAGTAAATTTGGCCAAAACCGAAATTTTAGTTAATTTTCATTTTATTATAGTGACACTGACAAATTGTTTTGGCAAACCGGCGACAACATTGGCGTGGAATCAAATTTGTTATTTCATTATGCATCGTAAAATGACACAGTGAGTGCTAATTAATTGTTGAATTAATAGCTCCTGTCGGTAGATTTTCATGTCGGTATCATTTCAAATTTGTGTCACAAAGAGTAGATTGCAATTAAATAAAGAGAGTTAATATATATACTAAATCTGCATACATTACGAAATCTATTTAAAAATCCTTCGCAGTAGAGTGACACTTTTATTACCAAAAGTAAAAATTGAATTGAAAAAAGTTGCTTTAGTTTCACCAAGCTGAGAGCCACAATTTGCATGTGTAATAATACATTTTCCGCGAGATTTTAATCTGAGGCTTCTTCGTCAGCCTATTTCATCGCATGATTATTTAATTAGATAATTACTTAGCGTCGGCTTAAGCTGTCAAGGGGTGTTGATTTTTGCGTGCACGCGTAGCAGAACGGATACTTTAATTTGACGTTAAAGTGACTGCTTCTCCACAGATGCACTTATTCCAGTCCAGGCCATTAGATACGGAAATCAGAGGAAATCCCGCTCCATATAAAGATTACAATTTATGGCAGTGCCATAATTTAGGTTGAGGCATCTGCCGTAAATTTAATTAAAATTTAACCACTTTTGATAGGCCTGAGAGAGTTCGCGGACTATTCTTCCCAAAGCAGCATGCAAGGGATTTAATTCCATTGGATCAAATTTTAAACAATTCATAGGATAATTCCAAATCAACCTTTCAGTTCAGTTGAGTAGGTGTACTCAATGGGGAAGTAAGCAGCGGCAGTTAGGAAAATTTCAAACGGTTTGACTAAGATTTGGGAACATTTTGACCAACTACATGCCTTATAATTGAGAATTTAGTATGTAAAAGGTTTGCTATTAGTTTTTTTTTGCCCACGTTATATCGAATGGTATCTACAGAATGTTATGGAAAAAACATTAGGTATGATGGTATAACGTACTTAAATATTGCAATACAGAAGAAATTGTGTGCGTATTCACTTTTTCAACGATGTTAAGTAAGTGCCACAGCTAAAACTAGAAATGTTACGTTGCTCCTTGTAATTTTAAAATACAAATTGGTGGGGGTTTATGTGAACATAGGGACATGCAGATAAATTGTTATTTGACATCATAATGTATCAAGATTTTTTTTTAATGTAGAGTAACAAAGTGAGGTATTTTATGTAGATGATTATAAAAAAAGAGTGTAGTAAATGAGTAACGAAAACAGCGTAAATTAAGTACTGAAGTAAATGTAACAATAAAAGTAACATCAACACTGTAATAATGTGACAGTTACTTGATAGTGCAGTGCATCACGGTGCCTGCCGTAAAACTTAAATTGCCATGCATGTCTCTATGTTCGCACAAGCATACATGGATACACTCAAGGTCACCAATAAATATTTATGAGAATAAAGAAACATACGAAACATAACAAAATGGGATTGATAAAGACGGAAATACTCCAATAGATACCTAGAGAATCAACAAGCAAGGCAAACCACACTAAGGATGGAAAGGTGGAGAGAGTGTACATCAACATCCGAAAAAGTGTAAAATGCAAAAATAGGTAGTATCATATCTGTATGTTGTCCTGAAGCCGTATATGAGAGAAGAAGAGGGATTCTAAGTAAAGTGTGGCAGATATACAAAGAGATAAAAACAAGATTATTATGTATTGACACTCATTTTCCCAGAAGGTTTGCACGAATGAAAACAAGAGTAGTCACGTGGACAGGATGGACACTGAATGCTCCAAGGATTGTGATAGAGTGGTGACAACTAAAAAGAAGAAAACATTTAAAAATGGTATAACCAAAGCCATGTCCAAAGGAAATTTAATGGTTCATCAGATGGATAGAAAACGGTAATAAAATTGAAATTGGAATTTTGTTTCGAATGCTATACATGATACATTTGAGTAAGATAATTGATTTAGAAAGTCATCTATTGGCCAAAATGTTCGCTCTTACAGTTTTCGACAAGCTATATAGAAAGTTTGTTTATCTAATATTCAACATTTCTCAATTATGTTGTTTTTATGACATCATAACCTATATAGTAAATAAGTAAATCACAATTTAATCTTTAGGGGTTGGAACGTCGTAGCGCAGCCTTTCGCAATTGGCCAGTAGGAACGTTTCTTCGCCTGGTGCAAAAGGTACCTTCAGCAGGAGCGGTGGATGGTCCGAGATCACAGGTTGGCATTCACAACTTGACTTCCACGGTCACGAATCGGTGGTCGGCAAACAGAAGACGCGGCATCTCGCTCCTGCTGAAGACCCCCCGCCGATTACATTAATTAAATAGTAAAGTCTTTCCGTAATTAAAGCTCTCGTTACCGAACGTAAGTATGATTAGTCGCTAAGGTTTCTTAGGGTTAACCTCAATCCGCGCGTTGTCCCAACTAACCAGCGCCTGCAGGTGAACGGAACACATATCGCCTAACTTCCCTAATTCTATGAGCACGGTCTCCACTTGGTCTTTATCCACCTGAACAATGTCCGCGCACTGTTCGCGCACATAACCAACAAACATTTTAATATGTTATTAATAATCCATAGTTGAGTTACTGTCAATGAAATCCATGCGGTCCATAGCGGGTGCACTTTATTTTGAGTCCTTGCGGCGCTGGCGAGCGCGATGGCTTTGCAATCGGAAGTCTTGGTGGAGGTTCCGACCGCACACCGCACGGGCACCGGGGTGTCGTTGGAAGGCCTTCCGGGGCAATTCGCGCACAGCCCCAGCCCTGGCAGGCCGCAGTACGAATAACAGCAGTCTTCGTCTCCGTGCGAGGACTTCAATCTCTGCTCCCCCGTTTCCGGGATGTTGGGATCTGAAACGTTAATTGCTCATCAGAGTAATAAGACCACACACAGATATATACCCACAAATGTGAGTTAGAGGTAGCACAGTGCAGTAATACCTCGCTAATGCAACAAATCCTCATAATTGTAACAAGAATATACGACTTTGATGCAACACAATCCATATCCATACAATCCAAAATTTTAAAAAAATCTTATCAGATCGGCCCTGGCTCAGCCCACCAAAGGGATGCTCGGCGCGGAACGCAACACTGCCTGACGGGGTGCTTATATTGATCGCGCCAACTTTGGCGGTTAATAGGTCACCTCACAAAGTTTCGAGGGACATGGGGAAAAAGCGGATCTGGTGGCACTCTGGCTATGCAACTAATAGCGACGATTGAGCATAAGATGTTGCTGTGCTGGTGTTAATATGAGCAATTTAAGGATCAGAGGTAGACTAGAGATTTAGAGGGTTTTAATGTAGGTAGCGCTATAACGTGGCATATTAGATATACTGGTACATAGGCAACCAGCTTATCAACTCGGCAAGTGGAGCGAAAGTTGCTATTATATGAAAGATTTTGAATAAGTGGCAGTAATGAGTAATACTTTTGAATAATGTCATTGCACATATATGAGTCCAGCTATACAACTGATAGGAACGAGTGGGCACAACTAACTTGGCAGTTCTACAGTAAACGTAACGTTCGAGGCGCTACATTCAATTACAGTTTGACCTAAGAAATTATCACCCTTCGACAACTGCCGTTTTTAAGAAAACAATATCCCTATATTATAAAAAAAAGTGCCCCAGAGTTGTAAATCCCTTCAGAATCCTTTATAGCTGAGAGTATTTTTGAACACATAACGTTAGGAAACCTTTTTAAATGACAAGTAAACTTAACATTTATATATGACCAGACTAATAAACAGATAGTTAGGGTATTTTGTTTTCCTAGTTACTCATTGGTAGAAAAACAATAGCCAGAAAGTTGTTGATATATAATTTGTAAACAAAACGTACAAAAAATTTGCTAACGGCAAGTGGCCCGTTTTTAGTTTCTGTCCATAGTATTGACGATGCGTTTGTGATTTATGTCTTGAGAGACACACATTCCGATAATGGATTTTTGAAGTTTACAATTGCTTACAGGTCCGAATAATAACTAAGGGCTTTAGTTTCTTTGCGTTATCAGCTTGATTTATCAACCTGTATTAACTTTGATCCATCTCTTTGGATTTCTGCGGTGCTGTCATACGTTTATGTCTCTTTATTGGGTTCGTCGTGAACGTCTGGCTTGCGGCGAGTTCTCGATGTTGTTGAGTATCCCAGCTGTTAGTCTACATTCAACTTAAAGCTTTGCGTTTTCAAGAAGACGTCAATTTTTAAGATCATGCGCTTATTAGTCATACAACGTCACTACTTAATGCTTAACGTTTTATTATCTTTATTGTGTTCATGTGTGCAATAACAGAATAACGCAAATAATTGAAAATGAGGCTTATTTTAAACCACTATTCGCAATAAGTTTGTAATAATGGTACTGAAAACTGATCTGATAGCAGACGTTCAATGATAATTGCGTCCAAAATGGTCATTTCGGTATTCTCATACATTGTATATAATAATCCTGATTTTAATATTACTAACTCGCATGGTATTTTCAATTTGTCTTAGTTTATGGTTTTGTTTTCTTGTTACTTTGTGTGTTAAAACTATCCTTGAGTCGCTTTATGGAGGTATCTTAAGTCACGCATTTTAATATTATAATTGTAACGATTGGTCCTTTATTTTGTATTTGAACTACGACCACTCTACCATTATATTACTCCTGAGCTAACTGTTATCGTAGCAGCTGCATAAGTAATATTTGATGTTATCATTTATTTTCTTGTAACTGTCAGTTTTTACAAGTAACAAACGTTTACGTTCTCCTTCTGGAAATATATTTTATGCATTTTCAAGAAAAAATACCTTATGAAGCTATTTAAACAATTAAAACGTACAAAGGTACATTTATCAGCGTTCCTGAATCTTCATGGGAAACTTTTGCAACAAAGAAAAGTCATCATAGTGGCTTGTTGACCTCAGGGAAAGTTTTGAAGTCCTGTCGACATTGTTGTTTGGCGACATAGATCCAGGATCTACGTTTTTAAGTAAACACCGGAAAACCTGAGAGGGATAAGTACAAGTCATTAAACTACTAAAAACACTGCACTTGTTTCAGTGAAGAGGCTAAACAAAATAGCGTTGTAGGGGCCAACATAAATGCGTGGTAGAAGCAGCTGTTAGCTGTTGCTTAATTATTGTTAGCATAAAGGCGTGGTTGAAACAGCTATCTGTGTCGTAATTTAGTATTTAATTGTAGTACTAGTTGGTATTCGTTTTTTATAGGAAATATGTATCTGCTGTTGATTTTTATGTTAGTAAGTTGGGGATTTATTTGATTATATTTTTGGAGTGATAACATGTGATTATGTTTGGATTCATTGCAACAAGGCTACGAACTGAGGCAAACAAACAAAATGAAGCTCTTTGCTATTGAGCTACCTGGCAATAAAAAAGAGCAAAATTAATAACAACGTAGAGACACGATTCTTTACGTTATAATTTGCCACTCAAACTAGAAATAGTAAACTAGTTACTTTCAATATCTTTTATTGTATACTTGTTTGGTAGGGTTCTCTACAAATTTCTCTTCCTTGAACAACAGTAGGGTAGATGGTTGTTACAACAACTAATTTAAAAAATGGACAATTTTCAATATCAAATGTATGATTAGCATTTTAAATTACCTTAAACGTTAGTAATATATTAACTCAATTTGATAGTATTTTAGTGAGGTGCTCCTATTTCACTTGCTGAGCGTTTATCTTTCGGGTTATCCTGAGCATCCTTTATGTCTGTTTTAAGTATCTTGTACTAACCAAAGATTTACCCTAACTGTAAGGTTTTATTGCTGAAAACGATTTAAGGTTTTATGGATCGTAATCTAGCATTCAGTTTGGCGTTCACTCCGTTGAAAAGTTTCTATAAGAACAAAGAAACAACTGGGCCAAATACGGAAGTGACAACAAGTTATTTGGGTTATATCTTAAATTATCGTTAAGGAGTTCAGTATTTCATATAAACCAATAATATAAAATAGTAGTGTTACATGAAATCTTTAGATCAGTACTAGTAGGACTAATTGGTAGGTAACCCTTTTGTAATTAAAAAAATATAAGCAGAGATTACACATTCCAGTTCTACTATCGAAATTTTATTTTAATCATGTTAAATAGTAGATTGGTTTAACTATTAATCTGCTCAATCTACCAGTTAAATTATATTTTAATAAAAAGTTTACAGAAGTACTGGTTGAACTTACTGACAGATTGTCGTGCAGGAATATAAGTGTGAGCGTTACGTTAATCATTGTATTTCTTAGAAATTCAATTGAAAGATGCCGATGCAATCGTAAAACACGACTTTCCTGTAATACCAGAGCTGTCTCTATGGTTTATAGTTTCTACCCTGACGTATATAGGTTAATGAATCAATTTTAAGATAATAATTGTAAACGAAATTCCCTGACAATATCAAATATTCTCCAGCTTTAGTCAGTCTGGTTCATGAGAAAGTTAACTGTTTTTTTTCTTTGTTTCTTTAAATTTTAATTCTTAGATCTAAGCCATCTTCTAAGCCTCCATTCTTCAAAAAACATTTCTCTCTCTTTATGGCTTACCAAAATAATTATAAAGAAATCAGAGAGTAATGATAATTGAATAAGTTTTGTAATACTCTTTGAATGAATCAGCCGTCATTGTCTCAGATTTGCACCGTTGAAATCGGTTATGAGTGTAATTAGTCATTATTTAAGTAATTATTCTCTGATATCTTCTGAGGAATAAAAGTCTCTTACAATTTTATGAGTTTTAAAATGTTTCCTATGACGAACTGTAATTTAATATACACATACTCACTGTGGAATTTTATATTGTGTGAGGGCAATTGATATTTCTTGTGGGACGAAAGATAATTGAACAAATCTTGTCTTTTAAATATTTAGGAGTTTTTATCTCCAGTGATCGAAATGGGAACCAAGAGGTGAGATGTCATTCAAGAATCAATAATATCTGATTGTCTTCGAGATGTTACATAACCAAACAGGTATATGTCAGTATAAAGCAAGGTAAACATGTATAAACCAATAGTAGGATCCATAATGACTTATGGAGTCAAAACCCACCCAGGAACCACTAAAACTAAGCAAGTTATGATTAGATCAAGTACGTGAGCCAACAATACAACATAACTGATATAGTAAACTTTGAATCTTACACTTTGGAAATAGCAGACTTATTCGTAATAGCGGGGTGATCTGCAAAGAGTTAGAGAGAGAGAGACAAAGAGAGATAGAGAGAGAGAGAGAGGAAGAGAGAGAGAATTGGATCTCATCATCCGTAGAAGCAACTTAGCAAACGTGAAGTATCACAGGCTATAAAGCCTAAATAAGGAAGAAGAGAAACCGTATCATAAATCACATCATGCTATATATTTGAATGTCATATTTTTCAATGTAGAATGACAACCACTGTCTTAAGGTACGTATAATAAAGATACTAGAAATGTGATTCTTAGTAGCTCCTCATACTTATTTTTTTCATTACTAATATATAGTAAAATAAAATTTTCTCCTTCATCTTAATAATAAGAGATTGATAGATGAATATTATTGCCGTGAAAAATTGTCTGACTCCCATTACTGGGATTTACGTGCGGCTTCTAACCTTCTCAGGAGTGCAATATATTAGCAGTGGGAAAGCGTTAATTTTCGGACATTTTGGCGTCGTTGGTTTTATTATCAGATAAACTGCCCTTGGCAATAGTATTGGAAGTTCAGTTCACGTCGCGTTGAGATATCGATTTATATCGGAAGTTATTAGCATAAAATCGCATTTCCAATCGCTGCTTTGAGTTGCAACTACCATCCTGTCCTTTTCCGAGTCAGAAATTGGGTAAACGTATTCGCTGGATATTTTTGCTTGCTGACCGTCTACTCTTCAAGCTTTCCTCGAGATTGAAGCTACCGCTGTGAAGCCATTTCCTCGCTTGAAACTTTGCCGGTTCCGCTCGTCAGCACCGGTAAGAAACTACCGTCCGAGCCGGAGTCCTTCTGCCTGGTCTGTTATTCGGTCCCTTTAATTGTTACGATAGCATTCAGATAAGTATACGCCTGGTGTAGGTAACATTACTGTAATATTACTGCTTACGCTTTGCGCACCAAAGATTTTGGGCTTATCTCCGTCCGGGTGCGCTAATCGCTACTTAGAACCTTGGATGCCTTGCTGTCAAGTCATAAAAACGAGTGTAGGCGACGCGACGTGATGTTACGCGTTCAAGGTACCTGAAATTACAGATTAACTTCATACGAATCCAGCCCACAGCTGCCATTCGGGAATTTTCTGTATCCTCGTATGTGTTTGATATAACCGTATTCGATTGAGTTCTGTTTGATTTCTTGAGAAGCTAAATGTAGTCCGGGTTTTCAGGAATATAAGTTAACTCATTCCAAGAACATAAAAGCAAGGTAAGTCCACTCCGTGTGTCGAATATTCAAAGTTGCCAAAGCCTTGTGGAGAGTTTTGGCTTGTTGAAGATTTCACATTATATCGCAGGCTAATGAAAACTACAAGGTGGCGCTCCTCTCCATAATGATCAATACTTGCACAACTTTTATGAAGGTAATTTTCTATTCTTAGCAATAAATGATTAAAGAATATAACCATTAGATTCTACCTTTTACGAACTCTGTATAACATTGCTTAATTTTGTCTACTAAATGTAGAATCATTTTGTCATTTTGACTGGTCCTCGTTGATATACGTACATGCATTCATTGAACATTATTGATAAAATTAATTGGAGAACTGTTATAGTTTGATGGAGCGAGGTTCTAGTTATACAGATAGTAAAGACTGGCATTTTAGAACAAATAAAATCAATTAGTTGTCAAGATTGTTGGTGTACTTTTCAAATTCATTAATATTACATTGCAGTATTTATTTCGATGCCATCATAGGTTTGATACGAATATGCCAGGACAATTTCGTGGCCATTTTAAATTACTTGTGGTATTTTACTAAAGTGTGGATATCGCTTGTTTTATCTAAATGCAATGACTTAAACAACCACAGCCACACGAGGTAGCACTCATTAAAGTTAAACGTCTAAAAGCACTGAATAACTGCCAGAATTTTAGCGCTTCGTAAGCAGAGGTTGTTGCCGATCTATCCTCAGCAGTTTGGCCCTGATCCAGCGCCAGGAATCCCCAATACCCGCTGATGCTCCCCAAATCTGCAAGACAACAACCTGGCGTTTTTTCGTTCGAATTTATATAACGGCGCGGAAGATGTAAATTTCCCGGGGATTTTCGTCAATCGGTGGTTGAACTGGAAGCCAAAAGCCAGCCACACACGCAACAAGTTCACGGCAGGACCTATTTTCTCTCCCTCATGCGAGCAGTTCCCCAGGGAGCCGCAGCGACATCTCCGGCGTACATAGAAAACTTCGGTAAGACCTGATAATAGAGCGCAAGCCCTTCCGCAGCCGCCTATACTGATCGGCTGCGCTGGCCTGTTTCGATTGCGGCAAGAAAATGCTGGATTTTCCGAGGGCTGTTCACGGCTTTCCGAGCCGCTAAAGATGGCTATTTTATGACCGGCGAAATAGATTATTTTATAACTATGTTCGGACTCCATTTCAACCACAGCGGATTAGCGTTGTGTTGTATAGAAACGAAGAAGGTGCCCTTGGAAAATGGCTACTTGGATTTGTTACGTTTTAGGATTAGTATTTAGTATCAGATGTTTGAGTTAAAGTATAAATTTCTAAATACCATTGAAGAAATGTCAAATTGTATAGGAGGTATCAATTTTCAATGCTATTACGCGAAAAGTTCCATTATTATCGAAGTTACAAAACTCTAGATTACATAATCCAGTTAGAACTGGCGTATGGTTTTTATTGTTAGAATTATTACATAAAAGTCTATTTTTCCATGACCGGAAGTAGAAATAAGTTTCTAGGTTACAAAAATTATAACAGAAATAACACATTTTCTCCCTAGGTAAATAATATGTATATTATATCTCTAGGGAGTTTTCATTATAAAAAATATAACAATATAAGAAATGCGTCATGGCATTCGTAGCATAAACGTCACTCAAAGTTCCGGTCGTGGAAAATAGTATATTATGGGACAAGTGGTTGAAATAAAATTTCAACGTTGAGAGTGGTTTTTTTCAACGAGCGAAGCGAGTTGAAAAAAGTAACTCGAGACGTTGAAATTTTATCAGCCACGAGTTACATATACTATTTTTTCTACGAATTTTCACTTATTTTAACAAGTTAATGCACTTTAGAAAAAAATAAACATAAAGTGACATTTCTCTTGTCACCAATTGTATGTCAAACAGTTTGAAATCCCGGTAGTCCGAGCATTTCAATCTCTAGTGGTTGAAATGCAATTTCAACCACCGGAATCAATGTCAGAATGACTGATTTCAATGTCATGAGTAGAAAAAATAATATAATCCATACTCAAAACGTAGGAGAGAACGTCATTTTACCCTCGGTACAATTGCAATTCAAACAGCTTGGTAATAATCATGCTTTTCTCTCACTTGATGTAGAATGTATTACTATTTTCTATTCAATTTTCAGTCGTATCGCGAATATTGTTGTATGTTGTAGTATCGATTATTCATATAAAGATGTATCCAATTGTCAATAGATGCGGAGCTATAGCTGGTTCGGTCGACTTTAAGTAAGAAGATATTAACAGTTGAAATACTGTACACTTGCTTAGTATGAATTTTGACGGGCTGCCAAACCGACTATACACCTGTTTGAAATTACCGGTTAAAGGGCTATTATGGGAGGTATCACAGAACGATAAATAACTCAATGTCATTATAGAAAAAAGAAGATACCAGCAAATGCGGAATTAGGTGCAAAAATATCTTCACGTTCGTAATAATACTGAAATAATAAAAGGAAACATTCGGCAATGCGAATTAAATCAATTTCAAATTTTAAAAAACTACCGGCGATGGGATTTGAATTACAACGCCTGCGAACCCGAATTTAAATTTGGGCGCCTGATCCATGGGCCCATTGAGAACCTTTCCCGGCTTTGGAAAACGCAGATAAATTTAACAGAACCGACTTGTTCAAACTTTTAGACTCTTTTACGGCATTATCCTGTATCTGTGGGGTCCCATTATCGTCAGGTGAAAAGACTAACCTATGTGCAATTTATTACTTTTATCTATTTTTCAGTTAACACAAAAATAAACAAAAAATTTTTAAGCGGCTTACCCTGTATATATTTTTACGAAGTTCTATAGGTTTCATGCAGGTAGATCTATAATTGCATGCAAAATATCGTCTTTCTCCAACAAAATAGTCTTTGAGTTATACCGTCAACAGACAGACACACGAACGAAATAGAGAAAAACCTGTTTTTCGTCATCTAGGGACCCTGAAACGTGAATATTTGAAGAAATTTCAAAAGGTAATTTTTTCGTGATTACAAACCGTCCTTCGTCTTTTAGAAAAAAATAAAGGAAATCGAGAGAAAAAGTTGAAGAACGACTTAAAGAAGAGTAATCAGCCTTTCGATGTGGTAGACAGACATAAGATAGCTAATATAGAGTGAGAGATTGAGTTTACAAGAGGAGAAACATTTTAATTTTTGATTTTACGATAAAATGTCAAAGAATAGATCATTTGCTTGATGTAGAACTAACAATTTTGCAATTGAAAGTATAATATTAATACAGTTGGTTAAAATAATCTACGATAATATAAATATAAGAAGAGCAAACCTCAACACTGATTTTGCAATATACACACGTAGTTCCCAAGTAATGGCTTATGCTGATGATATTGCCATCCTGGGAAGAAACCAAAGAGATATAGAGAATAGCCTAACGCGTTTAGAGCAAGCAGGAGATCTGAGTGGACTTAAAATTAATGTAAATAAAACAAAATATATGGAGTTGGACAGAGATAATCATCAGAGAAGACTAGCTGAAATAAATCTAGGAGGAAACCCCTTCGAGCATGTCGAGCAATTCAACTACTTAGGCACAATAATTTCTCAAGATAACGACATCACCATTGAAATCAAACAACGTATATTGAACGCAAACAATTGCTTATATGGATTAGGGAAATTATTTACATCAAGATTAATGTCGAGGAAATGCAAGATGATACTATACAAAACAATAATCAGACCTGTAGTCACATATGGATGCGAGGCTTGGACAATGACAAGGAAACATGAAGAGCTAATAAACAGATTTGAAAGAAAAATATTGCGAAAGATCTATGGGCCGGTGTATGACAATCAGGCTGATGGGTGGAGACCACGTATGAACCACGAACTGAGACAGCTAAACGAGGATCAAGACCTGGTGGGGTGGATTAAAAAGCAGAGAATAAGATGGCTAGGTCATGTCTGGCGTATGCCCGAAAATAAAATAACTAAAAAGGTACTAACACACATTCCGGAAGGTCGGCGCCCAAAAGGAAGACCTAGAGGGCGATGGCGAGACAACGTTACGAGTGACCTTCAAAAACTAAAGGTGCGAAATTGGACCATCGAAGCCAGTAATCGGGACAGATGGAAAGCTGTTGTAAAGAAGGCCGAGGCCCTACAAGGGCCGTAGTGCAGTGTGTGTGTGTGTGTGTGTGTGTGGTTAAAATATTAAACAAGAAACACAATTAAATTTTAATAAACTAACTGAACAATTATCAGTCATCAAATTAGTCGATTAACCCCCGAACTATTTCAATAATTGTTGAAATCTAAGACGTAGTTCTTAAAAATGTTGCGGTTTTCTTCTCTTCTTAAGGGCGCACTTGGATTTTCAATATTTCCCCATTATTGTGTAAATGTTGCTTTTAAGAATTATTTTAAACATTCGCATAAGTACATGTGTGCAATTGCAGGGATAGTTGACTACTATAAAACTAGACCATTTCTGCTGATCCAATTATCACCAAATTTCTAAGTTAGCCGGTTAAAAATCATACCAGAATAATGTGCGAGACAACCATCTTGTTGAAAATACATTGAGCATCGATAATTAAGAGGTAGATCACCTAAATCGTCACCGTTTCCAGCATAACCAAAAGTATATATTGATTAATGTTAGAATAAAACAAAATGCACTTATTATTCCATGGTAAAAAGTACAACGCCCATAGATTTACTTTAATAACATGTTGGCGTTTATTCAAAATCCTAAAATGGGGATTAGTGTCGATCTAATATGTAGCATGTTGCGATGATGTAGTCTCATTTGTAGAAAATGTGACCGTATAAAACAACATAATATTGTGATCAAAAGATTGGCTTTATTTTACTTTTTACCTGGTTCCAAGGTTTGCGGTGTATAGGGATATATTTTTTGTTTCTTCAAAATCCTTTGAATATGCGTTTTACTGATGCCTACCTGGAGCGAGCGTCTTCGCAAAGACGTTTTTTGATGTACCGATTCTAAAACTAACATGTTTGGCTTTCTTTAAATGTTTAACTGTGTCAATTCTAAAAAAAGTTTTACACGCTTCTGTACACTCACGCGTAACACATAAACATCAGAAAACTCTTCACAATTTTTTTAATTACTTCAATTACAACTTGTAACACCATAACATTGTATTAAATAGGTTTCGGCACTATCACCCTTAAAACTGGAACTTAGCAACAGCTAACCAATGTCGAAAATTTACATTTAAAAACTTTTTAATAAAAACAGCCGTATGGAAGGCAATTATGCCGGTCATTAGATCGTATCGAACGCATGAGTGAGAAACATTAGTCGCGAGGATACAATTTGAGCCACGAGTCGAAGAGGAGTGACGTAATTTATTCGAGTGAATAATGGTCTTTCGCATGAGTTATTTACGCCGATATATAATATGTGAGCAAACGAAAATGAAATTAAGCTTGGATTTGAAATATTTGTTTGCTTTGGTGGCACTGTAAGTCTATGTCAAATTCGATGTTCGCAGGTTAGTTTTAACATCAGTCTGTGCCAAAACTGACGCAAAACCTAACCTGCTAACCTCGAATTTGACACAGACTTACAGTGCCACCAACACAAACAAATATTTCAAAGCTAAGCTTGATTTATTTTCGTTTGCTCATATGTTATTTAACAACAAGCATGCGCAGAATATATACTTAGTAATGACAACTAATGTGATAACCGACTACAAAATGCAATCAATATTTGCAAAGAAGAATATTACAAGGAAATCTCAAAATAAACATAAGAAAGCAAAATTATAAAGATATGGAATACATAAATATTGATAACGAATCTATGTAGGAACTACATAGTTACACATATTTGGGGTCAGTAATATCAAACGATACGAGAATAGATATAGAGATAAAAATAAAGTGAGCAAAGCAAACCAAATATACTAGTCCATAAAGAATACATATATAAATAAAATGAAGATAAATAACATGCCATAACATACGAAGACGAGAATTGGTACTTCATGAACATACCTAGATCGATAATTACAATGACAGAAATGAAATATTTCAAGAAGATAACAGGACAACGCAGGACGGGTTCGGGTGAGAAATGAATAAGTTAGAAACTAGTTTCCCAAGATAGTAACGGAAATGGGGTGAAAGGAGATAGGTCAAGGGAAATGCCGAGAAAGAAGTGAAAGGAAACAATTCAAAATGTAGTAGAAAGACAGGGAAATAAATGGTAGAACCGAAAATAATTGCAGAAAATTAGAAGAATGTACTGAAAACTTGTAGAAAGTTCGACACCTTAGGGGAATAAACGATTACATTGATTGCACCGGTAGAAGTGGATGTCGATTAATAATAATAAGAGGAAGTAAAGTGTTCGAAGATACCGACACTAACCCCAATGCATGTTGTTATCTTTCATGGTAACAGTACTAACTCTTTTACATTTTCGTTGTAGGAACGAGTAAAAAGTAAAGCATACAAAGAAAACGCAAGTACACAAGACGGATTGCTCATTCTCTTGATCAATAGTGATGTCTTCTTAATAGAACATCAAAACGACGTCAGAAGAACAAAAACTATTATTACAACAAGAGTGTTGCTTTATTACACTCGAAAAGCGCATCGATTTCATATTATTTTTGCCGTCCATCGCGCGCTATTCTGGTTGAATCCGTTCTCACGCCTTTGTTGTTTACATTTTGAGGTACTCAACTCGTTTTGTCACCTTCAGTTCTTGGTAATCGAAGTTTCGAAACGTCTTCTGGCTGTAACGTAGGTCACGAAACTGCTTTCTTTTATTTTGTCTGCAAGTGTACACTGCGGGTTTTGTTCAAAGCGTGTCTTAGTTTGCTAGCGTTTCTCGTCACGATCGCAAGTAGGATTACGCCCTTTTGACTTAGTTTGAGGTTATTTATGATGGTTGTGTGGACATAATGTTGCCTTGAGTCCACCCACGTAATTGCGGATTCTTAAATAGTGTTAATTTAAAGTTTTTTAAGGAATTCGTCTACTCATCGTATTTGTAACGAAGTCATATTTCTGTGTATCGAATCAAGGTGTGAGCAGTTAGCTTAAAGGTTAAAAGCTAACCCCCCGGAGTGGTTAAAGATCGAGCTCCTAGGTTTTCTAGCTAATTACCGAAATCATTTGCCGAAGCTCCGTTGTACATTTGATAGTGTTTACCGTCCATGCTGCTTGTTTCCCGGTGCAGTTTTGCTTATACCGGAAGTATTTATGTACATCGTACACGCCAATTTGTGTCCATTGCTGTATCCGAAGTCTGATTTCACCGGCTAAACCTAGATCCTAGATCCTAGCTCAAATATTTGTTCAAATGTATCTGTGTATTTACCGCGCTAAACTTTAACCTATCGTGGTAGTATTTGATTAACCCCATCTATGTTTGGATTTATGGCGTCACCGTCAGCAGGCAACTATTCACTAATTAAGCTGCCAACCAAGATACTGGTTTGTTACCCAAGTGTTTAATCATATTCTACGTTTTGCGTTACTAGCTCCTAGATAAATTATATAATTTCAATTCCCAACATAAGCCCAAAAATATTTAAAAGGATATATTAAATCACTATCTGGAACAGTGGCGATGTTAAAATTAATATCTGAACCCGGTCATAGTGAGGTAGACCGTGTGAAATATATATACTATACAAGCTGAAAAAGCTGTATTTGAACTTGAGATAGTTTAACCTATATGTATTTATAACTAACAGTTGGGTACATTTCGCATCCCCTAGTTTTACCTTTTTTAGTTTTAGATTTTTTTTACATATTTCTTTTTCTATATATAACTGTAGCTATTTACAGCATGCAAAAAGAGTGTAAATGTAAGTATCATTGTAATTAGGTGCATACCTATTTGGAGACAAAATAAATAAATTAATGAATAACTAAATACATATTTACGGGCTGCTCTAATGTAGTTGGTTATATAACTTTTGTGCCCGCTTACTTCTTAGGAGTATTATTGTGAATTAGACGATTTATAGCAATTCGAACACCGTTGCTTTGACGCTTATGCAATTTGTAGTAGTTGAACTGGCTGTACTTGCGCCTTTAGCTTTGGTTTTTGTGAATTAAGTTAGTTTGCCTCTAATACGAGTACTGTTGATAATACTTTTTGTTTTATGGCTAATGCAAGCAATTTATTTGACAAACCTTTCAGTCTGTTTCAGGTCGTAGCTAGTTCGGCTATAGAAATTTTAATGAGCTAAGAGTTTTCGTAATCTAATGGACATACCCGTTGTATTGAAAAACTCTCAGGCGCGCTCTGGTAATTTCAACACACTTTACTAGTTTAGAAAAGAATCGTACTCCGTCTTCACGGTAGCTGGTCAACCCTCTGATTTGTCCACGTAGCTTGAACGTTTGTTTGGTACTATTTGAAGCTAATTTTAGTATTTGAGTATGATTTATTTGGGGCTTTAGTTAAATTTGTTTGCCGTTGGTGGAAATTCTTGCTCCTTTGTTATTAAACAACTTACTATTAATAACAAATAATAAATTTTTCCATTAATTATTTGAACGACGGACTCTTCTTATGATCATTGATCGGTTGCCTCCCGTTGATTTTATAAGTCTTTGTTGGTGGTCATTCCAAAGGGTGTATTACCTCTACTGCAATCGATACTTTAAGTGATATTAATCTATTGATTTGATTATCATTTCGGGATTTGAGTATAGATTTTTTATAACTTAATATAAATGAAATTTTTAAATTTAAATATTTTTTTGAGATCTATACAGCACATAAATACAAGTCTTTGAAATTTCAAAGCTTTCCCAATGATCTTACGCATAATACTTATTGTGTCTGGACAAGATCTACCGTTTTGAAATCGTGGTTGTTCTTCCTGAAGTTATGTGATAGTAAAGTAATAGTTTTGCTGTGTTTTCATTGTAAGTTTTAGGCGGTTTTTAGTACGTTAATCCCTTTATTGTTCTCAGGTATTTTTTTCTATTCTGTTATATTTTCAGTTTTTTTATGATAGCCTCATCTAGTTTTCGCCCTCCATATTTCAACAATTCGTAATTAACGTTACCTTTTCAGGAAGGTTTTTTTGCCTCTTTCTCATATTCCTATTTGTATCTTATAGTCTTCATTCTCTGCTCCTTGAGTTTCTATATCTTCACCGTGAAAAAAAAAGTGAAGTATTCTGTTTATTATTGCACCGTGTTTTGGGAGTGCTTATGTATTCGTTTATTTTCGTCCGTGACTGCAAATTAATTTTTTGTTATTGCATTCCTAAAAAAACATGTGCCAGTTCCTCAGTAACTTTTCCCCAATTCTCTGTTTGATTTATAAGTAATGACCTTGCACGAAAAACCTTAAGCTAAAAAAACGATTGGATGGATGATAAACTCCTTAAAACCAGCACACGAAGAAATGCTTTAAGAATCCGACATAATAATTTTCATTGCTTGCTTGCTTGCTTGACGCCACTTTGAGAGTGAACCCGTGGGCCGAATTGGTTGATTTTGGTGGCAATCGACTCAAGGCGACGCAAGTAAGCCAGTAGTAGGGTTTTCAAATTTTTATAAGTGACTTTTCTTATGTGGATTTTCTAACCTCAAAATTAACTAGACACACAATATGGATCACTCTTGTACTTCTTCTATTGGTGCCTATTCGTTCCGAATGTTGGCGACCAGTATGGCTATCTTAACTTTATTGGCTGTTGCACGGAAAAGTCCTATAGTGGTGAGGGAGAACCATTTTCTTAAGTTCTGCAACCATGAAATCCTCCTTCTTCCTGGGCCTCTTTTTCCATATACTTTGCCCTGTAGTATAAGTTGCAGTAGGCCATAACGTTGCTGGTTCCTCATAACGTGGCCCAGATATTCGAGCTTACGCCTTTTTACATAAAAAGTATTTCGCACTTTTTATCCATTCTGCGTAATACCTCTACGTTGGTAATACGGTCCACCCAGGAGATTCTCAATATTCGCCGTAGCACCACATTTCGAAGGCCTCGAGTCTTTTCATAGATGCCTCAGTCACTCTTGTACAAATTGCATTAAATAAATTATTTCGCGCCCAATTTGGATGCAGAACGCTAGTATATAATAACCCTGGTTTTTACTACAGTGCCACCAAGCACACAAAAACCCCGAATAGGGGAGGCTGGCGCTAGCTCTGCTTCGTAAGTACACTCCGTAGAAAAAAATAAACATTCGTAAACGCGGCAAATTCAAATTTTATTTTAAAAATAATCGATATTTTTACATATAACAGTGTTTAAATTACTAAATCACAACTTATGAAATAAATCCATTGTTACGAAAGTAATAGTAAATAAAGCAACCGATAATGCAATAAATATTGTACCTATTGGATTGCCTGATTATCAATTATCCTAAATGTTAATTTGAAATACCACGACATTTGTTCACACAGCAAACAGAGATTATAGTTACCAGAGCAAAGAAAAGCGACACAGGAACTTAAAGAAATAGGTATCTTCATTTGACGTTCCCTTATTGACAGTGAAAATTAAATTTTCATAATTTATTTATTCCATTAAGCCATATTTTCTACACATTTCTTCTCGCATATCTAAAACATGATCAAACTCTTTTCTCTACACATTTTCCACAGTGTATACATTTCATGAACCGTTCTCAACAAAACTCCCAGCTCAAAATAATGATTTTCGTGAGATGGATATGTATCCTATGTAAAATAACGAAGAGGAGTGCTCATATAGCACGACAACGCGTCGTCGCACAAATGCGTTGCAGCGACATCGAAAGCAGTTGAACTATGTTTCGAAATCCTTCCATTCCTAGCTTATTTTACGGATGTGGCACTCATGCATTTATTTCGTTTCGGAAAATTGAAAGGTCTTCGTGGAATGCATTTTAGGAACGATAACAGCTGAAGCGGACTTCTATAAGAAGGGAGATATGAAACTGTAATATCGATGAGGCAAGTGCGTCGATTTAGCAGAAGACTACATAAAGAAGACCTAATATATGTTTAGGATTTCAGAAATAAAGCGATAGTAGTTTTCAAAAAGATTAAAAACATTTTCTATTCCCTCGTCTAACAATAAAATAGATAAACATTTTGTGAATTTGAATTTATGTGCTCCACTAACAGTACACAAATACTTAAATGTAGTACAACGGCAACGCGCATAATTAGTATTTTATTAAAAATCGATTAGCGAAACGCTGGGTATAATAAATTTAGTAAAATAATTTTAAGGAAAGCACAAGTTCCATTTAACGTAAAAATCAGTTAGAAGTAATAGTTATGAATTTCATAGAGTCGAGGTAATTTTAAAATCATAATAATTTAAGTTCACTATTGTATAGAGGGTGTGATATGGCAGTAGTTTATGCAAACTCAGTATAGCAAGAACTTGGGAGATTGACAAGGGCTCGTAGATATCTGGTCATTTTTAAAGGATCTTAGGGATCAACGAGATTTATTTAGTATTATCCTAGATTTTGCCAGTATTTCCTTGTACACATCGTGAGGCCCTTAAAGTGTTTTTGCTTAGATTCTTTCCAGTCTAATTTATTTTTTACTTCGCTCTAGTTCTAGATAATTTTAGCCTGAGCGATGCATAGATTTCTGTGCCTCTTGGAATAACTAAAAATCGACTTATTCGATTTGTCACCAGCTAGGTTGGGTACAATTAAATGGTAACTAACCCCAGCACGTAATTTGCACTATATTCGGGGTTGAATCCACCTGCGCAAAGCTTGCAGCTTAAATTTGTACCTAGTCGTTCATTGTTTCGAAATTAATTATAAAGGAATTCTGCTTGGACCATTTGATAGGTTTAAATTCCATATTAAAAGAGATCCCGGACTTCTGAAATCAGGTCACGAACCTTCAGGAATTCGTTTTATTTGAGCACTTTGCAGGTACGCTTAGCGGTAAATAGGCAAATCGATAACTGAGTGAGCTTATACATTTCCTATGACTTATAAATTCTGTTAATTGATAGGCGTAGGTAGCGGATCAGGAGGAGTCCTTTCTGTTTATACAGAACTTTTTTTTAAAATCCGTCCCCGTTGAGTTACACCCTTCTAAAGGGAGGATTTCAACTGCGAAGTATATATGTGTTTTTTAGATTACGCTAAGGCCTTCGACAGATGTCAACACAAGGAAATCGTACAAACCTTGAAAGAGACTGGCAGAGATGATAAAGACATTAGAATCATCACCAATCTATATTAGGGCCAAATGGCAACAGTTAGTGTGGAAAACCCTCAAACAGAGCAGACTAAAATTAAAAAAGGTGTACGTCAAGGATGTGTGATTTCCCCACTACTATTCAACCTATATTCAGAACATATATTCAGAAGAGCTCTCGAGAAAGCAAAAACCGGAATCAAAGTAAATGGAGAAGTCATCACCAACATCCGTTACGCCGACGATACGGTCTTGATATCAGATAGCATAACAGGATTACAAGAACCACTTGACAGAGTTGTAAAGGCAAGCGAAGAATATGGACTGAATTTGAATACAAAAAAGACTAAATATATGATAATAAGCAAATCTCCAATCCAACAAGGAGTACTGCTTGCTAACAATCAACCCATAGAAAGAGTATCTCACTTCACCTATTTAGGCTGCACAATCAATGATGACTGGGACCACTCTAGAGAAATTAAAAACAAAATAGAAAAAGCCAGAACAACCTTCATACAAATGAAAACACTGCTCTGCTCCCGGGATCTTAGCATAACGCTCAAAAGGAGAATTACATATTGCTACGTATGCTGCACTTTGTTATACGGTGTGAAGGCATGGACCTTGTCGCAAGTCATGGAGAAAAGATTACAAGCCTTCGAAATGTGGGTGTACCGTAGAAATCCTCAAAATCTCATATTACATATTACTAATGAAGAAGTTCTCAACAGAATGGGTTGCAGACCTCAAACTCTGTTCTCCGTTAAACGCAGGAAACTAGAATACCTTGGCCATATCATGAGAAATAACAACAAATACCGACTACTACAAAATATTATCCAGGGCAAAGTTGAAGGACGAACAGGACCTGGTAGACGAAAATTTGCTGGCTCGCCAACAAGAAAATGGTTTGGAGTTACATCCGCAGAACTTTTCCTTAGTGCAGTCAATAAAATACATATTTCCATTATGATAGCTAACTTCCTAAATGGATAAAGTACTAGAAGAAGAAGAAAGAGGGGAAAGTTGAAGCATTGACCATGAAGAAAATGTGGATGCGGAGAAGAATATTGCACACTTCGTGGACTATTAGAATCACAAAGCATTTCTCCAAGAAACCAATGAGCAGCTGAAGTTATCTACACTAGTTTAAGTTGAAATACTTTCGCCAGGTAACAAGGAGGGATAGAAACAATCTAGATTATTGTTCATAGAAAAAAAATGTAGCAGACTATAGGACCGCCCAAATAAATCATGTGGGCATACTTTTCTTCAAAACGCAAACAAATACGTAACCAACACAGAAAAATTAAAACATATAATTCTATCTTGTTTCAGGCATACGAAACACAGAAATGCATATTTCTCGTATTCAATTGCTCTCTCCACGAGTTGCTGCATTAATTTGACGGATATAGTGACTCCATTTTAGTTGGAAAATGTAGATAGCAACATCAGAACAGTACATTATGTAACAAGTTTTATAAACGTCACTTTAGTCAGTGAATGTTTAGTAAAATGAGTACCTAGATCAGCTTATAAGGTGAGTTACATACTGTACTTTTCGTACGAGCGCAAATTGATCAACATAAAAATGCATTGGTTCATTAAATATTTGAACGTTATGTTAGGTTAACTGACAAGTACCGTGACACAAAAGTGAAAGTCGGCAACTGTTCAAAGCTAACTTGATAGTAGTACTGGCTGTAGATAGTAAAACGAAAACTACCGAAGCTAACTTTAGCCTGTCACTAAAAAGTAGCTCCATAGTCAGAGTAGGCAGTGATTAATTACCTTGCAATTAAATTACTAATTAAATTCCTTTTTGTTGGTTTGTCTTGGAATTGAATTACTTTTCAAAATAAGGTAATTGTAATTGGTATTACCATTTTTGTTAAATAGTACTTGGCAATTACTCTTTGAAAGTAATTGATTACTACATTCAATTACTTTTTAGCAATTAAATTACACTAAAGTAGTTAAATTATTTCTGGTAATTGAAATTACTGGCTATAATTGAATTACCTTCTGGTAATTCAATTACTAAATATCCATAACGCAGAAAATAAAATGAGCCTTACCGTATTACATGTTTAGCAAATGGAAATGAGATATTTCTGGATCAATATAAGTATAATTTATGATTTCCTATGACTACTCGCATAACAGCTAGTTTTGTACATGAGCAAAGAGATATTTGGTGCAGGCGCGCGTGTTTGTAGTTGAGATGTGAATGTATTGTGTCTTGTGTAGTGTAGGGTGTGCAGGGTGTAAGATTGTAGCTCCCTAATAATTATTGTGTACGAAGCGAGACATTTGTCTGCGGTAAGTACAGATTACACAGTAAAGTACGGTAAAAATATATTTAATTTAATTTTTTCCATAACAATTAACATTCATTATACAATTGGTTCATAATAATAATTTATTAATTTCAATTTGTTTGTTTAAAACGATGTACTAGTACATAGCTATATAAATACTACTAAAAATGGCAACAATTTCTAGTGAAAGTAATTGATAAAGTAGTTTATGTTTATGAATTACCATACAACAGGCGAGACGAATATCACGCTAGACGGAAACGTAATTGAAAACGTCGAAGAATACATATATTTGGGTCACACAATAAAAAGAGGTAAAGAGAACCAAACAGCAGAGATTTCAAGGAGAGTGAGAATGACCTGGGCTGCGGTAGGAAGACCTGGATATATCCTAAAAAACCGAGATATTCCAATAAATTTAAAAAGAAAAGTATTTAACACATGCATACTTCCCGTAATGACCTACGGAATGGAGACAACAACTCTAACCATTAAATCAGTAAACAAACTGAGAACTACTCAAAGAGCAATAGAAAGAATTATGCTCGGCGTAAGCCTTAGAGACCGCATACACAACGAGGAAATTAGAAGAAAAACTAACGTGGAAGATGTCATCAAAGGCATAGCTACCGCAAAGTGGAGATGGGCAGGTCACATAGCGCGACAGAATGAAGACAGATGGACAAAGAGAATCGTACAATGGAGACCCAGACTAACGAAAAGAAGCGTTGGCAGACCGCAAAACAGGTGGATCGACGATATTAGAAAGAAAGTGGGAAGAAACTGGCACCAACTGGCCCTAGACAGGCACAAGTGGAGACAAGAAGGGGAGGCCTATGTCCAGGAGTGGACGCAGAAAGGCTGCTGAAGAGGAAGAAGAAGAAGATTTCATTTGAGTAATTGGAAATCTGGGAAATCAATTACTTCATTGGGCGGTAATTGGTAACCGGTAATTAATTACTTTTTTGAAGTAATTTGCCCAGCTCTGTTCTCAGTCGCGGGTTAAAGAACTAAATACCAACAACAATATTCGCATACAAAAAAAAATTACTAAAGAAATGCCTATATCCAATGGTGGTAGGCGAGCAGATAGCTTAAGTTGTTTAATATTTCGTTTAGTTTTGAACAAAATTATCATATAAACAGACGCTCCCCTGTTCACTTAGAAAATATAGACGATTTGTAAAGATTCAGTGCCACAGCTGATAGGTATAACATTGCAATGACCATAGCCTAAAAGCCTACCCGATGCAAATTCATAGTGAAATCTGGGATACTTGAGCCGTAACTTAGGAGTGATAATAGGGCACAAATATAAAAAAAAATGAGATCGACGAAGATAAGAACACTCTACAAGGAGTCAGAATATGTGGACCAAAGCTAGAAGGAGTATGGAATGTTAACGTAGTCAGAATGGAAAACAATAGGTTGACCAAAATTGTAACAACCAATGACCCACATTCTAGAAGACCACCTGGTCGAAAAACAAAACGTTGTGTAGGTTCATGGACACCAATATGGCAAGAAACTGACGGCTGGATTATTTCAAACAAAAGGGCGAATGGCACAATGCCGACTGGAAACCAAACCGACCGTGGACACATCTTCGACCGTCTCATGTGAAACAGACGATCAAACACTGCAACTAAGCTAAACCAGCTGGAATGAGACACAGTATCTTTGAACCGCTTAAGACGTGCGCGTTGTGCCCACGGTCGGCGTTGTGTCCATTATTGTCCATCCACCCAACGAAACAGGAATAGTTTGTACTTGCATGCTTTTTCATTGTTACTTAGACTTAAGTACTGTAACTATGATAACAAAATGTTCACGGATCCGATCCTGTACATCCATCGCTGAAATTTCTGCGTGTTCAGCGAGCCATCGGGGTCCTTCAGCAGCGTGAATGGATCTTAGTACATTGTGCGAAACTAAATAGAAATGTCTTAATAAGCCTTGCAGTATTTCAAGCTTGCTGCATAAGTTTGAGAGCAGCAAGCGTGTTTTCGTGGCCAAAAAACGCCATTTTCATCATATACCGGGTGAGTATACAACTTGAGAAGCGGCCACTTATAGTCGAGACATGCACTGTCAAGTTTTAACGTCAACTGGCAGCTCGTGCGTGTTAAAATTCCATGCGTCACGTCGTTCAAGGTTTGGTAACGCAAGGCAAGTCCAATTCAAGGTCACACTATAGTCCTCCAGCCTGATTTCCAGATAAATTAATACCTACAGAAAGTGATTGCGCTAACTTAAAGAAACGCCCTTACATACGCATACGTACAGGGCCGGCTGCGGACAAGATCAGCTTCAGGCAGTTTAACGTCTGCGCTTTTAAGGACAGTTATTTGGGGGTATTTTCATTATAGTTTAATTGTATTGCTGCTGCAGATATAATTATCCTGCCTTCTTTAAACGGTAATGCGAGTAGCGCAAGCTAAGAGTTTTATGCATACTGAGCTAGCAAGGCAAACAAACAGGGCAAATAAATTATAACAATACTAAGTTGTACTTGACGTTTTGTTTAAATTTGGCTTCCCGACGGAGGGGCGAAGCAAACGTCTTGTTTCGGTAGCAATATAAAAAAATATGTAAATGGGTTTACACCGAACTTCCTTGGAGCGAATTAGATCAATTTGCAAATTAAAAGAAAATTTATCCCGCTCGGGTTTGCACTCGCCGCATCTGCATAGCGATCATAACCGCACCTGCGTAGTGATCGTAGCCATCGAGCCTAATTGCAATGAGTGCGGCGCGCGCTTTTATTTAAGGAAACGGTCTTATTGTTGAAACGTTTCGACTTTTTTGTAACATTATCCTGTATCTGTTGAGTCCTATTTTCGGCAGTTGTAAAGTCTGACCTATGTGATAATTATTACTTCCTTCTCTTTCAACATTAACGTAAAAATAAACAAAATTATATTTTTTAAGGTGCTCACCCTGTATATATTTGTCTGAATTTTTTTCGGTTTCATTCCAGGTATATATGTATAATGTGTATGCAAAATATCATCTTACTCCGACAAATAGTTTTTAAGTTATACCACTAAGAAACAGACGGACGGAATTGAGAAAACCTGTTTTTCGTCATCTAAAGACCCTGAAACGTGAAGATCTGAAGAAATCTCGGAAGGTGATTTTTTCATTATTACAATACTTTCTTCGTCTTTCAGACGAAGGAAGTAAAAATGGAAAAATATTGTTTTATCTCGTCTATTAAGCGGTAGATGCTATTATTTAGAAGAAAAAATTTATAAATTCGTCCTACAAATCCTTAAGTGAACTAAGCAATTTTTTACTTCCCTCGTCTGAAATGACGAAGAAATTACCTTATGAAATTTCTTCAGATGTTCACGTTTCGGGGTCCCTAGATGACGAAAAAAAGGTTTTCTCAATTCCATCAGTCTGTCTGTCTGTTGGCGGTATAACTCAAAAACTATTTGTCGGAGGAAGACAATATTTTGCATACACATTGTATATCTACCTGGCATAAAACCGAGACAATTTCAGACAAATATATACAGGGTGAGCACCTTAAACAATACAATTTGTTTATTTTTTATTTAACTTAGCAATAAATACAAGTAATTATTTGTACATAGCGCAGGATTTATTTTTACCAAAAAATGTGCCCCAATAGATACAGAATAAATGTTGTAAGATACAAAGAGGAACAACAGTGTAGTGCGTTACTTAATATAGCTGCAACGCAAGAATTCGAAGGGTCGGTAGCTCAGGTAGCAATAACCCGTGCCCTTGCAATATCCCATAAAACGTTGGGACTGCACACGCGGTCCGCCTGCCGTTCGAATTCGACCACCGGTAACGTTTTTTTTTATTTGAAAATTTATTTAATTTATTAGAAACGTGAAGATATTTTTACTCCTAACTTAATTTAATTTTTAAAATTATGCAGTGTCACAATGTCGACGAGGAAAGTTCTGGGTAAAGCCTTTTACAGATTTGATGTAAGTAAAAGAGCTTAACTAAATTATTTAAATACAGTAGCTGTAAAGAAACCAAGAGCAACGACAAATATCTTGTAACCGTTCGCACGAGTAGTACAAAGCAGTGGTAATGCTTAGCTTGCGTGTTTAACAAAGAATGGAAACTGGAGGAAAATGTTTGATAATGTAGTAATTTGTTGAAGGAATAATATGACATAATTCGTTTACATTTATGTGCCGCATTTTAAAACAGGAGCTTTGCAGAGTAAACCAGAAAAAATGGATTTGCAAAATTATTATATTACCTGGTAAATATTGCAATGTCAGGGGGTTTATTTTCATGTATCATGATTAATATTTAAAAAAATTACTTTATATCCCCGAAAATTTATTTCGATTTTTCTTTAAATTCAGATCGATGTAGCAGTGTACTAGGTGCCGTAGAGTTTTAAGCTACAACTTTGCTTGAGGGCTCGCATGGACCCGTGTCTATAGGAAATGGCTCTTGTGGGGTCTGATTGTTCTCATCGCACTACTATATTTAGGTGATTTCAAGAGTTCCACAGAGCAAAGTTCAGTCTTGAGAGTGATCTACATACAAAATGGCATTTTTTAGTCACCTCGCAGAAGCAACAGAGACAGTTGATAAACCGGAACTACAGTGCACGCAATTCTTCACGACCACATTATACCGGTTTGTTCTCCATACATCCCATACTCGCTGGTTGAAGATCAAATGAAGCGCCGTGCTGTTTGGTATCGGAAAATGGTGGGAAAGCTTGAAATTCTCGTATTGTCACTAACATCGCGACAGGAGATGAAGCGTGAATTTATAACTACGGTAGACCTGCAAAATTACAGAACATGGCGTGGGTGTACAAAGATGACACAGCTAGATTCACAATCAGAAACAAAAATCTGTAAAAGGCTTTACCCACGATTTCCTTAGTAAGTGGACATTGTGACTAGGGATAAAAATATCTTCACGTTTATAATAAATTAGATACATTTTCAAATAAAAGAAAACATTACCGGCGGTGGAATTCGAAGCTGCGGCGGTTGCGTATGCGATTCCAGCGTTTTGTGGGATACGCAAGCGAATGTGCTATTCCTACATGCGCTACAGAGTACATCTTGTGCTCGTGCGTCCCTCACGCCTTTATAGAACGTCTTTCTGCCGTACATTTACATTGTATCACTGTTGAGTTCAATTTTCGTCAAAAGTAAGGTCTGAACTATGTGCAAATTGTTACTTTCCTGTATCTCAGTTAAAGAAAAAATAAACGTTGTGACACTAAATAATCTTAAAAATCGAAGAAAACTAGGTCTAAAAATATTTTCACTTTTCTAATAATACTGAAACAATAGAATGGAAACACTTGGTAATGCAGAGTACATCAATGTTTAAATAAAAAAATATTACCCTTGATGGGATTCGAATTTCAGGTGCCTGCGAACAAGCCTGCCAATCATGGTTCGTCGGAAGGCCACGGCTGAATCAAGCCTTTGCCGCGAATTCTTGCGGTGCAGCTGCATTTAACGTAGCGAAATTATTAGTTGCTCTTTTTTGTATTGCAGAACATTTATTCTGTATCTCTTGGGTTCCATTTTTGGCAAGGATAAAGCCTACGCTATGTACACATAACTAAATCTATATATTCCTCTGTTAAAGGAAAAATAAGCCACACTTTACTTGTTTAAAGTGCTCATTCTGTATATATTTGTCGGAAATGTTCTCGGTTGTATGCCAACTAATAGTTTTTGAGTTATACCTTTAACAGAGAGACAGATAGTCAGAGAAACCTATTTTTCGTCATCCAGGGACCCTAAAAGGTGAAGATCTGAAGAAATCTCGGAAGATGATTGTTTCGGGATTACAATACTTTCTTCGTCTTTTAGACGAGGGAAGTAAGAAGCAGGACGATTACCGTTTCGTCTACTGCAAGAAGAATTTTTGAGATACAGATGACTGTAGCTACGAAGTTGTACACAGCGATGCCCACCTCACTGAAAAGGCTCCATCTAAAGTCATGGCGTAAATGATTTCTGCACCACGACAACGCCTTTGTTGGCAACGAGCATGTGAAGCTGTAACTTAAGTGAAAACGACTTGCAACTGATTAGAAACAGCTGAAAGTTTGTGAGGAATAATGTGCTCAGCACCTAGAAGAAACCTGGGTTGATTGATTCTATACTTGGCGCAGCGAACAAATAGAGTGACTTATGCAACCCAAATAACATATTTCAAAGCTGACTGGATCAGTATTTGAATAATAATTACTAAAGAATCAGAGATGGCGGTTCTCATAATTAGACTTAATTTCATCTGACATTAAATAATTGTTTGAGGTTATGCAAATAGAAACTTCGACCAATTTAAAAAGAATAACATTTGTGCACGTGTAATATGTAGGCATGTGGCCTGGAGCTTGTTAAATCTCATTATTGTCTACATATTACAAATGCACAAATTTCATGCTTTTCAAGTTTCTATTTGTATCATAACCTCAAAAAATTATTTAATGTCAGCAGAAATGAAGTCTAATTATGAGCACCGCCATCTCTGATTTTTTAGTAATTATTATTCAAATACTGATCCAGTCAGCTTTGAAATATGTTATTTGGGTTGCATAAGCCACTCTATTTGTTCGCTGCGCCAAGTATACTATTAGTTTCGAAGAACACAAAGGTGTATGGAAAGTGAAAGAAAATACTTCAAAACATCGTACATTTTGCAAAACTTCCATAGTATACTTTGTATAATGTTGGACAAGAAGAACAGAAATGCTGGTTTAGAAGTTCATGTGTGAAATAAGATAATTCATGATAATAAAATAATGGCAAATTTGTTGTAACCATTGATAATAAACAAGAGAAAGAATAATTTAGAAGCTGATCTTTAACTCCGCGTCTCATAGAAGATTAATTAATAGTTACTATGTTGTTCAAGTGCTTGTGATTCACTATTAGCTCAGCTTTATTTATTCTTCTCGTTTCTACATGTGTTGAATATTGCATCCGTTATGATTTAATAAGACCTCATTGAATACTATCTGTTACATTAAACTGGTTGTTGATAATGCTATAACGAACCCCTTCCTTCTTTATGCAAAAAAACTTCAGTTTGGCTGATCGTTAGTTTCCAAATATTTTAATATCTTAATCTACTTTTACTTGAAGGGATCTATTTGTAGACTATTTTTTCTGTTTTTAGTTTTTCACATGGACGTTATTCTTAACCTGTTATTAAACTTCCTCACTTTGTTTATTCAAATATAGTGACTTTAGCAAATATATTTAAAGATAGATGAGCGAATTGTATAATATTGTCTCTTAATAACTTCTTCCCTCCCCGTTCGGACATAACGAGTTCAGTTCCTTTAAAATTCATTTGTGTAACCATTAGTAATTGCCCCAATCTTTTTCTTGAAGCCAGGCTATTATCTGTCAGCTTGTTTGTCCGCTTGTTTAGACTAAGTGCTTCTTCCCAGAAGAGCTGGTAACGATTTACGTTACATAAAGAAATAAGCTAGAAATGTTCGCCGTGACTTACATAAATAGTTCATTGGTTATTAATGCTCAAAGCTTTTAATAAGAGCATGTTTCTTAACTTAAATTAACACGCCGTTGATAGCTCCTACATTTGTGAATAGACCGGTAAGTCTGGTTATTAATGATTCACGCGAAGATTGTGTTATCTGTTTTCTAAGGTTAATGAATCCCTTTTGAAAAGTTAACCAACATTATTTTCCTGAGAGTAAGTTAATTAAATCCGAAATGTATATTCAGTACCTTCTTCCGATGAATTTCACGATTTATATTTGAGTAAGCTTTGACTAAATTTTCATCGTGTGATTAAACAAATTGTGTGAAAGTGGCTGATACTAGAAACCTTTAAACTTAAGGTGCTATAAGATGCAACGAATAAAAGGAGTATCAAAACACAATGAAAGGGACAGTAATTATTCGATCTCACTTTTTCTATAGCAGCATTTTTAAGGAAATGGATCTAGTGTCATTCAAAACCATACATTTATTCGCGAGTCAGTAGAAGCAGAAGGGTAAGCACCGACAAGTATACTAAAACATTACATATCGAGGACTTAAAAAATACACTTTAACTACCAATGCCACACTTCTAATTGAAAATATTAGAACCTGTACAAACAGAACATACTAAGTTTGTTATAGTAAATATTGTTGAGGGTATCACGAAAGATGATATTAATCAGTGACTTTGCCATACATATAATCAATAATAAATAACTCTAGGCAAGAAATGCATAAAATGAAATCTTGCTAAAATCTAACCGATTGCTGTAGAATGTGTTCCACATAAGTCGTTCACATTCCTAAAGAAACAGGAATAAATGGCCGAATTAAATTATGACAAAAATTTAAAGACTGTACGAAATTATGAAGATATATACGGGTGCCGGAAGAGAGTATAGGAAATAGCGAGAAGGAATAAAATAAACGAGTGTTATCACTCGTTATGGTATAAGTACACAGCAGAGACAAGGGCGAATACCTCCAAGACGACGTAGTTAATGAGAATTGTGAAATTGAACAGTATAGAAATAATACATGAAGAACGCTGATAGTTTGAGTTAAAAATGAGAACGTGTTCTATACACAAGATTCAGCTCGATCGAAACGGGACTCTAGTTTTCCTCGCCTGAATGGTTTATTACATGTTTGTATTGATATGTTTGTTATTGTTAATTAGTCTTAAACGTTGTAATTCGGTACAATCAAAAGTGCACGGATTCGACTCTGCGCCAGCATCGACCAATTTCGCGTGAGTAGCGAGACCGCATTAGTTGGCGCGCAAGTACCTGCAACTTCCGAGTTATTGTGCGAGATCGCCCTAAGGCGAAATACATAGAAGAGCCAGGAAGCCTTGCAGTAAATAATTTACTGCCTATAAGTTTTCAGGGCATCAAGCCAGCGTTTACACTTTACATACACGCTGTTTTCACCGTGTACAAGGTGAGTAGACAAATTTGCGACGCAGTCACTTATCTGCGTGACGTCCATTATAAATAAGTCACGCCAGCCGTTATTGCGGCACCAGAACCAGAATAAGGGACTTTTCCCGCAGCATTTAGTGTAGTAATTTTCCACACATCACGCCGTTCAAGGTTTGAGTAACGCAATCTAGGGCGAGCCCAATTTAGCAACATAGCAATTCTCATGGCCCAAATTCCAGGTGAACTTGATACCGGAAATGTTTGCAGTTACGTGACGTTTTCGCGTCCAGCTGAGTTAGAATAGCCCTAGAAGAATTCGCTTACGTGTGTGAATCGGAGCGCCCTTTTAGGCATGTAATTGGCACAGGGTCGGAACAAACACGCACCTGCTTCAGAACTTTTTAGGTTTGTACTTTTAAAGAGAGTTATTTTAGCGTTGCGTTGTAATGTTCATTTATGTGTATTTTAAATGTGTATGCGAGTAGTTCCAAACCATATTGTAAGAAGGTTGTCTTAGAATATAAACGTATGTTCTTTGTTTTTGTGTAAACAAATTGACTCTTCGTCTGCATCGTTTGAATGTAGTTTCAGCTCGAGAGGGCTGCAAGAACATTCCAGATTCTTGTTTTGGGCAAATATTTACAGGTTGTAAAAACGAATATGTATTTAAAAGGGTTTCATGTACATTGAGCTAGCTAAACGCGACGTCTTATTTAAATTTAACCTCGCGGGGAAGAGTACGCGGAAGTACTGTTACAAGAATGGTGCTCAACGTGAGTTTAGAACCGCAGCATAGCGAGAAGCTGCGTTACACGATGAATTAGAAACTGAAGAAAATACTGCATTAAACACATAGACAGAATGGAAGATAGCAGATTAGTAAAGAAGGCAAAGAGCAATATACCAATAGGAAAAGGAAACAAAGTAAACCTTCTAAACGATTAAGAAACTATTTAATATCCTCTTCTGAAGACACGTAATTGGTATATAGACTACCTATACAGCTTGTGTTACACACGCAAGAATTAGGTGAATAGTTGGTGGGAGTACATAAACAGTATGTTAGTGTACGATTTGCTCAAAATAGTACTACAATATACGAAAGCTGCAAGGTGAGAGGTCACATGAAGGTAGGAAGTTTAAGGGAAGATAAACCAAAAGGCTAACTATCATGTGTTCTCAGATAACCTACTTTTAGTTCCTTTAAGAGTAAGCAGGAAAAAACTAGAAGAACTAAAGCTAACGTTTGGCCACTGAGTAAGGGTGGACAGTAATAGCCAAGTCAGAAAGCTATCGAAAGTAAAACCAATAGGTAAAGCTAAAAGAGGAAGACCTAGAAAAACTTAGGATGAAAGTGTGATCAAATGGAAAATGAATTAACCGTTCCGCCATCGGCATCAATTAGATGATTCCTCTGATACACCGTACCATTTAGAAGCATTTAGAGGCGTATAAAAGTACATTGGCATTTGGTCCCAAACATGAATCATGAGTAAAGCAGCTGAACTTCACTCGTGCACAATTTAATGACGCAACGAGACACTTTGAAAATTCCACAGACAATATCCGTCGAAGCTCCCGGAGCATTCCGTGGCACGGGGTTTGCAAAAGAAATAAATAATCGGAAAGGTACGAAATTTCGATGCACAGCTGTCACCTGATTGAAACTTCAAACGACGAAGTTGGAAGTCAGTTCCGGTTTATCTTTCGCGACTTCGGAGCGACGAATTCTCAAACGAAGCTAAACCGCATTAGGCGAAATATAAACATGAAACTTCAATAAACCGCGGTGCGTATTTATACTTTCTGCCTGAGGGACCACTGCAGTTGTTTTGATTTATCACGGCGTCGGCCAAATACGCTGGCTTATTTATTATTAAGCGGGGTTCCACAATGAATTGTGTTTAATTGCTTGGAAGCTACTTTTCTGTCTTTTGACCTGCTTCTGACGTGGTGGGCAGTTGAATAAAATCGTGAACACTTAGGCAGAGGTTTATCAACATAAAATATGGCTTCTTTAAAGTTGATCTTATTTCTGAAATCTAAGACATAAAACAAAGGTTGGAATAGTTGCAAAATTACTAACAAGCCCTATACATACGTGTTTTTATTTGAGGTAGTACTAGTATAATGAATCACTAGAATGCTGCTGCTGTAATTGGGGAAAGCAAAGAACACATAATTGTGGTAAAAGATGGTTTAGGAAACTAAATTCTGTGAAAGACATAAATTAACTATAGTTAATAAGCCATTCCAGCATCACAAATTGATTGCATTCTCATTAAACATAGCTGTAGAAACCAAACCGAAGATTGTAGAAAGGTAGAAGTTACTCTGGCTTACCCGTAGATCATGACCACAACTGTATAATGATGATTTGTTAAATAAGTACAAACTAAACTTTAAGAAATAAAAAAATCTTAAAGGGCTTTACGCAGAACTTTCCTCGTCGACATTGTAACACTAAATAATTTTAAAAATCAAATTAAGTTAGGAGTACGAATATCTTCACGTCTCTAATAAATTAAATACATATTCAAATTTAAAAAAACTATCCCGCTGGGGTTTGAACCCGACGCAAATGCGGCTTTGCAGAGTGCTCAATCCTGGCTGAGTTTCCGCAGAGGATGTACATGCGGCGCAATGCCATCTGAGCTATCGCGTCTCTTCGGGAAAAGTCCGGAGCGAGCGTTTCATGAAGAGCGCGGTGTAATGGTTGAAACGTTTTTATCTTTCGTGACATTATCCTTGATCGGTTGAGTCTTATTTTCTGCAAATGTAAAGCCTCACCTATGTGAAAGTTATTACTTTTTTTAATTTCAAAATTAACACAAAAATAAACAAAATTTTATTTTTTAAGGTGCTCACCCTGTATATATTTGTATGATATTGTACCGGTTTTATGCGAGGTAAATGTATAACATGTATGCAAAATATCGTCTTCCTCCAACAAATAGTTTTTGTGCTATACCGCCAACAGACAGACAGACAGACAGACAGACAAACGGACAGACAGACAGACAGACGGAATTGAGGAAACCTCTTTTTCGTTATCTAGTGACCTTGAAACGTGAAGATCTGAAAAAACCTCGAAAGGTGATTTTTTCGTAATTACAATACTTCCTTCGTCTTTCAGACGAGGGAAGTAAAAATAATAGAACCAACGAATATGATATCAATAAGTTAAACGAGGAAGAAAAGGTAAAAGCTTTGCAGAAAATGAGAACAACATGTAAATCATTTAGTAGAAACGAACGACAGCAACGAAGATAGCAGGAGAGAGAAATACACGGTATCTTAGCAAGAATATATGAAATAATTGGATTAATAAAGACATTTAACAGAAAACCACAGATAACAAAAGAAATTACGAATACAATTGAAAAAAGAAAATAGAGACCACCACCACTGAACAAGGACAGCGATTGTATAGGACACCTAAAAACATAGTCCAAAAGGATTCAAAGCATGTAAATACAGAATAAAACAATAGCAAAGAAATCGAGTGAGTACTTACAAGAACTGTACAAAGTCAAAGGTGAACACCCAGTTAAAGAAAAAGATATGGAAGAGAGGGAATATAGCAGAACAAAATTGCAATTTGAAAAAACTCTAAAAGATATGAATAACAACAATATGGTATTAACAGTCACCCCAGTAAAATAATTTTAAGAATCTGGATACACAGTAGAGGAGAAATCCCAACACAATTCTTCAAACGTTTAATAACAACAATGCCAAGAAAACTACAGCACTCAAGATCGACGAATTCCAAACTATTAGATTCTTCACGCATGCATCGAAAGTCCTTAACCCTTAAGTAGGCGCATAATTTTTTTTGATTCATTTTTTAGCATGGGCTGTCGGTGACACCCCTAAAATTATAGTGGCTTCTGTCATCTCACAGTTTGTTTAGGTCGAGTAGTCTGAGACAGACAAAAGTTTCTTTACATGATAGCTGAAACATTCAACAATTAGTTTGTCTGAAGTCTTCCAATATTGCACTTTAGGAACTGATTCAGAAAACGTAGTGTGTTGGTTGCAAGGACCATTTTAGTATGTTTGGTAATTACTGAAGGAGTGGTGGAAGGGATATTTGAGATGGCTAGGGTTGGAGTAATTTGTGTGAGCAAAAACGCCAGGTCAAACAATCTTTTAATAGCAGTTGTAACCTACACTAACTCACACTGAAATGAACACGGCCTATGTCGAAACTGTATTAACATTAATGATTCTGTATTTCTACATTGTTCAAGTTCAATATCTAGCACAAATTGCTATTTTGTGATTTTTGTTAATTGAGATTGGTCTTTATTGTAGAGGCTGAGTACACATAAAACTATATTTATAATAACAAATAGAATCAAGATTTTTCAGCTGAATAGCCTGAGTAAAATATGCTACGTTTACATTAAAGTAGGTCGCATTAATTAAAAATTTTAAACTACGTGTTACATATTGTGCCAAAAAATAAACACAAACTACGTATGGTTCAACCAGTGATTTTGAAGGATATAGATACAAACACAAGGTTCATCTAATGATCCAACATATCCAAGACATACTTTTTTGCTATCATCTCTTTCTCAAGCAAAAGAATGTGTATGTATTTATCTTTGTTGCAGTTACTTTACCAACCCTGAAGCAAAAGCACCAAAATTGAAATTGTCAAGATGTTATAGTTGTGACAGATATGTCAAACAGACACCAATGAGTCATGTATTTTTCAATTAATTTCAAAATAATGAGTACCCCATATGTACTGCAGAAAGTTTCTATGCGAATAGATTTGAAAATTTTACATGACAGAGAGAGAGCAACATTATAGTTACAATTATTCGTAGTGAGGTTATGGGCACTGTTATTGGTTATATGCAAAGCTTTAAATTATTCTGTTAATTTGAGACTTGTGGAATTTTGTGGAGCAATGTGTGCACAAAAAGGACAAATTCATGAAGACATGGCAAACGTTTTGGGAACATCTTGTCCTCCATACACAATGGTCAAAAAGTGGGCAGCCGAATTGAAACAGGGGAAGAAACGGCATTGAAGATGATTCTCGCAGTGGAGGACCTGCTTCTGCTACCACTGAAGAAAACATCGATTTGATTCACAATACGGGCATGGCAGATCTGCGAATCAAGGTTCGAGAAATAGCAGAGGCTGTGGGCATATCCTATGAACGGGTTCAAAACATTTTAAGTAATGAGTTAGGAAAGTCGAAAGTTGTTGCGAGGTGGGCTTTTTGGCTTCTGATAATTGATTAGAAACGTGTTCGTTTTCAAACGTCGCTGCTCTGTTATGAGGCTGATCCTAATAATTTTATTTAAAAATTTGTTATCTGCCACCAATTACACATAGATTCACTATTATCAGCCTAACTCAAAGCAGCAGTCGAAACAGTGGAAGCATAAGGGCTCACCACCTCCCAAAAAAGCAATGGTGGTGCCGTCCTTTAGTAAAGTGATGGCTTTGGTTTTAGAGACGGGAAGGGAATATT